>CM066315.1:35459461-36098307 GCA_033807775.1 Saussurea involucrata
GAAATGAAATATTTACTAGTTTTTTTTCTTGACTTTATTTATTTATATTTAATAATAATTGAAGTTGGAAAAAAATAGACTAGACTTATAAAAATGAGTTTTTTATAAGAATTGTCATTGTAGACTTTTATATGAGTTAATATTTTGATAAGTTGAAAATGAGGTAACAACAAAAAGTGCAAAAAGATTTTTTTATAAAACCCTTTATTGGAGATGCTCTTGCAAGAACTTTGCATCAGAGATGCTCTAAGAATATGAGAAACAATCTCAACCACTCACCGCATCAAATTTAACGATTGTGATTAACTTACCAAAACTAGAAGGTATTTGGTGGCATTTGTTTGGAGGTATTCAATATAAAGAATGAAAATGAAAATGAAAATGTGATTTGATATTATAATGGGTCTATTATTTCAAAGGGAATTTAATTAAAATACCCAAAGTTTGACTTTGACTTACCAAAATACCCATTTTCTCGCCCAGTTTACCAAAATACCCATTTTCTTGCCCAGTTTACCAAAATACCCATTTTATCCGCGATGGAGCCCGCGATCACGGGCCAGGGGCTTTTTTGAAAATGTTTATCCCGCGTACGCGGGGTGTGTCCCGCGGGGGAATCCATTTGCTGAATTTGGTGAGTTTTTTTATCTAAATTTTACACTTTCAACCCCTATACTTATTTACTTACTTTACTTTATACCTTTTACTTTCATAATTTTAATTTTACATTTAACACATATAATCGTTTATTAACTAAAACACGTTAAAAAATACGTTTTAATTTTAACAAGTTACACCATTATAATCGTCTCTTCGATACGTTCGAAATGAGCCCAATACTGAATTTTTTTGATTTATATATTTTAATATATATCATATACACTACATAAAAATATTTTTTATATTTAAAATTCATACCCTTGTAGTTAATTATTTAATTTATGGTACATCTCTTATTTTTTCAATTTTGTTTTACACTCCTATCGCATTAACATAATAATCATATATTAACTAATTCATTAAATCGTTTTAAATTATTATTATTTGTATGTGTTTATAGATATCGTGAATGGCAATAGGACAAGATTTCACGAGAAGAATATGAAATGGGGTTTTGACAAGTTGGTATCACTTGACTCGTTTAAGAAATTATGAAAATGGGTATTTGGCAAATGATGATTCATGTGTGTTTGGAGCTGAAGTATTTGCAGTTACAGAGTATGCACAAAAGGATCGATGTTTGTCCATCACAAAACCTCCGCCAATTTTTAATACTTACACTTGGATCATCGATAATAAAATAAATAAAACGTATTTTAACTATAAGAATACCATAAATTAAATAATTAACTATAATGGTATGAATTTTAAATATAAAAAATATTTTTATGTAGTGTATATGATATATATTAAAATATATAAATCAAAAAAATTCAATATTTAGCTCATTTCGAACGTATCGAAGAGACGATTATAATGGTGTAACTTGTTAAAATTAAAACGTATTTTTTAACGTGTTTTAGTTAATAAACGATTATATGTGTTAAATATAAAATTAAAATTATGAAAGTAAAAGGTATAAAGTAAAGTAAGTAAATAAGTATAGGGATAGAAAATGTAAAATTTAATTAAAAAACTCACCAAATTCAGCAAATGGATTCCACCGCGGGACACACCCCGCGTACGCGGGATAAACATTTTCAAAAAAGCCCCTGGCCCGTGATCGCGGGCTCCATCGCGGACAAAATGGGTATTTTGGTAAACTGAACGAGAAAATGAGTATTTTGGTAAGTCAAAGTCAAACTTTGGGTATTTTAATTAAATTCCCTTTGTTAATCTGTTTAAATTAAATTAAAAAAGTTAACAACCAAAAAATAAAGGGAATTTAATTAAATTACCCAAAGTTTGACTTTGTTTTACCAAAATACCCATTTTCTTTCTGATTTTACCAAAATACCTATTTTTCTACGAAGAGGGTCCGCAATCGCGGGCAGGGACCATTTTTGCCATTTTTGAAAATTGTCATCCCGCGAACGCGGGGGAGTGTCCGTCGATGTATCAATTTTGGTGTTTTTTGAATGTTTTGATTTGAAATTTACACTTTCAACCCCTATACTTATTTACTTACTTTACTTTATACATTTTACTTTCATAATTTTAATTTTACATTTAATACATATAATCGTTTATTAACTAAAATACGTTTTAATTTTAACAAGTTACACCATTATAATCGTCTCTTCGATACGTTCGAAATGAGTCCAATATTGAATTTTTTTGATTTATATATTTTTATATATATCATATACACTACATAAAAAATATTTTTTATATTTAAAATTCATTTTTTTAACGTATTTTCAATTTTGTTTTACACTACTATCGCATTAACATAATAATCATATATTAACTAATTCATTAAATCGTTTTAAATTATTATTATTTGTATGTGTTTATAGATATCGTGAATGGCAATAGGACAAGTTTTCACGAGAAAAATATGAAATGGGGTTTTGACAAGTTGGTATCACTGGACTGATTTAAGAATTGTGAAAATGGGTATTTGGCGAGTGATGATTCATGTGTGTTTGGAGCTGAAGTATTTTCAGTTACAGAGTATGCACAAAAGGATCGATGTCTGTCCATCACAAAGTCTCCACCAATTTTTAATACTTACACTTGGACCATCGATAATAAAATAAATAAAACGTATTTTAACTATAACAGTAACATAAATTAAATAATTAACTATAAGAATATGAATTTTAAATATAAAAATTATTTTTATGTAGTGTATATGATATATATTAAAATATATAAATAAAAAAATATCAATATTAGGCTCATTTCGAACGTATCGAAGAGACGATTATAATGGTGTAACTTGTTAAAATTAAAACGTATTTTTTTAACGTATTTTAGTTAATAAACGATTATATGTGTTAAATGTAAAATTAAAATTATAAAAGTAAAAGATATAAAGTAAAGTAAGCAAATAAGTATATGGATTGAAAGTGTAAATTTCAAATCAAAACATTCAAAAGGCACCAAAATTAGTGTCCCGCGTTCGCGGATGACAATTTTCAAAAATGGCAAAAATGGTCTCTGCCCGCGATCGCGGACCCTCTTCGCGGAAAAATGGGTATTTTGGTAAAATCAGAAAGAAAATGAGTATTTTGATAAAACAAAGTCAAACTTTGGGTTTTTTAATTAAATTCCCTATTTCAAACTCTTTAATTTCCGTACCTTTCCAAATTGGGGGTAATGAAATATTTATTCTAGCTCAATCCTCTTTTTTCCGTATGTTGGTTCATCTCTCAATGTTGAATGAAACATATTTTATATTTTTAAATTCTTTAAGTCATTACATAATGCATTTTTCAATGATGATAGGTTTAAGTAAACAACATCAATATGATACTTATTCTTATTTCCATTCTTTTACATTCTCATTTTCACCTTTAATTATCATTTTCATTTTTAATTATCATTCCATGAAATAACCAAATGCCCTAAAAAGAACATTAATGTAACTTAAAATTTTAAACAAAATATTTAATTTCTCCTAAAATTATCTTATTGTGTCTTCAGTTTTATTCTATCCTAAATTAAATATTGATATTTCTTTGAAGCAACACATGCATATAAAATAAACATCACATATGAATTGTGATATTTTGATGGTGCTTTTATGATATAAAAGTACAATTATTTATAATACCACATGGATATTCTTTAATCGTTAATTGTGAATCATACTTGGTACACTTTTATATACGAAATAGGAAATATTATTAAAATTACATGTGATAAAATACATAAACTTGTTAAGAAAAACTATATAGGATTTAAAATAAAATAATATCCCATGATTTTCTCATATCCCAATCATATCTCCACGTTGATAAGTCATAATTTAGGCATGTTTTCTTATAAATCAAAAATTGCCACCAAAATTTCAAGCCGCTAGACTAGATGAGGCCTCGAGGTTGAAATTATTGCTTGTTTTCTGGTAAATTGATCATCTTCTCGCATGATCCTTCCTATGTATATATATATATCCATTTTATGTTTATTTAGTACACAATCCTTTTTATATCATTTTGCATAATTTACCACATTATCTTCTAATGTAACTAGGGAATAAAAATCCGACCAACCCGTCTAACCCAATCTGAAGCCGTAGTGTCACATGTTGCAAGAAGGTTCCACGAGTATTAGTATTATTCTATACCTTTCAAGATTATAGGGATATCTCAGTAAAGAAATCAAGAAGACCCAAACATATTCTAGAAGACTCTTCTCCCTTATAGGATTTATGTCTCTAAATCCTTTCATGTAAATAATAGGTAATTTATTATTTATTTCAATGGTAGAGGTGTAAGTATAATCCATATGAGTCATGTCCTTGATGCTCGGTGTGATGGGATGCCTCAAAGAATGGTGTATACATTTTTTTAAATAATCTATGTTGAATGTTAAAGGCTTGTTGTAACAACCATCCCAAACATACATCATATAACATAATATACATCTCATCATTTCATAACAAAAGATACATAAAGATCACATAAGGTCTCTTAGTCTCAAAAGTTTACAATACATAATTCAATACAAACTTTTTACTAATAATTTAGATGACAACTAACAAAACTATTAATACAAAACACTTCATGAGACTTCCAAAAACACACGGCTTCCAAAAGCAAATCATAGTTTATCTTTTCCTCTGATATTACTCGCTGCACGACCTGGAATACATATTTTTGAAAACAAAATGAGGGTTAGACCAATTGGTCTAAGTGAGAAAATTCCTGTCAGTTTAGTAATCATTTTGTAAAATACAAATATACAACAAGTATACAAATACCAAGCATGACTCGTATGCACTGTGTACAACTCTTTCACATGGCCATATTAGTTGGTTGTGTTAAACCAACAAATCAATTTACTCCGCTGCACTAACATATAGCCAACTCCGCTGCCCCTCCGTACAGCCAATACTCCGCCGGCCCTCAGTCCGGCCAAGGTGCACTTGTGTAGTGTAATGCTTATATAAATACAACATATATCTCAATATATCATATTTCAATCATAAGCACGTCATCACACTACCTACCACATATTTATTCCACATATATATGTATTCCAGTTTGAAAACGTTTGAAGTAAAACTCACCTGAAAGAACTACACAAATAACACCTTCTCTTGACAACTTGCAAGAACCTTACTTTTCCACAAACGTCACGAAATCTGAATTATACAGAATACATTTAACTACTTATCACGTAAAACTCAACGACATACTAAGAATCCTAAATAAGCCTATCACACTCTTATCCACAAATGTCCCTATTCGCCGACTGACAGTGCTTAGAATACACCTATAGACGTGTACTAATTAAACCTCAAAGCAAGTATACAATGAGATATAATATCGTCTTTCAAGTAATAAAATGGTAAGATACCAGATATCGTCCCACAGAGATTGGAGTAAAAAGTTAGATAAAAAGTAGAAGAAGGAAATGATTTCAGATGGCGAATTGGAAGAGATTGATTTGTTTTGTTTGGATTATCACTTTGATGTTGTTAACAGAGAATAAAGCAAGTACGGGTGTAAAACTTTAAGGTGGGTGTAACAACCCGACAATTTCTAAACAATTCATTTCATATAAGTTAAATATCCCAAAATCGCATCTCTAATTTTTTTTTTACATAACATCCAAAAATGGTTGGCGGAAACAACCTACACAACTGAGAAAAACTAATAACTAGAGTGTCACTATGCTTCTTGACTCTTCTTGCTAAGCTCAGCCTATTTGCCCGAGCTCCTGGAAACCTGCTTACCTGAAAAGGTTTTAATTTGAAAATGCAAGGGTTAGACCATGAGGTCTAGTGAGTCCCTCCTAACAGTTATCAAAGCATTTAAAAACAGTTTATCTTTTCAGCTTTAAACATTCATACTCAACACGTCAAAATCATATACGGACTGAAGTCCGCCTCCTCGTAATCTGACACCCTGAAGCCACCGAAGGTGACAACGAGTCAGCCTCATGCTGCCTTGCGGAGCCTCGCTCCTGGCATATAGGGACCTCCCTTCCCGCACGAGAGCTGGCGGAACGACTCTCCCGTCTTTGCCAGTTTACGTCTCCTTGATGTATGCATACATTCTACATAAAACTTTAAACAACTTTCATGCAATTAAAACATAATAATAAAGCATGGCAATTCTCAACATTCATAACACGTTTCGAAAACACTTTAAAAGCCACACATTTTAGTTTAGAAAACTCACCTGGCTAGCTTGCTCCAAAGCTCCTCACTTACACTTCCGATCTCTAGGCGGAACACCTATTATATTAATAGCGTTCGTCATAATTCGTTCAATTATTACTCGAGTTAAATCCCGAACTCAACCCTAACTTATCTAAATTGGTAGATTACCTTCTAGTCCAAAAATCATAAATTAATGGTCTTTGCTTACCCATCCAATTGAAATGCTATACCGGATCCATTAATTTACCCGACTCTAGGTTTCCCCCGACATAAAATTATATCTCTAGATTCTAAGTATCAAAGCCGGATCATAATAATCACAATATGACCACATTTAATAATTAGGCTATCGATTACGTACTAGGCCCCTTTAAAATTATAGACTTTAATAATAAATTAAGCCCAATACAATGACTAAGCCCAAAAGGACTTAATAATTCAATTGACCCAAAACTCAATCCGGCCCAACTTAAATTACGGGTCAACTTTCGGGTCATACCGACTTCCGGTACACGCAAGCTTTAGGCTCCAATTAAAATAATTAATTCGACCCTTTTCTTAAAATTACACTCCGGCCCATTTATTAACTTACCGGGACTCGACAAAATGCTACCGGAACCTCAATCAATTTCCAACACTACCGGGACTCCATTTTCTTTAAAATACCATATCGTTTTGCAAACAAGTCCGGGTATTTTGACAAAAAACTCCACTTCTTCGCCATCATTCTAATTCTACGCAATTTCGACGCAAATTCTAATTTTATTAATTGATACGAATTATTCCCTAACCAAGGACCCACAACAACATTTGATTTATAAAATGTTTCTAACAATCAATTATTCCTAAACATTCCATTTGATGAGGTTTTAAGCCTTAAACACATACTCTTACATAATCCCATTTTCAACTACCTTTTTAATCTAACAAGGTTTAGATAAACGATTGCTTTCTATAAATTAATAACCCACTTAATTATCATTTAGAGTCCCACAATTACATCCTAAACATCACAAACGAAAACTAAATAGAAAATGGATTAGATTATATACCTAATTTGATAAGAACTGCTGTTCTCCTCCTCCCAATCTCATGAAACAGCAACATCCACTCGTTCACCACCTCCGGCGACCACCTCCGGCAGCCACCACCGCCGGCGACCTCCTCCGGCAGCCACCATCGTCGCTGCTTCTTCCCTCGACATCTCTCTCTCTCCTCGTCGTCTCTCTCTCTCTCCCCCGTCGTCTCTCTCTTCTCGCCGACACCTCTCTCTTCTCGTCGACATCTCTCTCTTCTCGTCGTCTCTCTCTCTTCTCGTCGGTTGTCTCTCTCTCTAGTCGGCTGTCTCTCTCTCTCTCGCTCTCTTCGGCTGCACACACACAAGACACACACCTCTTTCTCTCTTTTGTCTATCTTCATGACAGCCCCCCCCCCCCCCCCAAAAACCCTAAAACTAAATGTTTTACTTTCTTCCAGCAGTAAAGTCGGCTCATCACAAAAGAAAAGGAAATTGATTTCCTAATTTCTATATTTTACCCCCATACTTTGTGCAATATTCAACTACCATCCCTAACTTTCATTTTAAAAACATGTTACATTATTTTGGGTTATTACAATCTCCCCTCCTTAATGGAATTCCGTCCCGGAATTCACTCTAGCACTAACCGGTGTCCTTGGTTATCAAACTTGAAACTCAATTCTCGAAACTTCATCTTATAAATCATAACATGTGAACACAAGTTGTAAGTATCTCAGTACTTACCACTCCCTAATTATTCTTATCCCCATCACGACCACACCAACAGTTTTCGAACTCAACTGTCTCCCTTGGCTAGTGCAATAAAACCACTGATCCTTACCGCACCCAACAGTACAACTCATTCGCTTTATCACAAGCAACTTTAACTCGACCCACTCATTTCAACTGATAACTCCAATTTAGATGCAATTCATCCCTTTCTATCAACTATAATTTTTTTTTTATATTTGATCACTTAATGTCATAACTTAGCATCACATCTCGATATGCTGGTATTCACAAAATCCGTCAGTCAGAACTGACTTCTTAGCTAACAACTCCCCTGAGTAACCCAACAATTTACACTTTTCAAAAAAAAAAAATTTGAGAATTACTTATTCCATCATACTATCATCAACTCCTCACTTTAACATAACGATTTTCCCTTATCAACTCTTAGCAAGAATTTCAGTAGAACCATAACGCATTCTGTAATAACAAATAAATGTCATTACTTAACAAATCCATAAAATTTTAATCCATCAACCAAAGGCTTATACCTCTATCATGACGTTTCAAATCAACTAATGATCATACTACAACTCCAACCCATAATCATCATCATGTCATTCATTAAGCATAACCAAATCTCCAACTATTTCTTCTAGGATCACTCCTTCACATATAAGAAACAATTCACGTTCTGCAAAAATTTAGCATTTACTACAACACATTTTGACTACACACTCTTCATCCTCTTTAAACTTCCAATGATACCAACATATCCCTACTTAGCGACTCTTACAACCAAAATACTTGGTTTCTCCTTTGGGTGATCTCCCACCATAAGGTCAACTTACACTCTATGCGCCCTAATAATCTAGTTAATAGATCGAACATCTCATCCGAAAATCCCAAAAGCTTCTATAGGATGCTTTCTTTCTCTCTAACATCACCTCACTACGATACTAGCGGGTACATTTATCATGGCAATTAATGCCATTACATAACTGTACATTCCTCACTCATAACATCACACTGCAGACCAAATCTCTCATGGCCCTTCGTACACAAACCTCACTTTCCTTCATATTCTCCCGTATACTACAATCGAGTCTATATCTCACTACGTAGTCCTTTCCCAACTTGTTGAATTATCACTCACAAGTTCTCATTTAACTCACACACAAACATTCTAGCTAGCTCTTCACGATCCGAACCCTTAAAAAACAGGGCACATCCCCTCACCGATCGATAAGATCTACACACTCGCTTCGATTGGGCCATACGCTTCCTCATTCTACATATCCTTCCATACCTCGTAAATAGAACTCTTATTCAGATCGAAGACTTCTCATCCTCTCAACATACCTAGAAGGTGTTCTATCAACTTTCCACCTTCTGGTTCACGTCTTCGGCCTCGGCCATCTTACACCGCTATCGACTTCTACAATAACAGACAACCTGTAACTACTTTCTTAACTTATTCTTAAACATGGGTTCTCTTACGGAACCTAATCCTACCGACATAACATAATCACTTCGTAATACGTCTCTCTCTTATCTGAACTTACTTCTGTAACATCAATATTACAAGCTCAACTCAAAACTTATACCCACCACCGTGGACATTTTGCTTCTACCTCTCAACACTACTCATAACGAGTTGCAAATATCAACACCTTGAAGACTTCAAGCCCCTCCCTCCGAACACAACCGTACTTCCTGTTACCGAACAAGGGTGCAAACCCTCCTACGTCCGAGACTATAATCCACTACTGACGGAACACCTATCCCGATACTACAACGTTCTCTCCTGATTTGACCATCAACTCTCCACTCTCAGAGTTCTTTCTTAGTTTTAAAATGCAACATCCTACGACCTAGTGAGTTCATAGCCTTCATGCATGACATACGTAATAAATAAATCATTTCGTGCCTTTTTATCATTTTAATTAAACAACACCTGAAAACATAGTGGGTACACATGCCCCCATCACTCTTTATACTTCAATGCCCTACACCACGATCTCGAGGATCGTTCGCATGCAACTTTTCATAAGCTTAATCTCACTCCACCAAATTATGTCGTTACGACGGAAATATATTAAGTGAAAATCTTTTCATACGACCACTTCCTGGAAGAAATTTCCGACACAAAGTAAACCAGTCGGTTTTCGTACTCATAAATAACTCCAATATGTCATTACTCACTTTGGTTATAAAAGTTTTCATTTAATCGTTTTCTTGACTTTTGCAATAATTTAACTCGTCGTGAAAAGAGCGGAATACTTTACAAATCCTAAAACTCGAAACTTCATGGTGCCATGTGAATGAAATCACCTTTTTCTTTAAACATACGCGTGCCCATTCTGACTCGTTTTCGATCAAAAGTTATCTTTACATATTTAACTTAAATCGTGAAAATTTCATGTTACATAAAAAGGACACCATGCATGAGACTCTACTTGCATTTGAAGGCTACTCACTCTAACAAGGTCAACTACTTCACTCGCTTAGTTTATCCTTGACATTCTACCTACGACCAACGGTCGCCCTCTTGGTCACGCAACAACTTGTTGAACGCACTTTCCACATCTCACTTACTCGATCCCTTTCATACTATTTTGTTTTAATCACTATCTCATTTTCTACTTCTACATGCTTTCATTTCACAAAAAGTATCTTATTTCATTTACACTGCCTTTGAAAAGCTCGACTAAGAAATCAGGGTTCTATTGATACGTTCAAAATCTCAACACCGATATTCCTTATCATTCTAACTGATCTCATCCCACTATTTCTAGAACTGGGACTTTCTAAAACAAGAGTCTTACTCAAAATCGATCATTTTATCTCTTCGAACCCACGAAGGTCTATCTCTATACGATTCATAATATTCTAAACAACGTCTCGCCTCTACGATGTATGCTTTATTCACTTCATAAAGATTTCTCATGAAACTATCCCAACAAGGGGTTTCAGTCTACACCTCAGGGATCTCGTTGACATTCTAACGTACTGAAACACGACATAAACACTGGGTAGGTTAATAAGGTAGGTTAAGCACATACATGTACCTGTAAGTTCGCAATTACACTGGCCAGGTGAAATCTCAAACTTACCTTACATGACAGTCCTCAGTACCCTATTAGTCCTATCTTTATAATAGTGTCCTCCTAACGCATCTTCTGTATTTACATTAGTGCCCTCCTAGCGCATTTCCTGTTTCTCAGTTGTGAATTCTACCCCAAAGTTTAAGTTTAGGCCCGTCCGGTCACCTAAATCCCTTAAACTATGGCTCTGATACCAACTGTAACAACCCGACAATTTCTAAACAATTCATTTCATATAAGTTAAATATCCCAAAATCGCATCTCTAATTTTTTTTTACATAACATCCAAAAATGGTTGGCGGAAACAACCTACACAACTGAGAAAAACTAATAACTAGAGTGTCACTATGCTTCTTGACTCTTCTTGCTAAGCTCAGCCTATTTGCCCGAGCTCCTGGAAACCTGCTTACCTGAAAAGGTTTTAATTTGAAAATGCGAGGGTTAGACCATGAGGTCTAGTGAGTCCCTCCTAACAGTTATCAAAGCATTTAAAAACAGTTTATCTTTTCAGCTTTAAACATTCATACTCAACACGTCAAAATCATATACGGACTGAAGTCCGCCTCCTCGTAATCTGACACCCTGAAGCCACCCGAAGGTGACAACGAGTCAGCCTCATGCTGCCTTGCGGAGCCTCGCTCCTGGCATATAGGGATATCCCTTCCCGCACGAGAGTTGGCGGAACGACTCTCCCGTCTTTGCCAGTTTACGTCTCCTTGATGTATGCATACATTCTACATAAAACTTTAAACAACTTTCATGCAATTAAAGCATAATAATAAAGCATGGCAATTCTCAACATTCATAACACGTTTCGAAAACACTTTAAAAGCCACACATTTTAGTTTAGAAAACTCACCTGGCTAGCTTGCTCCAAAGCTCCTCACTTACACTTCCGATCTCTAGGCGGAACACCTATTATATTAATAGCGTTCGTCATAATTCGTTCAATTATTACTCGAGTTAAATCCCGAACTCAACCCTAACTTATCTAAATTGGTAGATTACCTTCTAGTCCAAAAATCATAAATTAATGGTCTTTGCTTACCCATCCAATTGAAATGCTATACCGGATCCATTAATTTACCCGACTCTAGGTTTCCCCCGACATAAAATTATAACTCTAGATTCTAAGTATCAAAGCCGGATCATAATAATCACAATATGACCACATTTAATAATTAGGCTATCGATTACGTACTAGGCCCCTTTAAAATTATAGACTTTAATAATAAATTAAGCCCAATACAATGACTAAGCCCAAAAGGACTTAATAATTCAATTGACCCAAAACTCAATCCGGCCCAACTTAAATTACGGGTCAACTTTCGGGTCATACCGACTTCCGGTACACGCAAGCTTTAGGCTCCAATTAAAATAATTAATTCGACCCTTTTCTTAAAATTACACTCCGGCCCATTTATTAACTTACCGGGACTCGACAAAATGCTACCGGAACCTCAATCAATTTCCAACACTACCGGGACTCCATTTTCTTTAAAATACCATATCGTTTTGCAAACAAGTCCGGGTATTTTGACAAAAAACTCCACTTCTTCGCCATCATTCTAATTCTACGCAATTTCGACGCAAATTCTAATTTTATTAATTGATACGAATTATTCCCTAACCAAGGACCCACAACAACATTTGATTTATAAAATGTTTCTAACAATCAATTATTCCTAAACATTCCATTTGATGAGGTTTTAAGCCTTAAACACATACTCTTACATAATCCCATTTTCAACTACCTTTTTAATCTAACAAGGTTTAGATAAACGATTGCTTTCTATAAATTAACAACCCACTTAATTATCATTTAGAGTCCCACAATTACATCCTAAACATCACAAACGAAAACTAAAGAGAAAATGGATTAGATTATATACCTAATTTGATAAGAACTGCTGTTCTCCTCCTCCCAATCTCATGAAACAGCAACAGCCACTCGTTCACCCTCTCCGGCGACCACCTCCGGCAGCCATCACCGCCGGCGACCTCCTCCGGCAGCCACCACCGTCGCTGCTTCTTCCCTCGACATCTCTCTCTCTCCTCGTCGTCTCTCTCTCTCTCCCCCGTCGTCTCTCTCTTCTCGCCGACACCTCTCTCTTCTCGTCGACATCTTTCTCTTCTCATCGTCTCTCTCTCTTCTCGTCGGCTGTCTCTCTCTCTAGTCGGCTGTCTCTCTCTCCCTCTCGCTCTCTTCGGCTGCACACACACAAGACACACACCTCTTTCTCTCTTTTGTCTATCTTCATGACAGCGCCCCCCCCCCCCCCCCCCCCCACAAAACCCTAAAACTAAATGTTTTACTTTCTTCCAGCAGTAAAGTCGGCTCATCACAAAAGAAAAGGAAATTGATTTCCTAATTTCTATATTTTACCCCCATACTTTGTGCAATATTCAACTACCATCCCTAACTTTCATTTTAAAAACATGTTACATTATTTTGGGTTATTACAGTGGGACTTAAACACAAATTCCAGCAGGCCATGCTGCAGCATGCAGTTTTGTCATAACTAGATCCACCATCTATTTTGAGAGTATTCCTCTCGGACTTCAGTATTCCCACTACTGTTTAGATTCAACTAGACACATCTCTGTGTAGTCTCCAGCTATTTATAGTGGGGGATAAAGTTCTCAAAATATATGGACGACCAAATCTCTTTGTATCAAAAACCGCTCTTTCGAGCCGATTCCCATATCATTCAAGTTGGTGTGTTCCAAGTGGCTTATCTCTAAGTCCACTACACTTTAACACCTTAGATTGGTGACCACTTGTCGAGAATAAATCAGTTTAGAAAAACATGGATGATAACTGTCACTTTATCAGTAACTCTCTCAAGTCTACTTCCCATATCATTCAAACTGACGTGCATTCAGTGGCTTATCTCTAAGTCCACGACACTTTAACACTTTAGCAAGTGATCAATTCGTCAAGAAGTGTCATTGGTTTTTATAAAACTTGAATGAAATAATGGAACATCGTTATTGCGAAACAACGTCCACCTTTCTTTGGTTTAAAATCCCACCTTTCCGTTTAACACCCGAACTAATAAATTTAGCTACTCATAACGGAAAGTAAAGAAAGCAATAAATGGCGTAAATTAAATTGCATAAATGTAAATGGCTGAAAAATAAATGGCGGAATGTAAATTGCAAAAAATAAAAGACGGGAAATAAATTGCAAGAATTAAGTACTTCAAATGCTTAAATTGATTCACTAAGAAATCAAGACCAAGAGTTGTCACCCTCTTAAATCTGATCCAAAGTTCATCTTTAAAATGCATCACCCCAAGCCCTCCTTATATAGGAAGGAAGATGAGAGGGCAAAAGAGTAAATCTACACTAACTTGGTCCCAAAGTCTTTAAAAGACAAAATACATAAAGTAATGTGAAAAGTCTTGAAAATACAAAAGAGGTTTGCATGTAACTAGATTAATTAATTCCAGCCTGTTTCTTGGTTCAGGAAACATCTTCAGTCAACACCAAAAAGCCATTTAGTCCAGCTCCACGTCCCAAAAAAGTAATCTGTCCAGGCATGTCGTGCTGCAGCATGGATCTGCACTAGAAAATTCTGTCAAAATGAACACAATCAGCCATTCTCAATCATAAAACATGTCATTCACTACTCTAGCTCCAATAAACAATAAAAAGGAAAATAAGTAAATAAAATGACTCAAATTGGAAAGAAAAAGACCTAATATGCATTAAATAATTAATGCATATCAGCGACTTAGCACGGGGGTCCCGCTACCCGGTTAGCGGGTGGGGTCAAGGGGCAACGCCCTTGCGGGGTCTGGGGGCAGAGCTCCGTGAATTTTTTTATGAAATCTTATCCGGAAAGCCAAGGAAATCCGGATTAAATACTATCCAGAAACCTGGAAAATCCGGTTAAAATAACACATCCGGAAACCACAAGGTATCCGGGTAAAATTCCCATCCGGAAACCACAAAGAACCCAGATCACTATACTATCCGGATAAGACTAGGAATCCGGATACATTTGTACCCGGAAACATCACTCAGACACCTTACCCGGAGAGTCCGGGAATCCGAAAACTCATCCGGACAACTTATCCGGAAACCTCCGAATCCGAATACAATTCATATCCGGAAAGGTAGAAGAATCCGGATAAATCGAATCTGAATACTGAAGAATCCGGACGACGTCCGAATCCCAGATCGATCAAAACTACTAAAAATTCATGAAATTAACAAATCTAAACCGATAGAAATCTAATACTAACGATTATAAACACAATTTGAAAAGAAACTTTACCTCACAAACACATCCAACGAACTTAATCGACCCTAATCGAGCGACCCTTTCCCCTGCCTTTTCTCGACTCAGAACACACATAGACAATCTTAGAAAACAGACTCAAATGAAAATTAAGGAGAAGGCGGTTCACTATATAGGAATGTCAAATTGCGATGAGGGACTCAAACTATTCTCAAACTACGAATACACCCCTATACTTACAACCCAACACAACTCACCCTAAACTAATAAACATAAAATTAAATAAATAAAACTGAACCCAAATTAAAATTACGAACTTACCCGAGACATTACACTTGTCTATAAATTGTTGGTAGTTCCCTAATATGTAAATCACCAAAGTGACGTAAGAGTAACATAAGTGAATTATCCTTACTATTTATCTCTCTTGAGTTCTTGTTTGTTATAATGGCTTTGTCGTCTTGTACTTGGTTGTCTTAGTACGAGTACTAAGAACCACGTGCGAGCTTGTAGAGACAACTTCTTGATAATAGGACGCATATCCAAACACAAATGTTTTCATTCCCTCATCAATGTGACAATAATAATTCAATCAGACTTTCAACCTAGAACAACCTATATGCATATAATTGAGCAACTTCTTGATAATAGGATTTGTTCCTCTTGTATGTCGAGAGTGATATCCATGGGCCTCTCGATTGAATAGTGTTGTGAAAGTGCATGCATGCTTAGATGATTAGTATAAGGTACCGATAATCAATATATGATATTGATATCTGTCTTTTTCAGTATATTTCGGAATTGAGAAACTAAAGATCGAACATAACAGGGATGACACATCCATGCCTCGTATTCGATTTGGATATCTGAACAAAGGGACATAAATATGTACAATGATAATGATCACACAATTTGCTGATTAGTTGAATCACCAAACTTTATCATTTGGGTAACGATAATGTATTGCTAGATGTCGCTATTCGTTGATAATTATAAACATGATTGATAATTACGGCCAACGTGATAAAGTCCCAATGGATCACACACATTAAATGTATATTTGGATTAGGAGAACAAATAATTAAATAAGATATTTAATTATTATCCGAATTTATTAAAGATAAAATCAGATTATATCTTGCTTTGACAAGATATCCGATTGGATATGATGGACAAGTAAAAGACTTGTCAGAAACATTGTATAAAAGAAGAGTAATCTCTTGGAAGATATTAGATATTCCAGAGATTATGCCCACTTTTTTCTACCACATGCCTATGTGATAGGCATCACATTTTACACATATATATAAAGTGAGAAATACACCATTTTGAATTTAACCAATTGGATGAGAACCCTAAAGATTAATATTGTTTAAAAAGTTTTTTTTCCTCTCTCTCTCAAGATAACCCAAAAGGTTTATCCTTCTTTCTCATCTAAAAGTTGGAGAACCGTATCTAGCATTCGGGAAGAAATGAGCTCTCCTCTCTTGGCATAGGACGACAAGAGGATTCAGAATCCCAACATTTTCCGCAGACCTCTCTGAGATAAATAATCCTTTTTGTGCAATTTCAAATGTGAAGTAAGTCTCCGTATCTTATTGGTGAAACTAACTACTTGAAATTTAACATATCCTCTATTTTCTTTGTGTTCTTCTTATTCTTGCAAAATAATTGAAATAAATGAATTTTTATGTGGATAGCAATTGTTGACTATGATATATTAATTGAAGATATTGTTTCAAGAAATGCATGAAGAAGTCGTTTTAACTGATCTTATCATTGTTTTGTTGTTCGGGGTTTTGGTTTATGTCTCTTCGGTGTAACAAGATGAACGAAACGGTATTGAATGAGTCGCCTAGCCTGACAGGTTTCAAATCAAATAAAAGCTTGGGTGTTCCTTATTTATTTGATATTTTTGGCTATTCGACCAAAGCCTCCAAAATCGTTGGACCGACCTTGCTAACCCGAGTCGGTCACTTGTATACGTGATATGCATTTGCACGAGAGAGGAAGGTGGTAGATGTAAATAAATTAATTTGATGGCAGTTTTTGTGAAGGTAGTAAAAGTAGAGGGGGTGAGATGGAAAAAGTAAGAAGAAAGACAAAGATGTGTTTGCTTTTTGGGGCTTGAACCCCTGACTGCTCTCTTATCCACGTAACTTACGTCATCCCCTATTATTTTAGGGATCACACCCCTTCCCCCACGCGCTCCTGTCCCTTCCCATGACCACGCGCTCTTTTTGGCACGTGCAATCCTCTCTTCATCCCTATCGAACCTCAAGGGGAAATTGACGAAAATAGCCATACCAACAAACCATATTAAGAAAATAGTCATTCCCTCTTTCAGATTGCAAAAATAGCCACGGGTCCGCACTCGAATTCAGTGTGGACCGCATTCGAACCCAAAACGACGTCGTTTAAAGACTTAAATGATTTTTTTTAAATTTAGATGCGGCACCGCACTTGCGGAGGCGACACCGCACTTGCGGAGAAAGAGAGGTGTCGAATTGGGATTTCAATTTGCAATTTACATTTTTAACCCCTATACTTATTTACTTACTTTACTTTATACCTTTTAGTTTCATAATTTAATTTTACATTTAACACATATAATCGTTTATTAACTAAAATACGTTAAAAAATACGTTTTAATTTTAACAAGTTATACCATTGTAATCGTCTCTTTGATATGTTCGAAATGAGCCAAATATTGAATTTTTTTGATTTATATATTTTAATATATCATATACACTACATAAAAAATAAGTTTTAAAAAATAATTTTTAACAAATAATTTTAATAAAAAATATTTTAATATATATCATATATGATTATTATGTTAATGCGCGATAAGAGTGTAAAACAAAATTGAAAATACGTTAAAAATGAATTTTAAATATAAAAAATATTTTGTATGTAGTGTATATGATATATATTAAAATATATAAATCAAAAAAATTCAATATTGGGCTCATTTTGAACGTATCGAAGAGACGATTACAATGGTGTAACTTGTTAAAATTAAAACGTATTTTTTAACGTATTTTAGTTAATAAACGATTATATGTGTTAAATGTAAAATTTAAATTATGAAAGTAAAACGTATAAAGTAAAGTAAGTAAATAAGTATAAGGGTTGAAAGTGTAAATTTCATATATGCCCCGCTACATGTGATTTTAATTTGATATTTACACTTTTAACCCCTATACTTATTTACTTACTTTACTTTATACCTTTTAGTTTCATAATTTTAATTTTACATTTAACACATATATCGTTTATTCTAAAATACGTTAAAAAAATACGTTTTAATTTTAACAAGTTACACCATTATAATCGTCTCTTCGATACGTTCGAAATGAGCCCAATATTGAATTTTTTTGATTTATCTATTTTAATACATATCATATACACTACATAAAAAATAAGTTTTAAAAAATAATTTTAATAAAAAATATTTTAATATATATCATATATGATTATTATGTTAATGCGATAGAAGTGTAAAACAAAATTGAAAATATGTTAAAAAATGAATTTTAAATATAAAAAATATTTTATATGTAGTGTATATGATATATACTAAAATATATAAATCAAAAAAATTCAATATTGGGCTCATTTCGAGCGTATCGAAGAGA
Source organism: Saussurea involucrata (assembly GCA_033807775.1). NCBI lineage: Eukaryota > Viridiplantae > Streptophyta > Magnoliopsida > Asterales > Asteraceae > Saussurea > Saussurea involucrata. Next base: position 35,478,483 of record CM066315.1, read on the forward strand.
CGATTATAATGGTGTAACTTGTTAAAATTAAAACGTATTTTTTTAACGTATTTCAGTTAATAAACGATTATATGTGTTAAATGTAAAATTAAATTATGAAACTAAAAGGTATAAAGTAAAGTAAATAAATAAGTATATGGGTTGAAAGTGTAAATTGAAAATTCAATTCACAATTTGAGGAAGAGGTCCGCATCCGCAAGTGAAGAGCGGCATCCGCAAGTGAGGAGCCATGGCTATTTGGGTAAAATGGAAGAGAGAATGATTATTTTCTCAAAGTATTTTTTTGGTACGGCTATTTTCATCAATTTCCCAACCTCAAAGGTTAAACTTGGCAAACACTTTTTTAAAACGAATTTTTTTTTACTTAAAGTTATGTTATTATTTTAAAAATTAGTAGTACTTTAGGGTTTAGGGTATTATTTTCTCATTTTTATTAAAATAGCACTATATTCGTAATTATCAGGTCCATATTTACGGTTCTAACTAAAAGATTTTTTTTACGTGAGTCTGCAAATTGCATATCTGAATCTATAATTTATTTTTAAGAAAAAATAATTATATTCGTTTTTGTGCGTTTTTAGCTAAGGAGTCGTTTACCTACTCACTTACCCAGGTAAGTGCTTATCGGTAAAATTCAACACTATCACTTATTTCCTGGGTAAGATTTTAGTCCACCAAAATGGCATCGTATGCAACAATTTAACCGGTAAACGCTAACCGTGGTAAGAGCCGTCGCACTTACTTACTGGGTAAGACTCTCGGTCCTTGTTTCCGCTCTTACCAGGTAAGATTCTTAATCCTTGTCATATTCATCCAGTAAGCTAATGTGACTTGGTAAACATTTACCTTGGTAAGCGTTTTATAAACGACCCCTAAGTCCGTAAATTACGGACTTGATAATTATAAATGTAGTGATATTTAAATTAATTCAGGAGATAAATAACTAAAAGACCTATTTAAATGTATGAAATAGTTAATTGATTGAATTTTCCAAAAATATTTTTAGATTAATATTATGGTTGTAATTTTGTATCAAACCAAAAAAAGTCTCCAGCGACCAGCGGACCGTTAAAAGTTTTGTTTTTTCGCTTTCCTTGGAATATCTGCTACAACTTTTCCAAAATAGAAAACTAAAAGCCAAAATTCTTAAAAACATTTACATTCATCTGCAACAAATTTCTCATTTTAAAGAAAAAAACATTGATTATAATATTAAAATATTCCGTTCATCTATTAAAATACTATTTCTTTCTACATATTTATTTTCAAAGTTTTCTATTGGTCCCCTCACTTGGTAATCATTTTTTGGGTGATCTCCATATTTGGAGAAAAATTCATTCTCTCTCCTACTTTCTCCATTTTAGAGATAGTTTTGAAAAAGCTGTTGGAGCAAAAGTAGAGCTCAAAATCTCTATATTCTCCAAAATAAAAAAGCTGTTGAAGATGCTCTTGTTCCGATTGAGTGACAAAAAAAAAGATTTTTATTGTTTGTGGTTTCACAAATTCACACCATAAAGTTAACATTTTAAATTATTTTCCGTCTTTTCTAAAATTTAACATCTCTCTTTGTCCCTACAGACCATCTCCAATGGGTCATTAAATCTTACACTAAACACTAAATTTGGTGTAAATGACACTATTCTCATCTCTAATGAGTCTCTATTTTCTACACTAAATTTAGTGTAATAAATAGTATTACACCACTTTTTAATTCAATTTTTGGTCCCTCAATTAATATAAAAAGGAATGTGTCTAGAATATTAGGATTTGATGTAAAAAATAGTGTTACCCATTGGAGAAAATTTAGTCTTAACACTAAATTTTACGCTATTTTTTACACTATTTTTGATATTTGGTGTCAAATATAATGTGACCAATTGAAGATGCCCTATATTATTATCGTTTATTATTGTCACAATTTTTTTTATATCATTCGTGTTAAAAAAATAGTTGAGTTTATTAGGAATGCTTGTATTCGAACTTAGTGTTGGTCGGTAATTCTCATCTCGGTACATCTCATCTTAAAGTGCATTTATTTCTCATTCAACGGTTGATAATCACTCTTCATACTTTTTGCGTTAACCTCAACTTGTCACTGGAACCAACCCTTATTGATAACATTTATTACGAGTTATTATTAGCAATGAATACTATATTAAATGATTACAAAAAGGAGAAATTAATTGTTTGTCAATTTTTTATAGTTGTTTCATCTCCTAGCCAATTTCTCTCTATTTTTACTGAAATAGCCATCAGGTCTGCAATTAAAAAAAGAAAAGCGAATATGATCGATTTTGCAAAATAATTTTTTTCCTGCATATTGCAGACCTAGGTCAATATTTTTTAACGGAAAATCGATCAAATTTGTTTTTTTTTTGTATTTTTAAGGTAGGTCCGCAGTTACGAACCTATTTTTGTGGACATGGTGGTTATTTCAATAAAAATAGAGAAAATATGGTTAAGAGGTGAAGCCATCATCAAAAAATAGCAATTAATTTTCCTATGAAAAACATAATTTAAGTTTTCTTATAAGACCTTAGGTAAATGACCTTAGTTATGCTTGAGCCGACCTCAAGTTAATTTGTCTAACATAACCTTATATCCAAACAACAACATGTATATAGTTGGAGTTTTAAATAGAAACTCTCAAATTAGTATAAACTATCTAAATCAATCTTAATCGTTTATCAAGTCTAATTAATTCATTTAGTTTCATAAACATATCAACTGTTTTCTAGATCTAAAACATTAATCAAAATGGAGGAGGCTAAGAGCACCCACATGGGGCTTGCAAAATGAATTGCAAATGGAGATGGTGTCAGTAATTGAGAGACACGCACGAAACCAATTGCAACAATTGCTATTGCAAGCCACATCATCCAATCTTCTCATTTTTTATTTATTTAAATAGATTAAATTATAATATTTAATAAATTATATATTAAATAGTTATTGAAAACAATAAATTTTATAAACATTAATATGGATTTATTTTTAATTAATTAAATTAACTTTAACCATCAAATTTAACAATTGCTTAAAATTACTATTATACATAATAAAACATACAATACTGATTAAATTACATATAATCTAATTTATATTTTAATTAACATTAAACTAAAATAAAGAATTTTATATATTATGTTATATTAATTAAAAAATAAAATGTATATAATAATTTATAAAGTAATTATTAAATGTTATAGTGGGGACCACCTTTGAAAGTATAGGTGAACTGCATGTATGTAAAAAGTAATTACAAAACTGATGTGACACAATTAAAAGTGTAAATGAATTGCATCCACACACACACTTGCAAATCGGCTTGCAAATGAAAAAGGTAGTGCCACATAATAAAGCAATTGCAAAATTTGCAAATTGATTTGCAATGCCATGTCACCATTTATCCCTATTTTTTCTTTTTTTCATAATTATTTAAATAAACTAATTTTTCATAGAAAATAATATATTTTATGAATTAATAATGTTAATTTATATTTTAATTAAATTACTTATTCTTTTTATAAAATATTATATGTACGTATATACATATATATTATTTTTAAATAAATATAAATACAATATAGTTAAATTAGTTTAAATATTAAAATTTATATTTATTTTTATTTTTATTTTTTATAAATTATTTAAATAAATTGATTTTTATATCATGTATTTATTAACTAAAAAATAATTAGAATATATATATATATATATAATAATTTATAAAATAATTAATAAATGTTGTAGTGGGGACCACTTTTGAAAGTGTAGGTGGATTGCAGGGATGTGGATGGTAATTGCAAAGCTGATGTGACACAATTGAAAGTGTAAATGAATTGCAGGGATGTGGATGATCTAATGGCACCCCTATACATTGCTAATGACACCCCTATATAGTGAATTCATTCTCACAAACATTAACATCAAAGCTCACTTTTACACACTCTCTCATACTTTTTCGATTTTAGAGAAAAGGGGTTTAGAGAACCTCGAGCAAAAAACATGCTCAAAATCCCCAAAATGTATAATCAAAAGTCAAAACCTTCAACATGTTCTCTATTTTAAAGATTACAATACAAATTATGTTATTAAAATATTCAATATAATTTATAAAATATTATTTTCTCTTTCTGAACATTTAATTTCAATGATTCTCATTGTTAGAAAAAAGTAAAAAGTCATTTCTTTTTCACAAGTGATAATTTTTTGAGATTTAGGCTATGTTTGGCAAACTAGTTGATAAGCTACCTAATGACTTATAGCTAATTGGTAGCTGATAAACTAGTTGATGAAGAAGTCACGTTTGACAAAAACTAGCTTATAAACCAAAAAGGATATCTTGAAAATAGTTTTAATAATATAATTAAAACAAATTTATAACAATATATTATGTTAATTAATACAAACAAGGTAGTAATTTTTTTTAAATAATATAATATATTATTAAAAGAATCTAATTTATTAATATATATACACTATAAATTTTGAATTTATCAAAATAAATTATAAAAAATATATTAATTAATATTAAAAAATATATAAATAATTTATTATGACTAACAATAATTTTAAATAAATAGAAATTAATAGCAATGTATAATTAAAATTTAATTTAATAACTTTCGGTTGATATTAATTAATAATAATTAAACTTTAATAATCAATATTTATTTATAATAATAATTAATAAATAACAATTAATATTAATGAAGATATAAATAAAAAAAGATCACAAAAAACTCAGTTATAAATACTTCAAGTAAATTATCATAAAATTAACTTATTTTTGCCACATGATGCTTTATCCAAATTTGAGAATTTCACTCATGTCTCTCATACTTTCTCAAAGAAAGTTATAAAAATTTTGTTTAAGCGAAAATATCTTAGATTTCTGTTAAAAATGTTCTAAAACAAAAACAGATTTACATATTTGAAAGATTTGTGATATATATATATATATATATATATATATATATAACTATGTGTTTTTTTATTTATTTAACTATAAATAAATTCAAATATTTTGGAGTTTGTACAAAATTACTTTTTTATATACTATGATATTTGCCAACAATATTATTTAGTTATAATTAAATGAAGATACAAAATACTTTTATTAAATTGTAGATAGTATCTTATATAATTCAAAGGCAAATGAAGGTGATGAGAATTATTTATTATAATTTGTATATTTATGAAATATAATTAGAATTTATTTATCATGATATTGACATCTATGAAAGATGATCAAAGTTCATTCATTATGATTAATGTTTTAGATCTAGAAAACAATTGAGATATTTGATAAACCAAATAAATTCTTTAAATTTGATGAACGGTTAAGATTGATTTGTATGATTTGTGGTCGTTTGAGAGTTTGTATTTAAAACACCCTCTATGTACATATTATTGGTTTGATATACAAAGTAACTATAGGTTGGCTCAATCCATTACCTAAGGTCTTATAAGAAAGAATAAGGCCTATTTTTTATAATCATTTAATATAGTATTCATTGCAAATAATAATTTGTAATAAATGTTATCTTTTATTTTTTAAGGGTTGAGTTTTGGTTAACGTGAGAAGCGTGAGAAGTAGTTATCAACTGTTGGATGAGAAATGGATGCACATATATATTAGGATGAGATGCACCAAATCAATTCCCTTCTGAGTCGCAATTCATTGAGGATATTTGATTAAAAGTAATCAACGGTTCATATTCACTTCTCACGCTTGTCATGTTAACCTCAACGTCTCACACGATTATTTGGAACTTCTTGTTGGGAACTGAAGATATGCTAAGTATGGTTAGTACTGCCAAAACAATGTTACTACTGCCAGTCTTCGTTACTACTGCTAGACGAAGTTACTACTGCTAGACACGGTTAGTACTGCTAGACCAAATTACTACTGCTAGACATGGTTAGTACTGCTGAGCTGAGATACTACTGCTAGAAGACTGTGAAGGTTAATACTGCTGAAGGTCGTTAATGCTGCTGAGCCAAATCATTGTTAATACTGCTGACTTGATAAGTTTGGTATGCGATACTTTTGGAGACAAAGAAGGAATTGATCAAGATATGTTTAACGAAGATTCAGAAGATCAATTTACTTTTGATAGTTATCTTGTAATTACTTTTGTATAAATAGTATTGATAGATAGCTATTAGAACATACGATAGAAGATAGATAATATACAGAATTCTATATTGATTCAAGAGTGAATTAACCTCAAGGTGTAAGAACCCTATTTCTAGAGAAGTAGAAGTCGTCTTGTTGAGCCTGTTCAACAAGATTGAGGTTTGGTGTAAAACTTGTGAGTAATACAGTTTGATATATACAGTGTGTTGAATTCTATTGATTGTTCTTTAATTGATTTAGAGTTCTATTCCGCAAGATTCTCTAAATTCTGTTTCTAAGAAGTTTAATTCTTGTTAAGAATCGATCCTGACAAGTGGTATCAGAGCCTGTGTTTCTTAGAAATCTACAATCATTATGAAAAATTCTATTGAATCAAACAGTACTTTTGATTGGAGTGATCAAACAGAAGAGGCAATACAGAATCATGCACTCATGGCAGAAGTATCCGATATTCCCACTGAGGTACAATCTAAACTCTGTTCTCAATCTTGCATTGATGCTGTTAAAAGATATAGGGATCACAATCAGGGTATGTGTGATAACCTTAAGAGGCTAGAGAAAGATGTGAAAGATTATGTTAGAATTGTAGAAAGGTTTGAGGAACAGATTAGAGCTTTTCAAGCTAATGAACTTCAACACCACTATGATACTAACTATTGGAAGTGGGAGAAGAATGAGTATGAGATTAAGCTGAAAGTGTCTGGGGAGGAGAATGAGAAATTAAAAGAAGAGCTTAAGAAGGTTAAACTTGATGTTGAAAAGTTTACCCGTGCTTCTAAAACCATGGATACCATCATCAAGGCTCAAATCCATGACAAGATGAAAGTAGGGATAGGGTACAATGCCACACCTCCACCCTACAACAACAACTACATACCTCCTAAGTCTGATTTGTTAGAGACCAAGGATAGGAAGGAACCTGAATTAAAGATTAATATAGATCCTTGTGAAAAAGAAGTAGTTGTTGAGGATGAGACTGACAAAGCAGGATCTGATGAGGAATGTGAAAGTCCATATGTTAAGAACAATGAGATAAAAAGGACTAAAACAGAAGAAGGAGTTAAGAACAATGGGATAAAAGGAAAGAAACAGAAAAGGGAGTCCATTACACACAGACCACAGTTGTGGCTCCCAATACCTGTAAACATTGTTCTTGTAAGAAATCTCAAGAGCTTAAGCCCCAAAAACATGATAACAAAAGGGGTAATCAAAGAAATTGGAATAACCAGTGGGCTATGAGACAAGGAGTTGATCTGAACAGAATTAACAGGCCAAAACCTTGTTTCATCTGCGGTAAGCTAAATCATTTAGCCAAACACTGTTATTTCAATCCTGTTAACCAAAGGTTTAATGCTCAAAGATCTTTTCAAAAACCTGGTGGTTACAGAAAGAATGGTGGCTATAAAAAGCCTGTAAGGAAACTTGTGGCAAAGAAACAAGTTAAAACCAAAAGCCACATGAAAAAGGCAGAAACAGAAAGTGTTAGAGTATGGATGCCTAAAGGTACTAATGATAATACTGCCAACTCAGTTAGTACTGCTAACAATGTCAGTACTGCAGGAAGCAATAATGTTGCTAGCAGTGTTAGTACTGCTAACACAGTTAATACCTCTTCAACAATTAATACTGCTTCTAGTGTTAGTACTGCTAAGTTAGTTAATACTGCTGAGAAGGCTAGTACTTCTGGAAGCAGTGTTAGGGCTGCTAACAAAGTTAGTACTTCTGCATCAGTTAGTACTGCTTCTAGACCTATCATAAAAACAAAGTACTCAAGCACTGATGTTCCTCACTTTGACAAGCTCATCAAAACAGAATGTAAGTATTTTGATGATCAAGGGAGACCCAAGACCACTATGGCTTGGGTCCCTAACAAAAACTAATTGATTTATCAGATGTGCAGGGCAACCAACAGCTCAAGGGGAAGAGCATTTGGCATGTTGATAGTGGTTGCTCCAGGCACATGACAGGTAACATGGCCTGCCTCAAGAATTTCAAATGAATTGATGGAGGACATGTTACTTTTGGAAACAATCCTGCAGAAGGTAAGAGAAGTGGTAAAGGTGATATGTCAGAAGGTAAGATGACATTTGAGGATTTGACTAGTAATGCAAAGTGCAGAGTTAATATTGCCCTGGCAGTTAATACTGCTAAGCAGTTAATACTGCTTGTGCAGTTAATACTGCTTGTGCAGTTAATACTGCTTGTGCAGTTAATACTGCTTGTGCAGTTAATACTGCTTGCAGTTAATACTGCTCAGTAGTTAATACTGCTTATGTAGTTAATACTGCTCAGCAGTTAATACTGCTTGTGCAGTTAATACTGCTTGTGCAGTTAATACTGCTTGCAGTTAATACTGCTCGGTAGTTAATACTGCTAGGTAGTTAATACTGCTTGGTAGTTAATGCTGCTGTGTAGTTAATACTGCCTTACAGTCAATACTGCTCGGTAGTTAGTACTGCCTATGTCGTTAATACTGCTTGTGATAATCTAGGGCATATAAATACCCCTGTTTGCCCGCCAAAGTTCATAACGACTCTTCGCATTTACTTCTTCTCTCTCGTTCTAACCTAGTCTCCCCAGAATCTTTGTGTTTTTCTTTCAAGAATCCTCAGGAATCATGGAGTTTGTGGATGAGCACAATGAAATAGCCATGCTTCAGAAGCCGAAACAAGCTGCGGGGTTCCACGATATCGTCGATTTTCTTAAATCCTCGCACATCTCCTATGCCCTAACGGTGAGCCCAACCATCTATATCGAACATCAGACGCAATTTTGGGAGAATGCCACTGTTAGTTTCGAAGAAGGGCAGAAAACCATTCGAACAAGGGTTTGTGATAAACCCTTGAAAGTCACAGAGGAGGTTATTCGCATCTCTCTTCACTTGGATGATGCCTCAGGTATAACCTCTCTATCTTCTGATGACTTATATTCGACTTTACAAAGAATGGGGTATGAAGGTCCCATTGGTGTTTTCAAATTCTACAAGTCAAAATTTTTCAACCAATGGAGATTTCTTGTTCATACCCTGATGCACTGTATTTCCAAGAAAACTACTGGATGGAGTGAGTTCAGCAGTCCCATTGCATATGCCTTGGTCTGCTTATCCACTGCCAGAAAGTACAATTTTTCAGCTATGATCTTTAATGATCTTGTATCAAACTTGGAATCCAAAAAGAGCTTTTACATGTATCCAAGGTTTGTGCAAGAAGTTATTAACAAGGAATTGATGGACTTACCTCAGTTTGATGAGGTATATGTACCAAAATCCCCTAAAGGGAAGGTTTTTTCAAATATGAAAAGACTTCCTAGGGACTCGGAAGGAGTTGACACACCATTGTTCTCTACAATGATGGTTGTGTCCCACACAATTGAAGGTATGGCATCAGGGTCAAGGCCCTCATTAGACACACCCACTGATGACCAATCCCAACCTTCCATCTCAAAAGACATCCCTCAGTCCATTCTTGAACAACCCACTCCCACAATCACCAAAAGGTTTCAAAGAAGAAAGGTGCACAAGGTTCCTTCCCTTGATGTACCTACTCAGAGCCCTAAGCCTTTAAGCCCTCAGTTGGAGCATTCTCCAATTGAGAATATCAACAGGGAAACCACAGGGGTGTCTCCCAACCCCAAGAAGGTGCTCTCTAAGGAGAAGGATGAGCATATGGGTGCTAAGGCTGCCACTACTTCTGCTAGCACAGAGAAGGACAGTGGTAACATAAATAAGACCTTCCCCATGGCAACTCTAAATGAGAAATCATTAGGAGGACCCAGGTGCCAAGAAACCAAGGGGGCAGGTAGTGCTTCTGCTAGGCAGAAGGCTTCTGCTGAACCTTCCAAGGATCCCTTAAAGAAAGTAAAAACTTCTAAAAAGGGTGAGGATAGATATAACTATGAGGAATTGATGGAAACCATAGGAAATGTCAACTTGGATGTTATGGCACAGAAGAAGGAGATTGAGCAACTGAAGACTGTGGTCACCTACCAACAGTCTCAAATTGAGAAGCTCAAAAAGATGGTCACCAAGTTGTTGCACAGAAAGAAAAAGGCAAGATTTGTGCTGAGAAAAAGAATTCCAGCTGATGATGCTCCCAAAAAGGGGGAGTCAGAATCAGAAGCAGAATTGAATAAAAAGGGTCTACAAGTTGAGGGGGAGACAGTTCAGATGGAGACTGAAATGGAAACTAATAATGCACAGTTTAAGGGGGAGTCCAGTGCACAGAATAAGGGGGAGACAGAAAGGGTGGAAGAGATGATTAAAGAAGCAGAAACCTCAACAGCAGCAGAAACCACAGCAGCAGAAACTGTTAATGCTGCTGAGTTTGAACAAGCAGCAGAAACAGTTAATGCTGCTGAAGGCCAAACAGAAAAAGCAGCAGTAACAGAGACAGAGCCTGAAACTGAAGTAGCAGCAGAAACTGTTAATGCTGCTGACTCTAAGCAAGCAGCAGAAACAGTTAATGCTGCTCAATCTACAAAGAAAGCAGTAACATAGACAGAAGCTGAAACAGTAACAGAGAAGCTTACAGCAGAAGAAGTGGAGGTTGCAGAGGCTTTAATCAAAGCCAAACATGATACACCTCCAACTGCCAAGAAACAGGAAGAACCTAAGGATGCAAAGATGGTGTTCAGCAGAAAGAGAACAAAGTCTGTGGCTACTAAGAAGAAGTGTGTAAAGAAGCAAAGGGTAGAACCTGTTGAGAAACCAGTGGTAGAAGAGAAAGAAAAGGAAGAAGTTGCCAAGGATGAAGGACAAGGAGATAGTAAGACAGGTCAATCTTCAAAGGCACAATCACTTAGCAATGAACAATGTGACTTGTACATCACTATGGTTGATACTGAACCAATCAAAGTGACTCCATTAGATTCAAAACCTCCTGAAATCAGTCACTGGGATACATTGATAGATGAGAGAAAGGAGTATATCAGACTCAAGAGAGCTGATGGGCAGTTTGAAGTCTACAGAACATGGGGACAAGTCATAAGAAGATGCTCAAGATCTGACCTGGAAGAGATGTTCAAAGTAGGCATGCAGATCTATGGCAACATGTTGACAGAAAGAGGTATGTCTATCACAAAGATGGTGTTAGAATACCTATGCCTAATGTTCAGACCAGAAGTAGTTCAGCACATAACAGCAAGACCTTTTCAAGCAGTAACCCACTGGATGCTCTATGAAAATTGTGGAGTGTATGTTATATCAATTGACAACACATATCAGGAGTATTATCTGGTGGATGAAATCTACAAACACTGCATGAAAAGACTGAACGGGATGTTACATGTAAAGTTGGTCTGCAACAAAGACTCTGCTATGGGAAGATTCCTGGTAAGAAGGATTGCAAATCAGAGTCTAGGTTTAAGTCCTGATCTATGCGTATATGATGACTAAGTTTTGGAAGCATCATCTGAAGAACTTGACTTCTTTTCCTAAAAGTCAAGTTAGGGGGAGATTGTTGGGAACTGAAGATATGCTAAGTATGGTTAGTACTGCCAAGACAATGTTACTACTGCCAGTCTTCGTTACTACTGCTAGTCAAGGTTACTACTGCTAGACGAAGTTACTACTGCTAGACACGGTTAGTACTGCTAGACCAAATTACTACTGCTAGACATGGTTAGTACTGCTGAGCTGAGATACTACTGCTAGAAGACTGTGAAGGTTAATACTGCTGAAGGTCGTTAATGCTGCTGAGCCAAATCATTGTTAATACTGCTGACTTGATAAGTTTGGTATGCGATACTTTTGGAGACAAAGAAGGAATTGATCAAGATATGTTTAACGAAGATTCAGAAGATCAATTTACTTTTGATAGTTATCTTGTAATTACTTTTGTATAAATAGTATTGATAGATAGCTATTAGAACATACGATAGAAGATAGATAATATACAGAATTCTATATTGATTCAAGAGTGAATTAACCTCAAGGTGTAAGAACCCTATTTCTAGAGAAGTAGAAGTCGTCTTGTTGAGCCTGTTCAACAAGATTGAGGTTTGGTGTAAAACTTGTGAGTAATACAGTTTGATATATACAGTGTGTTGAATTCTATTGATTGTTCTTTAATTGATTTAGAGTTCTATTCCGCAAGATTCTCTAAATTCTGTTTCTAAGAAGTTTAATTCTTGTTAAGAATCGATCCGACACTTCTTGATTTGAATAAATAGACATGTAAACACAATTGGATTCGTAATTTTGAATCGCCGGTTAATTTGGACAACAAACATTATATTAATAAACTTAATTAAAACATACACAACAGGGTTGAGCCGGTGAGAAGTGTCAAATTTGGTGAGAAGTGGTTATCAACCGTTGAATGACAAATGGACGAATATTAGGATGGGATACACCGAGACAAAATGCATCAAGATGCACCAGATCAATTCTCTTTTAAGCCGAAATTCATAGAAGGGTATTTGATTAAAAGTGATTATCGGTTTAAAAGTAGCAGTTCTCACATGATCCCATGCCCACAACTCAATATTTTATTAAATAAAGGTTTGTCTGCATCAAATAGAGTTTTTGGATATTGGTTATGAACTTATGATATTAAGAAATGATCTGCCTTAACTAATAAACCCTAAATAACATCATATGTTAGGTGTATTAGTGTATACATTCAAATAGATCTGTCAAATGGTCAAATAATTTATAAAAATCATTTTTGAAAACCCTTTTTTAATTTTGAATAAAAAGGAAAATATCATCCACAATTATACTTTATTTGATGACATTTTATTTTGCCAAATTGAAGCATGAAATCCATGGATATTTTTGTTCACCATTTTTACTTACCATGGAAGGAAGGTTTGAATCAATTGTTAGTTCTTTTGTACTTTGTACTTACCTTTGGCATAATGTATGTAGTGTAGTCCACTCTTTTCCATGTGACTTTGCTAAAAGAATATAATTTAGAAACCATTGAAATTTGAGATATAATTGTACTATAAAAAAGATTTATATTTTATTTCAAGGAATATAAATGTTGTATTTAAGAGTTTATAGTTTGAAAAATGTCTATTTTAATATCTTAATTTGTTAACATATATAGAATGTGACCTGTTTTTAATAGTGCATTCCATATAATACAATATTTTCAGATTATAGGTTTTTATATCAACATTTTTTAGACTATAGATGATTAAATATGACTTTTAAAGGTATGATTTTTCTAAATTTTCACATAAAAGTATGTTTATTTTTAATGTAATTTGTAGTCATTTTTATCTTTTATTTTAATCTGTCTTATAACACAATTATAGGGGGTGTAACTAACCTCGGTTTTATTCACTGTTCTAAAAGGCTCGCCGCCATGGTGTGTCGTGGCTCAAGAGTCAAGACTTGTGTCGCACGCCACGTCATGCCTGTGGCACGCCATGGTCTTTTGTAACACGATAGTTGATTTTTCATTACATTTTTAATGTCCTAATTGCTAGTTTTTAGTATAAAACGTAATTTAACTTGTTTATTATCATTGACTCGTCGATTAATAGTATATAAAACATATGCTTTTATATATAATATTATATATGATATAGAGATTTGCCGTCATAAGTCACGCCTTGATGTGGCTCCTAAGGCTTGAAGCTTGGCCACGCCACACCTCACGCCATTTAGAACCTTGATTTTATTGTAATATGTGTTTTCTTATTTGAAAATGTTTCAATTCTAATATAAGAATGAAACAAAAATTAATCCTTCACCTGCCATTATCTCTATGTAACTGTCATTTTCTCTAGTTTCTTGCTAGTTTTATAAAATATCACCGTTCAAAGAATTAAACTACAAATTAAATCCCTGGGGTTTGCCAAAAGTTACTCTTTTGTTTAATTTAGAATTATTTAAAAAACAATGACCAGTTACTTTCTTTTGTTCAAATTAAACATTATATTTTCCTTAATTAGAAATATATTATGGCCACTATTTAATTATGAAGGAATATGGAATCATAAAAAAGGACATGTCATGCAAAGTAAATCGGAAAATAAATAAAATTGTCAGTTTTAATTCATATATATTTTTTAATTACATAGTCGAATAAATGTTTTATCAATAACGAACTTATCTTTTATAGTTATATCTAGGACATACCTAAGATCGGTGTCGTGTACCTGCTCATCTTAATGTTTTCTTTTTCGATATGAATGATGCTGAAAATATCAACCATTTGCAAGTGCACTTGTCGCATCTGTTTATATTTTTTTTGGAAGGCATAGCGGCATCGACCCTTTCGATCAACTACCACAAACACAACGCACACATGTACATTTAGATTAAATTAAACAATCGTATTTTATTTGAAAACGCCCCTCCGCAAGGACACTTGCGGAGAGGTTGATACTGGTAAAAAATTGGGAGGCAGATTGGCTAGGAAGTGAAAACGGTCGGTTATTTTGACTACTTATGATAATTTATATACGCTATCAGTTCGTTTTTGAAATTTTACAAAGAACAAATCTGATTACAGACAATTTATGTTACACAAAATAAGAATCATACAAGGTATGCACATTTTCAATTGTTAACCAGATACTTAAATGTTTAAGATATCGTATCTGAAATAACAAAACAAGCCATACTGCATTTTCATACAATTTAGGCCTCAAATAAATCAAACCCCATATAAATAGGCAATAATACGTGACAAAGGCATAAAAGACTCACAACCACTGTTACAAAACCAATATCTCTAATTGCAAAAACACAACTTTTCCATGAAAACCCTCATTTTTCAAAACTTGGCAACACTTTAGATTCCGGCCAACTATTCTAGTGGCCTTTCCGGCGACCACCTTTCTTTCCACCCTTCTTTTTCCCACCCTTCTTTTTGCCACCTTTACCGGACCCATGGCTGCTAGAACCACCACCCAACCCATGGCTGCTAGAATCATTACCGAACCCATGGCTGCTAGAAAAACTACGCTCCCTAGAAGACCCACCCGTTTTCAACAACTCTTTAACATCAAGTACTCCATTCCTGAAATTGCCTACAGTTGACATCAATACTCTGTCCTCTGGTTTACGTGAGTCTGATGCCTTTTTGCTACGGTTTCCACGCTTCCCTCCAACTTGTCCAAGTATCATATTCTAGAAAAAAAAAATTGTTGGCAACTTCAATTACACCATAGAATTCGTGAACAAGAAATGATAAATGAACCAACGGGTTGTGGGCTCAGCGGTACCCTAGTTACTGGTAGAGCCCACCATCCGAGGAGGTCAAGGGTGAGAACTGACAAGTGTGTGTGTGAATATTTGTGTATTTAGATATTATATAATTCAAAAAAGAAAAAAAAAAGAAACATTATGAATATTATGAGAGAAGATCAACAACCTCTTGTAATATCTTTTGATCCCTTTCTTTCTGTTTTTTCATTGTTACTCGCGCTACGCTTAGAGGCAATCTCTGATTTTTAGGAGGCTGCAACGTTAAATAAAGAAACGGAAATTTATATATTGTAAATTATGATGTTCTAGAAGTGAATCAAGAACAATACGACGATAGTGATAATCATCTACATTTATTGTTGATGTACAAATTTGTTCATCATGATTTAAATTTCAATGAAATGATGCAATTGTTAAAGTACCTCTCGGTTTTCCCATATATGAAACAAAAAGGAAAAGTAAGATTGCTACACTAAAGAGAAGCTACTCAAAAGAAGGTGCATATATAGAACTCACCTTTCCACCAAGAGAAACTACTTTCCTGTTTTCCAATGCCTTCTTCTCTTTCCATGTCATATGGGACGGTCCTGGATGCATATGCAGATATATTAAATGACATTAATTAAATTAAATTATTTTCATGGACGAAATATGCATATGCATCCACAAGTCCTTATCAAATCGACAAACAAGATAACCCTGACATTGGCTTTAATTGATAAGGTCTGAGACATTTTAGACTAGAAAAATGTAGAGGAATTCATATGGGGGTTTGTCCTTCTATTGGTGATGGGTGTAGACAACTTTGGTGCAGCTAATGCCTCATTTGCAACTCCATATATAATCAGATGGAAATGATGTCTGAATATTGAACGGTCTCCTTTGCATATGATATTAATTAATGTAAATGACGCAAACTGCGGTCGACTAAATGATAAACTCAAATGGTGCAACTATGGACCTTCAATGTGAATTGTATGGGATTAATTTACATGAATATAGTGAAGCATACAGAAACGCTTGCCAGCACATCATACATGCAAGTTGACAACTTACACAGTTCAACAATATACAGAAGTTGTAAAAATAAATTCTTACCCATATACTCGATATCTTTCAATATCGATTTCAGTTCCATCCTCTGGGACTTCATATCCATGAATGTCGTCATTGGTTCCTCTTTGTTTCCTTGCTTTCTCTTGGCCATTATTGTTGAGTTGGATCTGTTCGACAATAAAATAAAAGGATATAGACAAGACATGTTTTTGTGAACACACTAATACTTAAAAGATGAGAATTTGTGGGGGGATGCCTACACATGTAAAAGCACAAAACCAACTATACACATTTTGAGAATAAAACTGGTTAAGAAAGTAATACATTATCTCATACTTTCACTTAGCTAAAAAGCTAATCTGGGGATGAGGAACAAGAATTTCACATTTGATATAGAAAATAGCATACAAAATAAAGTTTATATCAAACTTCAAGCATCACCAGTGTGAAGTGTGAACATCACTTCAAATAGGGTTCTAAAGAACATACTAATGAAATTTATGGACAAAATTAATTGGGAAATCTAAATTAAGTCTTAAACATGTCCATGAACTTCTAGTTTTGTGAATCCAACTATATCCCCAAATTACTCTATTTTACTCCTCCTAGACATTACCATAAATTTTCAGAAAAACATGATTACTACATAAAACTAATTAATAAATATAACAGATACATTATTGTCTCTGTAAAATTCAAATCTAAAACCCAAAACAATTTTGCTCTCATAAACTACTCGAATCGCCGTCAACGAAAAAATCTGAGTCAAATTTGGATAAAAAGCCTAAAAGAGAAGATCAATTCAAATTTGTGATATATTAAGCATTAAAAATGTACCCAAAAATCATGAATAATCGATTGGAAGTGATCATGAATAATCAGATTTGAATTTAGATCAGAGAGGGATTGAGGTTGAAGGAGCTATTGGGCCTTATCAATATGATTTGCAGACTTGCAGTAACTGTTTGGGCCAGTAATTTACTTATATGCCATTTAGCAAAATGGTTACCGGGTAAACACTTATTGATAAGATTTACAATTTTCATAATCTTATCGGGTAAAATTCTTTGCCATCAAAATGGCATCATATGTAAAAGTCTTACCCGGTAAGCACTTACCTGTAAAAGTTGTTATCCTCACTTACCCAGCCTATCGTTCCTTGCCTTGCTTCTTACCAGG
The DNA here is from genome assembly GCA_033807775.1 of Saussurea involucrata. NCBI lineage: Eukaryota > Viridiplantae > Streptophyta > Magnoliopsida > Asterales > Asteraceae > Saussurea > Saussurea involucrata. Next base: position 35,496,029 of record CM066315.1, read on the forward strand.
TAAGATTCTCGACCACTGTTATGTTAATTCGGAAAGGTAACACGATAAGTGCTTACCCAGTAAATGTTTGGTGAACAGCCGCTTACTAGTACAGTAATTAATATTAATCATAGTAATTACTCTAAAATATAAATAAGTAAAAAATCCAGGGTGAATAGCTGCACCCTCATGCTCCAATGTGGCTATGCTATGGTGGCAAACTTGTCAATCACCGACTCTTGCAATTGTCCAATAAGTAAAGTTATAATGATATTTCATGTAATGGAGAAGTGTTTTTATTAAGGTCATTGTTTTTAACAATAAAAATTGTAATACTTATTCGTTTTATTCTTTATGTATTATATAACACAAACTTTTGAACGTGTGTACAAACAGGGGCGGAACACAAGCTTTAAAACCGTAGGGGCCGGACCTTGTAAGATTAATTATCATTCAAACGCACCTTGTAAGACCAATTTGTTGATTTCAATCCGGTGCACAAAACGAAAAGCTTAAGAAATTGTTGTCGATGTGTTTTTAGCCGAATTCCCCCTTTGGGGGACTTTTAAAGTTTTTGGTTGATTTCGAGAGGTTTTATTTAAGTTTTTTGGTTGATTTCAAGGGAGTTTTTTAAGTTTTTGTGTTGATTCGATGGTTTTTTTTGGTTTCTTTGTGTTGATTTGAGAGAATTTTTTGGGTTTTTTCTATTGATTTCAAGAGATTTTTTTTGTTGATTTCGAGAGTAAATTTTGGGTTTTTGGGTAAAGACTAATATAAAAACTCAATACAAATAAATAAATTATGTAAACAACTCAATGAAATCAGATTTAGGGCTGTGACTAATATTGAATTTAGGGCAATCAATTAAATTATCTGATATCAAATTTTGGGCAAAAACTAAAATCAAATTTAGAGCAATCAACTAATATCACTCAAAAATATCATTCAACAAGAACATAATCCTATTTCCAGTGACTAGTCATTTCCATAAAAATAAAGCAGTAAGCATTATCTTCAAATTTTAAAGAATTTCTCAATTTCATATCATTTTTGAAGTTCAAATTCAGTCAGTACAATCTCATTATCTCAAGTCTGAAGTCTCAACAGTCAACATTATCTCAAAATATAAAAAATTTCATACAAGATCTTCATCTTCATTTACAGATTTACTAGGCGACTACCGAGAGTGAGAGACAGAGAGAAAGAGAAGTTAGAGAACCTGAGTGGCTGAGTGACAGTGCGAGTGAGGAAGCTGGGAGAGGGCGAGTCCGGCGACGGCGAGAGCTGTGCCTGTGCAGCTGTGCGTGCGTCGGTGCGTGGCTGGGAGAGGGCGAGACAGCCTGTGCGTGCGTCGGTCGTCGATCACCGCTTCAGTCTGCTTGATTTCATGATTTGATTTTGGAACAAACCTATCTCAGTATCTCTTAATACTATTGGACTGTGGACTGAGTGGGGCCCAACAGAAAACTTCATTTAATTTATACTACAAAAAAAAAAACCCACTAGTTGGACTCAAGAAAAGCCCAGGGGCCAGGGCCCCTAATAGCCTCCCAGCTCCCTTGAGGTCCGCCCCTGTCGGTACAAATGAAACATGTTAGTCTATTCACATGTGAATATGACATTCACATGTAGAGATAGGCAACGGGGTAACCGGTGCTGGCTATGGCCCAGCAGTGCTGGACCTGGAATTTTTGTCAAGCAGGTGCATCGTGCACCTATGCCCACAAAGTCAGACGACGTGTTTTTAGCCGAATTCTGCCTTTGAGTGTCTTTTTGGATGCTTTTAGAATATTTTTTCGGATTTTTGGTTTATTTCGAGAAAATTTTCCAGTTTTTTTTGGTAAAAGCTAATATAAAAACTCAAAACAAACAAATAAATAATGTAAACATATTATATAACACTAGTGTTAGGCCCGTGCGTTGCGCGGTAATAAAAAAATATTGTAAAGATAATCAATTGAGTTAAAATGAAACGTAAGTCATCAATATATATATATATATAGAGGCGGGTTCATACGAGGAGCGTACCTATTTAAGAAAACGTGAGGAGCACCGTCCATGTACAAAATCATATGTGATTCACAACACAAACCGCGGGACAAGCCGCGCGCTTTCGCAAGCCGCGTAACAAACCGCGCGTGTAATCACATATGATTTTAGTCCTTGTGTTGTGAATCACATGTGATTTTGTACATGGGAGGTGCTCCTCACGTTTTCTTAAATTGTTACGCTCCTCGTTTGAACCATTCTCTCTCTCTCTCTCTCTATATATATATATGTATGTGTGTGTGTGTGCATTAGATCAGGTGAGAAGTGTGAGAATTACTTTTAAACCGTTGATCATTTTTAATCAAATACTCTCCCATGAATTGTGACTTAAAAGAAAATTTATCTGGTGCATCTTATCTTGCTGCATCTCATCCTAATGTTCGTCTATTTCTCATCCAACGGTTGATAACCACTTCTCACGTTTCTCACCAAATTTGGCACTTAGTATTCACCATTTACACTATAATATTTACCATTTGGTTGTCTTTGATTCCAACCATGGTTATAGATTTCAAACCTTCTATCTCTTTTCTAATGCTTATCATCTTCTTCCAAGTTATCATATTCTCACCAATGTATGATGATAAAAACAAAAAAATCTCATAGTTCCAAGCCATCATCCTTGGTTCACTTTAAATTTTGCACTATTTTTCTTTACATTTGTTTGGTTATGATTTCAATCATGGTTATGATTTCAATCATGGTTATGATTTCAATCATGGTTATGATTCCAATCATTGTTATGAATTTCAAAATCTTTCGGAATCCGATACCCAAATCCGGAAGTACCGGAAAAGTCATCTTCCGGACTTCGTGCGATTTCCAGTCTGATTACTTACACTTCATACTATGTTCTTTAAATCACATGTACCAATCCTTTTAACATGTACATAGGTTCAATAAAACAAATTCCAATTTAGCAAATCACTTTTGATATGTAAAAACATACTTTTTAATAAGAATGAACTCACCTGATTGAGAGTTCGTACTCAGAGTCTGCCAAGCTTAATCGATTCATAAATCCAATCTTTCACACCATCGAACAATACCTAATCAAATCCAGACTTCTCTTTCTCTTTCTCTCTCGATTTTCTCTGGAAACCGACTTCAAAAATCGTCAATTGAGATAAAAATCTCAATTCAACCGCCTCTCCCTTTAAATATCCAAAACTATCAACAAATAACAAAACCAACCCCCAAAGTTTCAATATTCACAAATAGCTTAAACTTTGGTCAATTACACTTTAAATCCTTCCATATCAAATTATAACATAACTTTGATCATGAAAATTCGGGATGTTACATAATTGATTGGGATAATGTAAAATGAGTGAATTTTATTAGTTATCACAAAAATATTATTTTAATTATTTGTTATATATATATACATTTTTTTACAAAAATAAGGTAGACTAAATTGAACCAACCACATGAGTATTGAGTAGATACAAAAACAATCACCCCTTATTTCTTATACACACTTCATGCTTCAAAACTTGCATCTTGTAACCAATTGGGATGATGCAAAAGTAGGGTAAGCCAAATTGAGCCAACCACGTTAATTGACACAAAAAAACATTCACCCTTCATTTCTTATAGCCACTTGCTACTTCAAAATTTTCATTTCTTCACCAATGTGGGATGATGAAACTCAACCACATTTCAAGATTTGAGGATTACTCAAATCCCATGGTTCCAAGTCACTCTTTGTGGTTGTTCTTTTAAGGTTATGATTCCAATCATGGTTATAGATTTCAAAATCTTATGTCATTCTTTTATATTGGCTTTTACTCCAACAATGGTAATAGATTTCAAAACCTTACATCTCTATTTTTATACCATAATTTTCTTTCAAACTATCATATTACCAACAAAGGAAAACGATAAACCTTAACCTTATTAAAAGATTTGAGAAATACTCAAACCTCATGGTCCCAATTCACCAACATTGGTTTATATTTTAATTTTGCACTATATTTTTACCATTTGGTATATTATGATTCTAACCACGATTATCGATTTCAAAACCTTTCATCATTCTTTTATATCTCTTCACTACCTTCTTCCAAATAATAATATTTCCACCAATGTGGAATGATGAAACTCAACCATATTTAAAGATTTAAGGAATACTCAAACCTCATGGTGCCAAGTCACTCTTTGTGGTTGTTCCTTAAATATATATATATATATATATTGATATATTAATTTATTGGGTAGTGTAAAATGAAACTTTATTAGTTATCACAAAAATATTATTTTAATTATTTGTTATATATATAAAGTTTGTTTTGCAAAAATAAGGTAGACTAAATTGAGCCAACCACATGAGTTGACACAAAAACATTCACCTCTTAATAAGCAGATAAGTCATTTAAATAAGCAATCCCAAACACCCTCTAAGTGCATCTTTAATCCTAGGATATCTTAAACATTTCGGAGCATCTCTTAAACTTTACCGGATGCATCTTTTTTACCCAAAGTTTTTTCTACATAAAATTGGATTGAGCGGTGCATGGAACACTGCTCCCTCTCTATAGGTATATCCCTATGGCCGAGCCCGGTTATGTCGACCGCCGAACGTGATCAGTATAACTAGTTAGGTTACCGGTTATCATAGCCGTTTTTTTGGGTGGTTTGAGAACCAAAAAAATTAAGAGATACCATTTTTCTAATTTAATATATCTCGACAGAAGATTTAACGAGCCCAAAAACGAAGCCGTACATAACATAAAGCTTAATGCGAGATTGAGGGAGATGAAAGAGAGGATGGTGAAAAACCCCATCTAAATCATCTTCTACTTATAAAAAAACAACGGGCAACTGTTGCCCCCAATTAGGCATCGACAGTTGTTACCTTGAAATTAATTTTAAAAGACGAATGACCGGTTACGAAGAACCCGGTTGTGGTCCAATTTGGATTTCAACAATCGTTAACTGGGTGGGGCGACCAGTTACTTAACTAGGCCCAGTCAGTTGTGCCTTAATCCGAACCTGAAACAAAATCCGAGCCGGTTTGCCCATCTCTATTCACATGTGAATATGACCTATTAATCACAAACCACTTACAGTATCAGCCAATAACTATATTCACTTGTGAATTCAGCAATCAACATTCACACAAACTAGTTCATAAAGCATCCATGTTCATGTATCAGCCTCTTTCTACCTCCCCCTAATTCTTATTTATCCTTGTTCCCGACTACCTAATCAGTTGGTTTCTTCTTCATGACATGCAGTAAGCGGTTCAACACTTATTGCAGCTTCATGAACAGACTTTTCTTGAGATAAAAGCAACTCAAGTGCAGACTCATTCACCAACTCCTGAGTTAAGCCAATGTCGTAATTTGGTAGAACTGAATTATCCATTATACAATTTTTCTCAGCGCTCTCACTGTCTCCATCAATTACACCGTGAGTCTCCGGGTTGATCCAGAATTGCGGTTTTGTTTCTTCATTACCGCCTTCTTGCTCATCTCCCCCATCTATTTGAGCATCAACAACTTCTTCGATACATTTTGGGGCAGAATCAAGATTCTCCGGCCCCATTGTTGATTGATCTATGTGTGTAAACCCATTCACTTCATCGTTCACATCCGACTTTCCCCCAAACAGAGTTTCTAATTTTGTTTCCCATTCTTTAAGCTGAGACATTCCTGGAAATTTCGTCATCGCCACACGTAATGTTGATTCCATTTTCGTCTTCTCCGCCATTAAGCATGAGAATATTTCATCAAGTTTCAACAAATAACCCTACAATTAATTGTTCACAAGAAATCATGTAAGAGATTTTATAAATACATTATGAAAGGTGTACAAGTTATAGCCATTATGGTTCATAACACGTAATCTGTTAACATTGGGGTTATTCACATGTGAATATATATCATTTATACTTCAAATTCCTATATTAAATGTGAATATTCACTTATATTGATAATATTATATTAGAGTATGCTACTAGTACAATGCAACTTTACCTCAATCTCAGTTGGTGATGAAGGATCACAACATCCATCATCCTTCTTCTCACTTCTTCCACTAACTGAACCCCATTCAATTGCAAGAATTCCTTCATCGTCAGTTCCTGTCGATTCAAAAGGATCTTCGAAGTCCCCCAACCCAAACCCCCCTGCATCGATCTCGGCAAATTCTCTTTGCCTCATAAGCTCCATACTCCAACATTTTATTGCTGGTCGTTGGCGAACAACTGTCACCTTTTTGCATTTCATGGCGTCAAGATACAACAACTGCATTTGACATATCGAAAACATCACATCACCTTATAAAGAACTGGCACATAAACATTATGATTAACAAACATAGCATGTAGATAAGTTGTATTCACATGTGAATATAATCCATATTCACATGTGGATACATGCATAATGTCCACTCACACACAAAATCTTACTTATATCATTATTCATATGCAAAGATATCATTAGAACTACAGAAACATACAATTTCAATAATATACATTGAATAAGAGAAACGCACCGTTAGAAATGTTAGTGGACCAGTGTAGAAGCTTATGTCAACATCCCTTTTCCACCCCAATTTGCTCACCTTCAAGCAGTCCCATATATAGCTACACCAGTCTATATTGCGAATTACGGTGTCTTCACGGATGTATGAAAGAATATTCAAGTTGCAAATACCCATCTTCATGCCTTCCGCCATTGTGTTTGAGACCAAGATGAGGAAATTAAGCTTGAAATTCAACCCTACGTCTTCTGAAACAATTATTTCCCTCATTACATCAGCAGGACGAATGAGAGTCTTGCCATATTGTTTCTTCCATTCCTTTAATATGGTATCATCAGTTTCGGTACCCTGTAACGAATGTAATTCGACTCCTCCATTTGGTACTCCAAGCATATCATGGATTGAATCTTTTGTCATCTTAATAGAGCCATTTTCCAGCCTTATTTCCATTTTCTTTTCGTCAAACCTATCCACAACATAAAATCCTAGTTTAGAAGGGATTCCATCCACTTTCATATCGAGTATTTTCCCAAATCCCATCTCCACCACACATTGCCTCTGGGATGTTGACAACGAGTGAATGGCAAGGAACAACGTCTTTGGTGATGTTCTTGTTCGAATACCATTATATTTCCGGCGGCTTCGTGGTCTTTCATTCTTCTCTACTATAAGCTTCAATTGATCAACTTTATGTGATGACTGCACCTTCCCAATCCTTTTGGGGTTCTTTACACAAGTTGTTTCAAAGCTTGAGTCGGGAGAAGAATTTTTTCTCTTCGGACCTCTCTTTAGTGAATCAATAGACACTCCTATGGACTTTTCCTTTTTCGGCATTTTTGCATCGTTTCTCGCATCATTGCCTTTGTGTTTGCGTTTCTTTTCACTATTCGTGTCTCCGGATAGTTCACCTATAAATATGTTTCATTGCATAATTTGCATTAGGTAAAAGTGAACAAACAAATTATATCAATACATTCACGTGTGACGTGTGACTATAATTATATTGCAATTCTATATAATCAGATGGGAATGACTAAAGTTCAGGTGGCATGTAACACGGGTCTAAGATTTTTATTAACTATGTTAACGGGGAATTGAACACCATGCACACCACCTAGTTAGAATCATGACTTTTTTGGCGGCATGCCTTAAAATAACAAACATTCTATCAAGTGACGAAGAGGTCACTACAATTTTCTTCTATCCTTGCATCAAAATTATAGTTGCTATAAACAAGATGTCTGAACATTATTGGCCTCTTTTGCAAATGATATTGATTGATGTAAATGATGCAAACTGGAATCAACTAAATGGGGAAATCAACTGGTGGAGTAGAAATATAGACTTTCAATGGCATTATAAGGGATTAATTTACATGAACTATAGTAAAGCAACCAGAAATGCCTGCCAAGACGTCTATAAATGCAAGTTGACAACATACACAAATCACCAATCAACTCAAGTTGTAAAAAATAATTCTTACCCATATATTCGACACCATTTATTACCAACTTCAGTTCCATCCTCTGCGACTTCATATCTTTCTCTTTCTCTTTGTTTCCTTGCTTTCTCTTCGCCATTCTTGTTGAGTTCAATTTGGTTGACGATAAAAAAAAGGTACAGACATGCATTTGTCAACGAACTTTAATCGAGAGATCTTGTAGAGGACTACACATGTAAAGAAAAGAAAACAAACTATATGCTTTTTGAGAAGAAAACTGGTTAAGTATTGTCTCATACTTTCACTTGGCTAAAACTTAATTTGGGAATGAGGAACAACAAATTGCCATTTAATATAGAAGATAACATTTAGAATAAGTTTTATATCAAACTTCGAGCACCACCGGTGTGAGCATCACTTCAAATAGGGTTCTAAATAAAAGAATAATGAAATTAACGAGGTAAACCAATAAAGAAATCAAGATTAGGGCTCCAAAGTGTCCAAAACCATTTAGTTTGTAAATCCAACTATATCCCCCCCCCCCCCCCCCCCAATTACTAGATTTCTCTCCTCCAAGATATAAACGACAGACTGGAAGGAAAAAATTCATAATTACTAAATAAAACTAATTAACAAGTATGAAGGATAAATTAATGCCAGTGCAAAATTCACATCAAAATCCAAAACAAAATTGATCTCATAGACTACTCGATTTAGCATTAACCAGGGGCAGACATAAGGTGGCACGGACCACCACTTAATGGTTCCTTCGTAGTGGAACCCGAAGGGTGCCACCGTACTATTTCATTGTGTGCCCCTATATTTTTTAAAACTACAATTATGACGTAAATTTGAGGCCATTGGGTTGGTTTTAGGTGTTTTATCAAAAGTGTTCCTTTTGAGAGAGCTTGGCTCGAATCTTGCTCTTAACAAGATTTCCATTTTTTAGCTTTTAACGTTGAGTACTTATTTATAGCTTTTTTTAAACAAATGGTTGCAAGGAATTGAACCCATGACCTTTCTTTAGAATAACTAGCAAATAACCAACTAAGCTATATAAGATTTTGTTAAAAATTTCTTTAGCTTTAACCTTTGAGGCAAAAGGGCGCCACTGTTTTAAAAAAATAATTCTGGTTCCGCCTCTGACATAACGACAAAAGAATTGGCTCTGAATCTGATAGAAAGCCTAAAAAGAAAAGATCAAATAAAATTCAAGATATATCAAGCAACAAACATAAAAAAAAGTACCAGGAAAAAAAAATACAATGATTAACGGTCAAAAGGAAAAAAAGAGGGAGTGAAAGAGAACGAACTAGACTAGGTAAAACCTGTTGATAGACAGAGAAAGCTTTCCATTCTCCGATGTTAGAGGAGGAGAAACGGAGAGCAGAGTGTGGAACAATGGTCAGAGGAGAAACGAACCAGACTAGGTAAAACCTGTCGACTGGCAGGGTCATACAACTATTTTGGCTGCCTCATTTAGTGGTCTCAAGCAAAGATGCTGAGGCCATGATCTTAAATCAGCTATGGATATGAGATCAAAGAAATATTCTAGCAAGTGTCAGTTATAGCCAACCACAAATAGTTTGGGATGAAAGGGCTATTGGATTTAATTACAAAAGCATGTGTAAATTTACGCACATATGACATTATATTGCAACAAGAGTGGAAGAAAAAGTAATCTAATGGGAATAGAAGAGAACACAGTTGAAGATCACCAAAGTTCTATGTAGAATCATCGAAAAAAAAAAATCATTAAGTGTTCAAAAGAAAGTAGCTCACATAGCACAAATTTGCGCAATTTTGTTAAACCTAAACCAATTTCTACTTACATCAGCAAAAACTCTTTTCTAAACCCTAACAATCAACTGTTTGATATAATCAGCTTTCTTTAATATTCAATTACACAGAGCAATATCCAATTTGGCATCAAATATTGTTATAAGAAGTACAAAAAACAAATAGCAACTCGGACGAAGAAAACAGAAGTTAGAAAAACAATGGGGGCAAATGTTGATGAAGAACACAGAGGAACAGAAGTATGGAAAACGGTCCCTCAAACGCAAACCTAAACAACGATTTTGTTAAATCATGCAATGAAGAACAGATCGAGAGATGGTGAGGAAGCCGTACCAGGAGCAGATCGTCGAGGGAGAAGACCAGACCAAGAGATGGATTCAGCGGCGAATGAATGGAGTCGATTAGGGATTTGCAGGGTTATTTTGTCTTTTTCTGCAATATGATTTCCGTGACACATGCGATGGAATCGCCAAATACAGCAACCGGTGGAATTCAATTCCGATCAAATTGCATCGTTTCAATTCTTTCCAATTCTGAACATACATGTTACTATCATTTGTTTTAATGAATTTCTTATTAGTGTAAATTTGTTTTAATCTATACCAGGAGTGTGCCCGCGTAATGCTGTGGGGCATTCAATTTTTAAACATCTAATTTTTTGTAATATATATTTGAAATTCTTGGTTCATTGCATTTATCGGATAAAACGTTGCATACAATGTTGTGGACTAAAACTTTACCAAATAACTTAAATGAAAATTTTGACTATTGAGTATTAATGATAAGAGCTTACCGGATAAACATCATGAAAACCAAGCTTAGGGGGTGTTTTGGATTGGTTATTTTTTTCAACTTAAGTTATTTTTAGTGTTTAGACTGAAAAAAGAAAAGTGCTTATGATTTTTTCCCACCACAAATAAGTTGTTTTTGATAAGTTAATTCATTTTAACTTATTTGAAACTGCGTATAACTTATTTGTTTAAATTATATTTTTACCCCAACTTCTTTTTAACACAACATAAGATGATAAACACTTTTAAAAATAAGCATAAGTTGTTTTAAATAAGCAATCCCAAACACCTCTCATAGTTAATTGTTAATAAATATAAGAAATAATATAACAATGTAAATGTGTTTTTGCCATATAAACCAAATTGATTCGTGGATTGGATCGAGTGGTATTACCAATGTACTCAGTCGATGATATACAAATTTTACCAATGGTGGTATAGATATACATGATATAGAGATTTATCGTCATAAATAACACTCAATACACATTTCAAGAATTATTTGGAGTCTTGATGGAGGTGCTTACCGGATTTCCAGAATTCTCATAAACCAAAACATTGTTTTTAGCCATAATATATAAGAGGAAGAAGAGACTTATTTTTGGGGCTTATTTTAGGCAAAATTAATCAATTTTGATTATTTCCTTAATTATGAATATAACTAATACCATTTAGTTTCCTTTATTTTTGCGGCAAAATTAATTATTTCGAAATTACTGCAAAAATTAAAAAAAATTCGAAATTTATTAATTATTTCGAAATTGATTTCCCTATCCAAATAGACAAAGTTATTTTTGGGGCTTATTTTAAATGATATTAATCAATTTTGATTATTTCTTTAATTATTTCAAAATTGATTTCCCCATCCAAATAACTATGAATATAACTAATACCATTTAGTTTCCTTTTTTTGGGGGTAAAATTAATTATTTCGAAATTACTGCAAAAATTAAACAAATTTCGAAATTTATTAATTATTTCGAAATTGATTTCCCCATTCAAATAGTCAAAGTGTTTATTTTATTTTTCAGGATAAAATAGACAAAGTGTTTATTTTATTTTTCAGGATAAAATAAGTCAAGCAATCCCAAACACCCCCTTAGAAAAAAATTTATTGTAAGAAGGTATTATCAATTTAATTATTTCGAAATTACTGCAAAAATTAAACAAATTTTGGAATTTATTAATTATTTCGAAATTAATTTCCTCATCCAAATAGACAAAGTTATTTTTGGGGCTTATTTTAAATGGTATTTATCAATTTTGATTATTTCCTTAATTATTTTGAAATTGAAATCATTAATTGTTATGGATCTATTTATGGACGTATTAACTGAAATATTTAATTAATTATTCGTAGAGGTCCCTAGTTTCCAAAAAAAAAGTTCATGGTTTCCAAAAACAAAAGAATTTGGTTTTTCTATTTTAAAAAAATTAAGTAAATATGCTTTAAGTTGTAGTACATGGTGCTTAAATTGTTGTTTTTAAGAGTTTGGGACTTTGGGGGCTTCATGCTTTATAATATAGTATAGATATATATATAAAAACAAAATCCAAGGGTCCTGACGTGGCACCCTCTCAAGCCAGAACTCCCCTTTTTTAGTCTTCGTCCGGGTTTTTTAACCGCTTTGTTTTTCCTCTTCAACCCAACTAGGGTTGTCTTTTCGTTTCCAGACGTTCGGTCGCCCAAGACCTGCATAGAAGACGCTTGAAAATTGTCTTCCCTCTCTTTCTCCATCTCTCAATGTATACACAAAAGCACAAGAACAGTGAGACAAGAACCAACTTAGCTCAATCATCAAGCTGAGACAACAGTAACAACATGAGGGGTCTTTGCATCATCGAAAGGCAGACTAACGTATTCACGAGAAAACTCTCCCGCAATCTCAATCGCCAATTCGCCATGTAAAGCCTTACAATACATATACAACACAGTATTGGCTCAATAAACCTTCGCTCAATAATGAAGCAATAAGAGTGTCAAGAAGCTCAATAAACCTTCGCTTCTTGCTAATACAAAGAGGTACTCAAGAACCCTAATTTTTTATTTGTTTTTCTAGGGTTTTCGGAATATTATTCCTCTTTGCAAGATTATGCGCCATTAATGGGGTCGTATCAACGATGGAATTTGCGTGTTGAAAATTTTAGGTTTTTTTTGTCATTTTTGGTTTGGGTTTTGATTATTTAGGCATTATTTTGCCTGAAATTGAAGACCCAACATTGGTTTGTATCATATTTTCTTGAAATCCATTGGTTTTGATCAAGATTTTGTATGTATACTTTGCTTTTTCTTGATTAAAACACTTTTAAATATGTTTGCAGGGTTATTTATGATTTGGATCCCAATTGGGTTTTTAATTTATGGCCTTTTTGTCATTTTTGGTTTGAATCTAAATTGGGTTTTGAATATCTCCATATTCTCCATTTCCCAATATTCTGCTTCATTCGTTTATCAATCTAATCGAATATTGGAGTTTGTTTATTACGATTGCAATCGAATCAATTTGTTCGATTTGTTTAGTTAAGGATAGGCCGAGTAGTTTAGTTAGGGCTAGGATTTGTGTTTTGATAAAAATGGTATAAAATTGTTAATGTGATTTATTATGTCTTTAATCAGTCGGCGGGTTTGCTTTACATTCACAGAGTTCCCGGTGAATCAATGGGTTTAAGTATTTTGAAATCTATATTTTCAATTAAAGACCGGTAGATTATTGGTTTATGTGCTAGCGCCACATTTCTGTCAACAATTTCAGGTCGACAACAGGGATATCGACAACCCTTGAGGTTATTTGTGTAAAATTAGGCATTTTTTTTATTTTTGCATTTCCGTTAGCTCTGTGTTTTTTCATGGTATTCGTCTTCGTTATTATTATGATTTTCTTTATTGTTCGGTTGTAGATTTGTTATAGATTTGTTTAGTTTTATCCGTTTTAATTGTTACAGAAAATGAAAAGATTTGGTCGATGAACCGGTGATTTGGTTGATGAACCGGTTGGGTTGAACCATGGTTACTTTGCACGAACTACTCTCACGAGGTAATGCAATACCTTGACAATTTACTTTTATGTCTTCAAGTCTTAGCCTTACATATTGATATGAAATCTTTTGGATTTAATTATCGGGTGCTTGCAGCAGGGGATCATCACCTCTGTGAGTTTTCTTTCTTCTGGTCCTTTTTATTCTATGCATCTATAATATGTTTATGAAATTTACTAATGCCTAATAGAATGAAATGATCTAATAATAGTTGACATTTTAAATAAGTCTGATAATGGTTATGCATTTTAATGAAATGTAATGCTCATTGTTAAGTATCTATATTTACCTCAAGATGAGTGAATTTAGAGTAACACTAGACTTGGTGTGAGACTGAACAAAGATCCCATAGTGTGTTATGGAAAAAGATGAGCCGCATGCATACCGTTTAGTAGTATGGGTTAAATACAAGCCACCATATGTAATTCTTTTTGCTTAATAGTAACGGAATAGTTTCACCATCTTCCTCTACCATGAATACTTTACCCAATCGTTGCTGAAATGAATGAAGTCATAGAAGTAAAGCCAATTGCATCTTTGTTTTCTAAGCATGTTGCCACTTATATGAAAAGCACCGTAGGGTGAATTTTTATCTTCTAAAAAGTTGGTAAAAAGAAATAAATCAAATAATTATAATGTTGTTTCTACTCTTTACCTCAAAATATCCACTTTGTTTCACAAATAATTCAATTCATGAATGGTATTGAAAAAACCAAGGTATTTGCATTTTTTGGAGTGAATGGCTTGAACTGAAGGTAGTGATTAAGGAATACATTCCCTTTGATCACAATAAATTTGGATGGATGCCATAAATATTTGTTTTAGTTGTTAAATCAAAACCATACACAAATGCTTATAAGAATTCAATTTGAATGGATATTTTAAATTCAATTTAAAGCACTTCCTACATGGCTGTTTATTAGCTTATGATTCATAAAAATCATTGGTGCGTACAAAGTTTTGTAGAAGAATCAAAATGTCCTTGCTGTGAAAAAATGCTATAAAGAATAAGTTTGTATCTTTTATTTCTAAAATGAAGTGAAACAAAGATTAATGTAAAAGAAAAAAAAACTTGCCCATGTGGATTTGTGTTTCTTTTCTTTGTTAGTTTGTGATTTCCCAGTGAGGCATTTTTCCGGTTACATCCCCTCATTTTAATTTTTCGGGTGGTTCATTGCTTTTGATGGAACTAGCATTTTTATTAATTGGTGTTGGTGCTGAAGTTTGTTGGATAATAAACCAAACACCATTTGGAATGGATAAGGAGATATACAATTTGGAGAACAGTGGTGGAATGCAGGTACATCTTCTATTGTGATTTTATGAATATGTATGTAAGCTTTTGGTTCAAATTGGTTTTGGACATATTTGATAAGTATAATTTTCAAAATGATTTGGATTGTATTTGTTTAATTTTATAACATCAAAATTCATTCTAGAAGCATATAATTGAATGAATATTTAGAAAAAGAACCTAAAACCACAGTTTCTTTGTAGAAAATTTCTTCCTTATTTAAACCTCTAATATGGATGGACATTTCCACCCCTCAAGGTCCACTCCATGTTTTTACTGCAAGGGGGCGTTTGGTGATTTTACATACATAATAGCTGGCATGCATCTCTCTATTTGTGTGTGTGTGTGCGCTTATAATTTGTCGATAGGTGATATTAAGATATTGCGTGGAACTAAGGTGGTAATTCTGTTATTTGTAGCAAAGTTTTTATCAGAAATCTGTTAGGAATTTGTGCGTAATGTGGTTTGCTTTGTGATTCTGTTCGTTCTCATTACTTACACATTTGGATGCTTCTGGAAGTGGCGAATGGATTGGCTATATGTGATTAATCATTGAACACACAAATCAGTAGCATTTAATTCCTTCCGTTATCAATTCGCTTGCTATTTATAACTTTTACTAAAATGACAAGGTAGATTTGAAGAAATGGAAGAGTATTGATGGGATTGGAATCATGTTGACCGAAATTTAAGGATTTAGGGTTGATTTGTGTTGTGATGTGTAAATGATTGGGGATAAAGGTCTTCTGATAGTATGATTACAGTTAGATAGCTTGGGAGTGGATATGGAGTTGGATCTTTTGAAGTTCATAAGGTTTAATCTGGATATTAATATGAAGAGAAGAAGAAAACTACCTTTTACATGTTAAAGTAATTAATTATGGTTAGTGTTATTGTTATTGTCTCAATCAATGTTTGTCCATTTTAGTTAATCATTTGAATTTGTAACATTTACATCATTAATTCAAACTTTTAATTTGCATTTAAATCCATATAAGGTTGGGATAGTAAACCACATTGATTAGTCTACAATGTTTATATTATACTAGTTTAGTACCCGCGCAATGCGGCGGGATGCAATATTCAAATAAATGTAAGCAAAAAATAAAAATAGAAATTACAATCATGCAATATTCATACGGTTTGGGTTTGGTTTATAACTGAAGTCTTTTATGTCTAAATTTTTGTTTAAACAAAATAGAAATTACAATCATGCTTTAATCATATACAATCATCACTCAAAACCTCTCGATAAACCACATTTGATGTGTAAACTCCCTTCGGTTTGAACTTTTTGGTAGACTTCACTAATATCTTTGTAGTGCCACGTGATATACCTCTGGATAATGCCACATAAAGTTGCCCGTGTGAGAATACCGGTTCTGGTAGATAAACACCTACCACCGGAATTGTTTGTCCTTGAGCTTTATTAATTGTCATTGCAAAACAAAGTCGAATTGGAAATTGCTTTCTCTTCAATTTAAATGGGAAAATGTCATCTTCGGACGGACATAGAGGAATTCTTGGTAAAAATACCCTCTTACGAGTATGTTGACCAACAGCTATTTCCGCATCAATGACGTTCGGTTGAAAGCCTCTGCATATCAACCTTGTGCCGTTACATAATCCATTCGAAGGGTCGATATTCCGCAACAGTATTATTGGGCATCCAATTTTAAGTCGGAGGTAATGAGGGGGAAAACCGCTAACAATCAGTGAGTTTAAGAATTCCACTGGATACAAGTTATTCTTATCGTCTTCTGCTTCGTCAAAACTATAGTAAACTTGTTCCTCTCCGCAGAATCTTTCGATCAACTGATCATTAATCTCGTCGACGTGCTCATTTTTAGTTGTTAGTATCGCCCTTGAAACGATATAATCTGAAGCAGTCCTGTTGGTTTGCAGAGAAGGAAATATTGCATCGATCAAAGCATCCTTCGATTCATCTTGTTTGGTGTAAGGAATGGCCATGTCATCAGGTATGCGAATAAAGTTTCCGTCCACAGTTTCTTCTTCTCCATCACCGACTCGTAACAGAAAATCTGAAAACCATCGATCAGTAAGTGCTCTCATATTTGTCGTTAACCGCAACTTTTTAATCGAAGACCAAATAGGTGACATCCGTAGGCTAGAGTCTACAATCTGTGCTCGGGTACCTTTTCTCGTTACTGGCAACACCTGTCTAAAATCACCTCCCATAATCATTATCTTTCCACCAAATGGGAGTTGCACCCCAGTGATGTCTTGCATTGTTCTATCGAGTGCCTCTACTGCTTGCCTCTTTGCCATTGATACTTCATCCCAGATGATTATTTTTGCATCTCGGAGTAGTTGAGCAGTTCCACTTTGTTTTTTTATATTGCACACAGAATTATTACTAAGACTGAGAGGAATCTTGAACCGAGAGTGAGCCGTTCTCCCCCCTGGCATGTTATTAGCGGCGGCACCCGATGAAGCGGTCGCAAGTGCAATATATCCACGGGAACGAACATTAGCGAGCAAAGCTTTGTACATAAATGTTTTTCCGGTTCCACCTGGACCATCTACAAAAAACACACCCGGACGATAATTATCTACATGACTCATGATCTCATCAAATGCATGTTTCTGGTCGGGATTTAGAGAGTATCGGGCATGCAAATCTTCGTCTTCCACGATTATGGAGTACTCCTCTTGTACCTCACGAAATGCCCGTGATTCTAAATTGGCGGCTGCATTTATGTTTGGAAGATCGAAATCATCGAGGTTCTTACCCATAGATTGTAAAAAGACCGAGATATCTGTAAGAACCATATTTTGGACTATCTCAGCATTTTCGTAGTGTCGTCTGTAATCCTCAGAGAATGAATCATAATGTTCATCCCATAACTTGCGAACATCTCCCGGCTCACAATAAATCAAGATCGTTGCGAATAGTCGTCTAAGAGCATTGGGAAACTGAAATAAGGAGGCCTCAGCAAGACAATGCGATAAATTACCGTCGGTCTCTATCAAACCTCTCTCAAGAGCTGCTTTTCGAAATGTCGGGTGTAATACGCCATTAACCGTGTAAAGATCTTCAAAGCATGTAGGTCCACTAACATGCGAGAGAAGTAGGCGTAGATAATACCGTTCTCCTTCAGCAGGGTTAGCATGAACCAGTCGTCCTCTCGTTGGTCTTCGGCTCCGAGTATTCCATTTACGTGTTTTGTCATTCCATGTGTAATGTCTCGGAAAATCTTTGTACAAATATTGTCTCGCACTCATATCTGTTTTATTCCTCTCAAAAAATGCGGTCAACATTGATCTCTTATCCTTCTCTCTGTCAACAATATCTGTCATAATATCATTCTCTGTGAACCTAACAAACTGCTTATTCGGAAGATGGACCTGCAAAGCCATCACACAAGGGTGGATTTTAGATAGAGGAAAGCTAAAAATCCGCCAAATCGCCTCAGGTGGAGAAACATATCGTGCATCTTGAAATCTTTTTATCTCGTTAATAACAACCTCTTCTCTATCAGGATCGACATGAATAACCTGTTTGTCATGACCTTTGTAAACATACTTGAAAATATATTTCACAGATATTATACTTGAGCAAACCTCAACATTGATGTGACAGTTGAACATCATTAGCAACTTTGGGTTATATGGGACCACCCATCTATTATCTAGGATACCGCCTCGGACGTCCGCATGTATTCCATTGTTTCTCCTCCTATACATCGGATATGAGTTATCTGCTTGCGTCGTCTTGTCGTTGAATTGTTGAGGATATCTAAAATGACATTTTCTTGGCTCACCTTGCATACAAGGGCTGCATGGTTTTAAATGACCGCAAGGACCATGCATCATGCGCATTATCACCAATTGATGCATTTCAGGATACTTTGTTGGGTCCGGGATTTCGGCACACACGACCTTGTCGTAATGGCTGGGTTTGTAATCTTGTGTTGCGGCTTCATTATCATGAGGAAATGTGCATGTGGTAATCCACGTTTTTGAAACTCGATGACATAAACATATGCCTTAACCTCGCCGAGGATGTGCTTCTTGAAGAGTTGATTTTTGAGATCCTCCAATTTGGCACGAAAAACCCTTGCAACAAGGTCCGGCCTATCTTGTGCCCTCTGACCGTCCTTTAACTCTTGACGGATTTCAGGCCATCCTGGATTACACGTCATGGTAAGGAATATATCAGGTTTCCCGTCATCTTGAACTAAAGTCATGGCATCCATAAATCGTCTCCGCATATCACGTGGGCCTCCGATAAAACTTGCAGGAAGCACAACCCGTTGTCCAACTTTACTTGGTTCACCCTCACCAGCATTGACGCAATCCACAACACCTTGGTATAAATCTGATCTTATCTTCGACTGGTTTTTTTCAATAAAATACAAACGTGAAGTCTCTATCTTGATGTACATGTCTACAACAAACTGTTGAAACAATCTTCCCCCCGATAGAATCACGTTCTTAGTCGGCCGAATTTGGAACTTGTAACAGTAATAATCTCGCATCGTTACTGTTTTCCTACCCCCTCCCGAGCTAACGTCTGCGTAGTATTGATTTTCAATAGTATAAATTAATAAATGAGTGGATAAGGTAAGAAATATATGTGATAATGTTCGTACCTTCAAGATCTTCGTCCAAGTTTTCGTCCTCATTAACAATTTCATCGATGCATACTCCATGTCTGGGTATTCTCGGATGCCATCCAGACTCACCGTTGGGGAAAACAAAGGATATGATAAGGGATCATAACAACTATAGTGATGTTCAATTCTTTTACTGTAGTCGGATCTCCCATACACAACAATACTTCTCCTATATGCAGTGATGTTGTCATTTCCTTCAACCCAAATACCAGCAACCTGTACAATGGTAGAATTTTCTTTAGTACCATGCATATGATGCATTTTATTTTAAATAAGATAAAATAAATACTTGTATTTCAACCTCAGATGTGGTCGGTCGGTTGTACACCCTCTGGTCAAGTTCCACGGAAGCATTCAACGTGACTCTATAATTGTCGAGAGGTCCTAGCTCCGCAAGGGTTCGAAACGTTCTCACGTATGGATTTATAGAAAGCACACGAGTCAAAATTTCAGTGATGTTTCTATCAAGATTTGGCCATTGTAGTCTATGCGAAAACTCAGAATCGGCATCATAAAAGTAAAGTTGTAAGTACCTAGGTTTTCCATCCCTAGGAACTAATTGATCAATTCTATGATATATTGCTCCTTGAGCACGAAACGTATATACTCCAGATGACATATTGTTCACATTATTATCCAAAGTTACTCCCATTGAAGCGAAGGAAAAATTTGTGTTATATGCACGAATATTGTGCATAAACACTTTGCCTAACTCTGACTCCATTGTAAATAGATTGCATAGTTCTCCAGGAATGGGTGAGTATGCCAACTTTGTCTTCCCAATCATGCAACAAAAGGAAGGGAACTCAAATTCGAACAGTTTTGCTCCACAATGTTCACATGCATTTTGTTCCTTCAAGACACGATGTTGTGTAGGGACACCATCATAAACAAAACTGTATGGATCCTCGTGCTGGGTCTCAATGTTTCTATTATTTTCCCTCATTCGTTGACGATAGTTCCGATTAATAATTTGTCTCCTTTGAGCAATAGTTAGTGCACTGACAGGGGTTGTTTCACTGATAACGCTTGTTCCTTGTGTATTAACAGCGTTTCTGTTATTTTCTTTGCCTCGTTGATAATAGTTTCTATTAACAGTCTTTCTTCTTTGAGCAAAAGTTAACTCACTGACAGGGGTTGTTTCACTGGTATTCCCTTGCGTCGTCTCCAATGGAAAGATATTTGTCATGTGTTGACTACTTCCTTCGCCAAGCGCTATGTAAGACATTTGAATATGAAAATTAAGATTATTATAAATAAATGGTAAGATAGAGATCAAAAAGAAATACTAACTTGGAGATTCTTGATTCACGACTTCGTCAAAATGAGGTTGCAGTATTCCACGTTTATTTTGAATGCCTATGACAAAATACCTAATTTCATTTAGTCTCTATTTTATGTCAATTGAAAAGTACAAAATAATAATAATGCATAGTTTTTACCGTTGAAGTTATCATGTGTCAACCTCGAACGTAATTGGCTTGTTCCTTGCGTATTAACAACATTTCTGTTATTTTCCTTGCCTCGTTGATAATAGTTTCGATTAACAATCTTTCTTCTTTGAGCAGAAGTTAACGCACTCATGGGGGTTATTTCACTCATATTCTCTCGCGTCATCTCCATGGGAGAGATATTTGTCATGTGTTGACTACTTCCTTCGCCAAGCGCTATGTAAGACATTAGAATATGAAAATTAAGATTATTATAAATAAATGGTAAGATCGAGATGAAAAAGAAATACTAACTTGGCGATTCTTGATTCACGACTTCGTCAAAAAGAGGTAGCAGTACTCCACGTTTATTTTCCTTGCGTCGTTGATAATTGTTTCGATTAATAATTTGTCTCCTTTGCGCAAAAGTTAACGCACCGTCAGAGGTTGCTTCATTGATATTCTCTTGCATTGTCTCCATTGAAGGGGTATTTATCATGTTTGTCATACATTGACCACTTCCTTCGCCAAGCCCTATTTTTCTCCTTTTATGTGTTTCTTTTTGGGAGACATCAACATTTGTAGTTTCTTTATCGACAATCCTCATTGCATACCTTAAAACATTCACAAACATTCACTGAATGGACACATACATGTTCAAAACATTTACTGAATGGTCACATACATGTTAAAAACGATTAGAAAACATTCATTCACAAAACATTCACTGAATCGACACATACATGTTCAAAACATTTAGAAAACATTCATTCACAAAACATTTACTGAATGGTCACATGCATGTTCAAAACGATTAGAAAACATTCACTAAATTGTCACATACATGTTCAAAATAACGATATAACCAATAAAAATACCACAAAAGTTAACAAATACATGTTCCAAAAATCTTCACAACAATCACAAAAAACACAATAATAATCAACTTGACTGATCACATATTCTCAACTCGGAATAATTCTTAAGTTGTATGCTTCCGGCATTTCTGGACTGAAGACAATCTGGGTTAAAGCCGTAGAATTCAAAACGTTCACTGAAAAAAATTAGAAAATACCCTTTTAGTAAAATTATATTTTTAAATTGAAATAAAAACAAAAAGTAAAATTAATAAATATTATACTTGGATATCGATGGATAAGCTTAACCCGAGATGCATAAATTATTGAATTATTTTGTATGGCCCGAGCTATCATCCCAATACGTGTTTCTCTTGTATCATACAACCTCAACTTTATTTCATGCCCCCTATTAGAAATAGCAAAGTTAGTAATAACACAATTTGGCCAATTTGTTAATTTGGTAATTGATTAAATTTTAATACAACTTCAAACTTACGTTTCATCTTGTAAAACTAAATCACACGAACCCAATCGAAATACACCATAATCTCTCTCATACGTAACTCGTCTTCCCCTTATGATTCTTCCAACTACATCTAAGATATATAAATTTAAACTTGATTATCAATTTGACATGGTAAAATATTTAAATATATTTAAATTTAACTAAAAAAATTAATTTACCAATTAACATCTTTCTTGTCGTCCTATCTTCAACAAGTGTTCTTATCGAAGGCACCGATGGATAAAACACAAATCCTCTTTGAACATCCCCCGGCAATGGGGTAAACCTTGTGTTTCTACCGATCAAAATTTCATACTCGGCACGAAGAAAACTATATTTTTCATACCTCGGATAGTCATAATTGGTTCCCTGAATTTGGAAATGCTCTAAAAGGAAAACACCTCCCACCAAGTTTCTTTGTCTATAGACATCCATCAAACTACGTGGAACAATTGCAGCCATTTTGTCCCTCTAACATATATAAATATACAACATGTAATTATAAATATTAGTATCTTTAAAAAATATATTTTTCAACAAAACTGAAATATGATCAATTTCACTTACATTTTGGTCAAGTAAGATGATATATATTTTTTCTTGATTTTCATCTTCATAAACAAATTCAACTCGGACACATGAAAAGTTCCACCAAACATGAGGACATTGTAGTGCTGAAAAATGTTCAGCATACCACCCTAAATCCATTTCTACAAATTAAAAAAAATTATGAAAATCACAAAAAAATCACATAATAAAATTGCTTTATTTCTATTGTCACATAATAAAAGAATCACTATATAATTAACAATTAATCCATCCATTATCAATCGAATAAAAACAAACGAAGCACAAGATGAAAAATGCAACATGGCACTCAAGATTTCATATGTAAAACTACAAATAAAACACTTTATTCTAAAATAACAAGCAGTTTTAAGGCATAACAACAAAAATGAATTGATTTTGATCATTTGACTAAAACACTATACTATGTCTTATGCTCGACACGTTTTTAGTTTAATTCAATCGTTACAACAAACTTAATTGGTATTTCTATTTTTATTTTATAAAATTTTAATATTTAGAGTTTTGATATTTATCGTCCTCTTTTTTTTAAGATTCCAACTTTGTTTCATTGTGCATCTACAACTCCTAATGTTCAATAAGATGCTTTGTAAATAAAATCAACTACGCATCTTATTTCATTTATGTACTGGTATAAGATTTCAACAATAGTTTTGATCTCTAAAGAGCTATTATTTCTAAATATATATTTTTAATAAATATTGATGATTATCTTCTTAATTATCTCAGTAATTAATAACATTATTTATATTAAATTAGTGGATTAGAACGGATCACGAATGAAATAGTGTTTCAGCCCGGTTTGGAGTGAGGCCTGATCCGGCCGGGTATGCCATCTCTAATATATAGGGACATGTTAAAAAAAGAACATCCTTAGTTTACGAAAATGTAAGAACATTTCTAAGCTTCCAAATTATTTATATCGTAATTATAATTAAAAGAAAAAAAGTAAACAATTAAGTGGTTTTGTATGTATTTATAGTATTAAAGATTTATTCCAAATTAAATGTGTTATATTCTGATGGTTGATAAAAATCTCTACTTATACAAAAGAACCAAAATTTTTTAACATTGAATTTAATTATCATGCGTTTTTAATCTTGAACATTTTTCTAATAGTGTTCAAAAAGGCAATGGTCTTAAGACCGTTTGTTTTTTTTAACGAAAACAATATCTCATTTTGCCCTAAAACCCCTCAGCCTTGATCTCATCACCTCCCTCAGCCTCCATCGCCTCCATCGCATCCCTCAGCCTCCCTCAGCCTCCATCGACTCCCTCAGCCTCCCATCGACTCCTCCAAATCGAACTCCAAATCGAGGTCTACAATCGAAGTAGCTTTCAGCAAATCGATTATACATCGTCTTCTGCAGTCGAAGATCCTCTCATCCGCCATCATCGCCTTCTCCAAATCGAGGTAGCCTTCATCACCTCTCGAAATCGATTTGATGTTTGTTTCTTCAAAATTATTTATTTTACCATAAGTTAGTTGTCCTTAGCAATTCATACATTAGAAGTAATACTTTCTAGTATCAATATGAGTCAATATACTGGTTATGTTTGGTTTACTCTCTGGTGTTGTGTTTCTCTGTTTCAAAATTTCAATCTTTGTGTTCTTTAATGCCAGAGTGCAGATTCACAGAGAGAGACTGCTAGCCAGACGATGGAGCTGATAAAGGTACTTTAAGGGGTTGTTTATTTACCTCTTAATAGTTTCATTAAGAGGCAATCTCTGAATCGCTAAGAAGTGAATCTTGTTTGGCAAAAAAAAGTCTGCCTCTTAATGGTTCTAAAACCCTCTGAATGATTTTGTATCTTGGACCTCCCTTAACCATTTAGCGCCCTAATTTCATTCTGAAAAATAAGCAAACAACCATATTTCATTTTGTACTCTATCATAAGAGCCTCTTAATCATTCTGACCACTTAATCATTTTGCACCAAACCATTCAGCAACAGCCAAACCGCCCAAACGACTCGCTTCCTAGATGATCCCTCTAGAAGAAGGCGATTCTTTGGGCGTTTGTTTACCTTTTAATAGTTCCATTAAGAGGCCACCTCTGAATCGCTAAGAGGTGAATCTTGCTTGACAAAAAAAAGTCTGCCCCTTAATGGTTCTAAAACCTTCTGAATGATTTTGTATCGTGGGCCTCCCTTAACCATTTAGCACTCTAATTTCATTCTAAAAAAATTACAAAACGATCCTATTTCATATTGTACTATATCAAAAGATCCTGTACTTAATCATTCTGCACCACACCATTCAGCAACTGCCAAACAGCCAATCCTATTTCATATTGTACTATATCATAAGATAATTGCCAATTGCCATTCAAGTGGCCAAATCTTCTAATATAGCCAAGGAATAATCCATATTCTTTAATTGCAGAACAATTTACAAAAATAGTAGATACAGACATGCACAATACAGAAACCACAACAACTTCCAATTCCCAACCAAAATCCATTCTGCTTTGTCCCATGAACTTTCAACCAAAAATCATTAATTTTGGCTCCAAAAACAAATTTGACAAACCACAATCCATGATAAACCAATGGCAATTGAAAAAAGCTTTTTGACCGGTAATGCATTTTTCACACAAGGAAACGAAGCAGCAGAGAGCTTACCAGTTGATTAGAGGATTATTTTTGCAGCAGGGATGCAAAACTGTGAAAGGAGCAGAGAATTATATAAGAGGTAAAATAAGATTAGAGATAACTATTAAGTTTTTAAATTCTAAAATCGTCAGCTATAGATAACACTAAAATCGCCAGAAACTATATGTTTGCAGTTTGCACTAATATAAGAAAATGAGTGAAAAACAATCAACAAAAAAGAATACATTTGCAGTTTGCACTAATATAAAGTATATGGGAACAATCAAACATTGCTCTAGAGTTTTAAAAATCATTATAGATAAAAGAAGATTGCAAAATTACGAAGACCAGACCATCATGCATATAAAATGATTACAAGAAATGCTTAGAAACCAAAAAAAAGCACATCTTATAATCTTAATAAGAAAAAGCCCAACAAAACCTCCCAAAAAACCTAATAAAATAAAATTCTAACTTGAAGAAACACATCCTAGATAATTGCCAATTGCCATTCAAGTGGCCAAATCTTCTAATATAGCCAAGGAATAATCCATATTCTTTAATTGAAAAAAGCTTTCTGACCGGTAATGCATTATTCACACAGGAAACGAAGCAGCAGAGAGCTTACCAGTGGAGAGAATTATTTTTGCAGCAGGGATGCAAAACTGTGAAAGGAGCAGAGAATTATATAAGAGGTAAAATAAGATTAGAGATAACTATTAAGTTTTTAAATTCTAAAATCTGTTATCCAGGGTATGTATGCATATATCCAGGGTAAAATAAGATTAGAGATAACTATTAACACTAAAATCGCCAGCTTAGTTTTTAAAATTAAAATTAATTTTTTAAGACTTTAAGAATTTCAACCAAAAATCAATAATATCTTCCTTCCTCCTTCCCAAAAGAATACTATCTTGCTTGAGGTGAAAAGGATAATCAAAAGAAGTATTTACTTATAAACACTTACAAATAAATGTACTTCAACAGTGTCATCAATAAGTAAGAAATTGAAGACTATTTCATAGCCCATAGCTATATGAAACAATTATGAGAACACAAAATATTCATTTGACATCCTTATAGTTTCTCTCTTGAGCACTACAAAGCAACCTCATTTAACTATAAAGTTAGAAAACAGATGCTGTTGATAGATAGAACATTTAAAATGAAAAGTAAAAGAACTGTCTTTTTGAACAACATATCTGGTGTTTAGAATTTGATGCATGATATTAAATGCAAAATATCAATTGTACAGCATTAGAAAGCTTGTTAGAAATATGCCTCAAATTTGTTTTGTGGGTATTTCTGGCTGTAACGTTTGCCAGCAACTGAAAGTAGTCAACAACAATCAAATGCATTTTAGCAAATAGCAGTTATGAACTTATGGTAACATTATCGACTGTAAGCCACAAAAAGTAACAAAATAGCATTAAGATATCATTATTGTTAGGTTAATCAAACAACAGGATGGATACAGTAATGAATCTGATGTGTACATGCATGATAAACCAATGGCAATTGAAAAAAGCTTTCTGACCGGTAATGCATTATTCACACAGGAAACGAAGCAGCAGAGAGCTTACCAGTGGAGAGAATTATTTTTGCAGCAGGGATGCAAAACTGTGAAAGGAGCAGAGAATTATATAAGAGGTAAAATAAGATTAGAGATAACTATTAAGTTTTTAAATTCTAAAATCGCCAGCTATAGATAACACTAAAATCGCCAGCTATAGATAACACTAAAATCGCCAGCTTAGTTTTTAAAATTAAAATTAATTTTGTAATATTATTTATTCACTAAAATTAAAACTAAAATTAACACTATGAAATATTGATTATTCATGGAAGTTGATTGTTTACTTGTTATGGTCTGTTTCAAACAGCCCAAACAACTCGCTTCCTAGATGATCTCTCTAGAAGAAGGCGATTCTTTGGCCGTTTGTTTACCTTTTAATAGTTCCATTAAGAGGCAACATCTGAATCGCTTTTAGGTGAATCTTGCTTAACAAAAAAAAGTCTGCCCCTTAATGGTTCTAAAACCTTCTGAATGATTTTGTATCGTGGGCCTCCCTTAACCATTTAGCACTCTAATTTCATTCTAAACAATTACAAAACGATCCTATTTCATATTGTACTATATCATAAGATCCTCTTAATCATTCTGACCACTTAATCATTCTGCACCACACCATTCAGCAACTGCCAAACAGCCAATCTTTCTAGTTACTTTGATATGTGAATTTACATTGAGCATGGGAACCAAATGAATAAAAAGATTCATGTTTGGTTTGGGAAGGGATCGTGGATTTTTTTCTTTGCAATGTTTTAACACCCTGGCGACCTGATGGAACTTTCCCCTCTATTCTCTGATGACAGCCGTGTTGCTGAGGCTGCTTCAATTGCACATAAATTGCGTAAGTACATTACTGATAAATACCCCCTCCGTCCGAAAATAAATGTCCACATTTGTATTTATAGTTGACACAAAACAATTCAACTGGCTTCCGTTAATTGATACAAACAAAATTATTAACACGAAAAACAAACAAAAAAGATGATTATCATTGCTTGTAAAAAAATATAAATGGTACAAAGACCAATAATTTCTTTTCAAATTAAAGAAAACAATATATCATAATATCCAATATATCATAATATCCACTTCTGTTAGTGTAATCGTAGCAATACATGGAACATTGGTCCCAAACATAATAGGACTATTTTATATTTAAGAAATGAGAATTTAACCAAAAGAAACTTAAAATGATTTAATTACCAAACCAACTTATATATTTACCCGGTTTAAAATGCTCAAATTGATAATATACTATTTAACAACACCAACTCAGATTGAACAAAGTAATAATATATAATATATTAATATAATCCAAATAAAAGATGAAACAAAGTAAATAACCAAATAACCATAATAATTTAGAAATTTGTCTTAAAAAAACAATTCAAACAAAATGAAAACCGCTAAAAATCGTAAACAAAACAATTAGAAAAGTTTTCCATCATGAAAAAACAAATTACTTCTCAAGTTTGGGGATTATCAAATCTGTAATGACTTCTTCTTTCTCATTTGAAGGAATGCATGTTTTAGGAGATTTTGTTGTTGACCCTTTCATTGCATCATCGACATCATAAACTTCATCAAAATCACGCTTCAGATCGACCCCTTTACATATCCTTTTCTGATACGTTTTTTCTTGTGATACCGGACTATCTGCCGTGCTGTTATCTACATTGTTTGGAGTTGCATTCTCACCCGTAAATGAAACAGCATCCTTCAAATAAGATAATAGTGACATGTGTTATTTTAGAAACTCCTTAATAATGAATAAATTTAACAGCTACATTAAAAGTTATCTATAATACCTTTAACTTTTCCACAGAACCAAAATCTGTTGAAAGAATGTTTACAGAATCGGATTCAGCAGGCTACATAATTAATTATAAAAAAATGTTAGACAACCAAAAATATGCAGCTCAATTGAAATTTAGTTTCGGGTAATGATAATTATTACCCGTTGAGCACTAAACCTCATTTCCAGCTCATTCAAGATGTTCTCATCATCAGTTAATTTTGAAATACCGTAAACAAAACAACTGTTTTTGATGTTGTAGTTATTAACTTCAATCTTTATGGCAAACTTTCTATCAAGCAAAACATTCAAATCATCTGGAAACATCTCCAAATCACCATGCTGAAAAAAATAAATATAACTTTTACATTAATAAACATTATTCATAATATTTTAAAATTAACGTAAATAGTTAAGATAAATAAAATTACCTCTTTAATCTTTTCATATAGTTCTATCGCAGATTTATTAAAAACTTTGTTGGCCTCCCGATCAAACAATGTCAACGATACAATTCCAGTATCATCTTGAACTCTCAAAGGAATTTTGAATCTAAATAATTTTAAATTTTAACATCAATATAATAATATAAAAGATATAGATAAACATTTTAAGGTAAATAATACTTACTTTGGCAAAACATCAGTGTCTTGCCCTTTGCATTTTTCAGAATCACATTGAAATTCTTCTGTCTCTTCAACCAGACCTGAACCATCATTTTTGTCTGTGACAATGTACGTAGGTCGAACCTTTCTACTACACCTTTTGCAACCCATGTAGAACCAAGGAATGTCTTTGCTAAATGCCTTAACTATGCCTAAAATAATCAAGGACTTCGCCTGTATAAAGTAGTGCATTATTGATATAATGGAATGATTGAATAAATGAAAATGATATTAAATAATAAGTACCTCAACAGTTTCGCTAATTTCAGCAATATTTGCTTTACTGTTGTTGTCTAGAAAATCTTCACGATATGAATAAGACAATCCAGAAAGCATTGTAAGTTGTTGTGACGATTTAGATTCGCCACTCAACCCAAGCAGACTGTTTAATAGGAAATATAATTACAGATCAATGTAAATTAAAAAATAAGAACACATAAGATATATATTAAGAAATAAACTTTACTAACCTATTTCTGAAATCCTTGATTTCATCAATTTCAGAATTGATGAACAACCTCGTACCATTAAATGAATTTGAAAGAGAAGGTTTTTCTGAAAAAGAATTAATATTTGAAGTTAATATATTGTTGCTTAAACGAAATACATATTTTATAAGTTAGACAAACCTCGGTAAATCTTGACCATTGCTAATTGAATTACAACAACGACAAGACCCTCGTCTTTATGAATTGAAACATATTTATTGAATTGCTCAGCAAAATCATCCCACAATGTGACATGCAGTTTAAGCCCTCTAAAAAAAGTTTAACAAAGGAATAATGTTAGAAGTGTCAATATTAACGTTTGTCAATTAAAATAAAAATACCGACTCCAAGTCCTTTATTTCAATTTGCAGTCGTCTATTCGTTTTTCCTTTGCCATCTTGAAAGTTCACCATTGTCTCACATGCTACAACCTCACCAATGACATCTATAAAATGATTAAAAAATTAGTATAAAGAATGATGGCATAAATAACATATATTAAAAAATTTAGTAAATTTAAAATAATTAATTAACTAACCAACTGCTGTATCTTCTGGAATCATCTTTGATATCACGCTTTGATATTTGACAAATGAAAAACCAAATAGGGAACCATTAAAATCCAAGCAGCTAGACACCGAAGTTTTGTAATACAAACTTAACTTGTTTGTATTATCAATTAACTTGTATTTTGAGGCATGTCGAGCAATTGTAGGATTTTTTATGAATATGGCAGCCCCTTCTTGAAGCAAATCTTTAAACTTTGGCACCCATTTTTGTAGAACATTAGCATGGATTTTAGTGCCCTGAAAAAATGGATATAGAAAAACCAGAATTGTTGAAAAATAAGAAGATATGATGAATAGGAAGCTAAAAATTCAAATACAAGTAATTTTTTACCTCTTCATCCATTAATATCATCTCAATGGAATAAATTTGTTCAGGATTCTTGAACAGCGGTTGATTCCACAAACGGATGATTCTAACCTTGACAGTAAAATCATCTTCTTGTATATCAAGGTGGTTAATAAGAGTAATATTCTTTCCATCCATTATTCTGTAATACATATTTTTTTAATTAAACAATGTGATAGACAATTCAATAAACAATTAATTGAAACATTTGATCCAATTGTCAAAAAAGAAGAAGATTAGTGCAGTTTGCACTAATATAAAGTATATGGGAACAATCAAACATTGCTCTAGAGTTTTAAAAAGAGTAAATTACACTTTTGGTCCCTGTGGTTGCCACCTACTATTAAGAGTAGTCCCTATTTCAAACTAATTACACTTTTGGTCACTCTGGTTGACACTTTGTTTCTGGTTTGGTCACTGTGGTTGACACTCTGTTTCTCTATTGATCCATCTCAATAACTTTTGTTAAAAAGTCCATTAACTAAGGGGTATTTTGGTCTTCTTATAATTTCTTTAATTTTCTATCAAAACTAAAACAAATAAATTATTATCACCATCTCTTCCGGTGAACCAACCCTCACCCGATCATCTTCTCTGGTGTATCAACCTCCTTCGATCATCTTCT
The DNA here is from genome assembly GCA_033807775.1 of Saussurea involucrata. Classification (NCBI taxonomy): domain Eukaryota; kingdom Viridiplantae; phylum Streptophyta; class Magnoliopsida; order Asterales; family Asteraceae; genus Saussurea; species Saussurea involucrata. The sequence continues at coordinate 35,527,585 of CM066315.1, forward strand.
CCGGTGAACCAACCTCCTCCGGTCATCTTCTCTGGTGAACCTAACAAACAAACCAAAAACAAAAATCCTTACAAACCAAAAACCCAAATATCATGAATAGATGACGAATCTAAACCCATATCAATACATCAATATATACTGCACAACTACCTACCTACCTACCTACCTACCACCACCACCACTACCTTCACTGGCCAACATCTACAAAGAATCCCCAAAACTGAAGAGGAAAAAAACCTGTAAATGAAAACAGATCGAAAAAAAACCCAATAGACTCCATCTCCTAATTAGTGGAACACATATTGCAACTTACAGTTTGCATCCACGTGGCGTTTTCGACTTCACGTGGGTTAGATTTAACGTAGCGGTGGTTGAAGGTGGACCCATCTTGCAAGTCGACACTGTGATCGTCTTTGAGCACACAGAGTCAGCATATGGACACTTGTATGGCCGAAATTGACAAATTTTCTCGTGTTTCAGTTTGATGTAATAAGAGAAAATGTCATGGCAGCCGAGACTTCGGTGTCTGCAGGGAAGCTCCAATGATTCTGCTACTTTCTCCAAAGCCAAACACCTTATGCCACCCTCCAGATTCCCCAAAACTAAAGACGAAACTTGAAAGAGAGAGTTTTATCCTTGTGTTCTGAAATCGAAGAAACCCAGAAACGAAATCGAACACCGATGCCCTTTAATCTCGAAGATCTGAAGCTTGTTAAAAGAAATCGACCTACAATCCAAATCCCAGTTTCGTCCCCCTCACATACTTAATCTGCAACCCAATTCTAACCACCCCTCACACAATCGACCTGCAAATCACAATTACAGGGAGAAATCATCCCCAACTGATGAACAAATTACAGGTACAAATCTCAATCACTAATCTTCCCCGTTGATGGATAAATCACAAGGACAAAACCAAAACAAACCTAGTTTTTCTTTTCATCGGATGGAATGAGGGATAGGAGAAGAGGAAGATGATGCTGATGGTTTGTTGATGCCGGTGATGGAGTTAAAACCGGTGGTGGGACGACGTGGGAGGTTTCAAAGGGGGAACCGAAAACGGAGGGCTCTATTGAGACATAAATATGATAGAAGAGGGTTGAGATCGCCGATGAAAAGTGTTGCCGAAGGGGTGTTTTTGGATACCGGAGGTTTTTGTAGCTTTGACCTTGGTATTTTTATTTATATAATTAATAATATATTAATATTATAATATTATTCTTTAATTTTAATTCTTATATGTAAAATAAAATTTAGAAAGACAAAAATACCCCTAAGTTATTGGATCTATTTAACAACAGTTAATTTGAGGGACCAACATTGAAAAAGAATGTCAACCACAATGACCAAAGTTGTAATTAGTTTGAAATAAGGACTACTCTTGATAGTAGATGGCAACCATAGGGACCAAAAGTGTAATTTACTCTTTTAAAAATCATTATAGATAAAAGAAGATTGCAAAATTACGAAGACCAGACCATCATGCATATAAAATGATTACAAGAAATGCTTAGAAACCAAAAAAAAAGCACATCTTATAATCTTAATAAGAAAAAGCCCAACAAAACCTCCCAAAAAACCTAATAAAATAAAAGTCTAACTTGAAGAAACCCATCCTAGATAATTTCCAATTGCCATTCAAGTGGCCAAATCTTCTAATATAGCCAAAGAATAATCCATATTCTTTAATTGAAAAAAGCTTTCTGACCGGTAATGCATTATTCACACAGGAAACGAAGCAGCAGAGAGCTTACCAGTGGAGAGAATTATTTTTGCAGCAGGGATGCAAAACTGTGAAAGGAGCAGAGAATTATATAAGAGGTAAAATAAGATTAGAGATAACTATTAAGTTTTTAAATTCTAAAATCTGTTATCCAGGGTATGTATGCATATATCCAAGGTAAAATAAGATTAGAGATAACTATTAACACTAAAATCGCCAGCTTAGTTTTTAAAATTAAAATTAATTTTTTAAGACTTTAAGAATTTCAACCAAAAATCAATAATATCTTCCTTCCTCCTTCCCAAAAGAATACTATCTTGCTTGAGGTGAAAAGGATAATCAAAAGAAGTATTTACTTATAAACACTTACAAATAAATGTACTTCAACAGTGTCATCAATAAGTAAGAAATTGAAGACTATTTCATAGCCCATAGCTATATGAAACAATTATGAGAACACAAAATATTCATTTGACATCCTTATAGTTTCTCTCTTGAGCACTACAAAGCAACCTCATTTAACTATAAAGTTAGAAAACAGATGCTGTTGATAGATAGAACATTTAAAATGAAAAGTAAAAGAACTGTCTTTTTGAACAACATATCTGGTGTTTAGAATTTGATGCATGATATTAAATGAAAAATATCAATTGTACAGCATTAGAAAGCTCGTTAGAAATATGCCTCAAATTTGTTTTGTGGGTATTTCTGGCTGTAACGTTTGCCAGCAACTGAAAGTAGTCAACAGCAATCAAATGCATTTTAGCAAATAGCAGTTATGAACTCATGGTAACATTATCGACTGTAAGCCACAAAAAGTAACAAAATAGCATTAAGATATCATTATTGTTAGGTTAATCAAACAACAGGATGGATACAGTAATGAATCTGATGTGTACATGCATGATAAACCAATGGCAATTGAAAAAAGCTTTCTGACCGGTAATGCATTATTCACACAGGAAACGAAGCAGCAGAGAGCTTACCAGTGGAGAGAATTATTTTTGCAGCAGGGATGCAAAACTGTGAAAGGAGCAGAGAATTATATAAGAGGTAAAATAAGATTAGAGATAACTATTAAGTTTTTAAATTCTAAAATCTGTTATCCAGGGTATGTATGCATATATCCAGGGTAAAATAAGATTAGAGATAACTATTAACACTAAAATCGCCAGCTTAGTTTTTAAAATTAAAATTAATTTTTTAAGACTTTAAGAATTTCAACCAAAAATCAATAATTTTGGCTCCAAAAACAAATTTGACAAACGACAATCCATGATAAACCAATGGCAATTGAAAAAAGCTTTCTGACCGGTAATGCATTATTCACACAGGAAACGAAGCAGCAGAGAGCTTACCAGTGGAGAGAATTATTTTTGCAGCAGGGATGCAAAACTGTGAAAGGAGCAGAGAATTATATAAGAGGTAAAATAAGATTAGAGATAACTATTAAGTTTTTAAATTCTAAAATCTGTTATCCAGGGTATGTATGCATATATCCAGGGTAAAATAAGATTAGAGATAACTATTAACACTAAAATCGCCAGCTTAGTTTTTAAAAATAAAATTAATTTTTTAAGACTTTAAGACTTTATGCTTTAAAAGATAGTACATTGTGCATTAAAAATTGTTTTAAGACTTTAAGACTTTCATCCTAAATGCTTTATAAGATAGTATAGATATACACATTATTGTTATTTCTCATTACTTTGTTAACTACTCTCACTACAATCACATAAGTTCCAGTTTACAAATCTTAATTTCTCATATGGAGTTTGTTGGATTAAAGGATTTGGTTTTGAATAATGATAGTTGGGCCGTGAAAATTAGAGTATGTAGGTTGTGGGAGTCTCTAAATACAAAGAGGAATGGAGAATTGATTAGTTTAGACATGGTTTTGGTTGATGCAAATGTGTGTCATTTTATTCTTATTGTCATGTCATTGATTAGCAAAGAATGATATGGCTAATTTGTTTCGTTTCCTTTGTTTTGTAGGGTTCTCTTATCACAGCAATGGTGAGGAAGAACTTGGTCAATAAGTTTAACTGCTTGCTGGAAGAAGGGAAGGTCTATGTTTTGAAGGATTTCAAAGTTGTTGAGAATTATGGCGTCTTCAAGGTTGTTGACTCAAAGGTGAAGATTATATTTACACTATTAACCAAGGTGGAAAAAGTTGATACCAATGTCCCTTCTATCCCTATGCATGGGTTCCAATTTGCAAGCGAGAAAGCTGTTAATGCCCGTCTCAACGATGACAGCGTACTCACGGGTATGTAATGAAGTTGTTATTTTTTTTGTCTCGATTGATTTGATATATGTTTTTGTTTTGTTTTTTTATAGATATCATTGGCTGTTTAACTGTTATCGGAGATGTTGAGACTGTGAGGGGTGGGTTTCGAAAATGAGATCTGGAAATTATATCAGAGTTGTAAGTTATCTTCCAATAATGAGTTGTTTCTCTTATTTTTGGCAAAATTTTGAAATGAAGCTTAACTACTTTCTGTTGCTCATACTTTTTTCACTTTAGCAATGTCACATGTAAAGTTACCTCATGGGGAGCTCTTGGTGAAAAATTTGGCGATTCCCATATCGGGACAACTTTTTATGATTATCACTAATACCTACCATGTTTAATGCAATTTTGTTCCACATCGTATACAATAAAATCTTCATCTGAGGATCAGAGTATATTGGATGATTGGCGATTGACTAAATGCAGAATAAGAGGTTTCAATTATCGGCCAAGCTGAAACTTATGCATAGAGATCTACAAAGTTTATTTTCGTTTATCTTAGTTGTTTCTTTATGTATTAGAATGACTTTATTTTGGTTATGTTTTGTGGTATGCTGGTTGTTTCAACCACTTTTTTTACATATTTGGATTACTACACTTCACGTTAACATTTGGGACATGTCTCATTTGGAGCATGTCTCATTTTGAGAGTGAACATGCATTAGAGTGATAGTTGCGGTCACATTTAAGTGTACATTTGTTTATTTCTTAATAAAATAAGCATGGTTCCATCGTTACTATTAGTCATTTTATATATTCATTTCCGTTAATTAAGTTCTATTACTTTTTACAAATCAATCGTTTAAATGTGACTTATTATTTACTATATTTAACAGTAAATTTTAGTTATATCTATAACATATATTACTACCCAAAGAACTTAGTATACCTCGCAACGCGCGGTTCTCATACTAGTTTTGGTAACGGTGGAATTCAATTGCAATCAAAATGCATTGTTTTAATTCCTTCCAATTTTGTCGGATTTTGGGAACGTATATGCTATTACTTAGATGATTTTTATTATTGATTTAAATTTGTAAGGTTTTTTTAATAAAGAGTAAAGTTCATATTTGGTTCCCCTCAACTTTGTTTTAACAGATTTGTCTCTTATATTTGTGGATTCCAAGTGGATTTTGTCCCTCCTACTAATGATCGTTAACCTTTTCCGTTAAGTCCTATTTAATAAGAAGTATTTTTGTTATTTTACCTGTTTTTTTAATCTTCTTGTTTTTATAAAAACCTATCAAACTTTAGGGGCTTGTTTGTGATTACATCTACTCCCCCATTCATATGTCTTCCACTCTCCAAACTCAACCCAATACTCTTCCACCACCTTCATTAACATACGGGGACAAACCCACCAAGGATCACAACCCCATATCAAATCTACATATATAACAACCATCAACTATCAAACCCGTAACATCCTCAAATTTAGAAAGAATGACTAATTTAAAATTTTAAATAACACATCAAATAAAGATAAAATTTCTTTCTACAAATAAATACTTGAATTATTTCAAATAATATTCTAGATTTAATCTCAATATTTAATAATTCAAGTCTTATACAAAGACTAAATATAGGTCGGGTGTTACTAAACCCATAAACAATTGGTATCTCTAAATGTGCGGAAGACTTCACCCGAAAATTACACTCTTCTCGTGCTTCTAACTAGCACTCAACTCTTCACGGAACCGTTAGTACCATTCCCCAACAAGAACCTGATGCACATGCCGACAAATAAAAAGATTAGGCTAACGCTTAGTTAGTTCAAAAGTTTACAATAAACTTCAATACTCATGAGCTATTCTTGAAGAGCTCTAAAAAACAAGACCATAGCAAAAGAATCGTCAAAATCGAAGCAACGATGAGAAAGATATGACCCAATAAAGAAAGCGACTCAAAATCGGATTTTATGCACTGCACCCGCCCGCGAGAGTGGCATTGTCACTTTCGCTCACTTTCGTCTAGAATGTACCATGGGCTCCTTTTTCTCTGCGAAAGTGACAGGCTAAAGTGTAGTGTTACTTTCGCATGACACTTTTGCCTAAAAGGTACCGAGAGCCCTTTTCGCCCGCTTCCTTGACCGTTCCTCGACCGTTTTTTTCGGTCGTTCTTCGACCGTTTTCCCGGCCATTCACCGACCCTTTTCGCGGTACATTGGATGCTATAAATCCAGTTATAATTTTGTGGCCGATAATCGTCATGCCAACACCTGTGGCTGAAATATAATTTTTAGGAAATACGAGATGGGGAGATTCTTGGGACAAGAGACGTTAACAAAAGTATGTTATGCGGAGGATTTTTGTATCATCGGAAAATGCCGCTATTAAAGTCATAAAAATTGAAGTTCGAAAAGAAGGTTTATTGGAGCAGATCACTTGTGAGATCTCGATGATGCGGCTTGTTCGCCACCCAAACATTGTTGAATTGAAGGAGGTGATGGCTACCAAGTGGAGGGTTTTTTTTTCCGTTATGGAGTACATCACCGGCGGCAAGCTTTTCGTCAAAGAAGTGAAAAGAAGATTGAAAGAAAGGTTGGCTAAGGATCGTCGGAGCAACGATGCTCGATTTACATAAATAGACACGTATTAAGGAACAAGAGTTGGGGGTTTGTTGGGAGTTCATCGTTGATTTACAGAGATATGTCGAGGAGGAGCATTCAATAAGGAGAAGGAGTTGGGGGTTCATCGGTGTCGCAAACAAGAAGAGAAGCCAATGGTTGCGGCATTTTGGTCCACGACAAAGGTTGCCTCCAGCAGTCCTGCGATTTGGTCACAAAGTTTTTGCCCCTATGTGACTGTGTGTATATTTATATTAGAGATAATTGCATAATAGGTCCCTAAAGTTTGATGATATTTGTAAAAGTAAGTAAAATGGCAAAAATACCCTTCATTTTATTTGACTTAACGGAAAAAGTTAATGACTGTTAGGAGGAAGGACGAAAATGGTTACGAGGAAACGCGAGGGGCAACTATGTTGAAACAAAGTTGAGGGACGAACACCGTTGAAATTGATAAATGTTAGGGACCAAACGTGAACTTTACTCTTACATGAATGAGAGGAATTGTAACGTTTTTTTGTCATACCAAGAGTGATTTAGATCTGTTAATGAATCTTATTTTATTGAGTTGAGATTGAATCTAATCAATTATATATTTCAAAAAATCTAAATTTTTTATTTACAATTGAAAAAATATTATGTCCAGGTCGATGCATAATCTCTTTAGATAGGTCTATTCAACTTTATATTTTTGGTAAATTATATCAAAATGGAATAAATTATAAACTTTTTTTCATTTTCTATCTTAGGGAACAAACTATCAAAAAAATCTACATTTTAATTATTTGCATGTCATCTTTTACAATAAAAAACTTTGATATTAAAAATGTGGATGTCAATATCAAGGCTCAAACACACACTGAAGCCCAAGCTTACGTCATTCTTAACTTGTTTAAAACCCAAGTGTAAGGATTTATTAGGTGACGTAAATTTCGACTTGGTTTCTACGTGGGACAAGTTCCAACACCCTCTGCCTTTATTTGTTTACCACCGACTTCCTCTACTTCCTCTTCTGTCCATTTACCCACCAATTGACCCCATGACAGCCATGACAATTGAGAAGTTTGTGTCCAGCACCCACGACTACGACGTACTTATGACTTCGAACCGAGGGATTTGAACTAGTGAGCCTTTTTTCTACTTTGAAGTGACGGTTGAGGACTCCATGCCGTATTTCTGCTCCTCTTCCCTCCTAATCATCAATCAGAAGATTGTGTGTTTGTTTAGGCTTTAGGATTTGAAAGCAACTAAAATAGCAAAATTAACTGATCAAGTATAATAAAGTAACAAACCCATTAGTAAATCATATTGTGTTTTAAAGGGGATCATTGAAGATTATTTAAAAAACTTATTGTAGAGCAATACATAACACTACAAGAAAACTGAGCATCAGTGACGAAAATTACCGAGGGAAAAAATCCCTCACTAATTAGCGACGGATTAGCGAGAGATTGGGTTTGTGATTAATCTCTCGTTAATCCGTCGCTAATTAGTGAGGGATTAGCGATGGATTGGGTTAGTGGTCAATCCCTCGCTAATCCCTCACTAATTAGCAACGGATTAGCGAGGGATTAATGAGAGATTAATCACAACCCCAATCCCTCGCTAATCTCTCACTAATTAGCGACGGATTAGCGACGGATTGTTTTAGGTATCCCATTCTCTCTTGAAGAGATTTATGTCCATTATGTTGGTGGTAATTGTTGTTGTACGTTTATACTTGTATACATACTGTTTTTCAACATTAGATGGAAGAAATGTTTGCCAACATTAAATGTATCTTCAATCGATGAAAGTCTTTGATGCTTCAATGTCTACCAATATAGATGCATTTTTTTGTATATACAATTCACATGGCCTAAATTCATTGCTGCAACTAATTATTGTGTAAATACATGAATATTTCATTGTTTTTACATGTTCAATTGTGTGCAGATACAATGGTACAGCAGGCAACAATTATCCATGTATGCTTCCAAATTAAATGATTTTTGTTCGTATGGTGCTTGTAGACAGTATTGTGGATATTGATTCTTCATGTTATGTTGGGAACTGAAGATATGCTAAGTATGGTTAGTACTGCTAAGTCTACATTACTACTGCCAGTTCTTCGTTACTACTGCTGGGCAAGGTTACTGCTGCTAGACCAAATTACTACTGCTAGACATGGTTAGTACTGCTGAGCTGAGTTACTACTGCTTGAAGACTGTGAAGGTTAATACTGCTGAAGGTTGTTAATGCTGCTGAGCCAAATCATCGTTAATGATGCTGAGCCAAATCATCATTAATACTGCTGAGCCAAATCATCATTAATACTGCTGAGTTGATAAGTTTGGGATGCGATGCTTTTGGAGACAAATAAGGAATTGATCAAGATATGTTTAACGAAGATTCAGAAGATCAATTTACTTTTGATAGTTATCTTGTAATTACTTTTGTATAAATAGTATTGATAGATAACTATTAGAATATATGAAAGTGAAGAGAACAGAAGATAGATAGTATACAGAATTCGATATTCATTCAAGAGTGAATTAACCTCAAGATTATAGATCCTATTTCTAGAGAAGTAGAAATCGTCTTGTTGAGCCTGTTCAACAAGATTGAGGTTTGGTGTAAAACTTGTGAGTAATACAGTTTGATATATACAGTGTATTGAATTTCTATTGATTGTTCATTAATTGATTTAGAGTTCTATTCCGCAAGATTCTCTAAATTCTGTTTCTAAGAAGTTTAATTCTTGTTAAGAATCGATCCTGACAAGTGGTATCAGAGCATTGGTATCTTAGAAGCTATGGACAATTCAATGGATTCTCACAGTACTCTTGTTTCAAAAGTTCCCATGCTCAAACCCAATGAATTTGACATGTGGAAACTAAGAATCAAGCAGTACATTCTTCTTACTGATTATGCAATATGGGACATCATAGAAAATGGCCCATGTAATGAAGGAAAGATTGGAGCAGATGGAAAGAGACCTCCTCCCAAGACAGATGCTGAAAAGAAAGTCAGACAAACAGAGATGAAGGCCTTAAGCACTCTGCTTTTGGCTATTCCTAATGAGTACCAACATCAATTCCAACACTGCACAGATGCACAAATGTTGTGGAATGCTCTGGAGAAAAGATTTACTGGCACAAAGAGCACAAAGAGAAATCAAAAGGCTATTCTCAGGCAACAATATGAGAACTTCATGTCTGCAAAGAATGAGTCTATGACTCAAACTTTTGACAGATTTAACAAGTTGATTGGAGAATTAGCAACTGTGGGTGTACACATGGATGCTGATGATGTCAATAGAAAGTTCCTTAGATCATTGGGAGAAGAATGGACCATGTACACAGTCTCATTCAGACAGAATGACCAATTGGAGGACAAAGAGCTAGATGACCTCTACAATGATCTGAGAGTATTTGAGGCTGAAGTTGAAGCCAAGAAAAAGCCATCTGGATTTGTTTATAATGCTGCTTTATTATCTTCATCCTCTGATAATGCTGCTAATCCTGATTCTGTTAATACTGCAGGTTCTGTTAATGCTGCTGGTGGAACCAATCAAGAGAAGACTACAGATTCTGTACTAGAAGCATTCTTTTCTAGTCATGTTCACTCTTCTCTAATCAATGATGATTTAGAGCAGATCAATGCTGATGATCTGGAAGAGATGGACATCAAGTGGCAGATGGCTATGCTATCAATGAGGGTGAAGAAATTCATCAAAAGGACTGGGAGAAACAACTTTTCCCAGAGAAGAGAAGATGGTGCAGGCTTTGACAAGTCCAAGGTTGAGTGTTACAAGTGTCACAAGATGGGACACTTTGCCAGAGAATGCAGAAGTGGAGGATCACAGACTCCAAATGGAAACCAAAACAGAAGCTCCTCTCAAGCCCTTGTTTCTCAACAAGGAATGGGATTTGATTGGAGTGATCAAGCTGAAGAAGCCTGTCAGAATCAAGCTCTTATGGCAGAAGTATCTGATATTCCCACTGAGGTACAATCTAAACTCTGTTCTCAAGCTTGCATTGATGCTGTTAAAAGATATAGGGATCACAATCAGAGTATGTGTGATGACCTTAAGAGGCTAGAGAAAGATGTGAAAGATTATGTTAGGATTGTAGAAAGGTTTGAGGAACAGATTAGAGCTTTTCAAGCTAATGAACTTCAACACCACTATGATACTAACTATTGGAAGTGGGAGAAGAATGAGTATGAGATTAAGCTGAAAGTGTCTGGGGAGGAGAATGAGAAGTTAAAAGAAGAGCTTAAAAAGGTTAAACTTGATGTTGAAAAGTTTACCTGTGCTTCTAAAACCATGGACACCATCATTAAAGCACAAATCCATGACAAGATGAAAGTAGGGATAGGATACAATACCACACCTCCACCCTACAATAACAACTACATACCTCCTAAGTCTGATTTGTTAGAGACCAAGGATAGAAAGGAACCTGAATTAAAGATTAATATAGATCCTTGTGAAAAAGAAATAGTTGTTGAGGATGAGACTGACAAAGTAGACTCTGATGAGGAATGTGAGAGTCCATGTGTCAAGAACACTGAGATCAAAAGGACTGAAGAGAAAAAGGGAGTTCATTCCACACAGCCCAAAGTTGTGAACTCTAATACTTGTAAACAGTGTTCCTGCAGGAAATCTAAAGAGAACAAGCCCCAAAAACATGATAATCAGAGGGGAAATCAAAGGAACTGGAATAACCAGTGGGCTATGAGACAAGGAGTTGACCTGAACAGAATCAACAGGCCAAAACCTTGTTTCATCTGTGGTAAGCTAAATCACTTAGCCAAACACTGTTATTTCAATCCTGTTAACCAAAGGTTTAATGCTCAAAGATCTTTTCAAAAACCTGGTAGTTACAGAAAGAATGGTGGATATAAAAAGTCTGCAAAGAAAAATGTGGCAAAGAAACAAGATAAACCCAAAAGCCACATAAAGAAAACGACTGAAAAGGAATGTGATACTATGTGGGTTCCAAAAAGCACTAAAAACAATACTGCTGCTAGCAGTGTTAGTACTGCTAACACTGTTAGTACTGCTTCAAAAGTTAGTGCTGCTAGCAGTATTAATACTGCTAGTAATCATTCCAAAGTTAGTGCTGCTAGCAGTGTTAATACTGCTAGTAATCAGTCCAATGTTAGTGCTGCTAATACTTTTAGTGCTTCTTCTTCAGATAGTACTGCTGCTAGCAGTATTAACTCTGTTAATACTGCTTCTAGCAGTGTTAACTCTGTTAATACTGCTACCTCTGTTAGTACTTCTGAGGTTAATACTGCTGCTAACAATACTGCTGCTCCCAGTATTAGTACTGCTAGCACTGTTAGTACTGCTGCAAGTGCTGCTACACCAATAATTTTGACAAAGTACTCCAGCACAGCAGTACCCAAATTTAAAAATCTCATCAAAACCAAGTGTAAGTACTTTGATGAGCAAGGGAGACCCAAGACCACTTCGGCTTGGGTTCCAAATAAAACTAACTGATTTATCTTGATGTGCAGGGCAACCAACAGCTCAAGGGGAAGAGCATTTGGCATGTTGATAGTGGTTGCTCCAGGCACATGACAGGTAACATGGCCTGCCTCAAAAATTTCAAAAAGATTGATGGAGGACATGTTGCATTTGGGGATAATCCTGCTGGTGGAAAGATAAGTGGTAAGGGTGATGTTTCAAAGGGTAAGATGACCTTTGAAGATGTGTACTATGTTGAACAATTGAGATACAACCTGTTAAGTGTATCACAGGTTTGTGACAATAAGCATAGCATATTGTTTACTGACTCTGAATGTATTATCCTTGCTCCTGGATACAAAGTGGTTGATGAAAACATGATACTTCTGAGAACTCCTAGGAAGGATAATGTTTATTGTTTAGATTTGGAAAGTGTATCATCTGATTCATCCCTAAATTGTTTAGTTTCAAAAGCTTCTTTGGATGAATCATCACTTTGGCACAGAAGGATGTGTCACATGAACTTTAAAACAATAAATAAACTTGTTAAGAATAACCTTGTAAGGGGTTTGCCATCCAAAGTCTATTCATGTGATGATCATTGTGTTGCATGTCTCAAAGGCAAACAACACAAAACTTCTCATAAGTCCAAAGAGATAAACACTATATCAAATCCTCTTCAACTGTTACATATGGATCTGTTTGGTCCTACTAATGTGATGAGTATTGGCAAGAAATCATACTGCTTAGTTATTGTTGATGATTATTCTAGATTTACTTGGGTATATTTTCTGAGAACTAAAGATGAGACAAGTGGACTGATCAAATCTTTTATTCTCAAAATTGAAAACCAATCAAATCAAAGAGTGAAAGTCATTAGATCAGATAATGGAACTGAGTTTAAAATTTTTGATCTAAACACCTTTTGTGAAGAAAAAGGAATTGAGAGACAATACAGTGCTCCTAGGACTCCACAACAAAATGGTGTTGCTGAGAGAAGGAATAGGATATTGATTGAGGCTGCTAGATCTCTGTTAGCTGATTCAAAGTTACCAATTACCTTTTGGGCAGAAGCAGTTAATACTGCCTGCTATGTTCAAAACAGAGTTTTAGTTGTAAAGCCTAAAAACAAGACACCTTATGAGCTTTTCCATAAAAGGAAACCATATATTGGATTTTTCAAGCCATTTGGATGTCCTTGTACTATTCTCAATACCAAATCTCACTTAGGCAAGTTTGATAGCAAAGCAGATGATGGTTTTCTTGTTGGGTATTCATCTCAAAGTAAGGCCTACAGAGTTTTTAATACCTCTTCTAGAATAATTGAAGAAAGTGACAATGTCAAATGCAATGAGAACACACCAAATCCTATTGGTTCAGGTCCTAATTGGCTATTTGACATTGATTCACTCACTAATTCTTTGGGTTTCAGTGGTGATGTATATGCAGGACAAAGGGATACACCAACATCAGAACACAGAATTCAATCTGTGATATTTCCAATCCCTTCCATTGATCCTGTTGAATTCTGTGAACACCATGAGGAGACTGAACCTATTCAGAATGAAGAAGAGAGGAGAGCAGAGGAAAATCAGTCTTCAGGTTCAAATTCCAGAGAATCTGAGGTGACTGAAGAAGCAGAAACAAATCCAGAATTAAATGAGTCTAATCTGGATGAGGACTTACAAGAGGAAGCTGGTCATCCAACAAGAACTCAGAAAAATCATCCTCCTGAGTTGGTGATTGGAGATATTGCATCTCCCATGATGACTAGAAAGCAAAGCAGACTCCAAGAGTTGCAAGAGCAGCAAAATACAGTTAACACTGTTCTTACTTGCTTTCTGTCCCAGATTGAGCCCAAAAAGGCTTATGATGCCATGAAAGACCCAAGCTGGATAGAGGCAATGCAAGAGGAGCTGCTACAGTTCAAATTACAGGATGTTTGGGACTTGGTAGACCTTCCAAAAGGTCATAGAGCAATTGGCACCAAGTGGATTTTCAGGAACAAGAAGGATGACAGAGGGATTGTAATCAGAAACAAAGCTAGACTGGTTGCACAAGGGTACACTCAGGAAGAAGGAATAGATTATGAGGAAGTCTTTGCTCCTGTGGCAAGGATTGAAGCAATCAGGTTATTTCTAGACTATGCCTCCTACATGAAGTTTAAAGTGTACCAAATGGATGTCAAGAGTGCATTTCTGTATGGAAGTATTGAGGAAGAAGTATATGTCTGTCAACCCCCTGGATTTGAGAATCCATTGCACCCTGACAGAGTATACAAGCTGAAGAAGGCTCTTTATGGTTTGCATCAAGCTCCAAGAGCATGGTATGACACTCTGTCTACCTATCTCTTGAAAAATGACTTTGAAAGAGGAGTAATTGACAAGACCCTGTTTATCAAGAGGAGAAAGAGAGGTACACTACTTGTTCAGATCTATGTGGATGACATCATCTTTGGATCCACCAATGATCAAATGTGTAAAGAGTTTGAAGAATTGATGCACAAAAGCTTCAAGATGAGTTCCATGGGAGAACTTACATTCTTTCTTGGGCTTCAGGTAAAACAGAGGAAAGATGGGATTTTTATTAGCCAATCCAAATATGTGAAAGACATCCTGGACAAGTTTGGTTTATCAGACTCAAAGCCAGCAAGCACACCAATGGAAACACATAAACAGATCACTGCAGATCTTGAGGGGGAGGATGTGGATGTCCATCATTACAGATCAATGATTGGATCTCTCATGTATCTCACAGCCTCTAGACCTGACATTATGTTTTCAGTCTGTGTTTGTGCCAGATTTCAGGTTTCTCCTAAGCAATCACACCTTCATGCTGTCAAGAGAATATTCAGATACTTAAAAGGGCAACCTAGATTAGGTCTCTGGTATCCTCATGAATCCTCTTTTGACTTGCTTGCATATTCAGATAGTGATTTGGGAGGAGCCAACATGGATAGGAAGTCTACTTCAGGTGGATGTCAGTTTTTGGGTACAAGACTAGTATCTTGGCAGTGTAAGAAACAAACCACAGTGTCCTTATCTACCACAGAGGCTGAGTACATAGCTGCTGCAAGCTGCTGCTCTCAGGTTCTATGGATTCAGAATCAGATGTTGGACTATGGGGTAACATTTCTTCACACACCAATCTTCATTGATAACAACAGTGCTATTAGCATTGTTAATAATCCAGTCAAACACTCAAAAACAAAGCATATAGAGATAAGGTATCACTTTATAAGAGATTGCAATGAAAAGAAATTAATTCAGGTTGCTAAAGTTCATACAAATGACCAGTTTGCTGATCTATTCACAAAAGCTTTTGATGTGGGTAGATTCACCTTTTTGGTAACAAGTGTGGGCATGATCAACCTAGAATAAATTTATGACTTTCTGTTTTTATACCTGTATTTCTTCATATATTTGGTGCTACTAACTTTCTTTCTCAGGATCCTCTGTTTCCCTCAGATTACCAAGTGCAGAAAAGTGTAAGTGTGGTTACTACTGCCTGTGCAGCGTTACTACTGCCAGTACAGAAGTTACTACTGCCTGTGTTCTAGTAGTTAATACTGCTTGTGCAGTTAATACTGCTCAGTAGTTAATACTGCTCAGTAGTTAATACTGCTAGTGCAGTTAATACTGCTAGGTAGTTAATACTGCTAGGTAGTTAATACTGCTTGGTAGTTAATACTGCTTGGTAGTTAATACTGCTCAGTAGTTAATACTGCTAGTGCAGTTAATACTGCTAGTGTAGTTAATACTGCTTGGTAGTTAATACTGCTAGGTAGTTAATACTGCTTGGTAGTTAATACTGCTAGGTAGTTAATACTGCTAGGTAGTTAATACTGCTTGGTAGTTAATACTGCTCGGTAGTTAATACTGCTAGGTAGTTAATACTGCTAGGTAGTTAATACTGCTTGGTAGTTAATACTGCTCGGTAGTTAATACTGCTAGGTAGTTAATACTGCTAGGTAGTTAATACTGCTTGGTAGTTAATACTGCTCGGTAGTTAATACTGCTAGGTAGTTAATACTGCTCGGTAGTTAATACTGCTGTGTAGTTAATACTGCCCTGCAGTTAATACTGCTCAGCAGTTAATACTGCTTATGTCGTTAATACTGCTTTTGATAATCTAGGGCATATAAATACCCCTGTTTGCCCGCCCAAGTTCATAACGACTCTTCGCATTTACTTCTTCTCTCTCGTTCTAACCTAGTCTCCCAGAATCTCTGTGTTTTTCTTTTAAGAATCCTCAGGAATCATGGAGTTTGTGGATGAGCACAATGAAATAGCCATGCTACAGAAGCCGAAACAAGCTGCGGGATTCCACGATATAGTCGATTTTCTCAAATCCTCGCACATCTCCTATGCCCTAACGGTGAGCCCAACAATCTATATCGAACATCAGACACAATTTTGGGAGAATGCCACTGTTGGTTTCGAAGAAGGGCAGAAAACCATTCGAACAAGGGTTTGTGATAAACCCTTGAAAGTCACTGAAGAAGTTATTCGCATCTCTCTTCAGTTGAATGATGCTTCAGGTATATCTTCTATTCCTAATGAAGAACTCTTTTCTACTTTACAAAGAATGGGGTATGAAGGTCCCATTGGTGTTTTTAAATTCTACAAATCAAAATTTTTCAACCAATGGAGATTTCTTGTTCATACCCTGATGCACTGTATTTCCAAGAAAACTACTGGATGGAGTGAGTTCAGCAGTCCCATTGCATATGCCTTCGTCTGCTTATCCACTGCCAGAAAGTACAATTTTTCAGCAATGATCTTTAATGATCTTGTATCAAACTTGGAATCCAAAAAGAGCTTTTACATGTATCCAAGGTTTGTGCAAGAAGTTATTACCAAGGAATTGATGGACTTACCTCAGTTTACTGAGGTATATGTACCCAAATCCCCTAAAGGGAAGGTTTTTTCAAATATGAAAAGACTTCCTAGGGACTCGGAAGGAGTTGACACACCATTGTTCTCTACAATGATGGTTGTATCCCACCCCTCTGAAGGTATGGCATCAGGATCAAGGCCCTCATTAGATCAACCCACTGATGACCAATCCCAACCTTCCATCTCAAAAGACATCCCTCAGTCCATTCTTGAACAACCCACTCCCACAATCACCAAAAGGTTTCAAAGAAGAAAGGTGCACAAGGTTCCTTCCCTTGATGTACCTACTCAGAGCCATAAGCCTTTAAGCCCTCAATTGGAGCATTCTCCAATTGAGAATATCAACAGGGAAACCACAGGGGTGTCTCCCAACCCCAAGAAGGTGGTCTCTAAGGAGAAGGATGACCATATGGGTGCTAAGGCTGCCACTACTTCTGCTAGCACAGAGAAGGACAGTGGTAACATAAATAAGACCTTCCCCATGGCAACTCTAAATGAGAAATCATTAGGAGGACCCAGGTGCCAAGAAACCAAGGGGGCAGGTAGTGCTTCTGCTAGGCAGAAGGCGTCTGCTAAAACTTCCAGTGATCCTTTAAAGAAGGTAAACACTTCTAAACAAGGTGAGGATAGATATAACTATGAGGAATTGATGGAAACCATAGGGAATATCAACTTGGATGTTATGGCACAAAAGAAAGAGATTGAGCAACTGAAGACTGTGGTCACCTACCAACAGTCTCAAATTGAGAAGCTCAAAAAGATGGTCACCAAGTTGCTGCACAAAAAGAAAAAGGCCCAATTTGTGCTGAGAAGAAGAACTTCAACTGATGATGCTCCCAAAAAGGGGGAGTCAGAGTCAGAAGCAGAACTGAAAATGAAGGGTCCACAAATTGAGGGGGAGTCTGTTCACATAGAGACTGAGATGGAAATGGATTATGCACAGTTTAAGGGGGGGTCCAGTGCACAGAATAAGGGGGAGACAGAAAAGGTGGAGGAGATGATTAAAGAAGCAGAAACTTCAAAAGCAGCAGAAACCACAGCAGCAGAAACTGTTAATACTGCTGAGTTTGAACAAGCAGCAGAAACAGTTAATGCTGCTGAAGACCTAACAGAGAAAGAACCTGAAACTGAAGTAGCAGCAGAAACTGTTAATGCTGCTGACTCTAAGCAAGCAGCAGAAACAGTTAATGCTGCTCAATCTACAAAGAAAGCAGAAACAGTAACAGAGAAGCTTACAGTAGAAGAAGTGGAGGTTGCAGAGGCTTTAATCAAAGCCAAACATGATACACCTCCAACTGCCAAGAAACAGGAAGAACCTAAGGATGCAAAGATGGTTTTCAGCAGAAAGAGAACAAAGTCTGTGGCCACTAAAAAGAAGTGTGTAAAGAAGCAAAAGATAGAACCTGTTGAGAAGCCAGTGGTAGAAGAAAGAGAAAAGGAAGAAGTTGCCAAGGATGAAGGACAAGGAGATAGCAAGACAGGTCAATCCAGTAAGGCACAATCACTTAGCAATGAACAGTGTGACTTGTACATCACTATGGTTGATACTGAACCAATAAAAGTGACTCCATTAGACTCAAAGCCTCCTGAAATCAGTCACTGGGATACATTGATAGATGAAAGAAAGGAGTATATCAGACTCAAGAGAGCTGATGGGCAGTTTGAAGTCTACAGAACATGGGGACAAGCCATAAGAAGATGCTCAAGATCTGACCTGGAAGAGATGTTCAAAGTAGGCATGCAGATCTATGGCAACATGTTGACAGAAAGAGGTATGTCTATCACAAAGATGGTGTTAGAATACCTATGCCTAATGTTCAGACCAGAAGTAGTTCAGCACATAACAGCAAGACCTTTTCAAGCAGTAACCAACTGGATGCTCTATGAAAATTGTGGAGTGTATGTCATATCAATTGACAACACATATCAGGAGTATTATCTGGTGGATCAAATATATAATCACAGCATGAAAAGACTGAAAGGGATGCTACATGTAAAGTTGGTCTGCAACAAAGACTCTGCTATGGGAAGATTCTTGGTAAGGAGGATTGCAAATCAGAGTCTAGGTCTAAGTCCTAATCTGTGTGTACATGATGACTAAGTTTTGGAAGCATCATCTGAAGAACTTGACTTCTTTTCCTAAAAGTCAAGTTAGGGGGAGATTGTTGGGAACTGAAGATATGCTAAGTATGGTTAGTACTGCTAAGTCTACATTACTCCTGCCAGTTCTTCGTTACTACTGCTGGGCAAGGTTACTGCTGCTAGACCAAATTACTACTGCTAGACATGGTTAGTACTGCTGAGCTGAGTTACTACTGCTTGAAGACTGTGAAGGTTAATACTGCTGAAGGTTGTTAATGTTGCTGAGCCAAATCATCGTTAATGCTGCTGAGCCAAATCATCATTAATACTGCTGAGCCAAATCATCATTAATACTGTTGAGTTGATAAGTTTGGGATGCGATGCTTTTGGAGACAAATAAGGAATTGATCAAGATATGTTTAACGAAGATTCAGAAGATCAATTTACTTTTGATAGTTATCTTGTAATTACTTTTGTATAAATAGTATTGATAGATAGCTATTAGAATATATGAAAGTGAAGAGAACAGAAGATAGATAGTATACAGAATTCGATATTCATTCAAGAGTGAATTAACCTCAAGATTATAGATCCTATTTCTAGAGAAGTAGAAATCGTCTTGTTGAGCCTGTTCAACAAGATTGAGGTTTGGTGTAAAACTTGTGAGTAATACAGTTTGATATATACAGTGTATTGAATTTCTATTGATTGTTCATTAATTGATTTAGAGTTCTATTCCGCAAGATTCTCTAAATTCTGTTTCTAAGAAGTTTAATTCTTGTTAAGAATCGATCCTGACATGTTAGTTAATTTGTTTTGATATATGTATGCAGTAATTTAAGGAATCTTTTCACTGTATTGCATTGCAAAACTATGTTGTTTTCAATTGTTGATTTTTTCTTATGACCTTTGCTTTTAAATTTTTGTTGCCTGATGTGTTGTTGCAAGTCTGTGTCAAACACATGTCTAGGAAATGCCCACTTGTTGTCTCTTATGTATGTTCTGTAGTAGACGGGTTCAAACATTTTATGGCAAGAGAATCTGCAATGAAAGTGAATCAGAACTCGGACACGTTGGAGCTACTATCCAGAAGATGCTAAAACGTTTAAGGTATCTTTATTATTACTTGAATTGAGTCTAACTTTTTGTGTAGGTAGTGAGTACCCTATTCTACATGTGAATAAACAAAAGTCTTGAACCTTTTATTCCAAAAGTCTCAGTTGTATTGTTTCTTGTCAGGTAAATAAACAATTCCAAGTACTTTGTCGACTTTTCTTCTTAATGTTAGATTGCCATTGTTCCCTTTCTCTTATTCCTTGTTCTCTGCAGTTGCATTTGAAGGATTGTATCAAGGTTTGTATCCTTTTCATGGATACATCACCTTGGAAAGAAACGATTTGTTAATGATTTATTGTTTAATCGGTATTCTCGCTAACAATCACTCAAGTTTTGTAATCGGTATTCTCCCTTAACTCATGTGTTTATCTATTGTAATTGGCATTCTCTCTAACAACCACTCAAGTTTTGCACCCCGCCGCATTGCGCGGGTACACAACTAGTATGATATAAACCATATAGTTGCTGCATGATATGATATGAACTATAAGAATTCAGGTAAGTGTCTCCATTATGTTCTTCGACTCTCAATTTGTAACATTGATTTACTGTTTTTACAGATCTTGAGCAGCAATATATATTGGAAGTCTAAGATTGAAAAGCATGGTGAAAAAGTAGCCAACCATTTAATCAGTACTGACCAACATTGAAAAGCATGGAAGGTGCACTTACAATGGATGTATTTCTAAACCGTAACTGGAAAGAGGTACTTTTTAATAGTTGAAGCTTTACAGTTGTTGGGTTTAATTTGATTAATTGTTATTTTTAGTTAATTGTATTTTTCTATCTGAATGCCAGGGGTTATCTTTTTAGATAATACTCTTAACAACGAACTTCTTTATATAGGAGTGACCTGTCTAGTTCTATCTTCATCCGAACGAGACCGAGGAGGAAGCTCGTCAAAAGTTACAGAAGCATTGTTAGTAGCTATTGCTTTTTCTATACAAGAGATTACAGATTACTTGCTATGTTCTTTTGCTTTGGTCTAATATAGTTGTTGAACTTTCAGAGAACGAGGCATACCTGTTGTACGTGAATCTTGGTTGAGTGATAGCATTGAAAAACAAGAACCATTGCCTTTGGATGCTTATGACAAACACCTGTTGGAAACCACCGTCGATTCAGTAGGTAACATGAAGGAATGCCCGTCAAAGCTATCGCTAATTGTGAGCTTTGAGCATTGCCACATGTTTTGTAGCGACTTATGTGTTATTTTTGTAACAGGTGTGGGGTACCGAATGTTGGAGGCAAAGGAGCGGGATGATCGCTACGTGGCCGAGGCCGAACGAAGAGAAGAGAAGAGCTAGAGACCGAACATGTCACGTTATCGGACATTCTCGGACATTATCTTGAATTGTATGAATTTGGTATTTTAAATTTTATAAATTTGCTTATTTTTAGTTTTTTGGAAAATTTCGGTTTGTTATTTTCAATTTATGGCCAAGTTTCGTATTATAAAATATAGGAAATACATAATTTCATTTTTATTTATTAAAATAGCTAAAAATCAGCGAGGGATTACTGACAGAAATCCGTCGCTAAAAGTTAGTGGAACCCTTGCTAATATGTCGCTAATCTGTTGCTAATAGATTCCCTCACTAATTTGTCGATGATACTAATCCGTCGCTGATACTAATCCCTCGCTAATCCGTCGCTGATACTAATCCCTCGCTAATCCGTCGCTGATACTAATCCCTCGCTAATCTGTCGCTGATACTAATCCCTCGCTAATCCGTCGCTGATATTAATCCCTCGCTAATCCGTCGCTGATTATAATCCGTCGCTAATCCATCGCTGATACAAGTCCCTCGCTGTTAGCTCCAACTTCTACTGATTATAGAAGTATTGAAAAATAGGCTAAGTATAGACTTCGACAGAGCCTCTTCCAAGACACCGATAGAAGATCCAAGTGAAGACTACTGAAGCCTTTCACAGAGGACAAGGCCACAAAGCCTCTGCCAAACTTGACAGAGCCTCTGTGGTATGAAGACTGAAGACTTAGAAGATTATTTGAAGATCAAGACGAAGACAATCGTGCCTCTCACGTTCTCTGTTGTACGAAGATTCTGAAGATCATTCGTACAAGGTGTGCCCTACCATATCCACGTGTCAACCTCTGATGGGTTACAGCTTTAGCAGAAAACGACGCACTACATTAACGTTGTACCTGTAGCAGTCCCACGATCGTGTCTTGTACCCTTTAGTCCTTGTTGTCTAGAACTTATCTCCTGGTGAATAGTATAAATAGAAGGCTCATGTTGAGCTCTTCTATTAAGCTTTGCACAACACACACACCTTTAGAGCAGAATTCCTATTATACTTTCGGTGTTCTTGGTGTTCTTATTTTGATCAATAAAAAGTGAATATTTGAGTTAATCTAGTGTTTATTTAAACTTTATTTACTTGATCTCGTGTGTTATTCTACCGAAGAATATCTTTTAGTTCGTTAAAAACGCTTCCGCACTCTATATTGTTTGAACTAATAGATATAAATATCATTGTTGAGTAAAATAGGGATCAACAATTGGTATCAGAGCCCTCCTTGATTTTCTATATCAAGAGATCCTCTCTTACAATGATTCTTGGTAGAAACTTGGTTTGTCTTTAACCTGTTCTTCATATTTTTCGAACAGACTCTGTTTTTCTGCCATTCTCGACAAGTTCGACTTTGGTAAACTTACGGAACCTGTTTTCTCGGTTAAAATTCTCCATTTTAGTGCATCGTTCAAGGTTTTTCCACTCATAAGCTCTTTTCTAAAAATCAGACCCATCATCTGAAAGTTTCAGTTCATACTCTGTTTTCTGGTATTTTACAAAACCATTTAAAATGACGAACACCAACTACTTTTCTGCCGGTTCTTTAACAAAACCTCCCACTTTGCTCAGAGATGAGTACCCTTAGTGGAAGATTCGAATGATCCACTTCTTCGAGGGCTCTGACAAAGAACTTCTGCATTATATTCGCAATCCTCCTTTCGTTCCTATGATCACTGTACCACGTGTGCCTGCTACAGATGATACTCCAGAGATTCCTGAACACGAGAAACCTAAAACAAAAGATAAATGGTCTGCACCTGACTGGGAGAAATATGAATTTGCTCAGAAGGCAAAGCGACTTCTGATAATGGCCATCCCCAATGACCTCTTCCAATCCCTAGATGCGTGTGAATCTGCATACGATCTATGGAAGGAATTGGAGAAACAAGAAGGAGGGGCTAAGACTCAGAAAAACCGCAGAGCCCAATGTATCAATGAATATTACTCATTCAAAGCTCTGCCGATAGAGTCTCTGCAGGCAACTTATGACAGGTTTAACTCGTTGATAAACAAGGGCAGAAAGTTTGGAATTCACATAACTTTTGAAGAGAACAATGTCATGTTCCTAAAGAGCCTCAACGAAGAATGGCTTCAGCTGTCTATGTACCTTCAAACTAATCAGGACTTAGACACCTGGAGTTTATCAGATCTTTATGGAACTTTGGCAGCCCAAGAACCCCAAATCGCCCAGGCAAAAGCTCAAACTGCTGGGCCTCTGGCACTTGTTGGGAAGACTACAGAGGCAAAAGAGAAGCCTAAGAAGAAGAAAGTTGTGGAGGAGAAGAAGGAGAAAAAGAAGAAAGTGGTGGTTGTTGATAGTTCTGAGGAGGATTTGGTGGAAGAGGAAGAGGCAACGATGGCCTCGATAGCTAAATCTTTAGCTCTGTTGACAAAAGAGTTTGGTAGAGGAGGATACAGGAAGAAGGGTTATGAACGTGATGGAAGGGATGATAGAGGAGAGAAGTATGAGTCAAGAACCCAGGGAAGAGATGGTTCAAACGACCAACAGAGGTCGAATGACAGAGGATATAAAGGTGGTGACCGACAGAGGTCGGACGACAGAGCTGGCAACGCTTCCCAGAACCAGGGATGCTTCAATTATGGCAAGCCAAGCCACTATGTTGCTGACTGCAGGAGCAAACCAAACCGCCCTCAGAGGGATTATGCTTTCTATAAAAAGAAGGCAGAATATTATGCTCAAAAGTCACTGATGGTGGAACAGGAGAATTGGTTATCAGATGAATCCTATGATGAAGGCGACAAGAAAAACGCCATGTTCTGTGGAATGGCAGATGTCAGCTCCTGAGAATCTGATAGTGAGGTATCCACCTCTGACTCTATCTCAAATGAAAGCGAAGAAAATTTACTTAAACTAACTGTTGAATACACTGAACTTAAAAGGACTTGTGAGAGTGTTCAAAAGAAACTTGCATTCTTTGAGAGAGAAAGAAGACTTCTCACTCAAGAAAAGGCAAAAATATTTCAAGAAAAGGAAGAGATTGAAACTAATTGGAACAAACATCTAAATCCTTTGAAAGAAAAGATTACAGAACTCAACTCTGCCTTAAAAGCTAAATCTAAAGAACTTGTGGATGTTGAGAGAGACAGAATGAATATTCTTGCTCTTAAACACTATTTTCAAAAGGAAAGAGAAGTCCTTCATCAAGACCTACTCAGCAGAGATCTCTTAATCAGAAAATATCAAGATGCACAGAAGGTGTATGAAAAAATCAATACACAAATAGGGAGACGGGGAATTGGATTCTGCGATATAGATCCATATACTGGAACCAAAAAGGACAAGTCCATGTCTTCACTATTTCATATTGGAAGCACAAGAAAACCTGGTTTTCCAAACTTACTCTCCGTTAGCAAAAGGCGAAAAGTCTATGGGGAACCTCACCAGAGGAAACCTCTGAAGATGATAAATGTGTGGTTTGAAAACACAGATCTATCTTCTTCAATCTCTGTCAAAAGAGATTCCAAACCTAAGAAATATCTGAAAACACAAGATCAGATAGGAATCTTCAAGTTTGGTGACCCCGAGACTCAAACACAGGTTGCTTTTGTCTGCACTATAGATTCTGAAACAAAACTATCTGCAGAGGCACCTGAGTTCTTGCCTGCGTCTTCAGAAGAAAAACTGACTCATATTTCTGAAAATGAGTTAATGGAAATCGGTAAAAATAACTTTTATGAGAACTTCTGTACATCCTCTGTCAACCAAAAACTCTCTGAGGAAATCTTGATAAGTGCTTCTGTTGACTTGGAAGATAGTCTCAAAGAAAAGGAAGAAAACGAGTATTGCACATGCTTAGAAAGTCCAGCCTCTGTCGACAGAAATCTCAGTGACTCAACCTCTGTATATGAGGACGACTCATCCTATGACGAATCTGAGACTGACTCAAAAGAGTCAGAGATAGTTTCTAGTGGTTCAGAGGGAACTAAACTACCTTCTGGAATTCTTAACAGAACCATTCCTCCTAAGGAGAAAACCACAAGGATTCCCATCTGTCCAGACTTTTTGGACATGTGTATACAAGCCAAAACCTCTCTTGAGCTTGAGAAAATCAAACAACAAAAGGAAATGTCTTCTCTGAATCCAACAAGTTTAAAAACTTCAAAACCCTTAAGGACTTTTAAAGAAAAATTAACTTGGCAACAAAAGGGTAAGTGGGTTGAAAATAACAAATCTTTCTCTTCTGTGACAGTGAAACCTGCAGAAGTTCACCACAGAGGAAGGGGTCCACAGAAGGCTACTCCCAACAAAGAATTTTCAAAACAACAATCTAGTCTACATAGGTCTTCTTGTAATAGGAAGTCAAGTGTTAGAATAGACTGTAAAAATAAAGCCTCTGTACCCTGTTTCGGTGTTTTTAATGAAAAGTTCAAGCAAATTTCTTCGCACATTCATTATTGTCATTGTTTTGAACTCATGCATCAATTAAACAAACACTTCTCTAGCCCACACTGTCTCCTCTCTTTACCCAAAAAGAATGCTAAATTCAAGTGAAAGAAGAAACAAAATGGTTCTTCAACAGAAGTTAAAACCAAACCCAAGGATGCTAAGGCAACCTTGAAGACCTCTGACAAAAAGGGACCCATTTGGATATGGGTACCTAATAATCTCTGATTGTTTTACAGAAGCAGTATGTGCCGATCTGGTATCTAGACTCCGGGTGCTCGCAGCACATGACTGGCGACAGAGGTCTACTATCCTCTTATAAAGACAAACTCGATGGGGGATCAGTAACCTTTGGCGACAACAAGAAGGGATATATTAAAGGCTATGGAGTCATCAAAAAGGAAAACATATCAGTTTGCAAAGTTGCATATGTGGATGACCTTAAGCACAATCTTCTAAGTGTTAGCCAACTTTGTGATACTGGTTTCGACGTGATGTTCAAAAGAACTTTCTGCTCTCTGCAAGGAGAAGATACAGGAGTCGAACTTCTGCGGGCTGAACGAAAAGGTGATATGTACCTTATGAACTTCAGTGTCAAAAACAAGAAAGACAAGCTCTGCTTTGTTGCCTGTAAAAATGAAGAAGCCTGGTTATGGCACAACAGGTTCTGCCATCTGAAGTTGTAAAACTTGATCTTGTAAAAGGTCTGCCAAATGTTAAATTCAGTAAAGATCATTTGTGCTCTGCCTGTGAAATGGGTAAGCTCAAAAGAGCTTCCCACAAAGGCAAGACTGATGTGTCTTGTCCTAGGCCTCTGCATATGCTTCATGTTGACCTCCGCGGTCCAATTGCTACGCAGAGCCTAAGAGGCAAGAAATACATACTGGTGTTGATCGATGAATACTCGAGATATACATGGGTAGAATTTGTCAGAAAGAAATCAGATGTTCCTAACATTCTGATAAACCTAATGAAAAGAATCCATGTTCTATATGAGTGCATGATTCTAAAGCTAAGAAGCGACAATGGCACATAATTCAAAAACTCTGCCATTGAAGCTTACCTCACAGAAGAAGGCATCTCTCAGAACTTCTCTGCTGCACGCACCCCACAACAGAACGGCGTGGTTGAACGAAAGAACCGCACGCTTGTGGAGGCTGCAAGAACCATGCTGACAGCATCTGGACTACCTATTACCTTCTGGGCAGAAGCAGTATCAACCGCTTGCTATACCCAAAATCGATCTACCATAGTCAAGAGACACATCAAGACTCCTTACCAATTGATCAATCAAAGGCGACCAAACATCAAGTTCTTCCATGTATTTGGATGCAAATGCTTCGTCCTGAATGATAGAGAAGCAAGAGGAATGTTCGATGTGAAAGCAGATGAAGGAAAGTTCATAGGATACTCTGCCACTTCAAAAGCCTACAGAGTTTACCTTCTGCGGTCTCGATCCATTGTGGAAAGTATAAATGTCTCTTTTGACGATTCTTTTCAAAAGACTTCTGAACAAATCAGTTCAGAACTCGGTCTGAAAAAGGAATCCTCTGGCATCTCAAAGACAAGAGAAGCAGACTTAAATCTGCTATTTGAAGAGATGTTCCACGACGATATTGATCCCTCTGCTGGAGCTGTCAGAGAAGCAGACCTAAACTTTGGATGATCAAAAAGTTTTATGAATATTTAGTTATTAGAAATTTCCATTCATAGAGCCTCTGCTGGCTTCAACAGAGCCTCAAAGCCTTTGTGAATGCAAATTCCGTGCTAAAATTCTACCTATCATTTCCAATGCATTTTCAAACGTTTTTGGTAAAGATGCAAGCACAGAGGAGATGAAAAGCAAGTTTCAGACCACATAGATCATTCTACCACAGAGCTTCTGTCGATTCTAATACTTAACTTTTTATGGAAATTCTGTAACATGCGGGTTATTTCTATAAGTGACAGTCATCCAGATGTAGAAACGCCCACGCGCTCAGCATTAATGGGTCGCACACGACGTCTAATCGTGTTCTGACACCTCTGACGTGGCAGATTTTCATTGGACGTGCGTGCCACACGTTCTTCAGAAACGTGAACCCAACTGGAGAACTCGAGTGCGGACCCTAAACCTTCATTAAATTCACTTTTTAACCATGGAATTTTATCCGTTTCTACCCCACTATATAACCCCATTTACCTCATTCCTCATTCTTTTACGAATTTACTACTCCTTTCTTCTCCGGCGAACTTTGCAAAACCTGCAACTTCTCCATTCTACTACATTCTTCAAAGAAATCACCAATGGCTTCTACTTCCAACTCTCCGGCGAACTCCCCAGCCCATTCAGCGCACTCACAGAACCCAAATATAGCCGGAAACTTAGAACAAGACAACTCAGGCGAATCAGTGGCCTTTACTCCGACAACCCACCTCCAAAACTTTCTTGAACACGAACACTTTGAACGTGTTCTTCCCTTAAAACCCAATAACCATTATCTTGTTCCCTCCAGAACAACCTTCGGTGAGGAACATGCCATTCTTCTGAATATTCTGGAAAACCACTATTTGTTCCCTCTGTTAACCAAGAATGTGAAGAAGATCCCTGCCAGATACCTCAATCAGTTCTGGCAGAGCTGATTTTATGACAAAGAGACTAGGCAAATCAAGGGATACATATCCAAACCTAACCAATCAGAATACCTTGAAATAAAATTCAACAGAACTATGTTCTCCCTTCAATTTGGCCTACCAACCAGGGGACTTCTAGGGATAACGAAGTATGCAGAGGAACCATCAGATTCAGACCTCTGCAGATTTGCAGAAATATTGGGCTACAACACCCAATTAAAGAAAAGGAATGATTTCAGAAGGAACAGGTTTCCCCCTATGTGGAATACACTCTTCTCCATCCTTAACAGATGCCTAACTGGCAAAGTAGGCAGCCCTGACCAGACATCCCACCAGAACATGGCTATAATGTTTGGGGTGTACTATGACTTGCCCTTGGATTACGACACCCTTATGTTACAGGAGATAGTGAACACGATCGACCACAGAATATCCTCACAGAGGGCAAAGGGACCCTCAAGCCAAGATCTTCCCCCACTACAATATCAGAGGATCCTTGGGGTACTTCTAGAACCTCTGCTCCTGATCGAAAAATGGCCAATGGAGGGACCCATTGTAAAAACCTACCCCATGCCAAAGAACGCCCCAACAGAGCACATACAAGGATACAACTTCTGCAGACCTCTGCCAACCAAACTTCTGGCATATGCAACTGACGAGAACCTTAAGTTAGCATATATACGCGATCACCGGACTCCGGAACCGAGTCCAGTGACACCCCCGCGTTTAGGAGCCCCCTTAGAATCTCAGGTAGTAGAACGGATGAGTGGGCAGAGGCCTTTGCAAAACACCACAAAGTTCAAGAAAATTTCCATCTTCAAAGAAGCCAATTAGAGATCTCTGCTTCTAAGAGAAAACCCTCTGCCACTTCCCCCAAGAAGAAGAAGGCCCCCAAATCAAAGAAAACAACAGAGGGCACTTCTACAAGCATCCAACAAACCCAACCATCACCACCACATGAAACCATAGTTGGATCATCTGCACCTCCCCCTCCTCCAAAAGAAAAGAAGAAGAAAAGAAAACACAAGTCTTCAGAGGAGGGTGCCCCCAAACCAAAACGAAAAAAGAGCAAGAAGAAGAAAAAGAAGCCCTTCACACCTCTTTAGACAATCGCAGAGGAAGGAGAAACAACAAAAGAAACCCGTGCACAACCTCTGCAATCCCCAACTCCCATCAACTATGCAGATCAGGGTGACTTCTCTGCATTCCTCCAATGCCCTGACATTGCAGACTCATTAGATACCTCAGGGTGGACTGCAGAAGCCATCACAGATTTGGACACCTCAAACCCAACTGTCACAGTCTCAGAGGTGGATTCTGATGAAGAGGAAAGTGACAACGCCAAAGATGGACCTCTGCACCCAGATCTACGACACTTACCTTCTTTCCATCCCATGTACGCCTCACTTGTACAAGATGCAGGCAATGTGACAGAAGCCGAAGGCACTAGGTTAGAAGTAGCAACAGAGGTAGAAACTACAAGCACTGAGGGTGAAATTGTGTTAGGTTGTTTGACAGAAGAAGAGACAAGAAAAGATGTCGAAGATAGTAGAGGCACACAACCCCAACCAACTCCCAGTGCAACCCACATTACTAACACCGCCAGTCTAGTGGCAGAGAGTGTTATTGAAAAAGAGCAGCACGGCTCGACCCCAACCCAAACCGACCGGGCAGAGGAAATTCTTTCTTCCTCTGTACCACTCTTATCCGGGGAAACCATTGCAAGGGAGTCCTCTCCAAAGGACTTACCTTTAGTAAGTGATTAATTGCCCCAGATCACAACAGAAATCCCTACAGAGGAATTCGTTTCCTCTGACACACACACACGACTAAGTCCAACCGGCTCTTTAGAGGAGCCTAGAGTGCACATAGACGAATGGACTCTAGACAAGTCCCCAAGTCAACTTGAGGATACTCCTGTACCCGTCTCTGGAGCGGATCAGGACAATGTTCTCAACAGAACCTTTATAGAGTCTGAGGCTCAAAAAGCCTCTACTCAAGGATTAGAGGGAAATCCTTCCACCCTCAACATCAACACAAGGGTGACAGAAGGTGTCCCAGGAACAGGAACTCACTCTGGGGATTCATGTGTTCCCCTAGAGGTTACACCAAGTTCACAAGTATCAAGGGATGAGTTCCAAACCCTTGTCACCTCTGTGGACAATACATTGAAAGGGTTGAAAAGCTCTTTTGATTCTTTTGCAGATTCCACTACACGGGCCTTAACTGACCTGAACACCAAAATGGACAACTTGTCCACAGAGGTGAGAAATGCCTGCTCCCAGATGAATACAACTGTAACAACCTCTGCTACCATAACCGCCTCTACATTCGAGAAGGCCATAACCTCTGCCTTCCAAAGCTCTGTCAAAGATCTACTTGAAAAGCTGAAGAAAGAGCAATCCCCACCTCTACGGGCCTTACACCAGAAGATCTGAAAAAGGCCCTCGAGCATGTCCAGGAACAAACAACAAGAGAAACTATGGCCATGAAGCCTTCCGACTACATGACCAGAGCACAGATCACAGAACTTGGACAAGGGATACTCGACCAGGTCACAGAGTTCATTCGAGCCTTCACTGCTGCCAACGCCAACTATGTCAAGGATTTCCGAGCAAGCGTGGGCAAAATACGCTTCAACACAGAGGCATAGGTTCATAACCTTCTAGGCATCTGCGATAACTTGTGTGCTAAGATGATAGCCGCAGGTGCCATACCACCCAAAAAGCCAGAAGCTTCGTGCAGAGCAGAGGGTACAAGAGATAAGGGTCAGGATGACTCTGATGATCATTCTGATGGATCATTCTGATGGATCATCAGGTCATCCTGAGGGGGAGAAAAGAAGAGAAGAAACTGCAAACAGAGGTCTACCAGCTCCACCAATTTCAGCAGAACCTATATCCCAAGCTCCCCCAACTGAAACTCAAGGAAACCAACAGAAGACCACAGAGGCAACACCCACCTCTGTGGAAACAACCTCTATACATGTAGAAGATATACCATCTCCAACCCCCAAACAAACTGAACAATTTCAAATCCTGACATCTTCTGAAGAAGACCAACCACCTAAACCAACAAAACCCAAATCACCATCCCCAACACCAAAACCCCTAGAGGAACTCAACTTACCATCTCCTACACCAGAAGCTGAAAAGACAAAACCTCCATCTCCCACACCCAAAAGAACAGAGGAGCCCAAAACCAGAACCCAGACTTTAGCTCACAAAAGAAAATATTTGAGCAAGTCTACAGAAGCCTCACCAACCAAACCCCCATCACCAATCAAGACCTCAGAAACACAAGTGCCAAAACCAACAGTGGCAACCACACCCAAAAGAACAGAAGCTCCCACATCCAAGCCCTCAGAAACTTTGAAGTTAAAACCTACAGAGGCAACCCAATCTCAACGAGCAGAACAACCTAAGGCAAAAGACAAAGGGAAGGGAATAATGACAGAGGAACCAAAGAAGAAAAAGCCTAAGCATCAACCCACAGAGAAGCTGATGAAAAGTGCTTTCGAAGCATTTGTCACCCCCAAACCTGAAGAAGAAGACTGGGCCTTCAACATTCAACCCCTGTCAACCAACCCTACACATGACCCAAAGGCAAAACCTACAGAAGATCGGGTGGCCAAACTGAAAAGTGACTTGGATGCTCTGCAAAAACCCATGCCTCCACCTCCTGTTCAACAAAGAAAAATGGAAGAGGTAGTGCACAAATACCTATACAGCAGAGCAGTCAACGATCCTCTACCACCATCTAAACTGCACCCTGACTTTCTTAAAGAACTACGAGATCAATTCTATTGAAAGAAAGCCAAATCCGTCAACCAAGTCTTCTCAAACTCCAAGATAGATGACAGTGCTTGGAATACACCTATAGACGTGTGCTAATTAAACCTCAAAGAAAGTATACAATGAGATCTAATATCGTCTTTCAAGTAATAAAGTGGTAAAATACCAGATATCGTCCCACAGAGATTGGAGTAAAAGTTCAATAAAAAGTAGAAGAAGGAAATGATTTCAGATGGCGAATTGGAAGAGATTGCTTTGTTTTGTTTGGATTGTCACTTTGATGTTGTTAACAGATAATAACGCAAGCACGGGTGTAAAACTTTAAGGTGGGACTTAAACACAAATTCCAGTGGGCCATGCTGCAGGAATGCTGCAGCATGCAGTTTTGTCATAACTAGATCCACCATCTATTTAGAGAGTATTCCTCTCGGACTTCAGTATTCCCACTGCTGTTTAGATTCAACTAGACACATCTCTATGTAGTCTCCAGCTATTTATAGTGGGGGATAAAGTTCTCAAAACATATGGACGACCAAATCTCTTTGTATCAAAAACCGCTCTCTCGAGCCGATTCCCATATCATTCAAGTTGGTGTGTTCCAAGTGGCTTATCTCTAAGTCCACTACACTTTAACACTTCTGATTCGTGACCAACTTGTCGAGAATAAATCAGTTTAGAAAAACATGGATGATAACTGTCACTTTATCAGTAACTCTCTCAAGTCTACTTTCCATATCATTCAAACTGACGTGCATTCAGTGGCTTATCTCTAAGTCCACGACACTTTAACACTTTAGCAAGTGATCAATTTGTCAAAAAGTGTCATTGGTTTTTATAAAACTTGAATGAAATAATGGAACATTGTTATTGCGAAACAACGTCCACCTTTCTTTGGTTTAAAATCCCACATTTCCGTTTAACACCCGAACTAATAAATTTAGCTACTCATAACGGAAAGTAAAGAAAGCAATAAATGACATAAATTAAATTTCATAAATGTAAATGACGGAATGTAAATTTCAAGAAATAAAAGACGAAAAGTAAATTGCAAGAATTAAATACTTAAAATGATTAAATTGATTCACTTCATAAATCAAGATCCAAGAGTTGTCACCATTCTTTAGATTTGATTCCAAAGTTCCTCTCTTCTAAAATACATCACCCCAAGCCCTCCTTATATAGGAAGGAAGAGGAGGGGTAAAATAGTAAAACTACATTAACTTGGTCCCAAAGTATCAAGACAAAATACATAAAGTAATGTGAAAAGTCTTGAAAATACAAAAGAGGTTTGCATGTAACTAGATTAATTAATTCCAGCCTGTTTCTTGGTTCAGGAAACATCTTCAGTCAGCACCAAAAAGCCATTTAGTTCAGCTTCACGTCCAAAAAGTAATCTGTCCAGGCATGTCATGCTGCAGAGATGCTGCAGCATGGGTCTGCACTATGAAATCTGCCAAAATGAGCAACAATCATCCATTCCCAATCATAAAACAAGTCATTCACTACTCTAGCTCCAATAAACAATAAAGTGGAAAATAAGTAAATAAAATGACTCAAATTTAGGGATGTTAAAGATAAAATGACTCAAAATGGAAAGAAAAATACTTAATATGCATTAAATAATTAATGCATATCACACCCTCAAACTAGAATTGTTGCTTGTCCCTAAGCAACTAAGACACAAAAAGAAAAAGACTCAAGTTGGTAAGATTTGCAAAATGAGGGCAATAAGTGCACACAATGTCATGATATATGCAAGGATACACAACATATCTATTTATAAATCCCAAGTGACATGATCTTAATCTAAGAATGAGTAAAACCATAAGCTAGCAACATTTTCTCTTTGTTATGCTCTACACATCTCACATCTAAGATCAAAAGGACTTTAAAGTATTGGTTCACTCTTTTTGGCATATTTTGTCTCACTTTGCCTTTTTCCTTTCTTTGTTTCAACATATATGATTTTTTTTTTCAATTTTGCGGCACTTTTGTGCTTTTTTGTGTTGAAAGCAATGCACTTAGCCCCTAAGGGACTTTTTTAGTGCTTATGGTCCAATCATGGCAACTTTGAAGAGCTATGCTCTTTTTATGACTTCTTTGTGTATGTTTTCTTGCCATGATGGACAGCCCACCCTCAAACTAATGATTGACAATGTCCTCGTTGTTATAGAACGATAAAGTGTATAGGGTGGATGCAAGTGGCTCATGTAGAGAGTAACAAATGATGGCCTTAGTCACTTCTTAGATGTGTGAGATGTGGATCAAAATGTGTTCCCAAGAAAAATGATGCTAGTTCTAGCAAAAAAAAACTATACTATTAAACTTAGGGATCATGACTTTAGGAAATATTCAGGCTTTATATGCATGCTTAAATATATCACATATGCTCATTATGCAATAAAAACTAAATCCTAAAAAAATATAAGAAACAATCCCAGACTAAAAAAGAATGTAAAAAAAATTGGAGCTAAAGAGGTATGAATGAACCTGTCCTACTCCTGAGGAGTAGGTTATGAACCAAGTGGTTGGAATGAATGTTGCAACACAAGAATCTGTATTTTCGTCTTTTAACAAGACGTTCTTCCTTTTCAAAAATTGGATCTTTTGTTGACAGCTTCTTGAGGAACGGTGGAATTTGTTGGGGCACCTCAGTATGCTCCTCAGCCGTAACTGTCCTCACCAACTTACTTTGGTGTTTCTCTTTCCACTTATGCTTATATAGTGTTCTCACCACTCGTTTCACTGGTTGATCATGACACAAGATTTTAATGAAACAAATGGGGGAACATGTCATCCCACAAAGAGTTTTCCACACCACCTCACCAACAATAGTACTTGATTTTATGAAGCTTCCCGAGTCCATGGATTGATCATCACGTCCCTTTTTAGATACAACTTGAAGATTTTCTGCACAACTTTGCTGTAGGAATGCTGCAGCATCTGCAACAATATGTTCTTTCTGCACAGATTCAAAGTAGGGGTTAATGACAATCTTGGAATTGTGTTGCACCTCTTCACTATTTTGAAGTGAAGAGGGATTGCTTAAATGCTCAGGTTCTTCTTCAAAACTCTCCATCTCTTGACTATTTTCCAAAGTATTGACCTCATCCTCATCCTTACCAATACGTTTAAATTTTTCAATCTCACTTGGTATAGGAATTTGGTTTTGTCTATTGATCTCTTCAACCTGAGTTGTTATGTTCATAACTCTTTCGTTTAAGTTCTTTAAGAAATCAATCATCAAAGCTTCAAGAGATTCTGAGTTTTCAACTTGTTCTAAATAGGGTGTACGGGGTAAAAATGAGTTGTTAAAATCATCCCCTTGAAAATTCCCAGAAAAATCAACTTGTTCCTCCCAAGATTGGTCAAAAGTAGTTGCGTAGGTGTTACTCCAATCTTGGTAGGGAGTTATTGGTGATGTGAAAGTGCCATGATCTTGACCATTTAAAAACAAATTAGGATGATCCTCCCATGATTGAGTGTAACCATTGAAGTGTGAGGTATCCCAATTACAATCTCTCATGAAATAACATGATTCGGGGTTCGAAGGACAATTGTATGAGAAATGATTTCTGCCACAATAGTCACAGAAAACAGTTTCATATGGTCCAAACGAATATTCCATTGAATCCATATTCACAGATAGATAAAATCAAAGATTTGTTACTTGTACACACATGGAGACGTATGACAAGCAATAAAGATGTTAGAAAAATCAAATCTTTTTAAAACTTTTTACAACTTTTAGCTTGCCAATCCCCGGCAACGGCGCCAAAAACTTGACAGTGCTTGGAATACACCTATAGACGTGTGCTAATTAAACCTCAAAGCAAGTATACAATGAGATCTAATATCGTCTTTCAAGTAATAAAGTGGTAAAATACCAGATATCGTCCCACAGAGATTGGAGTAAAAGTTCAATAAAAAGTAGAAGAAGGAAATGATTTCAGATGGCGAATTGGAAGAGATTGATTTGTTTTGTTTGGATTGTCACTTTGATGTTGTTAACAGATAATAAAGCAAGCACGGATGTAAAACTTTAAGGTGGGACTTAAACACAAATTCCAGCGGGCCATGCTGCAGCATGCAGTTTTGTCATAACTAGATCCACCATTTATTTTGAGAGTATTCCTCTCGGACTTCAGTATTCCCACTACTGTTTAGATTCAACTAGACACATATCTATGTAGTCTCCAGCTATTTATAGTGGGGGCTAAAGTTCTCAAAACATATGGACGACCAAATCTCTTTGTATCAAAAACCGCTCTCTCGAGCCGATTCCCATATCATTCAAGTTGGTGTGTTCCAAGTGGCTTATCTGTAAGTCCACTACAATGAGGAATACACCTATAGACGTGTGCTAGTTAAACCTCAAAGCAAGTATACAATGAGATCTAATATCGTCTTTCAAGTAATAAAGTGGTAAAATACCAGATATCGTCCCACAAAGATTGGAGTAAAAGTTCAATAAAAAGTAGAAGAAGGAAATGATTTCAGATGGCGAATTGGAAGAGATTGATTTGTTTTGTTTGGATTGTCACTTTGATGTTGTTAACAGATAATAAAGCAAGCACGAGTGTAAAACTTTAAGGAGGGACTTAAACAAAAATTCCAGCGGGCCATGCTGCAGGAATGCTGCAACATGCAGTTTTGTCATAACTAGATCCACCATCTATTTTGAGAGTATTCCTCTCGGACTTCAGTATTCCCACTACTGTTTAGATTCAACTAGACACATCTCTATGTAGTCTCCAGCTATTTATAGTGGGGGATAAAGTTCTCAAAACATATGGACGACCAAATCTCTTTGTATAAAAAACTGCTCTCTCGAGCCGATTCCCATATCATTCAAGTTGGTGTGTTCCAAGTGGCTTATCTCTAAGTCCACTACACTTTAACACTTCTGATTCGTGACTAACTTGTCGAGAATAAATCAGTTTAGAAAAACATGGATGATAACTGTCACTTTATCAGTAACTCTCTCAAGTCTACTTTCCATATCATTCAAACTGACGTGCATTCAGTGGCTTATCTCTAAGTCCACGACACTTTAACAATTTAGCAAGTGATCAATTTGTCAAAAAGTGTCATTGGTTTTTATAAAACTTGAATGAAATAATGGAACATTGTTATTGCAAAACAACGTCCACCTTTCTTTGGTTTAAAATCCCACCTTTCCGTTTAACACCCGAACTAATAAATTTAGCTACTCATAACGGAAAGTAAAGAAAGCAATAAATGACATAAATTAAATTGCATAAATGTAAATGACTGAAATGTAAATGACGGAATGTAAATTGCAAGAAATAAAAGACGAAAAGTAAATTGCAAGAATTAAATACTTAAAATGATTAAATTGATTCACTTCATAAATCAAGATCCAAGAGTTGTCACCACTCTTTAGATTTGATTCCAAAGTTCCTTTCTTCTAAAATACATCACCCCAAGCCCTCCTTATATAGGAAGGAAGAGGAGGGGTAAAATAGTAAAACTACATTAACTTGGTCCCAAAGTATCAAGACAAAGTACATAAAGTAATGTGAAAAGTCTTGAAAATACAAAAGAGGTTTGCATGTAACTAGATTAATTAATTCCAGCCTGTTTCTTGGTCCAGGAAACATCTTCAGTCAGCACCAAAAAGCCATTTAGTTTAGCTCCACGTCCAAAAAGTAATCTGTCCAGGCATGTCATGCTGCAGAGATGCTGCAACATGGGTCTGCACTATGAAATCTGCCAAAATGAGCAACAATCAGCCATTCCCAATCATAAAACAAGTCATTCACTACTCTAGCTCCAATAAACAATAAAGTGGAAAATAAGTAAATAAAATGACTCAAATTTAGGGATGTTAAAGATAAAATGACTCAAAATGGAAAGAAAAATACTTAATATGCATTAAATAATTAATGCATATCAATAGACAAGGTC
The DNA here is from genome assembly GCA_033807775.1 of Saussurea involucrata. NCBI lineage: Eukaryota > Viridiplantae > Streptophyta > Magnoliopsida > Asterales > Asteraceae > Saussurea > Saussurea involucrata. Next base: position 35,565,781 of record CM066315.1, read on the forward strand.
ATTTATTGCAAATTGTCTCATACCCACGGAAGAGAGGTGTATTACAACGTCTACAAAGTCAAGAGGGTAGACAGATCAGAAACCACTTTCTCAGATGCAGATCTGAGAAATCTAAACCTCAATGATCTACCTGATATTCTACAATGGGCAAGACAGAACTACGGCCACAGACTCGAAGTCCAAAATGCTTACCGAGAAATCAGGATGGCCATGCGTGAAAGACTTCTGATGTATAGCATGACTGACTTCCAACTGGGACTCAACCTTGGAGTCAGAGGTTTGAGGATCTCAGCACCAGAAGATGACTGCCCCCCTCTGCCAGACCAAACTCAATCATCACTTTTCCAAGAATTGGGTATTGATAACGCCACTTTTGGCGTTATTTTCGGTCCTCAAACCAATGAGATTGGCTTGTGTTTGAGCAAAAAGGCAGAATTTTACGATTTATCTAGTGAGATGTGCAGGTTATCCGAGAGAAGGCAATCTTCAAGAAAAGAAGCGGAAAGAAGCGGAAAAGAGCCTAAAACGAAGCCCAAGATCCAAGCCCAAGACCCGCACCCGAACCAGGACCCGAACCTGACCCATAACCTAATCCGGATACATCAGGGGACACGTGCGGTTTGTCCCGCGGTTTGCAAGTGGCGGGACAAGTGGCGTAACCCTCTGTTTCAGCTCTATAATTTGGTATTTTCTGGATTTTAGGTCATACTTCGCACACGACGACGGGAGACGACTTTGGGGCGATTTTCAGAGGTTTTTCACACATTTTGGAGCCACGGTAGAGGAGCAATCGAGGACACGTCCACCACGGAAAGTAGATTCGAGCACGAGAGAAGGGACTCCACCATTACACTCGTCACATTCATTATCATTATGTTTGCACACGTTTTTCCATCTTCTTTCTTTATGTTTGAATCCACCACCAACATGAACTAATCTATAGATGTTGGGGGTTGGAATGAATTTGGTTTAAGCATGTGAACATATGACTTGAGACTTTTATCAGTTTTCCTATTTTAATGAAGCATGTAATTTGGTTTTTAATGCCTTTGTGAGTTTAGATAGCTTCCAATTGCTTTGTTATTTTCAATTAAGTTCGAGAGAATTAATTGTTAACTAGAACTAGAAATTGCATGCCTAAGGCGAGAAATTGGTGATAGAGATATACCAAGTAAGCCTTAGTCCCGTTAAATCTTGATTTTAATGTGTTTTGAATTCCATAGGTTGAGATCGAGAGATAAGACTTGTGCTTTTCAAGATAAAACCCGTTGTTACTTGAGAAAGAACAACGGTGACTTTTAAAGATTGGGTATTCATTGAAAGGAATAACTGGTAATTATATGTGAAAACCTTAGGATTTCCAACTCTCAACTGTTTTCTCTATCTGAAGTTCCTTAAGTTGTTTCTGTCTCGTTTGTGATTTATTTTGTTTGCAATTAATTAGTTTAAAACCAACAACTCAAATTGCGACCGTTCAGTTAATAGTTTTTATAGTCATTGTGATACTTAGTTCCTAGTTCCCTGTGTTCGATACTCGTACTTTCAGTACTATTACTTGATTTCGACACCGTACACTTACGGTAAGATTTAGGGGGGTGTAAACCCGCCTATCAAGTTTTTGGCGCCGCTGCCGGGGAACTAGTTGCAACTGATAGCACTACCAGCTATAAGCGCTTTTGGGTCACCTAGATTTGAAATTGACTCACCGATGTTCTCCCTTATATCTTACTTAGAATATTGTAGCATGGTTCTTTCAAAGATGACTTGTACAAGATATCAACTGTTCGGTGAAATCGAAGATCAACCGGAACCAAGCTTGAAGACATTCTACTTGTGGAAAATAGAAGACTCTTCTCTACATTCAACCAAGTCATTATCCACCGAATTTGTTCTTACAAATCGGTGGACAACCCATCACCGAATTTGTTCTCACAAATCGGTGGACAACCCTTCACCGATCTTGTTCTCACAAATCGGTGGACAACCCTTCACCTATCTTGTTCTCACAAATCGGTGGACAACCCCTCCACCGACATATCCTTTGTCGGTCAGCTTCATCTCACCGATAAGGGTGCTGAAATCGGTGGGATCCATGTGTTATCAAATAAATGATTTTCTCTCTGCAGATTGTTTCAAGTTCCAAAGTCAATTATATCGGTGAAACTTCATCGGTGTGATTGTCTTAGAATACACATCAAGAAGATCATTTATTATGGGACAATATCCTTTGGCAGATAAAAGTGACTGTTTGTCGTTTTATCCATTATCAGTTAAAGTCCCTTTCTTCAGCATGGGTTCTATTTCTAGTACCTAGTAAAAGGTGATAAAGACATCTCAGCTTTTCAGGAGTCAACATCCTCAGCAAATATGATGATGACAAGTGTCCCAAGAATTTAATGCTTGTACACTCCTTGTCACTATAAAAGGAAGAAGATATCCCCATGCAAACTACGCTTTCTGGAAGTCTCTCTCAGTGCAAGAAATCTCCGTATTGCTTGATAACTTAATAGCTTTGTTCTAAGTGTTCTTGGTTGTTTTGTTTAGTATACTTTGTGAAAGATTGTTAGAATAGTTTATCTGTTCTTTTCCGCAACAGTCTTTAAGTTTCTTTGTGTAATTCTTGTTGAAAGATTTTCAATAAAAGAATTAAAATTGTGAAATTTTTTGAGTATTGTATTCAACCCCCCCTTCTACAATACCTGTTAAGCCATCTGGGACTAACAAGTGGTATCAGAGCAGAAAGTTTAATTCCATAAACTTGATCTGCGATGGCTGCCTCTTCTTATTCAACCATTGAAAACTCTTTTTAAAACAACTTTTCTGAGAATGGCTCCATAACAAAACCGCCTAAGTTTAATGCTAACAACTTTTCTTTATGGAAAAGCCGCATGATGCTATTCATGGAAGGAGTGGATACTAGATATCCAACCATTCTCAAAGAGGGACCTATCATCCCCAGAGTTTGGGCTCGCTATGAAACGCAGAGGCCTGGTAAAGAAACCATGGAAAAAGAAATCTCTAGTGACTCTGATGAAGAAAAATCCAGTGCTACTGGTCGTTACGTCCTGAAAAATCCTAAAAAATACACTGATGAGGAAAAACGGTTGGTTTCTCTTGACTCTAAGCTAAGAGCAACTATTGCACTCTCACTTCCTGATGAGGTCTATCACTCTCTGGTTAACTTTGAAACTGCTAAAGAGATGTGGACCACACTGTGTGTACTGTACGAAGGTACAGAGGAAGTAAAGAAAAGTAAAAAGATTGGTCTTATTAGAAAGTATGAACTCTTTACTTTTGAAAAAGGAGAATCTCTTCCTAGCTACTATAATCGTTTCAACTCTCTTTTAAATGATCTGAAGTTATTGGGCAGAGTCTATGAAAATGAGGAAGTCTTATGTAAGTTCATGGATTGTCTTCCAGAATTTTGGGAGAATATATGTACTTGCATTAAAACTACCAAGGACCTTGAGTTCATGCCCTTAACTGTCCTGTATAGAACTCTCTTCAATTTTGAGCAAACCAAGTTACAAAGGAAATCTTTCATCAAAGAGATAAAGAACTCTTCTATAGCTCTTGTTAGTGAAAGCTCCAAGAAATCTCAAAATGTTCCTAGAATCACCTATCCTTCATCAGACTCTGACAATGACAACCAAAATAACTCTACCCACCAAACGGAGGCATATCTTAGTGATGCTGATGATGAAGGTGGGGATATTATGGTTGAACAGTTGTTTGATGAAATGGCAATGATGGCTGGTTCTAAGAACAAGTTTCGTCCTTTCAACAAATCCAGAAATTTTAGAAAATCTTCATCTTCCAAGACTTCATCTGATAAGTCAAATGAAGAATGTTATAACTGTGGCAAGAAAGGACACTTTGCATCTGAGTGTAGGAGCAAGCGTGTTACTAAGTCTAGGAACCCATCCTCTGACAAATATTCTTCAAAGAATGAGAAACCCAGAAATAATCCTTTCAAATCAACCTTTTCCAAAAAGGATTCCCAATCCTCTTCCTTAGACCATCAGGAGCGTGCTGAGAAGTATAAAGCTAAGTACAAGAAAGAGAAAGAAAGGAGTGAGGGTCTTGAAAGAAAAGGAAAAAGTCCAATGGCAGAAACTCATGACTGGGATGAAGAAGACACCTCTGACAGTGATTCTCACAATATGTGCTTCATGGCCATTTCTGAAGAGATGGAAGATTCTGAAAAAGCTACCTCTCCAATGGCTCTTGTGGCAACTGGGTGCTCGACAGCTTATGCTCAGGTACATCCTTTTAATGATATGACTGATAGTGAAAAGATTGATGCTTACGAATCATTAACTAAAGATTTTTATGCTGTCAAGGATAGCAAGAAAAGAAAATCCATTCAAGTTAAAACTCTCACCTCTCAACTTGAAGTCTGCATGGCTAAACTTGAAAAGTTTGAGGAAATCAAAGCTGAGCTTGAAAATGTGAAAACCATAAATCACGTGATTTCAAAAGAGAAAAATCACCTTTTTAAGAAACTAAAAAGGGAACAAGAGGTTGTTAGAAAATGGTCAAATTCTTCCAAAAATCTTGAACAAATCTTTCAAGGCCAAATCAGTGGTAATGATAAATTCGGTCTAGGATTTGGGAAAACTGTTGCTGATACATCTTCTCTTGCACTCATCCCTTCCTCTAGTGCATGGGATGATGCCTCAGAGTCAAGCTCTTGTGACTCTGTTTCTTTAAACTCTATGGATCTAGGTGAATCTCTAAAATTTGGAATGTTCATTAAGGCTAAGGATAATACCTCAACTTCTAAAGTTGAAAAAGCTCATAACTCTATTGAACCTCCCATACCTCTTCATGAACCGTTGAAATCTATTCACATAGATGAACTCTCTTCTTCTGATCCTAAGCCCTCAAAGATCCTTAAGAGAGAACCTCAACTTCCCTCAAAAAGATTCTCCACTTCTGACAAAGGGAAAATCGGTGGCAGAATCGGTAGCCGATTCTCAACCCAAAAGAAATACTCCTAAGAAATATTCTGGTGATCCCTCTATGTTTCAAATTCCTAGATCGGTGCTTTTGAAAAAGTCCAACTCCAATGAATCCTCCCACTCACCGATTTATAACACTGACAAAGGAACTCTTGGGTCCAAATCTTTTGCTTCATCCTCTTCGGCCAAGATAATAAAGATTAATGGGAAAAGTCAATACAAGGAAAGTGGTCACAATTATAAAAAGATTTTTATCTATAGAAAATGCTATAACTGTGGTGACACTTTTCACATGGCTAAGGATTGTCCCAAGGAAAGAATAGATAGAACCAAACCTAAGGACCCTTCCTCTTCTAACCCTAAAGGACCCATCACCAAATGGGTACCAAAGAACTAATCTGTGTGTGCATGCAGGTTTTTGAGCACCATCAAATATGGTATCTGGATAGTGGGTGCTCACGCTACATGACGGGAAACAAATCTCTCCTCATCAACTATGTGCCTGGAAAAGGTCCACCTGTAACTTTTGGTGATAACTCTAAAGGCTATACCAAAGGATATGGAACACTCACTAATGGATCTGTTACCTTCAATAAAGTGGCCTTTGTTGACGGTCTCATGCATAATCTTCTCAGCATTAGCCAACTGTGTGATCTTGGATATAAAGTTATCTTTGAACTTTGTATCTGTACTGTGGTGGACAAGAACTTCAATGTGGTGTTATCTGGAAAAAGGATGGAAAATGTCTATATCATTGATATGGGACTAAATAACAATTCATCCAATGTCTGCTTTGTGTCAGATGACACATCCAAAAGGAACTGGTTGTGGCATAAGCGTCTCTCTCATCTAAATTTCAAAACCCTTCATAAAATTTCCAACAAAGAGCTGGTGACTGGCATGCCAAAGTTGAACTTTGTCAAAGAGAAGCTGTGTGATGCATGTGAAAAAGGGAAGCTTACCAAAACTTCCTTCAAGACCAAGCAATGCTCTTCCATCACTCTTCCTCTCCAGATGCTGCACATGGACCTATGTGGACCAGTCAGCACTCCAAGTCTAGGAGGCAAAAGGTACATTATTGTAATTGTTGATGAATTTACTAGATATACTTGGGTGTCTTTTCTCAGGTATAAAAGTGATGCAACTGAAGAAATCATCAATTTTGTCAAGAAAAATGAAGTTCTTAATGGTCAACTTGTTCGTTCGGTAAGAAGTGATAATGGCACTGAATTCAGAAACAGTGCTCTTGAAGACTTCTTCACTGAGAAAGGAATTTCTCAAAACTTCTCTGCAGTCCGTACTCCTCAGCAAAATGGAGTGGTGGAAAGGAAAAACAGAACTCTATGTGAGGCTGCAAGATCCATGCTAAGTGAATCCAACCTACCCACCTATTTTTGGGCTGAAGCTGTTAATACTGCTTGCTTTACCCAAAATAGGTCAGTGATATCCAAAAGACATGATAAAACCCCATATGAAGTTTTCCATGGCAGAAAACCAAATATTGGCTTTCTTCATGTTTTTGGCTGTGTGTGCTTTATTCTAAAGGATCGTGACAATCTTGGGAAGTTTGCTCCCAAAGCTGATGAAGGAATATTTGTTGGGTACTCTCTATCCTCCAAAGCATATCGTGTGTACAACCTCAGGAGAAAATGCATTGATGAGTCTATTCATGTCAAATTTGATGATCTTAGATCATCATCTCTGTCAAATGATGATGATGAATTACACAGATGGATCTCTTCATACATCGGTGATGCTCCTTTATCCAACTCCACCGATACATCCTTCACTCCCTCCAATCCATCTCCATCAAATAACCAAGTCGGGTCATCCTCTATAATTCCCACCGAAATTGACCATGTTTCCACCGATGTACTTTCTCCCACCGATGTGCAACCCTCCACCGACGAACAACCTTCCACCGATCCAATTTCTTCCACCGAAAATTTTGCCTGCCACCGAACCTCTGATCCCACTCCATCTTCACCCCTAACACAAAATATTCCACCACCTTTACATCCTGCAACAAAATGGACCAAAGATCACCCCATAGATCAAATCATCGGTGATCAACAAGCAGGTGTCCAAACACATAGAGGAGTTGGAAACATTTGTCTCTATGTGAATTTTCTCTCTCTTCTTGAACCCAAGAAGATTGATGAAGCTCTTGCAGATCCCTGTTGGATCACTGCCATGCAAGAAGAGCTTTCTCAATTTAAGAGAAACAAAGTTTGGAGATTGGTTCCCAGACCCCGAAAGAAAACAATCATTGGAACCAAATGGATCTTCAGAAATAAAATGGATGAAGATGGTACAGTTATCAGAAATAAAGCCAGACTGGTTACTCAAGGATACCGACATGAAGAAGGCATTGATTATGATGAAACTTTTGCCCCCGTTGCAAGACTTGAAGCAATAAGAATCTTTCTGGCTCATGCTGCCTACCGAAATTTCAGAGTCTTTCAAATGGATGTCAAAAGTGCATTCCTCAATGGGGAACTTGCAGAGGAAGTCTATGTGAAACAACCTCCTGGCTTTGAAGATCCAGCTCATCCAGACTATGTGTACAGACTTGACAAGGCCCTTTATGGTCTCAAGCAAGCTCCACGTGCTTGGTATGACACACTTGCCAACTTCCTTCTAAAGCATGGATATTCCAGAGGTAAAATTGACAATACTCTCTTCATCAAGGAGACCTCAGGTAACCTTATTCTTGTCCAAATCTATGTTGATGACATCATCTTTGGTGCCACTGATGAGTCACTATGTGATGAGTTTGCTTCTCTCATGATGAGTGAATATGAGATGAGCATGATGGGAGAGCTTACATTCTTTTTAGGCCTTCAGGTCAAACAATCTTCAGAAGGGATTTTTATAAACCAAAGTAAATATATTCGTGATCTTCTGAAGAAATTTAATTTTTTAGATAGTTCTCCTATGAAAACTCCCATGGCACCACCTTTGAAACTCAATGCTGATCTTAACGGTAAATCTGTGGATGTTACCCTTTATCGAGGCATGATTGGTTTTCTTCTGTACTTAACTGCTAGTAGACCGGATATTATGTTTGCTACTTGTCTATGTGCCCGTTATCAAGCCAATCCAAAAGAATCACATTTAAAGGCTGTAAAACGGATTTTTCGGTATCTCAAGGGTACCTTGCACTTGGGTATTTGGTATCCCAAAGACTCAGGTTTTGAACTAATTGGGTATTCAGATTCAGATTATGCAGGTTCCCCGATTGATAGAAAAAGTACTACAGGAAGCTGCCAGCTTCTTGGTGGCAAATTGGTAAGTTGGTCCAGTAAGAAACAAAACTCTGTGTCAACCTCTACTGCTGAGGCTGAATATGTAGCTGCTGGAAGCTGTTGTACTCAGATCCTGTGGATGAGAAATCAACTCAGGGACTATGCTCAAATCTACTCCAAAGTCCCAATTATGTGTGATAACTCAAGTGCAATAGCTATTGCAAACAACCCAGTTCTTCATTCCAGATCAAAGAACATAGATATCAGATATCATTTCATCAGGGACCACACCTCCAAAGGTGACATTGAGTTACATTTCATTCCCACCGATCTACAGCTTGCTGATCTGTTCACCAAACCCCTAGATGAAGCCAGGTTCAACTTCCTAATAAGTGAACTTGGCATGTGTAATTTTCAATAACTGTGTGTCTTCACTTTCCACCGATCTCACATCGGTGGACACTCTCTCCGTCTGTCTTCTTCCACCGAAATCTCATCGGTGGACACTCTCTTCTTTCCTCTTTCTACACCGAACGCACACCATTCTCACCACCGATATATACACCGATCACCGATGTAACTTTCTCACCGATCACCGATCACCGACCACCGATATCTACTACCGACATCTCTTTGTCGGTGTGTTATGTTCCACCGAAATGTCCACCGAATGACTTCTTCCACCAATCTCTCTTCATCCACCGACGTCTATACATCTTCCCACAGATATCCATGTCCAATTCATCCCCGTCGGTGAGATCTGCACACCGAAACAAACCACCGAATCCCTAACCTTATCCCATACGCTTCCCCATGCTCACATCACCCCTAAGACCCTAGATGTCAGTGACCTTGACCGTTCCTTTTCAATGTAAAACCCTTTCAACCACATACCCCGAAACCCTCATCATTACCTTTTCCAACTTGTTTATTTTATTTAAATTTTTTATTCATAACCGTTCCCTCCTCGTTTCTTTTTAAATACTCCTAAACCCTTCACCTTCCTCCTATATATACGACCCTTCGCCCTCCTTCTTCATTTTCTCATTTCGAAACCTGCAACTCCTCCTCCACTTTTTTACTTCCTATCATTCTCATTCTCACCATGGCACCCACCAAGATACCTACATGCTTTGAAGACCTCATCTTTAACCCTTGCAACCATGTAGCAAGGTTCGAATCCGATCCCGCACATACCGAGTTCAACACCATTATCAAATTCTTAACCCGCTCACCTCTTCTCCATGCTTTCTCCTGCAACCCAAAGATGAGCAAAATGCTCATTGGCAAATTTTGGCTTTCCTGTGTGTATGATATTTCAAATGAAGCAATTCATGCCTCTATCTTTTCTGGCGAAGAGGGTGATCATGATGTTACTTTTGGCGTGGATGATGTCCGTCGTGCTCTCCGGATCGAAGCCTTTTCAGAATATGTTGACATGCATGTCAACAACTTTCTTGAGCAAGTCATCAGCACTCTTGGCTATGTCCAACATTCTGAGGATAAAGCTTCCAAGTCTTCTAAAGGACCAGGTATCCTTCTTCGCAAAAATATGGGTGGGGTTTGGAACTTCTTCTTTGCTCATGTGATCCATTGTCTCTCTAGAAAGACAAGTGGTCAAGACCAATCCCCATCTTATATTACAAAGCTTTCTCATGCACTAATTTTTCAAAGAAAAGTGGACTTTGCTCAGTATTTCTTTACTGAGCTGACTGAAGTAATCAAACACCCGAAAAAGTGTTATGTCGCATATCCTCGTTTCATCTCCATGATCCTTCAACACAAACTCGATGCGGCGTTAGATGCAGATCGTAAGTCTAAAACTCCTCGTTTCTTCTACGATTGGTCATCACCCTTTGTTGGTCAAAAGACGCTTAATATTGGTCATCTCGCTACTGATCTCCCCTTACGCCAAGGTATGATTTCTTTCACTTTATCTCCCGATCTTCACTGGGGTGATGCGGAAGCTCCCGGGTTTCAACACCCGGAAGTTCCCGAGGCACCCCAAGTTGTAGTGGCCCCCTCTTCCTATTCTCGAGTAAAGTCGGGCGGCGCAAAAAAGAAACAACGTACGGCCCCCGACACCTCCGCACCCGCTTCTCGAACTATGCCACCGAGAGATCCCTCGGAGGCTTCCCCGGTTCAATCTCCATCTTGTAAGCGAAGGCACTCAACTTCCCCTTCGAGATTTCTTTCAAAGAGGTCTCGGACACCATCGGCCCAACCGACTAATCCAACTGTCGATTCTAAAAAATCGCCAGTTGTTGAACTTCACCCCTCCGGGCCAAGGGAATCCGTCATTATCCCCACCGACTCCTCTGCAGTTTCTCAAAAGACTACAGTTGTAGAAATGGAGGACCCTTATCTTGCCTCTTCCCCCACCTTTTCGGGTGGTAGAGATGACTTCGGGGACTCTCCCCTCGAAGGAGTTGACTTGTCACTGCACGGCCTTTCACCCGGTCAGTTTATGATCGATGATGAAGCACAACTCGATCTGAGTTCCCCCCCCCAACCCCCCCCGAATGACTTCTTTGAATTTCTTTTGGAGGACACTGGTTCTCCCCGAACCATCCCGTCCACCGACGAAATTCACACCGAGCCTCCCTCAACGCAGATTCAACCCACCTAAGGCATCTCCACCGAGCCTCTCTCTCCGGCTCACCAAACATTCTCCCCTACACTGACGCCGCCCTCTCCCCGACATCGATTCCTTTACCCCGAACCTTCTTGGGCTCAACCAAATTCCTCTCACTTTACCTCATTCCAGTTTGGCTCCAACAGAACCCCATCTCCGAGCTCGCAATCCTCACCCTACCGATGCTCTTCGTGAAGCACTTCGGTCACTGTCTGACAACGTGGCCTTATTATCCAACAAAGTGGAAACTTTGACCACTTCCCACTCCAACATTGCAGCTTCATTCGATGATTTCAAGGCATCATATCTAGTCAAGGATACTGAACTTCAGAGGCTTATTCATGAGGCCAAAACTCATCAGGATCTTGACAAAAGCATTGCCGATTCTCTTAGCTCTCTTAACACCAAAGCTGACGACATGCTGGAGAAAGCTCAATGGGAAATGGACTTGGGTGATTTTTCTATGATCTCCGGTGACACCACTCAAAGCTTGGCTCATCTTCACACCAAGTTTGATAGTGTTTTTGTGCAGTTAGGTTTTAAAGTTCCGGCTGCTGCTGAGGGGGAGAAGACTCTTAGTCATCCAAAAATGCCTTCAATTAAGAGATCTATCATCAACAAGCCTTCACCTACCACCGAAAAATCTTCACCCTCCACCGAAACATCACCTACCACCGAAACATCTTCACCCTCCACCGAAACATCACCACAGGCCACCGAAGCTCCACTTATGCCCTCACCAAAAATTGCAGGTACCACCGATCAAATCTCCACACCGACCAAGTCTCCATCACGGGTGAAAAGTAAGGCAACGTCTGAGGGGGAGCAAGTTTCTAAAACCCCCAAAGACAAAGGCAAGAAAACCCTCACTGCTGAACAGTTGGCCGAAGAAGAAAAGAAAAAAAGGAATTGACAAAATATGGGAATCGACCTGCTGATGCCCAAACTTTGAAGTTAAAGCCTCCTTCTCTACAATCTCAGGAATCCAACCTCGGTCTGACTCCTCAGGAGATTGAGGAAGCCAGACTTGCTAAAAAAGATTTAGATGACTCCAGGGCTCTATCTTTGAAAGTTGCACAAGAAGAGGCCATCAAAGCTAAGTCTACCGATCCACTCTTAACCCAAAAATCGGTGCTGAGTGCCATTGAAAAAGAAAAGAATGAAGAAATAAGTTGGTACAAAAAGACCATGTACCACCGAATGTCTAAATCCCTGATCACAAATGTCAAAATTGCTACCTCTAGAGCCAACACAAAGGATATCAGGATGATCATCGATAGAGAAGACGACTCAATGAAAAGTGTGAGAGATGTTAACCTCCAACATTACGGTCTTACCGAATGGTATGAGATCTCTCAAAGCTTGGTCAGAAGTGCAAACCCAAAGAAAGACATTTTTATCAAATGCATTGAAGGACTGATGGAAAAGATGAAGGAGATTAAAAGAAAACACAACATCATCCTTTCCTCTGATGAAAGGGCGAAACTTCAATCGATGAAAGAAGAAATCCGTCTTCCCAAAGTCAAGAATCCTACCGACAAGGTGTTCAAAGAAATGGCAATTGAAGGGAAAATTCCAAATGTAAGCAACCTAAATCTGTCCCTCCCCACATCTGTGCCTTATCCTACCACAACTTTGAGCCTCTCACCAATACCTGGACTGTTCTTCAATGATGGTTTTGGTCATCGTGCTTTCTTCAGATTTGCACAAATTCCCATCGCCGATACCGTGTTTCTTCAATGCATCTCCAACCTCTTTCCCAACATCCCTGAAGCTCAACCTTTCTACCGAAATTTGTTGGACGAAATCAAGCAACGACAAACTTCCAAGAAATAGGCTCTCTCTCTCAATGGTACTTGCAAAAGATTGTTTTTCTTCTTAACGAATGTATGAGAAAACTTATCTAAATACAAGTACCTTTCTATTTGAATATTTTTTTGGTACATAGCCTTACTTTCATTTACTTGTAAATACAGTATATAGTATACATACTCATACAAAAGAAAATAGATCAAAAGAACAAAAAGAATTGTCTATGTGAAAAGAACCCAAAAAGAGTAAAAAGGGTCAAAATGCATTTTACTTTTCTATACTCTTAAATATTCTAAGGGAAGAGCTCAAATTCAAATAGGGGGAGATTGTTAGGTCACCTAGATTTGAAATTGACTCACCGATGTTCTCCCTTATATCTTACTTAGAATATTGTAGCATGGTTCTTTCAAAGATGACTTGTACAAGATATCAACTATTCGGTGAAATCGAAGATCAACCGGAACCAAGCTTGAAGACATTCTACTTGTGGAAAATAGAAGACTCTTCTCTACATTCAACCAAGTCATTATCCACCGAATTTTTTCTTAAAAATCGGTGGACAACCCATCACCGAATTTGTTCTCACAAATCGGTGGACAACCCTTCACCGATCTTGTTCTCACAAATCGGTGGACAACCCTTCACCGATCTTGTTCTCACAAATCGGTGGACAACCCCTCCACCGACATATCCTTTGTCGGTCAGCATCATCTCACCGATAAGGGTGCTGAAATCGGTGGGATCTATGTGTTATCAAATAAATGATTTTCTCTCTGCAGATTGTTTCAAGTTCCAAAGTCAATTGTATCGGTGAAACTTCATCGGTGTGATTGTCTTAGAATACACATCAAGAAGATCATTTATTATGGGACAATATCCTTTGGCAGATAAAAGTGACTGTTTGTCGTTTTATCCATTATCAGTTAAAGTCCCTTTCTTCAGCATGGGTTCTATTTCTAGTACCTAGTAAAAGGTGATAAGGACATCTCAACTTTTCAGGAGTCAACATCCTCAACAAATATGATGATGACAAGTGTCCCAAGCATTTAATGCTTGTACACTCCTTGTCACTATAAAAGGAAGAAGATATCCCCATGCAAACTACGCTTTCTGGAAGTCTCTCTCAGTGCAAGAAATCTCCGTATTGCTTGATAACTTAATAGCTTTGTTCTAAGTGTTCTTGGTTGTTTTGTTTAGTATACTTTGTGAAAGATTGTTAGAATAGTTTATCTGTTCTTTTCCGCAACAGTCTTTAAGTTTCTTTGTGTAATTCTTGTTGAAAGATTTTCAATAAAAGAATTAAAATTGTGAATTTTTTTGAGTATTGTATTAACCCCCCCCCCCCCCCCCCCCCTTCTACAATACCTGTTAAGCCACCTGGGACTAACAAGCGCTATTACATTGAACATTTTTTTTATTTACTTTGTTCCATCACTTTCAATTTCTGGATTGCTAACTTCGTCTACTTTCTTTTCTGGTACTAATTGGTTTATGCCAAGGAAGACCCGAGGGAAGGAAATCGAACCACTTGATCCGGAGATCGAAAGAACCGCCCGCCAGATACGTAAAGCATCCAAAGCCCAAAGGCAATTAAAGATGGGCGACGAGAGACCTGTTAACAACCCACCTCCGCCTCCTCCAGCGAGAGTTCCGATGTGGTCATTTGCCAATCCAAACGTGGCAGCCGCACGCATAGGCATCCAACCGCCCATTACTGGGGCGAACTACTTCGAGATTAAACCAAGTACCATTGTCATGGTACAGCAGAACCAGTTTGGGGGAGCACCGACTGAAGATCCCCATGCACATCTTCGTGCATTTGAATGGATCTGCAACACGTTCAAGATTAATGGGATGGAGGAGAACGAGATCAAGCTAAGACTCTTCAGTTTTTCCCTAAAGGGTAGAGCTAAAATTTGGAAAGAGGGCCTACCATCAAATCTTATCACTACATGGGCAGAACTAAAAGATGCATTCCTCCAGAAATTCTTCCCACCGGGAAGAACCGCTCAACTAATGGCCGACATTACCCACTTCGCGCAATGGGACCAAGAGACTATATATGAGGCGTGGGAAAGGTATAAAGACATGTTGAAGAAGTGTCCTCATTATGGGTTACACGGCTGGGTGATTATCCAAACTTTCTTTGGAGGACTGCACCCGCAGTTCAAGAATGAAATCATTGCTGCAACGGGTGGAGCTCATGAACAAAACGTATGAAGAAGCCATCGACTTGATCGAGAACCTAGCCGAGCATAGCTATGCCACTCCACGATCTTCCATCAAACGGGTAGCGAGTGTTGAAGAGAATGACGAGCTGAAGGTAATCAAAGCTCAACTAGCTGCAATCACGAACCATTTGAAGGGAGGTAGCCTGGAAGAACCCGAACAAGTTCAATTTTTACAAAACCGGAACAATCAGCCGAGGAACGACCCGTTCTCGAATACCTACAATGAGGGGTGGAAGAAACACCCTAATTTTTCATGGAGTCAACCCGGTCAACAACCACAAGGTAATAACTCCAACTTCTTTAATTGTTCTAATGCTAACAGTGTTTACCGTCCTCCAGGTTTCAACCAAAGGAATTTCAATGAGGGACAATCCGGGGAGAAGAAACCGGGGCTGGAAGACATGATGATGAAGTTTATGACAAAGATGGATAGCACAGTTGAAGGGTTAGCAAGCACGGTGAGCACGGTCAAGGCAGCTACTGACCAGAATACGGCATCGATTAGGCTTCTCGAGAGGCAAGTGGGACAAATTTCTGAAGTCCTACAAAACCGAGCTCCCGGGACATTTCCGAGCCAGACTGAGAGAAAACCAAGAGAAGAGTGCAAGGCCATTTATCTAAGAAATGGAAAAGAGGTGATCAAGGGGGCAAATGTCGAGCCGAAAGACAGTATTGCGAGTGATATGGCTGATCGGGAAGAACCGAAGGAAAAAGAGGTGACACCTCCACCAAAGTCGGTAGTCAAACCGTTTGTGCCACCACTACCATTCCCTAATCGAGTAAAGGCGCGCAAAGATGAGGAACAATTCAAGAAGTTCATTGACATCTTCAAGAAGCTACACATCAACATCCCCTTCGCAGAGGCACTCGCTCAAATGCCAACATATCTCAAGTTCATGAAGGAGATCCTATCAAAGAAGAGGGCAATCGAGCATCAGTCTACCATTACACTTACTGAAGAGTGTAATGCAATCATACAGAACAAGCTTCCCCCGAAGCTCAAAGATCCAGGGAGTTTTTCGATCCCTATTCAAATTGGGAATCTTAATTTTAATAAGGTATTATGTGATTTAGGAGCTAGTATCAATCTAATGCCTTTATCTGCTTTCAGGAAACTTGGTTTGGGAGAAGTGAAGCCAACGTACATGACCCTCCAACTCGCTGACAGATCAATCATCTATCCATATGGAGTAGTAGAAGATGTGCTCATCAAAGTAGACAAGTTCTACTTTCCGGTAGACTTCGTTGTGATCGACATAGATGAAGATGAAAAAGTTCCGCTGATATTGGGAAGATCATTTCTGGCCACGAGTCGAGCGTTGATCGACATGGAAGAAGGTGAGATAACGCTAGAAGGTGAGATGACGCTAAGGGTCGGTGGTGAAAAGGCAGTATTCAAGATGTTCGAGAAGGTACGAGGTCAAGCTGAAGAGGATCCGGGCAATCATGAAAAGCCGAAGGAGTGATCGGAAGGAAGGTCGAGCCACGACCGAAACCAAGGCGCTGGGTGGGAGGCAACCCACCGAGGTTTGTGTTCTGTTTAATTTATGTTTTTGAGTGATTTGATTTACAAAAAAAAACTAATAATAATAATTCCTGGAACAGAGACCTACGCGGTCTATGCCGCGGTTTCCAAACCGCGTGCCAAACCGCGTAAGTCACTGGAAGTTTGGGGAACAGAGTGTCCCGCGGCTTATGCCGCGGTTTTCAAACCACGCGCCAAACAGCGCGGCTCCCCTGTTGCTTCTGGGTTCGTTATTCTTTGCAGTTTTTATCCTTTCCTGCTTTTTTGTTCTTCTTTTTTCTTTGTTTCCTTTCGTCTTTTGTTTTGTTTGCTTTGTTTTTCCGTGTTCCCTTCTCCATCTTCTCCGATGTTTTCTCAATCGTGGACGCTCAACCTTTTCAAGAGAATCTCCTCTATCCGGGCAACCAGGTATGTTCCTAATCTGTATGTAACGAGTGGTGTATGATGCTTTGTTTTCTTATTAGTTAAACGAGATGCAACAAACCTAAGTTTCACTTAGGTTTGGGGTGCCTCACTTTTCAAACATCTACACACTCACTTTTAATCATGTGCAAACCTCGGTTTCACCGAGGCTTGGGGTTGGCTTTAGTTGACAAACCTAGGCCACGACCTAGGTTTGGGGTGGCCAAATTTTAATGAGATGGCTATTTGATGTTGTGCTTTAATGTTATGCCTTGCCTGTCTGATATCTGCAATAACCGCACAACGATAGTTGTTTTTAGTATCGCCTACGCCGACACTTGCACATTGGGGACAATGTGTGGGTAAGGTTTGGGGTTGCCTAATCGGGCCCACATTTATGCACGTAGATTTCCCGCACCTCTGCACGCTTAGATCACATTAGACAATTTTTTTTGTTTTGAATGATTGAGACCGACCATTGTGGGGAGAATCTCGTGATAGTGACGTGACCATTAGGGAAGGACCGGGAAAGGACATGACTAGGGACATTAGTGGAGACCACCCATTAGTGAGATTTGAGCCTAAAAGACGTATTTTCATTTCGAGGGATTTAAACACTTAATTCATATACACTTTTTCAAGTTCCTTGTCGTGAATATAGAATGATCTCGCTATATTATTGCATTGAGTAGCAAAGACAACCATCGGGATATTGGGTAAGGGTGTAGTAGACCATATCGTGTGGACCTTAAGAGATGATTCCAGGCATTGTGTGTATGTTTAACCCTGTTTTTAGCTATCGTACCTTTTTACCCATTTGTGTGTACCCATAACACTTTTTGTAGCCAAACACTCACCTTGTTCATTTCAGACCCACCATTAAACCCTAGCCAAAAGCCTTAGCCAACCCTTATCCGAAAGTGTGTCAAACAGAGGCGGTAATGGACTACGAAAGATAGAGCAGAAAAGAAAGAATACAGGCCAGTCATGAAAATAAATAGAAAAGAGGGCCAATGCATACCCAAGCAAATAAAGAGAGCCAATGATGCCCCAAAAAAAAAACAGTTAGTTTAGACAGCTATCTACAGCTGAAAAATAAGAGAGTCAAAGCGACTCCAGCAATGACGAAAGGGCCAAGTGATAGGAAGTAAAGTCAATAAGTTCAGAACTGCTAATGATTGATACACCAAGGATCTTTGAACCATTTTACCCTTCGTTTCTTAACCGGTACCTTAGCCCCGTTACAACCTTTGTAAAGACCTGGATGATCTTCTGGAAAATATGATTACGGTATGCTACCGCTTTTGCCAATATTCCCTGTCTTGCTACTTGATTCCTTCCTGAGATCGACTTTTTGAACATTTGTGCATCTTTCATTAGAGTTGTCATGTAATCCTAGAGTATTCTTGTACATAACTTCCCTATACATGACAACATGTGCGACAACCTAGGTTCGAGTGACAATGAGAGTATCCCGTGAGGTAGGGTCGAGGCGAAATGTTTCCCTAGTATGTTTGGACCTAGTACAACCTTGATGTAATCGGAACAGTCACGAGTTCAACTCACAATGGAAGGCTGTAGATCAAACAAAATAAGGATGAGGCGAGAGTGAGATAGGCATTCACGGGTAAGGGAAATCACCAGTGCATAACGCGGTACCAATTGGGAGTTGTACAGTTATTATTTCACTGATATATGCTTTTACTCTATTTTATCGCTAATTTGCTTGGGGACAAGCAACGCTCGGTTTGGGGTTGGTGATAACGCACTTTTTGGCGTTATTTTCGGTCCTCAAACCAATGAGATTGGCTTGTGTTCGAGCAAAAAGGCAGAATTTTACGATTTATCTAGTGAGATGTGCAGGTTATCCGAGAGAAGGCAATCTTCGAGAAAAGAAGCGGAAAAGAAGCGGAAAAGAGCCTAAAAAGAGCCTAAAACGAAGCCCAAGATCCAAGCCCAAGACCCGCACCCGAACCAGGACCCGAACCTGACCCAGAACCTAATCCGGTTACATCAGGGGACACGCGCGGTTTGTCCCGCGGTTTGCAAGTGGCGGGACAAGTGGCGTAACCCTCTGTTTCAGCTCTATAATTTGGTATTTTCCGGATTTTAGGTCATACTTCGCACACGACGACGGGAGACGACTTTGGGGCGATTTTCAGAGGTTTTTCACACATTTTGGAGCCACGGTAGAGGAGCAATCGAGGACATGTCCACCACGGAAAGTAGATTCAAGCACGAGAGAAGGGAGTCCACCATTACACTCGTCACATTCATTATCATTATGTTTGCACACGTTTTTCCATCTTCTTTCTTTATGTTTGAATCCACCACCAACATGAACTAATCTTTAGATGTTGGGGGTTGGAATGAATTTGGTTTAAGCATGTGAACATATGACTTGAGACTTTTATCAGTTTTCCTATTTTAATGAAGCATGTAATTTGGTTTTTAATGCCTTTGTGAGTTTAGCTAGCTTCCAATTGCTTTGTTATTTTCAATTAAGTTCGAGAGAATTAATTGTTAACTAGAACTAGAAATTGCATGCCTAAGGCAAGAAATTGGTGATAGAGATATACCAAGTAAGCCTTAGTCCCGTTAAATCTTGATTTTAATGTGTTTTGAATTCCATAGGTTGAGATCGAGAGATAAGATATGTGCTTTTCAAGATAAAACCCGTTGTTGCTTGAGAAAGAACAACGGTGACTTTTAAAGATTGGGTATTCATTGAAAGGAATAATTGGTAATTGTTTTGAGTCAGATGTTTATATGTGAAAACCTTAGGATTTCCAACTCTCAACTGTTTTCTCTATCTGAAGTTCCTTAAGTTGTTTCTGTCTCGTTTGTGATTTATTTTGTTTGCAATTAATTAGTTTAAAACCAACAACTCAAATTGCGACCGTTCAGTTAATAGTTTTTATAGTCATTGTGATACTTAGTTCCTAGTTCCCTGTGTTCGATACTCGTACTTTCAGTACTATTACTTGACTTCGACACCATACACTTGCGGTAAGATTTAGGGGGTGTAAACCCGCCTATCAGGTATGTCTTTCAAGATCCAGCTGGAAAGTCAAAGTTGTTTCTAGAGGTTGACTGCCAAAAATACGCGACAAGTACTCTGGTAGAGTTCAGAGCCAACCTTTTGGAGCACAGAGGAACTGAGCTCATGGATCAAGCTTTAGCAGACAGATTGATAGAGGTCATTGACTCCATCATCAACTTCAGAAACCTCTGCATTCAAATATATCGTGAGCTCAAAGGTGGAGGAATCGGAGGACACAAGATCGACGACTTCCCAAACGCCAGAATCTGACTTCCTCAACCTTCCTCTGCAAATTTAACTTTTCTTTTCATTGTAATCAAGTGTAAATGCCTCTGGCATATAATCTTAATATGAAAAGAAAACATTCTACAGAGGTCAATTACCTTATGTTGTGTACTTAGCCTAGAAAACCATGTATTTTTCATTTTTTTCATTTTTCAATACTTAGGGGGAGATTGTTAGCTCCAACTTCTACTGATTATAGAAGTATTGAAAAATAGGCTAAGTATAGACTTCGACAGAGCCTCTTCCAAGACACCCATAGAAGATCCAAGTGAAGACTACTGAAGCCTTTCACAGAGGACATGGCCACAGAGCCTCTGCCAAACTTGACAGAGCCTCTGTGGTATGAAGACTGAAGACTTAGAAGATTATTTGAAGATCAAGACGAAGACAATCGTGCCTCTCACATTCTCTGCTGTACGAAGATTCTGAAGATCATTCGTACAAGGCGTGCCCTGCCATATCCACGTGTCAACCTCTGATGGGTTACAACTTTAGCAGAAAACGGTGCACTACATTAACGTTGTACCTGTAGCGGTCCCACGATCGTGTCTTGTACCCTTTAGTCCTTGTTGTCTAGAACTTGTCCCCTGGTGAATAGTATAAATAGAAGGCTCATGTTGAGCTCTTCTATTAAGCTTTGCACAACACACACACCTTTAGAGCAGAATTCCTATTATACTTTCGGTGTTCTTGGTGTTCTTATTTTGATCAATACAAAGTGAATATTTGAGTTAATCTAGTGTTTATTTAAACTTTATTTACTTGATCTCGTGTGTTATTCTACCGAAGAATATCTTTTAGTTCGTTAAAAACGCTTCCGCACTTTATATTGTTTGAACTAATAGATATAAATATCATTGTTAAGTAAAATAGGGATCAACACTCGCTAATCCGTCGCTGATAGCATCAGCCACGCCCGTTTGACTCGTCGACCATCAGCGACGGATTAGCGACAAATTAGAGCTTTAGCGAGGGATTTGTCCCTCGCTGATACTGGTTATTTTTGTAGTGTAAACACATCCAGATGTCAAATAATATGAGTTTTAAATAATGTGTTTTAAAGATGTGATCTTCAAATACTTTTTCTAAAAGAAATTTGGACCCAATTAATAATCAAAGTCTCCAAAGATTTATAGAGGACCATAACTAGTTTTTTCTAGGTTTATTTCACAAGCATATGCATTTATGATGAATGGTTTCCATGATTTACTATCACAATGTTAAGATAGAAAAAAGTGGGTTCAATCTAGGACCGGATTGTCGAGAAAAAAACATGACTTCTCGGCTTTAGAAAAAGATGGATTCAATGTAGGACATGTTAACCCTGAACCTGATTATGTAAATGAGTGAGACAAACATATACATGGACAATAATTAGCTAATTAAACTGGTCAATAATTAAGTTTGACATGAAAACATTATCGATTCAATTCCATTACAAACTACTGTATAATAGATAAACAGAATGTGGAACAAATAGAAAATAAGGGATACTGCATGATGAATCCATAAGCTCTCGCGATTGGGGCACATATTAGACAATGGGGGAGCAACTCGGTACGAAGAAAGTTTTTCTTTACACGTACGAACTGCAGAGTTTAAAGTCATTGAGGGCACATGCCCCTTTATTGAATAAGTCCATTGATCCATTCGCGTCGAACCTCATGCAACTGCCTATGGTTGGTTGCACGTGTTTATTTCGAACTTCGAGCATCGATTCCATTTGGTCTCTTTTTCCTCTTTTGCATCAATTTATAGATAATATTTTTTCAACATTTTAACATAACATGTTCCATCCACTACAAAACATGCATGAGATGTTCACCGACTGAAAAATTTGTCGTTGAAAGTATGTCAGACAGGATATGGTTGGTATAGGGCATCACAGATGGATTACCGGATTTACTGACGGATCACCGACGACATTTTGTTGGGAACTGAAGATATGCTAAGTATGGTTAGTACTGCTAAGTCTACATTACTACTGCCAGTTCTTCGTTACTACTGCTAGACGAAGTTAGTGCTGCTAGACCAAATTACTACTGCTAGACATGGTTAGTACTGCTGAGCTGAGTTACTACTGCTTGAAGACTGTGAAGGTTAATACTGCTGAAGGTTGTTAATGCTGCTGAGCCAAATCATCATTAATACTGCTGAGTTGATAAGTTTGGGATGCGATGCTTTTGGAGACAAATAAGGAATTGATCAAGATATGTTTAACGAAGATTCAGAAGATCAATTTACTTTTGATAGTTATCTTGTAATTACTTTTGTATAAATAGTATTGATAGATAGCTATTAGAAAATATGATATGAAATACGAAAACAGAAGATAGATAGTATACAGAATTCGATATTCATTCAAGAGTGAATTAACCTCAAGATCATAGATCCTATTTCTAGAGAAGTAGAAATCGTCTTGTTGAGCCTGTTCAACAAGATTGAGGTTTGGTGTAAAACTTGTGAAGTAATACAGTTTGATATATACAGTGTATTGAATTTCTATTGATTGTTCATTAATTGATTTAGAGTTCTATTCCGCAAGATTCTCTAAATTCTGTTTCTAAGAAGTTTAATTCTTGTTAAGAATCGATCCTGACAAGTGGTATCAGAGCGTTGGTATCTTAGAAGCTATGGACAATTCAATGGATACTCACAGTACTCCTGTTTCAAAAGTTCCCATGCTCAAACCCAATAAATTGGACATGTGGAAACTGAGAATCAAGCAGTACATTCTTCTTACTAATTATGCAATATGGGACATCATAGAAAATGGCCCATGTAATGAAGGAAAGATTGGAGAAGATGGTGAAGGCTTTGACCAATCCAAGGTTGAGTGTTATGGAGGATCACATCAACAGGCTCCAAATGGAAACCAAAACAGAAGCTCCTCTCAAGCCCATGTTTCTCAACAAGGAATGGGATTTGATTGGAGTGATCAAGCTGAGGAAGCCTGTCAGAATCAAGCTCTTATGGCAGAAGTATCTGATATTCCCACTGAGGTACAATCTAAACTCTGTTCTCAAGCTTGCATTGATGCTGTTAAAAAATATAGGGATCACAATCAGGGTATGTGTGATGACCTCAAGAGGCTAGAGAAAGATGTGAAAGATTATGTTGGGATTGTAGAAAGGTTTGAGGAACAGATTAGAGCTTTTCAAGCTAATGAACTTCAACACCACTATGATACTAACTATTGGAAGTGGGAGAAGAATGAGTATGAGATTAAGCTGAAAGTGTCTGGGGAGGAGAATGAGAAATTAAAAGAAGAGCTTGAGAAGGTTAAACTTGATGTTGAAAAGTTTACCTGTGCTTCTAAAACCATGGACACCATCATTAAAGCACAAATCCATGACAAGATGAAAGTAGGGATAGGATACAATACCACACCTCCACCCTACAATAACAACTACATACCTCCTAAGTCTGATTTGTTAGAGACCAAGGATAGAAAGGAACCTGAATTAAAGATTAATATAGATCCTTATGAAAAAGAAATAGTTGTTGAGGATGAGACTGACAAAGTAGACTCTGATGAGGAATGTGAGAGTCCATGTGTCAAGAACACTGAGATCAAAAGGACTGAAGAGAAAAAGGAAGTTCATTATACACAGCCCAAAGTTGTGAACTCCAATATCTGTAAACAGTGTTCCTGCAGGAAGTCTAAAGAGAACAAGCCCCAAAAACATGATAATCAGAGGGGAAATCAAAGGAACTGGAATAACCAGTGGGCTATGAGACAAGGAGTTGACCTGAACAGAATCAACAGGCCAAAACCTTGTTTCATCTGTGGTAAGCTAAATCACTTAGCCAAACACTGTTATTTCAATCCTGTTAACCAAAGGTTTAATGCTCAAAGATCTTTTCAAAAACCTGGTGGTTACAGAAAGAATGGTGGATATAAAAAGTCTGCAAAGAAAAATGTGGCAAAGAAACAAGATAAACCCAAAAGCCACATAAAGAAAACGACTGAAAAGGAATGTGATACTATGTGGGTTCCAAAAAGCACTAAAAACAATACTGCTGCTAACAGTGTTAGTACTGCTAACAATGTTAGTACTGCTTCAAAAGTTAGTGCTGCTAGCAGTATTAATACTGCTAGTAATCATTCCAAAGTTAGTGCTGCTAGCAGTGTTAATACTGCTAGTAATCAGTCCAATGTTAGTACTGCTGCAAGTGCTGCTACTCCAATAATTTTGACAAAGTACTCCAGCACAGCAGTACCCAAATTTAAAAATCTCATCAAAACCAAGTGTAAGTACTTTGATGAGCAAGGGAGACCCAAGACCACTATGGCTTGGGTCCCCAACAAAAACTAATTGATTTCTCAGATGTGCAGGGCAGCCAACAGCTTAAGGGAAGAAGCATTTGGCATGTTGACAGTGGTTGCTCTAGGCACATGACAGGTAACATGGCCTGCCTTCAATATTTCCAATGAATTGATGGAGGACATGCTACTTTTGAAAATAATCCTGCAGAAGATAAGAGAAGTGGTAAAAGTGATGTGTAAGTTGACATTTGAGGATTTGACAAGTGATGCACAGTGCAGAGTTACTACTGC
Organism: Saussurea involucrata; assembly: GCA_033807775.1. Taxonomy (NCBI): domain Eukaryota; kingdom Viridiplantae; phylum Streptophyta; class Magnoliopsida; order Asterales; family Asteraceae; genus Saussurea; species Saussurea involucrata. The sequence goes on from CM066315.1 coordinate 35,590,487, forward strand.
CTGTGTTCTAGTAGTTAATACTGCTCAGTAGTTAATACTGCTCAGTAGTTAATACTGCTTGTGTAGTTAATACTGCTTTGCAGTTAATACTGCTCAGTAGTTAATACTGCTAGTGCAGTTAATACTGCTAGGTAGTTAATACTGCTTGGTAGTTAATACTGCTTGGTAGTTAATACTGCTCAGTAGTTAATACTGCTAGTGTAGTTAATACTGCTTGGTAGTTAATACTGCCAGGTAGTTAATACTGCTCGGTAGTTAATACTGCTAGTGTAGTTAATACTGCTTGGTAGTTAATACTGCCAGGTAGTTAATACTGCTCGGTAGTTAATACTGCTAGGTAGTTAATACTGCTAGGTAGTTAATACTGCTAGGTAGTTAATACTGCTAGGTAGTTAATACTGCTTGGTAGTTAATACTGCTCGGTAGTTAATACTGCTAGGTAGTTAATACTGCTCGGTAGTTAATACTGCTGTGTAGTTAATACTGCCCTGCAGTTAATACTGCTCAGCAGTTAATACTGCTTATGTCGTTAATACTGCTTTTGATAATCTAGGGCATATAAATACCCCTGTTTGCCCGCCCAAGTTCATAACGACTCTTCGCATTTACTTCTTCTCTCTCGTTCTAACCTAGTCTCCCAGAATCTCTGTGCTTTTCTTTCAAGAATCCTCAGGAATCATGGAGTTTGTGGATGAGCACAATGAAATAGCCATGCTTCAGAAGCCGAAACAAGCTGCGGGATTCCACGATATAGTCGATTTTCTCAAATCCTCGCACATCTCCTATGCCCTAACGGTGAGCCCAACAATCTATATCGAACATCAGACACAATTTTGGGAGAATGCCACTGTTAGTGTCGAAGAAGGGCAGAAAACCATTCGAACAAGGGTCTGTGATAAACCCTTGAAAGTCACTGAAGAGGTTATTCGCATCTCTCTTCAGTTGAATGATGCTTCAGGTATATCTTCTATTCCTAATGAAGAACTCTTTTCTACTTTACAAAGAATGGGGTATGAAGGACCCATTGGTGTTTTTAAATTCTACAAGTCAAAAATTTTCAACCAATGGAGATTTCTTGTTCATACCCTGATGCACTGTATTTCCAAGAAAACTACTGGATGGAGTGAGTTCAGCAGTCCCATTGCATATGCCTTGGTCTGCTTATCCACTGCCAGAAAGTACAATTTTTCAGCAATGATCTTTAATGATCTTGTATCAAACTTGGAATCCAAAAAGACCTTTTTCATGTATCCAAGGTTTGTGCAAGAAGTTCTTAACAAGGAATTGATGGACTTACCTCAGTTTACTGAGGTATATGTACCCAAATCCCCTAAAGGGAAGGTTTTTTCAAATATGAAAAGACTTCCTAGGGACTCGGAAGGAGTTGACACACCATTGTTCTCTACAATGATGGTTGTGTCCCACCCCTCTGAAGGTATGGCATCAGGATCAAGGCCCTCATTAGATCAACCCACTGATGACCAATCCCAACCTTCCATCTCAAAAGACATCCCTCAGTCCATTCTTGAACAGCCCACTCCCACAATCACCAAAAGGTTTCAAAGAAGAAAGGTGCACAAGGCTCCTTCCCTTGATGTACCTACTCAAAGCCCTAAGCCTTTAAGCCCTCAATTGGAGCATTCTCCAATTGAGAATATCAACAGGGAAACCACAGGGGTGTCTCCCAACCCCAAGAAGGTGGTCTCTAAGGAGAAGGATGACCATATGGGTGCTAAGGCTGCCACTACTTCTGCTAGCACAGAGAAGGACAGTGGTAACATAAATAAGACCTTCCCCATGGCAACTCTAAATGAGAAATCATTAGGAGGACCCAGGTGCCAAGAAACCAAGGGGGCAGGTAGTGCTTCTGCTAGGCAGAAGGCTTCTGCTGAAACTTCCAAGGATCCTTTAAAGAAGGTAAACACTTCTAAACAAGGTGAGGATAGATATAACTATGAGGAATTGATGGAAACCATAGGGAATATCAACTTGGATGTTATGGCACAAAAGAAAGAGATTGAGCAACTTAAGACTGTGGTCACCTACCAACAGTCTCAAATTGAGAAGCTCAAAAAGATGGTCACCAAGTTGCTGAACAAAAAGAAAAAGGCAAGATTTGTGCTAAGAAGAAGAACTTCAACTGATGATGCTCCCAAAAAGGGGGAGTCAGAGTCAGAAGCAGAACTGAAACTGAAGGGTCCACAAATTGAGGGGGAGACTGTTCACATAGAGACTGAGATGGAAATGGATTATGCACAGTTTAAGGGGGAGTCCAGTGAGACAGAAAAGGGGGAAGAGTGTGTTAAAGCAGCAGAAACCACAGCAGCAGAAACCACAGCAGCAGAAACTGTTAATGCTGCTGAAGGCCAAACAGTCAAAGCAGCAGAAACTGAGCAGGAAGCAGTAACTACAACTCAAGCTGAAATAGATGAAGAAATATACTGGATTGTGAAGAACAGCATTGAAGCAGCATCATTACATGTTCTAAGAGAAGCAGTAACAGTCATAGCAGCAGAAATGGTTATTGCTGCTGAAAAACTTAAAGCAGCTGAACCAACTCCTGAAGCTGTTAAAACTCTTAAAAGAACCAAGATGATGTCAAAGAAAAGACCAAGAACCCAGCCCATAACTTCAAAGAAGAAAAATGAAAAGAAGCCAAGGGTGGAGTCATCTGCAGAAGAGGCCCAGGAGGAAACAGTGAAAGAAAAATCTGATCCAAAAGTTGCTGAAGAAGAAGTGGCAACTCCATCAGGGCAATCAAGCAATGTGCAATCACAAACGGATGCCCAATGTGATTTGTACATTACTAGTGTTGACTCTAACCCAATTCCTCTTCAGGCTGAACCAATATCATCTAAGGCTCCTGAAATCATCTTTTGGGACACTTTGAAAGATGGTAGAAAGGAGTTCATTAGGATAAAAAGAGCAGATGGAAAATTTGAAGTCTTTTCAACTTGGGGAAAAATTGTCAGAACCTGCTCAAGATCAGACTTAGAAGAGATGTTCAAAGTTGGGATGAAGATATATGAAAACATGCTGACTGAGCAAGGGATGTCAATCTCTAAAATGGTACTTGAATTCTTGTGTCAAATGTTCAAACCTGAAGCAGTTCAGCATAGGATAAACACACAGTTTCAAGCCATTACCAACTGGATGCTCTATGAAAACTGTGGAGTATATGTCATCTCCCTTGACTCTGCAACTCAAGAATACTATCTGGTAGATGAAATATACAATCACAGCATGAAGAGGCTGCAAGGAATGTTACATACTAAGCTGACCTGCAACAAGGATTCAGCAATGGGTAGATTCTTGGTAAAAAGGATTCTCAATCAGAGTCTAGGTCTAAGTCCTAATCTGTGTGTACATGATGACTAAGTTTTGGAAGCATCATCTGAAGAACTTGACTTCTTTTCCTAAAAGTCAAGTTAGGGGGAGATTGTTGGGAACTGAAGATATGCTAAGTATGGTTAGTACTGCTAAGTCTACATTACTACTGCCAGTTCTTCGTTACTACTGCTGGGCAAGATTACTACTGCTAGACGAAGTTAGTGCTGCTAGACCAAATTACTACTGCTAGACATGGTTAGTACTGCTGAGCTGAGTTACTACTGCTTGAAGACTGTGAAGGTTAATACTGCTGAAGGTTGTTAATGCTGCTGAGCCAAATCATCATTAATACTGCTGAGTTGATAAGTTTGGGATGCGATGCTTTTGGAGACAAATAAGGAATTGATCAAGATATGTTTAACGAAGATTCAGAAGATCAATTTACTTTTGATAGTTATCTTGTAATTACTTTTGTATAAATAGTATTGATAGATAGCTATTAGAAAATATGATATGAAATACGAAAACAGAAGATAGATAGTATACAGAATTCGATATTCATTCAAGAGTGAATTAACCTCAAGATCATAGATCCTATTTCTAGAGAAGTAGAAATCGTCTTGTTGAGCCTGTTCAACAAGATTGAGGTTTGGTGTAAAACTTGTGAAGTAATACAGTTTGATATATACAGTGTATTGAATTTCTATTGATTGTTCATTAATTGATTTAGAGTTCTATTCCGCAAGATTCTCTAAATTCTGTTTCTAAGAAGTTTAATTCTTGTTAAGAATCGATCCTGACACATTTAATATGCCGAAGGATCACCGACGACGTTTAATATCGACATATCCCAAAACCGACGAAATACAATACCAACCAATCACCAACGGTTTTTACAAATGGATTTCCGTCGGTGATCCATTGGTGACTTTTTTAAATAAGTGAAAAATACCGTATTTCTAGTTAAATGAGACCTGCCAAAGTACACAAATATAAAATTTGCTTTTCGAATGCAAAAGTGATATTTATTACAAAATCTTCCTAATCGTATTTACTACGGGGGAGGGGGACGGTTTATAGACTAGAACTAGAACTGCCTTATAAAAACATAAAACTGCTCTGCTAGCGCCTTCTATCGAGCTAGCTCATCAGCTATCTCCTTTTGTTGTTGCTCTAATGCTACCTTCTTTCTCTGTGCGGTCTCCATCTGGCTCAGAAACTGCTCACAAGTCTCTCTATACTACAAGTCTCTCCATACTTTGCCGACTTCACTTTTAACATATCTTGCTATACATATTGATTTTATCAATTTATCGTCAACACATTGCTGATTGTTGGTCAAATATCGAATAATTACAGGTAGATCCGTTAAAAGAGAAGCAGACGAATTATGAAGAGAATCGTGGGTAGTTTCTGAGCCGGTTGGAGACTGAATAGAGAAAGAGGGCAACGTTGAAGCAACAACAAAAGAAGACAGCTGACGAGCTAGCTCAGCAGAAGACACTAGCGGAGCGTTTTCTACTTTCATGAGGTAATTCAGTTCTGGAACCCTCCCCCTCCCCCTCCCCCGAGATTTCGTAATAATTATTAACCTTGCATTGTTAAAACATATTTTGTATTTTATCGTATTTTGGCACGTTTATTTTTACGTAAAACACATTATTTTCAATTATTTAAAAAATACAAAATTACCGACGTTAAATAGGCGCCGTCGATGATGCCATCACCCACCATATCCTCTCCGACAGTCTTTCAGCGACGGAATATTGACGGTTTTTTTCTGTCGGAAAAAAGGGTGAAAGTCTTGTATTTTGTAGTAAGTTACTTTCATACTTTCAAGTGATAGCACTTGAACGAACACGTAGTTAAATAATGGAGCAAACAGGAACGAAGGGATCTCAACAAGTAGTCGTTAGTTCAACAAACAGAAACAAGAGGGCCACGACAGGCTGGTAGTCCTCTATTGAGGCAAATAGAAGAAAGAAGGCTACTTAACGATGGTCTTGCAGGCTTGAAGGTCCATATAATCTTGAAATACACTTTCAATATTAATTGGTAATTAACATCCAAAGATTCTTGCATAAAATATCGATAGAAATTGTTGATTCTTTTGAAGCGGTTTAATTTAGAAAATAAAAATATCGAATGCAAAAGTGGTATTTATTACAAAATCTTCCTAATCCTATTTACTAGGGGGAGGGGGAGGGGGAGGGTTTTTAAACTAGAACTGCCTCATAAAAGCATAAAATTGCTTCGCTAGCGCCTTCTGTCGAGCTAGCTCAACAGCTGTCTCCTTTTGTTGTTGCTCCAACGCTACCTTCTTTCTCTGTTCAGTCTCCATCTGGCTCAAAACTGCTCACAAGTCTCTCCATACTCCACCGGCTTCACTTTTAACTATTTATCGTCAATACATTGCTGATTGTTTGTCAAATATCGAATAATTACAGGTAGATGCGTTAAAAGAGAAGTTGACGAACTATGAGGAGGATGATAGATAGTTTCTGAGCCGGCTGGAGACTGAATAGAATAGAGAAAGAGGGCAACGTTGAAGCAACAACAAAAGAAGACAAATGACGAGCTAGCTCAGCAGAAGACACTATATCCAAAGATTCTTGCTTAAAATGTCGATAGAAATTGTTGATTCTTTTGAAGCGGTTTAATCTAGAAAATAAAAATGAAACAAACATAAGAACAAATAAAGATTTTCATGAACCATACACCATCCATCAAGGGCATACGATTTTCCAGGCACCCCAGCCCCCCTTGCATCGAGGTCCAGGTGATGGTGGCTTGGGAGGACGCTCAGGTGGAGGTTGTGCTTGAACAATTGTAACCGAACAAGAAATGAGAGCAAGTGCAAAGAAAATAGCCAAGAAGAAAGCGATAACACCTTTTATTTTCATATTCATAAATTGTTGAATTTTGTAATTATGATTTGTTTCATCAATACATATACAAATGTATTTATATAGAGGTGAGATTGATAAGCAAGCAAGGTGATATTTATCTCGTTTGGTAAGCTGTGAATATCCTTTTTTTATTCTCCTGAAAGTTACGTTTATTCATGTAAGTTACTTAAACATTTGGTAGGTTTTGAATTGAATAACGCATTTAGAAAACTTCGCCATTAAAGAAGTCAAAACCCAATAGTCAAAGTCTTTATGTGAGGTGTGGTTGTCGTTTGGTCAAAACTCAAAACTAAGAATGATGGCATGTGTCCACACATACGTCATTAATTTGTGACAACATGATCATTTCTTTAAAATAAAGAATCGAAAGTCAAAATCTATAAATAAAACTATATTTTACTCAAACAGATTTTCTATTTTAAAGATTTCAACATCAATTATATTATTAAAATATTATAAACTTTATCATCTCAATGCACCTTTTAAAAAAAATTATATAAAATGATGATAGTTAATCTTATTGGTGAAAATCAATAAAATAATAATTTTCTCTCACCTCCCACCAAGTTTTAGAGAATTCTCTAAACTTGGAGTTTCATTATAAAAGATATATTTTTAAGGGTATATTAGTAAAAATGACGTCTTTTCTTTCTTAATTTCTCTCTCGTTTAAGAACACGAAAAAATAATTTCATCTCTTTCCTTTTTTTTTCTCTTTGGAGAACACAAATAAAAAAGTTAATTTTCTTTCTTTTCTATTCATTTCCTTTCTTTTCTTATCTCTCCAGATTAGAGAACATAGCGGAAGTTTTGAGAAGAGGATCGATGGATCATGTGAGAAATTAATAGCCTATCACACGAAATTATGAAGGTGGGGATCATTTAGAATGTAGCCCAACAATAGCATTCTTATATACATAATTAATTGGTTTTATATGCATCTGTTGTTCATATATATATATATATATATATATATATATATATATATATATATATATATATATATATATATAGAGGAAGCTTCAAATGAAACCAGTAAAAAAGATGAAACCAATGAAACCTGATCTCAGCCGTCCTTTTTCTTGATCAACGGTTGAGGGATTTTTGAATTTAAAAAATAGGGAAAGAGTATTTTGGGAATAGTTTTTAGGTATTTAATTTTGGAATATATTTAATTGATTTGAATTTATCTAATTATGGTTATTATCTCAATCTCTTTCTCAATCTCCCTCTCTCTCTCTCACAAAATTCCGGCCCTCTCTCCCTCTCTCTCTCTCACACAAAATTCCGGCCACCATGTGGGCGGCGTACCACTTTGTGGATCCAGCAGAGGCAGCGTTGCAGCCGGCGATGCCCCTGCGATGGCGATGATGTGGAGTATGATGAGGAAACTGCCGGCTAACGATGGAAACTGCCCGCTAACGATGTTTTTGTCGCCCTATGTATTGATGCAGTTTTTGAAGCGGTTCCCATCTTCAAGCCATTCATTCTATTGAAGTCGGCGGTACTCTTTAGAATCTCTCCGGTTTCATATTGTTTTTCTCCTATGAAACGTGAAATAATTATGAAACTCGCCGGTTTCATATTGTTTTTCTCCTATGAAATGTGAAAATTTCGAAAAAACGGTTTATGAAACTTAAAAAACTCGAACTTATGAAAAAATTATTTATGAAAAAACTGTTATGAAACTCGAAAAAATGTATGAAACTCGCCGGAATTTTGGGGGAGGTCGCCGGAGTGGGAGCAAGTCGCCGGATTGGAGATCGCCGGAGTAGGAGGAGGTCGCCGGAATGTAGGTCGCCGGAGAGAAAGAGATGAAGATAATTGAGAAAATTAAGGAAGTTTGTTAGTTGCTAAAATTATGGATATTCCTAAAATTACGAATTTGTAGAAAAAGACCCAAATACCCTTGGTTTTATAGTTTCATAAAATACAATGGTTTTAGAATAAGGGGACTCTATATATATATATATATTAGTCATATGATAAGAGTTTAAATTTTAATTGACAATTCTACACTCAAGCGAATAAGAAAGAATAAATTCAGTTACTTAAAATGGATTTGAATGAGGAATTTCGAAACCAAAATAGTGGACTCCTTTTATTAGAAAGTTTACGTGCCTTTTGTTATTTCATCGATCTATGTAATATTGCTTAGGGTAAAAAACTCCAAAAAAAATCAGAACACTTAAGACATTGTGTTTAATTTGTATTTAATGTTTCGTAGATATTTTTGTTTACGTGTACATATAAATACATGAAAGTTTGGTATGTGCTCCCTCTATAAGAAACTAAACTTTTATCGGTGGTTTTTGGATGTCCATCTGTAAAAGTAACTTTTACCAGAGGCTTACAAAGTCTCCGGTAAATTAAAAGTTTTAACTTTTTATTGAAGAAAAATGTCACAAGAAAAATGCACTTTTGCTAACAAGTCTTGTATAAGCCGCCGTTAAAAATTGTTATAAAATAGAGTAATAGAAGGAGAAAAAGTGCAGCAAATTGATAATTAATATGTAAATAATCACTATCAAGGTTATTTGGGTTTTAAGCCTAATACACCCTAGGATTGTCTAATCAAACAACAAAACACACAACAACAAAATTCAATTTATATGATACTTAGAATGTATAAGCGTCTTAAAAACTATTTTATAGAACTTCGGTTTACAAGACCAATTGGTGGGGTGAGGGGAACTGCTATAAATATCTTAGTTCGTTGAGGATTTATAAAGTGTCATGTTTAAAAGTGTTCCAATAGGTTTATAGAACGTTTTTCGGTGTTATAACAAGTTTTTTAGGACGCTTTGAGAACAAAGTGTTACATTAACTATTTTATAAAACCATCTTTCTACATGACACTTGTGTTTATAAGACACTATTCCAAATAATGTCGTATAAAATATCTAATACGACATTAAAAGTGTCTTAAACATCTGAAAGCGTCGTCCCATAAATCAATATTGTAACACTTTTAGATTAGATGTTTTTTGGTTTGATTCTATAAATTTAAGTCATATAATTTATTTTATTAAGATGCTTAGATATTTTAGATATCCTATAAAACCAACTTTGTTGTAATGACATATTCATTTTTATAATTACGTACGTTTTACATATCCAACAACTAAGCATTTTACATAATTTATACTTAAGTTTACATATTACAAAGTACTAAACAAAACTAATTAATTAGGATTTAAATAATTAGGCTTCTGAGTTTTTGTTATTTACCTAAAAATAAGTAATAACATAAAACAAATACTAATGGGTCGTTTACCTAATCCCTTACCCGGGTAAGTGCTTACCGGTAAATTCTAGGCTATCACTTACTTCCGGGTAAGATTTTAGTCCACCAAAATGACATCGTATGCAACAATTTAGCCGCTATGCGCTTACCATGGTAAGAGTCGTCACACTCACTTATCGGGTAAGACTCTCGGTCCTTGCTTCCGCTCTTACCGGGTAAGATTCTTGGTCCTTGCCATATTTATCCGGTAAACTAATGTGAGTTGGTAAGCACTTACTCAGGTAAGCGTTTTGTAAACGGCCCCTAACTTTCTATTGTTCGAAAAGGAAAAAAGTTACAGACATTAAATAGGCTTTGGTGATCCGTTGCTAAATCATGTGGTCAATGATCCGTCAGTGAACTCAGACCAATGGTAATCCGTCATTGATGCCATCACCCACCATATTATGTCCGACAGTCTTTCAACGACGAACTACTGACGGATTTTTCTATTGGAAAAAGTGAAAGTCTTCTCTTCATACTTTCAAGTGATAGCACTTGAACAAACACATAGTCAAATGATGGAGCAAACAAGAACAAAGGGATCTCAACAATGCAAGTAGTCGTTCGTCCAACAAACAAAAAGCAAGAGGGCCAAGACCGGTTAAGCTGAAGCAAATAGAAAGAATTACAGAAGGGTATTTCATATATGCTTAGTACCTCTAGAATTGAAGTACAAAAACTGCTAACAATGGTCTTGCAGATTTGAAGACCCATCTAATCTTGAAACACACTTTGAGTATTAATTGGTAATGTACAGGTAAACATTCAAAGGTTCTTGCTTAAAATATCGATAGAAATTGTTGACTCTTTTGAAGCGGTTTAATTTAAAAGATAAAAATTAATGAAACAATTTAACATAAGAACAAATAAAGATTTTCAAGAACCATACACCATCCATCAAGTTCATGGTTCGGTCCAGGCATCCCAACCCCCACCACTTTTTGTGTTAAATGATGGCGAAGGCTTGGGAAAAGTCCCAGGTTGAGGTTCAGGTTGTGCTTGAACCACTGTCACCGAAGAAGAAATAAGAGCAAGTGTAAAGAAAATAGCCAAGAAGAAAGTACTAAAGCAACACCTGTACCACCACCTACTGAAAAATTGCTTTAGTTTGATCAATCCAACTTTGCTTGTCGCTTATCTTCGCTTGAAGAATTGCGAAGTCTTGCATAATGTGGTGAATGTCTTTTTTTTTCTCGACGAATACGAGCCTCCCTATCTTTTATATCCCCTTTCATCCTTTTGATCTCCTTTTCAAGTGGGCTTCCTTCCTGGCCATCATTTGTTTCCACTCTTGTGTCAGTTGGTCTATCTACTTTTCCCTTTCTGCTATCGCGATCTGGAGTTTCACGGGCATTCTTTCAGGTGTAGACGATGGGTTAGATGACGATGCCATTTGTTTGGTGATAGACGATACTATTATGATATGAAAATGTTGTATGGATGTTGTGACCTTTACAATTGGAACTAACACGGGTATTTATAGCCACAAGGACCAAATGGCTCAACAGAATCCTTCTACTTTTCAGGCGAATCTTGTATCAACTTTTCAGACGAATCTTGCAGTTACTTTTTCAGTCGAATCTTGCATCAACTTTTCAGACGAATCTTGCAGTTACTTTTGCAGACGAATCTTGCAGTTACTTTTTAGACTTCCTTTTGCAGATGAATCTTGCAGTTACTTTTTCAGTCGAATCTTGCAGGCTCTTTTCAGACGAATCTTGCAGTGAACTATTCAGACGAATCATGCACACAACTTTTCAGACGAAATCTTTTACCATAAAATAAACATCCCTGATGAAGAACATACATCCTATAAGTAAATGGCATGATGAAGTAGTAATTCACAACTTGCTATCTATCTTTTATACCCTCTACACCATTTACAAACATTAACACTATAGATGGAGGTTCAAGATCAAGAGAGAACAGGTCGGCGAATAGGGCTGGAACTTCACGTTCAGCAGCCTACCAACCACTGAACGATGGAGCTCTCCGGAGTACCTGGAAGGTACCGGAAACAGACGAGGAGTGGAGAAACCATGGGCGAACTGCGACCGATCATCCATTCACGGCTGAGGAGGTAGAAGACTGGGAGACGGCATGGGAGAATTACCACCTCGATAATGACAGGAAAAGCCCACCAATGTATCATTGTACCCAGTCGACGGGTCTTCCACAAAGTCAACGAATTCCTCCCTTAGTGCAAAAATCCCTTGATGAGGTGAACGCCACTATCGAAAAGGTAAAAATGATGTGGAACCATAACAGGGGGATTCAGCAGGACAAAATAGAGTATCTAGCGGAGAAGAAACGAGAACTGGCCATGACTAGGGCTCACGTTCGGGAGGTGCAACGACAGATTAAGGAAGTAGAAGACGAACTAAAAGAAATCGTAGAGGACTACACCGGAATAGAGGACGTTATCAAGGAAAAGGTTAACTTCATCACCGGAATCCAGGACGCCTTCCAGTAATAGATTTCTTTGTTTACCTGCACTGTATCCGTTTCGGTTGGGAAGATGATTTGCAATAATTGATCTTTTAATTAATTTCCCTATTAAATAACTTAAAATGGGAAAAACATTTTCTTTAATTAATTTCTATATTAAATACACTAAAATGGAAAGGAAACAATATATTAAAAACCTCAACTACATAAAATGATAACCTAAAAACTAGATGGACCAAAAATGTAATTTTTTTGCCGCAAACTGGAGGGGCCAAAATTGTAAATTTCGGTTTACCGCGGGACCACCGCAGGATACTACCACGGACAGGGGCCAAAAGTGTACCGCGACCATAGTTGGGGAGGCTCCGCGGCTACCGCGACCAATCTTGAGGGGCCTTCGCGGTACTTTTGGCCAAACAGGGGTGCCACATGGGCACTGACCCCCGATCACGGGGCCTACCGCAGAATTTTGGGTATTTCTGCAAAATGAACGAGATTGTGGGTATTTTGGCAAATCAAAGTCAATCTTTGGGTATTTTAATTAATTTCCTTTATACCTTTTAGTTTTCTATTTTTCATTTTACACTTTTATTATATTAACACATATAATCGTATATTAACTAAAATACGTTAAAAAAATAGTTTTTAATTTTAACAAGTTACATCATTATAATCGTCTCGTCGATACCTTCGAAATGAGCCCAATATAGATTTTTTTTTGATTTAATTGATTAAATCATCAAATTATTTGGATTATACGTCTCGCTGCATTACAGCGGGTAAATAACTAGTATATATATATATATAGAGAGAGGAAGGTTCAAACGAGAACTATTTACGAGAACTACGAGAACGGCCGACCATGTACAAAATCACTGGTGATTCACGTACAAAATCACTAGTGATTAAAATTCTGGACACGCGCGGTTTGGGCCGCGGTTTGGCAAGTCGCGCGAATCACCATTGATTTTGTACGTGAATCACCAGTGATTTTGTACATGGGTGGCCGTTCTCGTAGTTCTCGTAAATAGTTAGCGTTCTCGTTTGAACCCATCTCTCTCTCTCTCTCTCTCTCTCTCTATATATATATATATATATATAGAGAGAGAGAGAGAGAGAGAGAGGCCCCTTATTCTACAACCGTATTAAATGATGAAACCAATGAAACCGAGGGTATTTTTGTCCTTTCAACAAATTCGTATTTTTTGGAATAATTCAGATTTTTTTAAAACTATTAATTCTTTAAATAAATTATTCGGTTACCATATATAACCGACTCCATAATTTTAGGAATAATTCAATTTCATAACCATTTAAAAAAATTCATAACCATTTTAAAAAAATCATAACCATAATACAATAATAATTCATACACATTCATAGCCGTTCATAAAATTTCATAACCATTCAAAAAAATATTAACTGTAATACAAGACTAGTTCGTACATTGTTCATAACCATTCCTAAAATTTCATAATCTTCCTAAAAAATTCATAACTGTAATACAAGAACAGTTCATACCCATTCATAACAATTCCTAAAATTTCATAACCATTCAAAAAAATAATAACTGTAATACAAGACTAGTTCGTACTTGTTTCATAACCATTCCTAAAATTTCATAATCTTTCGTAAACAATTCATAACTGTGATACAAGAACAGTTCATAACCATTCATAAAATTTCATAAAAAGTTCGTACCCATTCATAACCATTGTTCTTTGCACCTTCATCTGGTTCGACAAAAATGCATTCATTTGTTTCTCTCCAGAAAGCATGATTCATAAGATTGATTGGAGATGGGAGTAGCTATAGACTGAGATGGGAGGGGCAGGGTCGACGCCGGTGATAGAGATGGAAATGGGATCGTTGATGGAGATCGTTGTTGGCCAAACCACTGGTTCACCTATCCATTTGGTCTTGTGTATGTCTTTTCTGGCCAAATGGTATTTGGTCCTTGTGTATGGTTCGACAGTGTTGCCTCCAATTAGGTTTCATACATGGCGGTGTGTGTGGGTGATCTCTGTGTTTGTTGTGGTGCATATAGTTGTCGGAGATGGGAGGTCGACGGTGGGATTCATTGAACGGAGGGAAAGAGATAAAGGGAAGCACCACGTTTGTAGGGAGGGAAAGAGATAAAGGGAGGAAAACGTGGAGATAATTATGATACAGTAACCATAAATAGATAATTCCAATTATAATTAAAATTTGAATTTAAAATAATTAAAATATATGCCCAAACTACCCTTTTCTTAATATTTTAATAAATTTAAATTAGAAAATATCTCAACCGTGGATCAAGAAAAAGGACGACTAAGATCAAGTTGCATCGGTTTCACATTTTGAGAGGGTTGCAGAAGAAGCTCCCTCTCTCTCTGTCTATATATATATAGCGAGAGGTTATTACAAAAACCTTCTTAAGTTTGAAAACTTTGAAAACCACCTTCAACCAATCAGAATTTTTCTTAATCATTATTCCATAATTGTAATTAAGAGGGCAATTCCGTCATTTTGTATTTCGTGGTTTTATTTTAGGTATTTATTGATTAGATTTATTTATGGTTATCTTCCATATATGGTTATCTCTAATTTGAATCCTAAACCCATGTTCCACACGTCCACCATCACCATGGATCTCTGACCCCGTCGTGAACCACTATCCGAAAACCAACAGCCGTCGCAAGCCGGCGCTGCTCTGGTCGGCCGACGAAACCCACCATTCGCTGCCATTCTTCTCTCTTCTCTCTCGTTCGCCCATCGAACGCGGTAACCACTCCTCTCCAACCTCTCGATCGGCGAACTTCCCCTCTGCAGTAACCGCCGCTCTCACCTCTCGACGTTCGGTCGTCACCAACCGGTGGTCGTCGGCTGTCCTCTCTCTTCCTCATCGATTGCTCCAGGCGCCGCTATCCGCCGCTGCTTCTTCTCTTCTCTCTCGATTCTCATCTCCTTCTCCCCTTCCCTCCTCTCGATTCCCTCCGTCACCATCTCCACCGTCGACAGCCGTCGCCTGCAGCAGCCAACCACCGAGAACCACCGTGGCTCTTCCACTTCTCACTCTATTGAACGCTAGTTACCGCCAGAAACCACCGTCGACTGCAGCAGCCAACCACCGAGAACCACCGTGGCTCTTCCACTTCTCACTCTATTGAATGCCAGTTTCATGAAACAGATTCATCTCCGGTTCATTTTCGTTTCATCTCCGGTTGCATCTCCATTCATCTCCGTTTCATCTCCTTTCAACTTAGTTCATCTCCGGTTTCATCTTCGTTCATCTCCGTTTCATCTCCTGTCAACTTAGTTCATCTCCGATTGCATCTCCGTTCATCTCCGGTTGCATCTCCGGTCATCTCCACTGCAGATTCTTGAAAATGGTGGTGGATGATTAATTTGTATGAATATTAGAGAGAGAAAAATGGATTTCTTCAAATTCACGGAAAAAAGGGATTTCACTCTCTTTCCTTTTTTCAAATTGGATGACAAAAGGACAACAATACCCTCCTATTTCATTATTTTAATATTAATAAATTACTATATTACCATAAATAGAGTGAAATGATCTAGACCGTTAGCGATTGCATCAAGGGTAGATAGGTGGGTTTCACAGTTTTCAAATTAGCATAAGTTTCTACATGAAACTGCCTCTCTCCCTCTCTCTCTCTCTCTCTCTCTCTATATATATATATATATATATATATATATATATATATATATATATATATATATATATATATCGAACTCCTTAACATATTTTAACGTAATTATGTATGTTAATGTGATATGTTAAAACATATTTTAGTTAATATATGATTATTATGTTAATGCGATAACAATGTTAAACGAAAATTGAAAAAGTAAGGAATGTACCAAAAATTAAATAATCAATACATATATAAAAACAAAAACCAAAGGCCATGACGTGGCACCTTCTCAGGCCAGATCTCCCTCTTTTCGTTTTTCTCCTTCTTCCGGGTTTCACCGCTTCGTTCCCCTTCAACCCGTCTAGGGTTGTCTTTTCAAATTCATGTCGCCCAAAACCTGCATACGAAAGAAGAACGGACCTCAGAAGGAAAAAACACTCTCATGTAGAAAATATTAACACTATGATCTCCAGATTCTTTGTTTGGTGGGGAAGTTTGAAAGATGATCCAAACCCTAAAGGCCGTAGAAGATGATGATGTCCCCCTTCTTTCTTCACCTTTTTTTTCTTTTCGAGATCCATTATCAACATTCCCACCCTTCCTCTTCTTCTATATAAAAAAACCCTAAATCAATTCATATCATCCTCCAAAACTTCTCATTTGAGTGGAAAATCGAACCTCAATCTGTGGAAATTGGAAATGGCGCCTACTGATTGTGCTTCCATAAACTACAGATCGCTTCAGAACACATCACAGAAAAGAGGAATCGCCATGGTTTTCGCCATGGTCACGGCGGTTGTGCTTTCGCCATTGTACATCAATATCAGGATCATCCGCTGTTGAAATCGATTTCTTTCGTCTAAGAGGCGAAGCATCCGTCATTTCACCCGCTCCGAAGAAGCTTTATGATCGTCGAGGTAGGTTTATACATTTTGGTGTTTATTAAATAGTTTTATTTCTGTATGTTAATCGAATTGTTACTGATCGGAATCTATATATACTTTTGCAGATATTCAAGGCGTGATATGGAAGATCAATCCGGAGTCGTGTCAAACTCAAACACAAAATGGGACAACTTGGTACAAAAAGATGGACTTTGCGGAAGAAATGATTACCCTCAAGAGATTGTTTTGGTGCCAAGGTGATAAAGAACTGACTTGCATCGGTATTATTAAATAGTTTGATTTCTGTATGTTAATCGGATTGTTACTGATCGGAATCTATATATACTTTTGCAGATATTCAAGGCCTGATATCGAAGATCAATCCGGAGTCGTGTCAAACACAAACTCAAACTCAAAGTCAAACTCTGCCTGTTTATAGTCAGGATTGTGGCGGTGTTAAAAACGCTAGAGGTGCTGCTCCGTTGACTATATTCTACAACGGAAGCGTTTCAGTTTTTGAAGTTTCTCCTGACTTGGCGGAGAGCATCATGAGACTTGCTGAGTGTGGAAGTTCAGGTTCTAAAACTGTTGTGGAATCAACAACCGTGAATTCGAAGCCTGGACCGTCTCCAAACAATCAAAATCAAGCGATAGTCGGGTCACTCAACAAAGGTATGTATAATTTATATAATTTATGTAAAAATCATAAAAGAACTGCCATGGAAGGGAGGCAAGATTTGGACTCCATATAATATGCGTGTGCCTAGAAAGTGTAACGAGAGATGCTACCAGATTCGTGTATTGCCCGTGCTTTTGAAGAAGCATGTAAGTTATAACTTTTTATATCATCTGCAGTTCTGCACTATGTATTTTATAAGCATACAATCCAACTCTTCGTTTGGACTTATTTAAAGCTTTCTGGTCAATTTCTTAAATTTGTTAGTCCATACACAGTGACCCCTAAATGCATCCACATTGTCATGTCTGATGGTTAATAGCTTCATATTTCCTGAACAATAAACATCATAGTACTTATAGTCATGGATCTTTTGTAACATGACAATGTTTCCTAACCCCAAACCTCAAACTAAATTTTACTTTCTGAAGCAATATGTGAGAACCCTGAAATATGCTATTGATAATTGCTATGATGGCAGCAGTTCTCTATTTCAGAATGCAAGTGTGAAGGGGAAACTGTCTAACCAGTAGTATTTACTGAATGATCATTACGAGGCCAGAGATTGTTTAAGGTGAAACTAATAATATACTCCATATTATATACATTTAATTGGTACTTAGTCGAAGGTCAATCAACAACCACCACAAATGGTTGTCAAACATCATTTTCTGCAGTTTACTTCTTTAAAAATAATCAATTGACCGCCAAACCCCCTTCACCCAGGGTTCTTTCTCTGCGTTTTCATCAATTGAGATCTCTATTCGGATCCACAAATTGATGTTGTTTTACAAGCTAAATCTTTCTGGGTTGCCATTTGATTTTTGGGGTCTTTGTGTTTTGTTTTTAGGTTGAGTTTCTTCGAGCAACGTTTTCAATGAGTAGAAGCGTGTACAACCATGACCATTATTTGAATAACGGAGTTTCGGATGTAATTGCTGAGAATTTGAAAGGATTCTTTCCGGTTGATAACGATGGTCTTAGTTACGAAGAGGTTCTCTGACAACAAGTAATCTTAAACATCAAGATCTTATTATTAAAGCTTAAATCAATATACATGTAAAAACAAAAACCAAGGGTGCTGACGTGGAGCCTCCTAAAATCAGGAAACCCACTTTCCTCTTTTCTCCGCCATCCTCGCCTTACCCTTCTGTTCATTGCCTTTTTACTCTTATTTTCATTGATTGTTTATGTTTATTCATTTTTCAGTTTTAACAGCGTCCCATTCGTCTTCCCCAATCGAAGGATGGCTACTCTCCATTTTCAATCGCTTCGTCTTCTTTTCATTGGGTACTCAAAATACTTTCACCAATAAACCGTTTTTTTCCTTCTGCTTCCTTTCATTTATCTACTTCGCTTTCTCCGGTGTAGATTTACCTATGAGGCCATGAACCGACAATCACCAAGTAAGATAGTGAATGTGATTGGTGTTGATTTTCAAATATTCTTTAGCTTTTTGACGCTTAAAATATTTTTTCAGGATTGATTTTGGCTACGTTCATAGCCAGCACAGATAAGTATTCAATTTGATTAACAATCATCCGGTTCGTTATGTATAAATATAAGTTTTATCTATTTTTTTTGCAATTATATTAGCTTCAGGGTGAATATTGTTGTAGTTTAGTCATTTAGAGTTCTAATAGAGTACTAAATGTGTTTTCAAGCTTTACCCTGCTTTATGGTATTTCCAGATCCAACATTGACATGATTGTGGCACTATTAATGCATATAACTTATTACATATTGCAATTTTAACATATGTATATTATGTGTATGATGAAATGCCTCAACGAAAACAATTTCATTAGCACTTTTACTGATGACACTCATAGGTGGATTTTGTTGTATATGTAATTTTGTATCATCATGTTGGAAGAACGCAACTACTATTTATGTTCCTTCACTTGATAAAAAATTCTTACACCAAGTTTAGTTATTGATCATATATGCTTTCATTCAACATTGCAGAGGTTGGGAAGAGGTTTCATGACTGAGAAAAACGATAGAGGGCAGACACAAGAAATGGGGTTAAGGTTTTTCCGATTTATGAATTCAAAATCATTCCCAACTCTCCCTATAACGGTGTATTTTTAAAGATTATTAGGTACGGTCTTTGGGGTTCCGAGTTGGGAAAACGGAAAGAGGGCATATGCAAAAACGGGGTGAAGATTTTACGGTTTATGGCTTCGAAATCACTCTCAACTTGGCAACCCCCCTTAACCATGTTTTTCAATCTAGAGGCAAAACAGGGATAGAATGAGCTGCACGATTGGGTTGCAATCGTGCCAGGCAAAGGTACATGGATGCCTATGGGGTCTCTAGACACCATTAAATTTCAAAAAATTACACTATTTTAATGTAAAAAATAATTATTTTTATAAATATTTTATTAAAGAACCCACTGAGATTTTTTAATCTAATTCTAAATGACCCTACTCACTTCCATCCATTTGATTGTAGACTTCCCACGTCGCCATCCCCAATCCCCAATTCCCCATCCATTACTTTATCCCCAAGACTCAATTTTAACCCATTTACTTTATTAGTTTATTACCCCATCTCTTTCCTTTTCCTCTATGGCGGTAATTTCCCAATGATTTACGATTTCTGATTTCAAAATTCAAACAATCTCTTTTTTGCTGCTACTCCAGTAATCAGTAATCAATGGTGTTGGTCCACAACAAGTCAACAATCTTCAACAACCCATTATCCACTTGATAATTTGAAGGTATTTTTATTTTGTTTTTCTTAGATGTTAATATTATTCGGTAAATGATAATGTTTAATGTTTAATATAAATTGTTAATATTTATGTTTATGTTTTACAAGTATACAGTATGTAATATGTTTATAATGTTTACTTAAGAACTTAAGATTCAACTTTCAAAAATATTATAAAATTTTAGTTAGGGTTTTGTGTTAAATTCTAATATATAATTTGGTTTATTATTTCACTAGAAACAATGGAAAAATTTTTAAAAATGAAAGCGTCAACATCTGAACCCAATAGTGGTGGCAATCCTGAACCTAGCTCTACTCCTTCAATTCCAATGGAAATTGATTTGAATGATCTTCTTTGGGATCCATCCGAAAGGAAAAGATTTTTAGACTATCATCCTAATCAAAGAGATGAAATCAGGCGAAAGTATTTGATTAGAGGGCCTTGTCAACCACGTGGCCATGATTTTCCCAAGAAAAATAACGGAAGACGTTTTTCTCCGACTTGGTTTGATCAGTTTGGTAATTGGTTGGAGTACAGTGTAAAAGCCGATAAAGTTTTTTGCTTGTGTTGTTACTTGTTTAAAGAACAGTTTGGGGGACAAGGCGGGAGTGATGCTTTTGTAACAAAAGGATTTAATGGATGGAATAAAAAAGGGGAGACTTAGTGTTCATGTGGGTGATGTTAATAGTTTTCACAATAAAGCACTTAAAAAAAGTGAGGATCTAATGAGACAGTATCAATCTATTGTTGTTGCCTTTCATAAGCAAACTGATATTGCGAAGACTGAACATCGAATACGATTAAATGTTTCAATCGATGTTGTTAGACATTTGTTGAATGGTGAATTACCTTTTCGTGGTCATGATGAATCAGAGAAATCTTTTCATAGAGGACACTTCTTGGAAACAGTTAAGTTGATTTGTAACCGTTATGAGACTGTTCGTAATGTCACATTAGAAAATGCTCCGGGGAATAATAAAATGGTGGCTCCAGATATTCAAAAAGACATTGCTTATTGTTTTGCACAAGAAATCTCAAATCCATTTTTGAAGAAATAGGTGATGATGTGTTCGCATTGTTAGTTGATGAGTCTAGTGATGTATCTAAAAAGGAACAAATGGTTGTCGTTTTGCGATATGTTACTTGTGGAATTGTTAAGGAAAGATTGGTTGGACTTGTTCATGTGAAAGAGACTTCTTCTTTATATCTGAAATCTGCTATTGAGTCTCTATTTGCTGAATATGGTTTGAGTTTAAAAAAGGTTAGAGGTCAAGGTTATGATGGAGCAAACAATATGCGTGGTAGGTTTAATGGTTTGAAAACTTTGATCATGAACGAGAATAGCTCAGCATATTATGTCCATTGTTTTGCACACCAACTTCAGTTAGTTGTTGTTGCGGTGGCAAGAAAACATCATGGTGGTGTAATTTTTTTTAAATGGTCGGTGTTTTGGTAAATGTTGTTTATGCTTCATGCAAAAGAAGTGATATGTTCAGAGAAAGTCAGAAAGAAAAGTTGGAAAAACTCATTGGTAGTGGTGAAGTTGAAACTGGAAGTGGGTTAAATCAAGAGCTTTCTCTTGCAAGAGCTTTCTCTTGCAAGAGCTTTCTCTTGCAAGAGCTTTCTCTTGCAAGAGCTGGAGATACACGTTGGGGTTCTCATTACAAAACACTTTTGCGTTTGGTTGATTTGTTCCCTTGTGTTATGGATGTGCTTCAATATATTGAAGATGATTGCGAGAATACTACAAGTGTATGTCAAGCGCGCGGGCTTCAAATATATTTTACATCGTTTGAATTTGTATTTTATTTACACTTGATGTTGCGTATTTTGGGGGTCACAAATTTATTGTCACAAGCTCTTCAAAAAAGAGATCAAGATATATTGAATGCTATGTCATTGGTGCAATCAACCAAGGAAGAATTGAATGAGTTTAGAGTTGATGGGTTTGATTCACTTTTGAAGAAAGTCACTTCTTTTTGCGACAGTTATGATATCGAAATCGTGAACATGAAAGAAGTTTATGTTAATACAAAGAACCGGAGACAAAAGACTAATATCACATATCGACATTATTATGAGTATGATTGTTTTAATACAGTTGTGGATATGCAAATTCAAGAGTTTGGTGACATATTTGGTGAGATAAGTTCGGAATTGCTTATTTGTATGGCGGCATTGAATCCGCACGATTCATTTTGTGACTTTAACCAATTAAAGTTACTAAGGTTAAGTGAGTTATATCCGAATGATTTTACTAGCGAGGAAAAGATAGCTTTTGAGCAAGAGCTTTGACTTTACATTCATAATGTGCATCAAGATGAGAAATTTACCAACTTGAAAGGTATATCCGATATGAATAGCTTTGTTTTCTTTACTAAAAGTGACAAATATAAGTATATAACCAATGTATCATTAACTATGTTTTCGTTACTATTTTATAGGTATATCTGACCTTGCTAAAGTGATGGTGGAAACAAAGAAACATCTTACATTTCCTTTGGTTTATCGATTATTGAAGTTAGCATTGGTTTTGCCGGTTGCAACCGCAAGTGTTGAGAGATGCTTTTCTGCAATGAAGATTGTAAAGTCTGAGTTGCGCAATCGAATTGGGGATGCTTTTTTGAGTGCTTGTGTGATATGTGCCGTAGAAAGAGAAGCACTTGCAAATGTTACGAATGAAGATGTGATAAATCGCTTTCAGAAAATGAAAACTCGTAGGGAACAATTATAAAATGTAAGTTACTTCTAATTTCTATTTTATTTAACTTATGATAATTATTATATCATGTTGATTAAAGCCGGACCCCAGTCATATAAAATCCTGGATCCGCCACTGATCGTGCGTTTTAGGGAACACGGCTGGAATTTTTCATAGGAATTCTTAATGGTAGGTATTACAAGGGGGATTTCTCATGTTACGTCTAATTTTTGTGTGTGTTTTTCAGGCGATGGGTTCATGGAATTCAACGGGGCCGGAGGTTTTCACGAGTTTATTGGGATGAATTATTTTTGTGCATGGTCTATCAACTTCTACCCACAAGTCGTATTGAATTTCAAAAGGAAAAGGTAAGTTTACGAATGATTGATCTTTTACGGTTGATTAAAATTGAACTCTCTGTGTTTTTCTGTTTATGAATTCAACCGAGATGGAGGTTTTATGGAGTGTACTAGGATGGTTTGCTTTTTTTAAAGGCTGATTGAAATTGAATTTGTGATCTAATTAATTCATGCACGTTAATTTGTTCTCCAACTTTTTATTTCTTATTGGGGATCGAAACCTGCAGTGTGTTTGGATTGAACTTTGATTTCATACCGTTGAATATAACAGAGCATTTCGCTCATCTGTTATGGCTCCGATAAGATATTTATCACCCTGTTTGTATTTCTATACATACATGATTAATAACAAGGTCTACATATATAGCTCATCCATAACAAACATTGGACTTGAGGTGTATGTTAATCGAGAGTACTAAGGGTCTTAGCCGCTGTAGTTAAATGTTTGTTAACTTAATAACTTCCAAACTTTAGAGCCTCAAATACCAGTAAGAATACATATTGGGTACACTGTTTACACCCACATAATTGAAATTAAATCAAGCCCATAGACAATACATTTTTATCGGCAACGTCGAAATCTCAAGGGAGGGCAAGTCACTTTACAAATGATTAGTCTTAAATTAATTTTTTGGTATATTATTTATATAAATGACTAGCCCTCGATAATTTGTTATTGCCTCAACGTAGGTTTGTGCATGTAGTTAATCGTATGAATTGTAACATTCATATTGTTAATTTAAACTTTTAGATTACATTTAATTCTTTTTACGTTACAGACAGTAAATAACATTGATTAGCCTTCAATAACATTCATTTCTAACTTATAGATTTCTATTAATGATGAATTCATATTTGCTTATATTATTTGTAGACATGATTATAGTTCTAAATAATTTGTTATTTTCTTATTATACTTTGTATACAAAATATCTCCTTAGAAAGTATTAAATTTTTGGCTAACATCCGACAAAACATATTTTCTAGGTGTTTGTTTTTCATATCTCTTATGTTTAAGTTATTTTATTTATCATTTCTCTTACATTTAAGTTTTTCATGCTTTCTTAGGTAACAAAGCATAAAATTAATTTCAACTATTGATGAAAGTACAAGTGGCAGAATTTCGGTAGAGGTAGAAATGCAGTATTTGGTGTTCTATTGTTCCAAATGAAGATTATAAAAGATGCCAACTTCTTCTGTCGATTTTCCTTAATAGCTTTTGTGTTGATGGGTTGATGGGTTATAGACTCTCACCTGATCAGATGATAAAGTACTAAAGTAGGTAGTTCACATCAAATTGCTAATGGAGGTGCAACATCAATATATTAGAACCAATAGAAACATGATATTTTACATTTGTTTAGTTATATTAACATATTATATGGTTTTCATTTGTAAACAGGAGACTGATTCAAGTGTGATTAAAGATTTGGAAGTTGGTTGGACCCAACAATCTAGGATTGTTACTCCAGCGAGTATACACAAGAAAGTATATTGTCGAATACGATGAGATGGACAATTGATTGTGTGTTTGAGCCGGTGATCGTCCCAATCCTACTTGGAACAATTGGAGCTTTGGGTAAATGTAGAAGAAAATGCAAGGGTGATGGTCTCTTTTTCTGATTTATAGCCTTACATTTAACGAGTTTGCATCAATGTATTGAGTACATGGACATGGATGATTTTTGTTTCAAATTTCTCATTTTTTTATATGCTAAACTACTTTTGTCATTGATGATTGTATGATAGTTTAATATAGACTTTATGTCATCGAATTATCTTTGTTTTGATTTTAATATAACTAACATTAGACTACATGTTAAGATTTATTTAGTTAAAAACATATGTTTTTTTAAACTGTATTTTTTGAGCTGTTTACAATAAAATTGGTTTATAAGAGCATCTTCAACGGTTATGCTAAAATAAAAAAAAGTGGGATTTTAGCATTTTTGTTGCTCCAACAACTATGTTATCCTCTATGCTAAAACAGAGAAAATAGAAGAGAGATTGTAAAAATCTCTAAATTTAGAGAAATCTCTAAATATATGGGTTTCCTCTAAAACTAATCATTATCCCACAAAAGCAAACTTTTCTTCTTCCAACTTTCCATATATTCAATATTATAATAGTATAATTAAATAAATTAAATATTTTAATAAGATAATTAATGTTAGAGTTACTAAAATAGTATAGCTATTGAAGACTTGAAGTTAGGTGTAAAACCCTTTAAAGATTTTGAGTTCTTTTACTCTTATTTTAGAAATCTTTATCATAGGTGTTGGAGATGTCACATATTGATTTTGCTAATATTTAATCAACAAATTTTATTTAATAGTTTAAATTTTATTTAATGTATATATTTAATATTCTATTCAAATTCCAATCACAAATATCAATACCTATAGATGGTACATGCGTTATGGTTACACCAAATTGCATTGTATTAAATGTTTTTTTAATGAATTTTTTACAATAAACACTTGGATTAAATATGTTAAGTTAGTAATTCTTACTTGATTTGATATAGTTAGTATTTAATTGTGTTATCAAATGATTATATATTTTATGTTGAATTATATTAAATTAGTTTAATGGTTTACATAAGAACTTTCTTTTCTTATCTTCTCATGATATTTAGTATTCTTATTTGAATATCTCAATATATTGTTTATTATATTTATCAACTAATCTATCAATTATTATCTAAATTAGTCATGCTACCACGCAACGCGTGGTTCCCACACTAGTTAATTATAAGGCCGTGCGTACCGCATCGGGTACCACGGCGGGTTCGAGAAGCGGGTAGGGCGGGTAGGGTGGTACGGGGGGTATCGGGTAGGGGGCGGATAGGGGGTATCGGGTAGGAGTGGGTTCGGGAACCCGGGGGAACCGGCCAAATTTTTTTTTTTTTTAAATATAACCGTTTACCAACAGCTACTTTTTTAATTTTTTAATTTTTT
Organism: Saussurea involucrata; assembly: GCA_033807775.1. Lineage (NCBI taxonomy): Eukaryota > Viridiplantae > Streptophyta > Magnoliopsida > Asterales > Asteraceae > Saussurea > Saussurea involucrata. The sequence continues at coordinate 35,616,405 of CM066315.1, forward strand.
TTTTCAAATTATACACACTATATATATTAACCTCTACCACCTTCATTTTTTCACACCAAAAAAACTCTATATTTTCTTCCATTATTTCTTCTATTTTTTCATCACTTTATTTTTTAGACAATATGGATTCGCCACAACCCACTTCATCGACCGCATCATCATCATCCATAGACACCGACGAGTACTTTGAGCAGCAAAGGGAAATTTTTATAGGGTTGGTTCGAGAAGCTGCAAAATTAATTTATGGTAGCACTGCCTCATCGTCAAGAAGCGAACCGAGGGCCGGGAACATAGAAAGAGGTCGGGTAGCTGCAAACGAGCGGCTTTTGCGGGACTACTTTGGCAACAACCCGGTTTATACACCGGATATGTTTAGACGACGGTTCAGGATGAGCAGGCAACTATTCGAACGAATAGTTGAAGATTTAGCAGGAGAGTATCCGTATTTTACACTTCGGTTGGACGGCAGACACAAACAAGGTTTTTCTCCGATACAAAAGTGTACTTCCGCTATTCGGCAATTGGCGTATGGAGTAGCTGCCGACTCACTTGACGAGTACTTGAGGATGGGAGACAAAACGCCACGAGATTGTCTGCACAAATTCTGCACAGGTATTATTGAAATCTATGGTAAAAAATATTTACGCAAGCCTACTTATGTTGATAGTCAGAAGTTGTACACCGCGCATGAAGCTAAACACGGATTTCCCGGCATGCTCGGCAACATAGACTGTACTCATTGGGCGTGGGCAAATTGTCCGGTAGCATGGCGAGGTCAATTCATGAGAGGTGATCATGAGCACCCGACAATCATGCTAGAAGCAGTGGCCTCCCATGATCTATGGATCTGGCACACATACTTTGGTATTTCCGGTTCCAACAACGACATCAATGTTCTCAATCAGTCGCCCATCTTCAACGATCTCTATGATGGAAAAGCACCCGAGTGCCCTTTTGAGGTGAATGAAGTCACCTATAACCACATATATTATCTAGCGGATGGGATATATCCGGAATGGGCTACTTTCGTAAAATCATTTACGTGCCCACATGATGATAAACGAAAAAAGTTCAAGTCCGGGCAAGAATCGGCACGTAAAGATGTTGAACGAGCTTTTGGCGTGCTTAAGCATATACTTCATAACCCGGCACGCGGATGGCATCCGACAAGATTGGGAAACGTTATGTACGCTTGTGTCATATTACACAATATGATACTCGAAGACGAAGACCATGCCATTGGTGGTGTCGATGAAAACGACCTTGTAGCGGATGATATCGAAACACAAATCAGTGAGGAACAACGCGCGGCAAATGTTCGAGAAGTCAAAAACCGGGAGACTCATAATAACCTTCGGTCGGATTTGGTCGAACATATTTCGCGTATCCGACTTCCCAACAACGACGACGACTAGATTTTTAATGTTTTGTAATTTTTAATTTTATTTTGTAATTTTTAAATTTTTAATGAATGTTATGAATTTTTATTTTTATTATTTATCTTATTTTTATTTATTAAAAAATATATGAATATTTTTATTTTGTTAAATAATTAAATGTATAAATAAAAGAATTAAAAAAGCTGAGGTGGCATCAGGGTTCATTGGGTTCGTGGGTTGGCGGTACTCCACTTTAGGGTAAGAGGGTAGGAAAGAGAAAAGCTGATGTGGCGCTGAGGTGGCATCAGGGTTCAGTGGGTTCATGGGTAGGCGGTACTCATGGTCTAAGGGTGTTAGTACACAATGTATCCAAGATTTAGGGATAATTGTAATTAGTCAAAATGTCAAAGTCAAAATAGCTAGGTTTGGTCAAAGGGTATATAAACCCAATTGTTAGGGTTTGTGTGAGTGAGGTTATTTGTGTTTAGCTACCAAGTGTGTGTGTGTGTGGCCTCCAAGAGAGAATTAGGGCAAAACTCATATATTATTGATTCTCCTCTAAATCTATTGAAGTTTATGTGTTAATCTTGTTACCTGAATCACTCTCAATTGGTATCAGAGCTTAACAGAGTTGAATTTGTGCAATCATTCCTTCATTTTTATCAATTTTGAAGAAATTGAAGAGTTTTTTGAGTTTTTGAGAATTTTTGAAAAATTTCAAGGATTTGGAATCTGTTTGTGTTTTCATCGAATCATGTTTATAGATTGATTTGATTTGTTGTTTAGAACAAATTTCACTTCACAAGGTTGAGGTTAAAGGATTAAAATCTGTTTTTGAAATACAAAATTTCACAGAGTGGGTGTTCATGGTGTTCATCGAAGGTATAACACAAGTTTGGTGATCTATCTGTTGTTTCAAAGTATTTCGATCGTTCTACACTTCAGAGATCAATATCGTTAATGTGTTCGATCGATTTGCAACCTTCAGATCTATATATTACCATCAAATCAGTGAGCTCAAAGTTTTCTGGGTTCGACATAGTGTTCTTCGATACTCAAATGAAGGTGATGATCGATTTGATGTTTCAGATGAGTATATATAGATCTTAGATTCACAGATATGTTTTTCCTTATATTTCGATCATATTAATGCTTCCAAATCGATTTTTAGCAACAAAATCATTGTTTCTTAGTTTCTGCTCGTCGACTTTTGTTCTTCGGGGTTTGGGTCTAAGTTGATAATCAATCTTAATTTCAGCCGTGTTTTAACATGATTTGATAATACAGATTGACTCGTTTTTTATTATAGAGCATATTGGTGTACTCAGATTCGAAAAAGGTTGAAAGATTCAAGAGTTTGAAACAGATCTGGGTTTCGACAATTTTTTGTGTTCTTCGTGATGTTCATAAACATGATGATCGATCTAACCCAGTGGCAGATCCATGATTTTCTATGACTGGGGTCCGGCTTTAATCAACATGATATAATAATTATCATAAGTTAAATAAAATAGAAATTAGAAGTAACTTACATTTTATAATTGTTCCCTACGAGTTTTCATTTTCTGAAAGCGATTTATCACATCTTCATTCGTAACATTTGCAAGTGCTTCTCTTTCTACGACACATATCACACAAGCACTCAAAAAAGCATCCCCAATTCGATTGCGCAAATCAGACTTTACAATCTTCATTGCAGAAAAGCATCTCTCAACACTTGCGGTTGCAACCGGCAAAACCAATGCTAACTTCAATAATCGATAAACCAAAGGTAATGTAAGATGTTTCTTTGTTTCCACCATCATTTTAGCAAGGTCAGATATACCTATAAAATAGTAACGAAAACATAGTTAATGATACATTGGTTATATACTTATATTTGTCACTTTTAGTAAATAAAACAAAGCTATTCATATCGGATATACCTTTCAAGTTGGTAAATTTCTCATCTTGATGCACATTATGAATGTAAAGTCGAAGCTCTTGCTCAAAAGCTATCTTTTCCTCGCTAGTAAAATCATTCGGATATAACTCACTTAACCTTAGTAACTTTAATTGGTTAAAGTCACAAAATGAATCGCGCGGATTCAATGCCGCCATACAAATAAGCAATTCCGAACTTATCTCACCAAATCTGTCACCAAACTCTTGAATTTGCATATCCACAACTGTATTAAAACAATCATACTCATAATAATGCCGATATGTGATATTGGTCTTTTGTCTCCGGTTCTTTGTATTAACATAAACTTCTTTCATGTTCACCATTTCGATATCATATTTGTCGCAAAAAGAAGTGACTTTCTTCAAAAGTGAATCAAACCCATCAACTCTAAACTCTTTCAATTCTTCCTTGGTTGATTGTACCAATGACATAGCATTCAATATATCTTGATCTTTTTTTTGAAGAGCTTGTGACAATAAATTTGTGACCCCCAAAATACGCAACATCAAGTGTAAATAAAATACAAATTCAAACGATGTAAAATATATTTGAAGCCCGCGCGCTTGACATACACTTGTAGTATTCTCGCAATCATCTTCAATATATTGAAGCACATCCATAACACAAGAGAACAAATCAACCAAACGCAAAAGTGTTTTGTAATGAGAACCCCAACGTGTATCTCCAGCTCTTGCAAGAGAAAGCTCTTGATTTAACCCACTTCCAGTTTCAACTTCACCACTACCAATGAGTTTTTCCAACTTTTCTTTCTGACTTTCTCTGAGCATATCATTTCTTTTGCATGAAGCACAAACAACATTCACCAAAACACCGACCATTTCAAAAAAATTTACAGCACCATGATGTTTTCTTGCCACCGCAACAACAACTAACTGAAGTTGGTGTGCAAAACAATGGACATAATATGCTGAGCTATTCTCGTTCATGATCAAAGTTTTCAAACCATTAAACCTACCACGCATATTGCTTGCTCCATCATAACCTTGACCTCTAACCTTTTTTAAACTCAAACCATATTCAGCAAATAGAGACTCAATAGCAGATTTCAGATATAAAGAAGAAGTCTCTTTCACATGAACAAGTCCAACCAATCTTTCCTTAACAATTCCACAAGTAACATATCGCAAAACGACAGCCATTTGTTCCTTTTTAGATACATCACTAGACTCATCAACTAACAATGCGAACACATCATCACCTATTTCTTCAAAAATGGATTTGAGATTTCTTGTGCAAAACAATAAGCAATGTCTTTTTGAATATCTGGAGCCACCATTTTATTATTCCCCGGAGCATTTTCTAATGTGACATTACGAACAGTCTCATCACGGTTACGAATCAACTTAACTGTTTCCAAGAAGTGTCCTCTATGAAAAGATTTCTCTGATTCATCATGACCACGAAGAGGTAATTCACCATTCAACAAATGTCTAACAACATCAATTGAAACATTTAATCGTATTCGATGTTCAGTCTTCGCAATATCAGTTTGCTTATGAAAGGCAACATCAATAGGTTGATTATGTCTCATTAGATCCTCACTTTTTTAAGTGCTTTATTGTGAAAACTATTAACATCACCCACATGAACACTAAGTCTCCCCTTTTTATTCCATCCATTAAATCCTTCTGTTACAAAAGCATCACTCCCGCCTTGTCCCCCAAACTGTTCTCTAAACAAGTAACAACACAAGCAAAAAACTTTATCGGCTTTTACACTGTACTCCAACCAATTACCGAACTGATCAAACCAAGTCGGAGAAAAACGTCTTCCCTTATTTTTCTTCGGAAAATCATGGCCACGTGGTTGACAAGGCCCTCTAATCAAATACTTTCTCCAGATTTCATCTCTTTGATTAGGATGATAGTCTAAAATTCTTTTCCTTTCGGATGGATCCCAAGGAAGATCATTCAAATCAATTTCCATTGGAATTGAAGGAGTAGAGTTGGGTTGAGGATTGCCACCACTATTAGGTTCAGATGTTGATGCTTTCCTTTTTAAATTTTTTTCCATTGTTTCTAGTGAAATAATAAACCAAATTATATATTAGAATTTAACACAAAACCCTAACTAAAATTTTATAATATTTTTGAAAGTTGAATCTTAAGTTCTTAAGTAAACATTATAAACATATTACATACTGCATACTTGTAAAACATAAACGTAAATATTAACAATTTATATTAAACCTTAAACATTATCATTTACCGAATAATATTAACATCTAAGAAAAACAAAATAAAAATACCTTCAAATCATCAAGTGGATAATGGGTTGTTGAAGATTGTTGACTTGTTGTGGACCAACACCATTGACTACTGGAGTAGGAGCAAAAAAGAGATTGTTTGAATTTTGAAATCGAAAATCGTAAATCAGTGGGAAATTACCGCCATAGAGGAAAATGAAAGAGATGGGGTAATAAACTAATAAAGTAAATGAGTTAAAATTGAGTCTTGGGGATAAAGTAATGGATGGGGAATTGGGGATTGGGACGTGGGAAGTCTACAATCAAATGGATGGAAGTGAGTAGGGTCATTTAGAATTAGATTAAAAAATCTCAGTGGGTTCTTTAATAAAATATTTATAAAAATAATTATTTTTTACATTAAAATAGTGCAATTTTTTGAAATTGAATGGTGTCTAGAGACCCTATAGGCATCCATGTACCTCCGCCCCTCATCTAACCTTTCAGTGTATTTCTGTTGAGTTTAACTTCACAGATCGATTTCACTCATTTTTCCGATAAGATTGGGGTTTCGTAGAATCGAAAAGCATCACAGAAATCGGTGTTATTGTTGCTGAAAGAAGTCGCCGGATTCTGCATATTCCACCAGTGTTCATCCGTGTCGCAAGGCCATCGTTGTCGCAAGCAACCCAAATCATATCGCAACTCATTTTTTTGTCGCAAGTATAGTTTGTCGCAACTGCAGAGTTGCGATATCGCAACCAGCATCTTGTCGCACCCAAAAATGTGAATGTCGCCAGAAATATCATGATTGTCGGAAATGGTTATCGCAAGCATGCATGTACCGATTTTTTGTGTGAAAATGAGTGTTTGATGTTCTAAAAACATAAATAAACCGAAAGAAGCCATTTTTTGACGTGAAAACAGTAGAAAAACGAACGAGAAATCTTGCAGATCGTGTTTTTGGTGATGATGAACAGTAATTAACGGAGTCTGTTAAGTATCCGTTAAATTTGTTACATTTTTGGTCCTTTTCCAGTTAAGTCCGTTAAGTCCTGTTAGGTTTTAGAGTTTTACACTTTTGGTCCCTGGACTTTTAGTTTTAGATTGTGTCAAGTTCAGCCCCTGTAGTTTAGGTTTTAGGTTAAGTCAGTTTTAGTCCCTCTAGTTTTAACTTTTAGTTTTTACATTTTTAGTCCTTTGAGTTTTATTCTTTTTAGTATTTTTCATTTTTAGTCCTTTGAGTCTTAACTTTAGGATCTTTGTCATTTTTAGTCCTTCTCTTTTATAAGTGATAGTAATTTACACTTTTAGTCCCTGTTTTTCATTTTAGTTTCGTAAGTTGTCGTTTTTAGTCCTTATTTTTCATTATTTTTCATTTTTCATCGTTTTTATCAGTTTTTGCCTGCAATTAAACATAACTGATATATCTTTCTCGTGTTTTGCAGGTTTATCGATTTAAAGTCCAGTTTTCTGCATTATTTTTTTTTCTTTCGAAATTAATTTTTGAAGACAAATATACAATTTGTTTTTTCAAAATTTATTTTTGAGAATTTTTTTCTGACTTTAATCGATTTTCTCTTTTCGTTCAAGAGCACAAATTCTACTTCTCACGAAGTATCTGTTAACGATCCGACATTCTAATTTTTCAGGTAACGATGGATGATTATTCAATGGATGATTATCTCGCGCTAGAATATATGGGTTGGAATGATTCATCAACTGACAAACCCAAGGCAAGCTCAGAGGAAACTGTTACTCTTAAGGACAAGATGTCAGCTCCTGAAGCAAAAGTTGAATCACAAGCAGTTGATTTAACTGAAAAACTCAATAATGCACATAAAATAATAGAATCACAAAGACAAATAATCATTAATCATAACAAGTCATGTGAAGAATTGAAAAAAGAACGAGTTGAGATGGAACAATCTCGTACTTATTTTCGGAACAGAATGGATGAAATGGAAAGAAAAGTAAGAGTTTTTGGAAATAGGAAGAATGAGCTTGAACAATTGTTGAATTCTTACAAAGATAGAAACTCCGAATTAAACGAGAAAGCAAATAGTCTGAAGGAAAAGTTGTACAAAATAGGCCAGACTGAACAGACGATTCATCTTAACAAGCCGAAGAACTTTAGAACTTTAGATACTACAATGACAAATGGGGTGTGGGATATGACAATCCTCATTACTTGGAAAATGCTTTGAAAAAGGCACCATGTCTTTACAAGTTTCAATGGCTTAAGCTTCCAAACATAGATCCTAAATACAAAATCAACTGGCTTAATGAGGAAGAACAAGGGACTGAGGAAGAAATTAAAAGAAAGACCACTGTGAAAATGCAACTTCCTTTTTGTTATGATTCTGCTAATAGGAAGGCACTGGTTTGGAATTGGAAGCAAACCTTGTCTAATGACTATTTCCAGAGCTATGTGTAACGTCCCAAAAATTACAATAAATTTTAACTTTTAAAAATAAACATTTTATTAAATGAAACCTCATTACATATCCAAAACCGTTTCGTTTGCAACTTAACAATAAATATTCTCATTACAGATAAACAGCGGAAATAGATCGTTTAAATGATAATTCTAAATCTCATAAATATATAATAAACCCTTCGCATGCGCCAGTGTGTACCCGTCACGCCTTCGAGCCACTCGTACCTGAAACAACATTTTATAGGGGAAAGGGTAAGCACGAAGCTTAGTGAATTCAATACCACATATAATCCAATTATATCACACTACCCCTAAAACAGGTAGATACACTTAACAAGCATGCAAGTCTAAGAACGCATCCTAAACAAGCATACCCACACCAACCCACCTAAACAGGCATCCATCGGTCCCACCGATGACACACGATAACCGTGCACGTATCCCTCGGTCCCACCGAGTTCCTACGACACTCCTGTACACAATCCTCGGTCTCACCGAGTCCTCGGTCCCACCGAGTTAACACAAAGTCCAAGATCCATACTAGACACCCCCTATCTAGTACCACACAACAAGTAATAACACTATCACACACGTGCTACAGCAATGTAAATATAACCGTTATTATATGTAGTGAATGAACTCACCTCGAAAGCGCGTAGAATTCACGAACTACCACACGAGCTATCCAACTCCAAAATCTCTTCTCGACACCTAATTAAATGCTATAAAGTGTCAACTCGAAGCCCCAACCCTTAAATATAAACGTACGATTAAACGATCGATATATCGACTTTTCGGCCTAAACTGCAGGTCTGTTCGGGACCTGCTTAGCCCTTCCTCGACCCTTTAAACCAGAGATTATTTTCAATAAACAGACAGGTCTAGGTCTTAGCTTTCCAGGGACATATTAAACGCGGTCTAACGATTTTTCTACAAATTTACACGATTTTTCTAAGAATGGAACGCGAGTCTGCCGCATTCAGACCTGCTGTAAAAACAGCTGTTTTACACCTAGTTAGAGGCCGAACCAGACTTTCTCTAAAACACGAAAAGTGTGCCCGACACAGAATGTGAACCGTGGGCACCGAATTCGCCTCAATCCGAGCTACGACGGAAACGTTATGGCCGTCGCAAAACAGTGACAGATTTATACTTTCCACATAAAATGTCGATTTTATAAAAACGGTTTAAATGATTCGGGTTTGCAACTAGGGTTCACCCGATCAGGGTTTTAGGTTACAAGGGGTTGGACACAACCGCGCACCACCCGCTGCCACCTCCGGCAGTGGTGGTCGCCGGCGGCGGTTTACGAAAATCCGACGACGACAAAGAAAACGAAACAAAAGAACGAGACGAGAAGGGCTTACCATCCTACTCCATCTTGTCACACACACCACGCCCACACCACCACTGGGCTGGTGGTTTCCCGGCGGCAACAGCCTACAGCCGCCATGGCCGCCAGCGGCGGCGACGGTGGTTTTCCGGTTGATCGACGACGACGAGAAAGAAAGGAAAACAACAACAAGAAGAAGATGATTACCTCTCGGCGACGACAACGCAGCACCACCCAACAATTCCGGCCCCTCTCTCTCGCGACTCTCTCTCTCGCTACTGTCTCTCTCTCTCTCGCCGGCAAAGCTCTCGCCGGCGCCGGCGGTGCTGTGGTTTGAACGACGGCAACAGCAACAAGGGGATGGGGAGGGGAGGTAATAGGGTTTCGACGTGTGACTTGCGTGGGACGAGGGTTAACGAGAAGGAACAAGGAGGGGGTCGGTTCCTTCTAATGGGCCGACTCCATGCAAATTTACAATAAAAAAAACAAGTTTGGTCCCTGGTTTTTAAAACACTTTCAATTCCACCCCTAAACGTTAACACTTAACGAAAGAACCAACTAATGCCCAAAACTAAATTACTTCTGAACTTTTCCGTCAATCCCGTTAACAAGGCCCGCTTCAGGCAAACATATTAAAACAATATTTAATAAAGAAATAACCATACCGAGACACGGGCTTTACAACTCTCCCCCGCTTGAATTTGACTTCGTCCTCGAAGTCTCTGTCAAGGAATAGTTTCCGGGTAGTTCTCCCGCATCTCAGCTTCGGGTTCCCAAGTCCACTCGGAACCTTTTTGGTGCTTCCACTGGACCTTTACCAGACCAATTACTTTGTTACGTAAGGTCTTCGTCTTCCTCTCAACAATGGCAATCAGTTTCTCCACGTAATTGAGCCATTCATCAATCTGAATATACTCAAGAGTCTGAGTAATACGCTTGGCGACATTCCTAACTGGAATCTAAATTTCTCATACCGTCTAAAAATTTCTCGAATACTTTTCTTACCAACAAAACTCCTTCAAGAACACTGAAATTATGATCGGAAGAACACTCCAACAACTGGAATCATTCCTAGTCAAACGACTTCGGTTGTCTCCCAACCTTAGATGTTCCATACATCTCGGTTCAAATTTCAAGCTCTAACCATTCTAAAGTTGCTCACCAATATACCCTACAGGATACTCGAATCCGATCATTCCTACCATTAACTGTCGATTAACTTCCACGAGTTCTAAAAGACTCCAAAAATTTATTCACACGAATCATCAAACCAGTAAATTTATAATCACCCACGAAGGTCATTCCACCATAACCATTCATCACAAGCGAGCATTTCAGGGTTACCATTCGGCCTACAGTACTAACACGCATGGAATACCCAACCTTCCACCGTCGACGTATCCCCCACACTCGCTCTACGAAGCCAAGTTACACCGTATCGAGGATACACCTTGACGTCTACCTCCCAGGTAACGCCTCAAGGCCCAGCACATCGGAACTACCTCCCAGGTAAGTGCTCAAGGCTATATCCTCCTAGTGCCTACTGGAAAGTCAAGGTCATAACACATGAATACCGGGGTCCCACCCCGAGATACCCAACCGACCATTACTAACGACTGACTAACGTGTCTAAGGATCTAATGCAAAACAGTCTACCAACAACATGCCTATCCCGGAATGACTCACTCACCCAAACATGTAAATACTCAAAGTGCAATAAATGCAAAACTGTGCAACAAAAACAACCCATCAACAAGACTCCACATCGAGCCATTAAAACCGTGCAATTGACCCATGACTATCTCAAAGTCAAAACCGATCAAAATGCTCCACGCTTGCTAGACCCATAAGTCGGTCAAAAACGCGTTTAAATAAAGTTTAAGCAAGCAATACTCTAAAATCAACATTAGTCCCAAACTCAACACGGGTTAAACAACAGAGTTTTCCAGAAGGACTCACACCCTTAAAATTCTCAAAATGACACATAACACTTAAAAGCGCATTTCCCAAATGGTTTACAAAATCATTTACAAAATACTTTCAACGTCAAGATTTTTCATCTCAAAAAGATCGTATGCAATAAAACTACTATTACCAGCTCGGTAGTTACGCAAAAAAGGACACGCTCGTCTCACATAGGAAAATCATGTTGAAAATCATTCCATTGCAGTTCAGTTTACTTACAAAACACAAAGCGTAATGAATAATTTCTTTAAAACGAACCACCACAGTTCTGGTATGGATTGACTCATGACATGCATGCAAGGTAACTGCTCAAAATACTCGCTCCCTCCAAAGCAAAAGTTTTTAATTTCCCAAAAATAATCGGCAATTATAAATTAACCGAATGTCAACAATCTACGCATTTATATTTTCAAAATATAACACATTGTAAACGTATGCATGATATTCACAACACTAAAACACTCATTTGTCCAAATGGTCTTTCATTCCAACAAGAAGGAACTAAAACATTTTCATGCACGACTCATTTATCAAAATGTCAAGAACAAAGTTTACCCAATTATGCATACCCCTAAGTCGATAAAGCGCATTTTCATGGAAATGATACTAAAACATTTAGCTGACTAAAAAGCGCACCAAACAACTCATGATAAAATGTTACCAAAATATTCTTCCATGCATCATTTAAGTCACGTATGAATCAATCCATCCACTGAACTATTTGAAATAATATACTTATTACAAAACTCATATTAAACAAATCACCAACAAAGTTTGTAACTCTCGTGATAAAAAGGTTTCATGCACTTTCAAAACCATAATTCGAAATCTTGTGTGTGTGCTAAACATTTCCCAAAATTCCAAAACACAATCCATATAAGGATTGGAAACACAAGAATTAGTTAATGCAATTTTATTTTCAAAATCAAACTTTGTGCATGACTTAGTCGGCATTCTACGTCTCGACTCATACTACTCCAAATCCCTCCGGCCCACTATCGTCATCCGGACATTTAAACCTTTTAGGGCAAGTTAGGAAATCACGTCAAATCATCTTACGGCTTTTCCTCAAATCAAATTCGGCTCAAAGGCCTATGATTCTAGCACAATCATTAATCTTGACACGAAATGGTCTACTTAAAACAACATCACATCAGCAACCTCAACCACAAGTGGTCAGCCTAACCGTCCCATACTACGGCCCAAACGCTCACTAAAAGTGTGAGGCACGAAATAATGGGTAGCCCCGCTATCAAACATCACTACAGCAGACACCGAGTTAACTAAGAACGTACTTAATCACACAGCTTAAGCAAAATGCAACTACATACAATAATAAAATAAAAAATAAAAAAAAATCAAGTGATGAAATATACCTGTCACCACTTTAGGCGTAGCCTGTGCCTCCTCCACCGTCAGTTGATGAACTCTACCTCGGGCCGCCTCGGGTCCAGCCTGACCCACACGACCATCAGTAATACGCAAGGGAGCAGCCGCAGGAGCTCCTTGTGCCCCACCCCCAACAGTAACCCTCAGATTCGGGCAGTTGGCCTTCACGTGGCCCGTCTGTTTGTAGTTAAAACAGACCATCAGTGGTACCCTGCAATCCCGACCGTAGTGTCCTACCTGGCCACACTTGAAACAATTGTCGTTTATCCTTCCGCTACTATCCTTGGTTTTAAACCCACCGCTCCTTTGATTCAAGAGCGAGTCTGAAAACCTCGTTTTCTTTGGAACCGCCGATTCTGGTGCAACGGCTTGCGCCGTTTTCCTCTTCTTAGTCCGTTCCTCTAACTCAGGTTCCTGTCTCCGAGCAGCCTCCATCATCACTATTAATTCATCACGAACGGCGGTAATAATCTCGGGGATTGCCTCCCTAATAGCATGTTTTACTTCAGCCGCGATCAACTCACGTATCTGCTCAGTAGTGAGTCCAATACTAACATTCGGTTCAACATCGTTGTTCCTCCTTGTGATGGTCATTCTAGGTAATTAATACAACAAGCTATTAGCACACAATACTCATACTAACAACGTTCACGCTCAACTCCTCGGATTCCTCGTGACTTTCCCCGACTCGAGCATTGATCCTGTGTTTCCGATAGTAGGAGCTCTACTACTACCCTCCACACCTATCATCACTCGTTCCGAGTTCCATCCGAAGTGTCCAAGTAGTTTCTCGCCGATAACTACACCCATATGCCCGTACCAGCATATGTACGCACTCTTCCTAGCTCCCTAGGAATTCCACCTCGAAACACTACCCTTGCTACAACGAAATCCCTACTAGCCATAACGAGTTGCCTCGCGAATACCCCGTCACATGCAGCGTGAAACAAATAGACATTCGAATACAAGATTCTATCCTAGAACGGTTGGACTCAAACAAGAGTTGCGCAATAGAACTAAATCAAATATTCTAAGGCTATGTGATTCTTACTGCATACAACCTATAGGGCATTCACCTAACAACCTACCATGACTAACATAAGTTCCTACTAGCAAGCAATGAACATGCAGTACAGTGTAAATAGCACAAGCAATCTAGCATGCATACTCCTATGATCTAGAAAGCAATAAATACACTAAGTACTGTACCTTTTCCCTTGGCTCCGGCTGACTGTACACACTGCGCCCTCGATCACCGTTTCTCAAACGCATTTTCCTTTCTTTCATTTCTCAAAAATTTTAAGAGAAAATTTTCATAGCCGCAACTTGAGATCAAACACACCGAGATGTGTTTGATTCACTCAAGATGTGCTCTGATACCAAGTTGTAACGTCCCAAAAATTACAATAAATTTTAACTTTTAAAAATAAACATTTTATTAAATGAAACCTCATTAAATATCCAAAACCGTTTCGTTTGCAACTTAACAATAAATATTCTCATTACAGATAAACAGCGGAAATGGATCGTTTAAATGATAATTTTAAATCTCATAAATATATAATAAACCCTTCGCACGCGCCAGTGTGTACCCGTCACGCCTTCGAACCACTCGTACCTGAAACAACATTTTATAGGGGAAATGGTAAGCACGAAGCTTAGTGAATTCAATACCACATATAATCCAATTATATCACACTACCCCTAAAACAGGTAGATACACTTAACCAAGCATGCAAGTCTAAGAACGCATCCTAAACAAGCATACCCACACCAACCCACCTAAACAGGCATCCATCGGTCCCACCGATGACACACGATAACCGTGCACGTATCCCTCGGTCCCACCGAGTTCCTACGACACTCCTGTACACAATCCTCGGTCCCACCGAGTCCTCGGTCCCACCGAGTTAACACAAAGTCCAAGATCCATACTAGACACCCCCCCTATCTAGTACCACACAACAAGTAATAACGCTATCACACACGTGCTACAACAATGTAAATATAACCGTTATTATACGTAGTGAGTGAACTCACCTCGAAAGCGCGTAGAATTCACGAACCACCACACGAGCTATCCAACTCCAAAATCACTTCTCGACACCTAATTAAATGCTATAAAGTGTCAACTCGAAGCCCCAACCCTTAAATATAAACGTACGATTAAACGATCGATATATCGACTTTTCGGCCTAAACTGCAGGTCTGTTCGGGACCTGCTTAGCCCTTCCTCGACCCTTTAAACCAGAGATTATTTTCAATAAACAGACAGGTCTAGGTCTTAGCTTTCCATGGACTTATTAAACGCGGTCTAACGATATTTCTACAAATTTACACGATTTTTCTAAGAATGGAACGCGAGTCTTCCGCATTCAGACCTGCTGTAAAAACATCTGTTTTACACCTAGTTAAAGGCCGAACCAGACTTTCGCTAAAACACGAAAAGTGTGCCCGACACAGAATGTGAACCGTGGGCACCGAATTCACCTCAATCCGAGCTACGACGGAAAAGTTATGGCCGTTGTAAAACAGTGACAGATTTATACTTTCCACATAAAATGTCGATTTTATAAAAACGGTTTAAACGATTCGGGTTTGCAACTAGGGTTCACCCGATCAGGGTTTTAGGTTACAAGGGGCTGGACACAACCGCGCACCACCCGCTGCCACCTCCGGCAGTGGTGGTCGTCGGCAGCGGTTTACGAAAATCCGGCGACGACATAGAAAACGAAACAAAAGAACGAGACGAGAAGGGCTTACCATCCTACTCCATCTCGTCACACACACCACACCCACACCACCACTGGGCTGGTGGTTTCCCGGCGGCAACAGCCTACAGCCGCCATGGCCGCCAGCGGCGGCGGCGGTGGTTTTCCGGTTGATCGACGACGACGAGAAAGAAAGGAAAACAACAAGAAGAAGAAGATGATTACCTCTCGGCGACGACAACGCAGCACCACCCAATAATTCCGGCCCCTCTCTCTCGCGACTCTCTCTCTCGCTACTGTCTCTCTCTCTCTTGCCGGCAAAGCTATCGACGGCGCCGGCGGTGTTGTGGTTTGAACGACGGCAGCAGCAACAAGGGGATGGGGAGGGGAGGTAATAGGGTTTCGACGTGTGACTTGCGTGGGACGAGGGTTAACGAGAAGGAACAAGGAGGGGGTCGGTTCCTTCTAATGGGCCGACTCCATGCAAATTTACAATAAAAAAAACAAGTTTGGTCCCTGGTTTTTAAAACACTTTCAATTCCACCCCTAAACGTTAACACTTAACGAAAGAACCAACTAATACCCAAAACTAAATCACTTCTGAACTTTTCCGTCAATCCCGTTAACAATGCCCGCTTCAGGAAAAAATATTAAAACAATAATTAATAAAGAAATAACCATACCGGGACACGGGCTTTACACTATGCTATAGAAAAACCAAAGGAGAATGAAACAAAACCTGTTTTTGAAGGAAAAATCTATTACCCTCCTTTGGTACTCGAACAGAAGCTCGTAGATCTCGAAAGCAAGATTCAAGACATTCGAGATGAAGACAGAATTGCTTTTGAGATAGAAAAGGAAGTCATGCAAACTGTTCTTGTTAACAGTGAGAGAGAAAGTCTGAAAAGAAGTTTTCTGATTTTTCGAAGAAATCAGTTGAGGAAAAGAAAGCTGTTGAACTTAAATGCATAAAACTTTCAAAACAAAACTCTGATTTTGAAAAGGTTTTATTTTTAGAAAAGGAAAAGCTTGAGAAAAAGATGTCTGAGTTTGATATTAAAAGAAAAGTTTTTGAATCAAAAAGTGTTGAACTTTCAATGAAAATATCTAATTTGGAAAAAGAATTAGACATCGAAAGAAAAGAACTTGAAAAGAAGAAAGTTGATGATTTTCACGCAAAAAGTGTGAAAGATGTCTATTCAAATGAAAGAAAGTTTTTTCAGAATGAAATCAAGAAGCTCACAAAGAATTTATCTGGTTTATCTACTGAAATTATGATAGAGAAGAAGGTTAAATCTGGGATTCAAAGGAAATTTGATTTGTTATCCAAAGAGAGAAACGTTTTGTCCAACAAAGTTAAAGAACTTGAAGACATTATCTTTAAAGTTGAGGTTTCAAAACAAGCAAGTCCTGACACGATTGTTCAGACTCCACTTGTTGCCTCAACTAGTTCTGAATGTTCATTTAAAACGGCTTCAAGTTCAATTAACACTGATGTTTCTTCAAAGGGATTTGACAAATCAAATGGTCTTTCAAAAGATCAGATTCATCCTTCCAATCTCTTATATAATCTTTATGTTGATAAGTCAGATGCTTCTACTTCAAGGCCTTTTGAAAATCTTGTTTTCAAAAGAGTGAAAATGGTCTGGAAAGTGAAAGGTTCAACTCCTGAAAGAGATGTGCCAAAGTCCTCTGTTCCTCCACCTACGGTGAACAAGAAGAACAACGCTCCGAAAGGTAAGTCTTTTGTTAAACCTAATCTTATCTATTCTGCAAATCATTTGATTAGATTAGCACAAAAGCACATATGTTGTTCTTATTGTGGAACTAATGATTTTGTTAAGAAAGAAGATGTTCAGTACTGGTATGGTATTTACAATATTTCTTCAAATCGAACTGCACATAACAAGCCAGGACCCAATTGGCAATGGGTACCAAAATCTACTTAATCTGTTTTGCAGGTTCATCATGTGCGGTGCTGAATGCCTAATTACTACCAAACACATGACTGGAAAACAGAAGAGAAGTGTGCAATTTGAAGAAGAGTACCTGTGCTGAAACCATCTGCATAATTTCAGGGGGAGAAATATTTAAATATTTTGATAAAGTTTATGCTTATTGATAAATCTTTCTGTATGCTTTCTTGTAGGGGGAGCATACTCAATTAATGGTTTCTGAATAATTCAGTTCAGAACCCGCACTTCAATGATGTTTTATGGCTTCTAAACACTTCAGTTTAGAACCCGAGCTTTCAATGTGTTTGACTTCTGATCATATCAGATCAGGACTCGTTCTTAATCTCTAATAATAAATAAAAAAAATTAAAAAAAATTGACTTTGACTATTACATGTGCTACTTTTGTCAAATTAAGATCTTTGCAGATTTTGAGGGGGAGCTTATCCGATTTTAAATCAGTCGATCATAATTTGAGGGGGAGCTTAAATAATAGCACTGTAAGTATCTTCTGAACTCAATCTGAGATTGTTTGAAAGAAGAACAACTTTCAAGCATGAAAACGTGTTCTTAAATGTTCAAACCACTTCTCTAATTCAAAGAGATTTTATAAATTTAGAAGTGTGTTTTAAATGTTTACATGTATATCTCGGGTTGTTATATCATTGTTTCTGACCGTGTGTTTCCAAAGATTAATACTTGCGTATTATCTTGTCTATATACTTTCAAGTATTCATACACACCGGTTCAGCTTCTTATTGACTTTGTTATTACCATGTCTCAAAACGAAACAACTTTTCGATGGTAATACTCCCGTTTGTAATTCACTGTTGTTGAGCATCATATTCATTCAGCATGAGAACTTAAGCGTTTCATTCAAAGATTGTTTATATTTGTTCATATAAACAAAATCCAGTTCTTTGATACCCTAAACCTTACATGATTATCATTCATGTTATTTTGATCTGATTGATACATTGTCAGATTCTCAAACAAGTCTTTCGAATTCATTTCATTTCATTCTATATCCTTGTTTTGAGAAATCTTCAACGTTCAAATGCTCAAATATTTCATGATATTATTGAGGAGCATACATTCTGATGACATTGTAATTCAAAAGTTGAGATTCATATTTGTTCAAGCTAAACTGGTGAACAACACATCATTTTAGGACAAAATTTCATGGGAATCAGTGTGTGAGCTACGTTGTACTTCTATGGATCCACGTTAACCAGTGTTTCCTACCCAAGAAGTTACCCTTGAGTGATTGAGGGGTGAGGGGTCGAAATCAAAGAGTGGGGGAGATAACTCATCCGGTTGAGTAATCTCATTGTGCTGAGGTAAAATGAAAAAGAGAGTTTGGTTAGAAGTGAGCAGATTAAAAACAGAAAGAGGGTGTGAGAACAGAGTTAAAAGAATACGAGAACTCTGCACCAGCCAATTTCTGAGTCGGGCAGCCATATTACTGATTGGTTCACATTCTTTGGTGACCATCATTGAAACAGGCAATTAGCCCATGCCAACTCTTGATTTAACCCCACCAGCTACTCATTTCTTTCTCAACAAAGAAATGTTTCAATTTTCTTAGGGACGCAACATATTATCTATCTAATCTTCATTCGGAAGGTTTGGATATTGAAAAGGAAGGAAGTGTGCCCCACCTTCGCACTTCAATCATGCACATTGAGTCCGTGAAAAACTTGTTGTTGTCTCAACAGTTTACACAATTTGAGCCTAATTATTATCAAGCATAAGTTGCTTCAATCATTTCTACACTAGCACGTACACACAAGGAATATGTTTTCTTGTCATAACGTTCATAGAAATTCCTTAGTGTTTTCGATGATTGAATGGAAGCCCTGGAGGAGTGAACATCAAAAAGCTCCTTTCCAAAGTGCATTCGTTGTACTAAGTGGCTTTGTGCAACTTACAAGCATTTTAACTGATTCATCCGTTGTTTCAGGGTTGTCACTTCTATTATCTGAATTTGAAAAGATTCAGATAAACATTTTTTTTTGGAATTGACGGTTAAACATGTCAAAAGAAGGAGATTGTCTCTGGTATTCAAAGACTGCTGAAATCGTAAAGAATTTTGATGATCATGATGCTCACAATCATCAAAAAGGGGGAGAAATATCAAATAGAAGAAAAAAGGGAGATAATTTGAAGATTTCAATTTTCAAGAGTCAAAGAGATATATGTCAAAGGAAGATAAGTTCAAGACAGTTTGTTCAAGAGATCAAATGCGTGAAGATACAAAGACAGACCGTGCTTAAAGATCATTCAAGAATGCTGTTAAAAGCTCAAAGGCCGTTAAAACCTCAAAGCCCGTTCATTGTTCAAAGACTGAAGAACTTGCCAAAAGTCAAAGCTGCAAAGACCATTGATTCGAAGATAAAAAGATTTTGTTTGAAGACCGTGATCAACCTTACACAGATTTGAAGTTCGTGTTTCAAGACTGTTGACTATTTAACTTTAAAGAGCCTAAATGAAGATTTAAAGCTGCCAAACTGGATCTTGAAGATAAAAGCCTATCTGAAGATTCGTCAAAGATTTAAAGTGTTGAAGATCTGAAGATTAAAGAGCTGAAGACTATCGTCATATTTTTTCTAAATCTTGAATCCATAGGGGGGAGATTGTTAGTACACAATGTATCCAAGATTTAGAGATAATTGTAATTAGTCAAAATGTCAAAGTCAAAATAGCTAGGTTTGGTCAAAGGGTATATAAACCCAATTGTTAGGGTTTGTGTGAGTGAGCTCATTTGTGTCTAGCTACCAAGTGTATGTGCGTGTGGCCTCCAAGAGAGAATTAGGGCAAAACTCATATATTATTGATTCTCCTCTAAATCTATTGAAGTTTATGTGTTAATCTTGTTACCTGAATCACTCTCAAAGGGTATGAATTGTAAATATTAAAAATATTTTGATGTAGTATATATGATATATAATAAAATAATAAAATAAAAAATATTCAATATTGAGCTTATTTCGAAGGTATCGAAGAGACGATTACAATAGTGTAACTTGTTAAAATTAAAACGTATTTTTAACGTATTTTAGTTAATATACGATTATATGTGTTAATATGATGAAGGTGTAAAATTAAAATTAGAAAAGTAAAAGGAATAAAGTAAACTAAATAAATAATTATAGGGATATAAAATATAAATTTCAAATCAAATTGTATCAAATTTGTGCATCGCGGGACATTTTGTTTCCTAATTGCGGGCTACATTCTTCGGTCCGCGATCGCGGGCCCAATCGCGGGAAAATAAAGTATTTTTGCAAATTGAGAGAAATTTTGGGTATTTTGGTAACTGAGTTTTGAACTTTGGGTATTTTAATTAATTTCCCTTTTTTTTACCTTACGACGGAGAAACAATACGGTGACACGTGCCACCGTATTTCATTAACTAGGTCTGCCCATGGCTCCTCTTCCCTCCTAATCATCAATCAGAAGATTGTGTGTTTGTTTAGGCTTTAGCATTTGAAAGCAACTAAAATAGCAAAATTAACTGATCAAGTATAATAAAGTAACAAACCATTATTAAATCATAGGGAAATTTATTAAAATACCCAAAGTTTGACTTTGACATGCAGAAATACCCAAAATCTCTTTGATTTTGTAAAAATACCCCATTTTCCCGCGATTGGACCCGCGATCGCGGACCCAATCAATTTGCCCGTGATTAGGAGGTTAGTGTCCCGCCATCCACTCAATTTGATATATTAACTAAAATACGTTAAAAAATACGTTTTAATTTTAACAAGTTACACCATTGTATTCGTCTCTTCGATACCTTCGAAATGAGCCCAATGTTGAATATTTTTTTGATTTAATTATTTAATTATATATCATATATACTAAATAAAAATATTTTTAATATTTACAATTAATACTCTTATAGTTAATTATTTAATTTATGGTACATCTCTTACTTTTTTAATTTTTGTTTTACACTTTTATCACATTAACATAATAATCTTATATTAACTAAATGAAAAATAAAAAACTAAAAGACATAAAGTAAACTAACTAAATAAGTATAATATAATTAAATCAAAAAGTATTTAATATTGGGCTCATTTCGAAGGTATCGACGAGACAATTATAATGATGTAACTCGTTAAAATTAAAACGTATTTTTAACGTATTTTAGTTAATATACGATTATATGTGTTAATATGATGAAAGTGTAAAATTAAAATTAGAAAAGTAAAAAGTATAAAGTAAACTAAGTAAATAATTATAGAGGTATAAAATGTAACTTTCAAATCAAAAAATTAAAAATCAAGAATTTGAAGTTACATTTCACACCATTATACTTATTTAGTTAATTTACTTTATATCTTTTAGTTTTCTATTTTTCATTTTACACTTTTATTATATTAACACATATAATCGTATATTAACTAAAATACGTTAAAAAAATACTTTTTAATTTTAACATGTTACACCATTATAATCGTCTCGTCGATACCTTCGAAATGAGCCAAATATAGAATATTTTTTAATTTAATTGATTAAATCGTCAAATTATTTGGTTTATACGTCTAGCTGCATTGCAGCGGGTAAATAACTAGTATATATATCGAAATCGTTAACATATTTTAACGTAATTATATATGTTAATGTGGTATATTAAAACGTATTTTTTAACATATTCTAGTTAATATTTGATTTTTATGTTAATGTGATAAGAGTGTAAAACGAAAATTGAAAAAGTAAGAATGTACCATAAATTAAATAATTAACTATAAGGGTATGAATTGTAAATATTAAAGATATTTTTATTTAGTATATATGATATATAATTAAATAATTAAATCAAAAAATATTCAATATTGGGCTCATTTCGAATGTATCGAAGAGACGATTACAATTAGGGGTGAGCATAACCCGACCGACCCGAACCACCTGCAAACTCGCCACCCGACCACACGACCACCCGAACCACCCGAACCCGAGAAATAGTTTGGGTATCACAGATCGGTTTGGGTTTGTAAACCCATCACCCGAACCCGACCGAAACCCGAATATATATATATAATTTCACTGCCTCAAATCTCAATCGCAAACCTGCATCAAACCTGATCGTCGTGATTGGGAGATATCGGAGGAATGGTTTCAAGGGCGGAGGGAGTGGATTGGGAGAAAACGTAAAGAAGGTGATGTTTTCTCAGAAGAAACTTATAAAAAATCCCCAAATTGGATTTGTCAAAACCTTGTTATCATAGACTCTATGAGACGAATTAAAGTAGAGTTTTGTATGGCTTTAGAGAGTGTGTGAATAATGAAGATTGATAGAAGAATGCAGTGCCAATTTGAGACGTCCATTTCATCACACTCATCCCAATATTTCAATACATAGCTACATACACACAACCAAGGGAAATTGACTAAAATAGCCATTCCACACATGGGGTTTCTTTAAATAGCCATATTAATCACCTAATTCCTAAAATAGCCAAAAGTTACGCATAAAACTTACGCACAGAGTTTTCTGTGCGTAAGTTTCATTTTCCCCCAAAAATTAAAAAAAAAAGTTTTTAAAAAAACTTACGCACAGAGTTCTCTGTGCGTAAGTTTTTAATCATACATGTATGCGTAACTTTTTCGTTTGCACCACGTAGGCTCCACGTGGAAAACCCAAACTTACGCACAGAGATGTAAAACTTACGCACATAAATCTCTGTGCGTAAGTTTTTTAAAAAATCTTTTTTTTTATTTTTTTGAAGGAAAATAAAACTTACGCACAGAGATCTTTGTGCGTAAGTCTCTGTGCGTAAGTTTTCATATATATTTTTTTAATTTTGTTTAAGAAAGAATCCGATTCTTTTTCAGTGATTTGACACAAACAGTAAAGCAGCTTTTACTGAAATCGTAAATGGTCATTCATATGTTTTAAAAAACATTTTTTTAAACATTTTGGAAAAACATTTTTTTTAAATATTTTATTTTTTTATTTTGGAAAAAATTATATAAACAATTTAGAAAACGTATTTGGAAAACGTATTTGGAAAAATTATAAAAACAGTCGTAATGGCTTGCTTAATGGAAGCAGCTCTATCGGATATGAATACCAACCCTTCAACTTCTCCGATGCATTGCTTCAACATTACACCACGTTGAAAAACTTGATCAGATACATACTCCATCACATTGTTTACTTTTTCCCATCTTCCTCCACCACGGATATGCAACCTCAATTTTTCGGTTGTAGAGGCCATGGTTTTGGAATGAATGATGGGAGAGCGAAATAGAAAGAATTAAGTGTTTACAACTGATATGGAAGTAAGAAATGAAATAACAATGAAGTGTTTACAATGGACATACAATATATATAGAAACTGTAATGAAAATAATCAAATTATTTAGAAATAAGTTTTTTTCTATATTTTTTTCTATCTCATTCAAATTTTTTTTATAAAATAGGGATTCAATTTATAAAAAATTATTCAATCAATTTTTTTCAATAAATTATTTAAAAAAATGTTTTTCCAAAATAATCAAATTATTTTAAAAAATTATTTAGAAATAATTTTTTTTAAACAATTTGATTATTTTCTAAAATGTTTTTCCAAAAAATTAATTTTTTTTAAAAATCAATTGAATCCCTATGAATTGAATAATGTGCGTAAGTTTAGTTTTTCATAGGGATTCAATGTGCGTAAGTTTTTAAACATTTTTGGAAAAATTAATTTGAAAAGTAAACTTACGCAGTGATTCAATGTGCGTAAGTTTGGAAAAAATTAATTTGGAAATGTTTTTTCCAAAATCAAAAAATTAATTTAAAAAACGTAAACTTACGCTGGGATTCATATGTTTTAAAAAACGTATTCAAAAAAATGTTTATATAATTGTTTTTATAATTTTTCCAAATACGTTTTCTAAATTGTTTATATAATTTTTTCCAAAATCAAAAAATCAAATTATTTAAAAAAAATGTTTTTCCAAAATGTTTAAAAAAATGTTTTTTAAAACATATGAATGACCATTTACGATTTCAGTAAAAGCTGCTTTACTGTTTGTGTCAAATCACTGAAAAAGAATCGGATTCTTTCTTAAACAAAATTAAAAAAAAATATGAAAACTTACGCACAGAGACTTACGCACAAAGATCTCTGTGCGTAAGTTTTATTTTTCTTCAAAAAAATAAAAAAAAAGTTTTTTTAAAAACTTACGCACAGAGATTTCTGTGCGTAAGTTTTACATCTCTGTGCGTAAGTTTGGGTTTTCCACGTGGAGCCTACGTGGTGCAAACGAAAAAGTTACGCATACATGTATGATTAAAAACTTACGCACAGAGAACTCTGTGCGTAAGTTTTTTTAAAAATCGTTTTATTTTTTATTTTCGAGGGAAAATGAAACTTACGCACAGAAAATTCTGTGCGTAAGTTTTTATGCGCAACTTTTGGCTATTTTAGGAATTAGGTGATTAATATGGCTATTTAAAGAAACCCCATGTGTGGAATAGCTATTTTAGTCAATTTCCCCACAACCAAACCTACACGTGTCCATCACTTAGTTTGTTACAAACTAGGAGGCTAACATAATTGGTTCTTTATTAATTGTTTTGGTTACTTCTTCTAGTTTCCTTGTACTATAAAATATAAATAGCATGTACCAGTTAGTCTTTTACCATTTAATCTATGGTATCAGATTCCACAAATCTCTCTATCATCTACTACAATCTTCATCCTCACCATGCTAAATTCTTCAACCTCATATACCTCATATACGCATCTGCTAAATTCTTCCAACCTCTCTCCTCATTTATCTCATCTTCCTCCTCTTTTTCTAATTCTAATTTCACCCTTTCTTTCTCAGTCTTTCTATCTTTCTTTCTAAATTCTTCCAACTTCACAATACCCAACAAACAAGAACCATCCTTGGCAAGTGATTTTTCCATGTAAACCAAACCTGTTCATGTTAAGAAACCCGAAACCCGAACCGATCCACCCGAAACCCGAACAGACCCGAAACCCGAACAATACTTTGGACGGGTTTCGGGCCTGTATCATCCACCCAAAATCCGATCGGGTTGGGGGTTTTTGGGCCGAACCCGACCCGACCCGACCGATGCACAAGCCTAATTACAATGGTGCAACTTGTTAAAATTAAAACGTATTTTTTAACGTATTTTAGTTAATATACGATTATATGTGTTAATATAATAAAAGTGTAAAATTAAAATTAGAAAACTAAAAGGTATAAAGTAAACTAAGTAAATAATTATATGTGTATAAAATGTAAATTCCAAATCAAAATATATCAAATTGAGTGGATCCCAGGACACTAACCTCCTAATCGCGGGCAAATTGATTGGGTCCAAGCAAAAAATGGGATAACGTGAGAAAGAGAGGTCTCCTTTCTATATGAAAGACGAAGATCTGGCTTTGAAGCCTCCTTGAGTCCGACTTAGCTTCAGGTACGAGTCAAGAACAGAAGAAGGGGATATCCACAATCAAGAAGCAAGCTAAAAGCTGTTGTTTAGATGACTTTATGTTATGAAAGAACCCAGAAAAAAAATAATTATTGGAGTAGCCCGCCCAGTAGAGGCTTTCTTAGCGAAAAAAGTATATTCATGGATGAATTAGGGGAAAGAGTCTTCACCTTACTTTCAAGTGTCAATCATTTTTATTGAACTTTCTTTCAGGCTAGCTCTGGGCAGGGCACATACACACGAACCCACTTTGAGTTGGATCCGAGCTCCAGTAGACAGCGAGACAGCCATTGTGGTAAACGGGAGCAAAGCAAGGGAAAGAGAGGTGAGTGACGCCAAGGGGAATTCCAACACGAAGCAAGTGTTGTTATCACACGCCTGTCCTGTCTGATTGATTCACCTCCGATTATTCAATCAAGGAAGCAGAGTCAACCGCCTTTGAAGAAAGATGACTTATATTTTAAGATATTGAGTTGGACAATCAAAAAGCCCAAAGGCCAAAAAGAAGAGCAAAAACAGAGGAGATGTCTTCCTCATAGGCCATTGACTATCTATCCCCGAAGTCTTTCTCTCCGTCAAAGGGACTCTCTCTTTCTTGAACAAGCACGGCGCTATCAGGACAAAATCCTAGCAAAAGCAGAAAAAGAGGAAGAGAAAGAGGAGCGAACAACCACTATAACATTGTTAGATGAGCTTCAGTTGCGCCCCTTTGTGAACGAGGGGATCGAAAGCCAAAGGAAGTACGGCTGAGTTTCAAGACTACGAGACTAAGAGTTGGGACTAGCCGCATGTCATCTTTCTCAGAGTCTGAGCCTGACACCTCTATTATTACATCAAACAACAATTGAATTGGGATCAAAGAATTAAGGGATTGGATTTGTCCCCGTCTGTCTTGTGTTCAACGAAGGAAAGCGCCCTTCCTTCTTCAGCTTGAAAGACATCTCAGGAAAGAGCTACTTCAACTGAAGAAATTTCTTTAGTAGCGAGAACCCTTCCTACTCGAGAATAAGGTCAGGAAGTGAAGCGTTTTTTCAGTTTTTCTTTAAAAATCTAGTAAGTGTTATGCGGGGATGGGGATTCAGACCGATGAGGGACGTAGAAATTGCCCTTAACCGTCCGGAAGACTGAAATAGCTTTCTCGGGAGCCTTTGGGAGGTCGGGGTATTCAATCCCATGATACTCAAGGAGCAGGGCGTCGTATCCCATGATACTCAAGAAATTGCCCTTAACCGTTCGGAAGACTGAAATAGCTTTCTCGGGAGCCTTTGGGAGGTCGGGGTATTCAATCCCATGATACTCAAGGAGCAGGGCGTCGTATCCCAGGGGTTCTACTAATACATCGTATAGCGGGTCCAGGCTTGAAGTTATACCAAAAATGGAATGGGACAGTCATTTAAAAATGAGAAAATAAGGGTGTCAAGACATCTATATGACCAAGATGGCCATCTCACGAATTGGATTCAAACTAATATAAAGCTACTTTCCTTTAGTAGATCTGTCATCCCCCTCATTATAGTCCTCCTAGAATCAATAGCATTTCGTCGGAATACATCCTGTCTTTTCACCTTAGTAGTCCTATGCATAGTCAGTACTATAGCCCCAATCATGGCTACTAATAAAATCAGACTAGGAACCAAAAACCAGACGGAATAGTAGGTATAAAGTAAATTCCCAATGTTTCCAAATTAGTCCAACTTCGTACCTTTCCGGCATAAACCATATATCTCAGAGAGGTCGTATTTCTTTGGGTTGGTAGTAATGGAATGCTTTCATTATCTAAAATGAAGAACATTTCCCACCAAAAGATCAGTCCAATAATACCACTCACTGGTAAATAGCGCAATACTTCTTCGTGAATCTCCGCTATTTGAATATGGAACATCATAACAACGAATAGGAATGAAACGGCTATAGCTCCTATATGAACTACTGGGAAGATCATAGCGAAAAAGTCGAGACCTAACAAAAGAAGTAACCCTGAAGTGTTGCGAAAGACTGGGATGGGAAACAAAACGGAATGTACCGGATTTTTAGCACGTACATGACTCCTTGAGAGTTACCAAAATACGAAGTTCTCTTTTCGTTCTCTTCTTTCTTTTTTCTTTTTACTTGGTTGGAAGGGTCAGGGCCTTTCTTGCTGGGCGAGCGCATCCGATTCTAAAGTCCTTTCCTAAACCACTTCCCGTTCAGTTGCTGAAAGATAGAGAGAAGGCTTTCTAAATGAGATTGAGTTCCACGAATATGCAGGCTAGAAAGATGCTATTTGCTGCTATTCTATCTATTTGTGCATCAAATTCGAAGAAGATCTCAATCTATAATGAAGAAATGATAGTAGCTCGTTGTTTTATATGCTTTATCATATTCAGTCGGAAGAGTTTAGGTAAGACATTCAAAGTGACTCTCGACGGGAGAATCCAGGCTATTCAGGAAGAATCACAGCAATTCCTCAATCCTAACGAAGTAGTTCCTCCGGAATCCAATGAACAACAACGATTACTTAGGATCAGCTTGCGAATTTGTGGCACCGTAGTAGAATCATTACCAATGGCGCGCAGTGCGCCTAAGTGCGAAAAGACAGTGCAAGCTTTGTTATGCCGAAACCTAAATGTTAAGCCAACAACACTTCCAAATGCCACTTCTTCCAGTCGCATCCGTCTTCAGGACGATCTAGTCACAGGTTTTCACTTCTCATTGAGTGAAAGATTTGTCCCCGGGTCTACGTTGAAAGCTTCTATAGTAGAACTCATTCGGGAGGGCTTGGTGGTCTTAAGATTGGTTCGAGTGGGGGCTGAATAAAGAAGACGAATAGAATTTAATTCATGTTCATGCTAACAGAAGAGCGGATCCAATACCAAGACGACTTCTTGGGAAAGAAGTGCAACAAGTACTTTAGGAATTTGGGGATTTCATGCCCCACGAGTGAGTTTCCAAGTGCCCCCTAGGAGGCCAGTCTACCACAAGATCAAGTTGGAGCCTGGAGCCAAAGCCCCTTAATTTACTTAGAGCGGGGTTGGGTTTAGCAGATGCCCCCCCCCCCCCCCCCCCCAACTAGCATCTATTAGTTAAGGGTCTTGGTTGAACTCAGGAAAGAATTTAAGGAAGTCATTTTTTTCTATTTATATTCCAGCCTCCAAGGCTCTTTTCCCCTATCTTGCTGGGGAAAAGGTTGGGGAGCCCTTGTTTTATTCCAGAAAAAGCGGGAGCCTTGGGCATTGATTATTGGGCGCTCAACAAGGTAACCTAACCATCAAGAACAAGTATCCACTTTGATCGCGGGTCCAAACGCGGGGAAATGGGGTATTTTTGCAAAACCAAAGAGATTTTGGGTATTTCTGCAAGTCAAAGTCATACTTTGAGTATTTTAATAAATTTCCCAAAATCATATTGTGTTTTAAAGGGGGTCATTGAAGATTATTTAAAAAACTTATTGTAGGGCAATACATAAACACATCCACATGTCAAATAATATGACTTTTAAATAATGTGTTTTAAAGATGTGATCTTCAAATACTTTTTCTAAAAGAAACTTGGACCCAATTAATAACCGGTCTCCAAAGATTGATAGAGGACCATAACTAGTTTTTTCTAGGTTTATTTCACAAGCATATGCATTGATGATGAATGGTTTCCATGATTTACTATCACAATGTTAAGATAGAAAAAAAATGGGTTCAATCTAGGACCGGATTGTCGAGAAAAAAACATGACTTCTCGGCATTAGAAAAAGATGGATTCAATGTAGGACATGTTAACCCTGAACCTGATTATGTAAATGAGTGAGACAAACATATATATGGACAATAATTAGCTAAACTGGTCAATAATTAAGCTTGACATGAAAACATTAGTGATTCAATTCCATTACAAACTACTGTATAATAGATAAACAGAATGTGGAGCAAATAGAAAATAAGGGATACTGAGAGAGATGGAGAGAGGCCCAGATCCCATGATGAAACCATAAGCTCTGGCGATTGAGGCACATATTAGCTAGACAATGGGGGAGCAACTCGGTACGTAGAAAGTTTTTCTTTACACGTACTGCAGAGTTTAAAGTCATTGAGGGCACATGCCCCTTTATTGAATAAGTCCATTGATCCATTCGCGTCGAACCTCATGCAACTGCCTATGGTTGGTTGCACGTGTTTATTTCGAACTTCGAGCATCGATTCCATTTGGTCTCTTTTTCCTCTTTTGCATCAATTTATAGATAATATTTTTTCAACATTTTAACATAACATGTTCCATCCACTACAAAACATGCATGAGATGTTCACCGACTGAAAAATCTGTCGGTGAAAGTATGTCAGACAGGATATGGTTGGTATAAAGCATCACAGATGGATTACCGGATTTACTGACGGATCACCGACGACATTTAATATGCCGAAGGATCACCGATGACGTTTAATATCGACATATCCCAATACCGACGAAATACAATACCAACCAATCACCAACGGTTTTTACAAATGGATTTCCGTCGGTGATCCATTGGTAAATTATTTAAATAAGTGAAAAATACCGTATTTCTAATTAAATGAGACCTGCCAAGTACACAAATATAAAATTTGCTTTTCGAATGCAAAAGTGATATTTATTACAAAATATTCCTAATCCTAATTACTTCTCGGGAGGGGGACGATTTACAGCCTAGAACTTGTAACACCCTAAAATTTAAACAATAAATATAGGGGATTTCCGGAAAATGGGTAAAATTTAAACTTCAAAACATAAGCCAACTAAAACCCTTAAATGCAATGGGGTAGTTTGGACAATGCTCGAACTTAGGAGTTTTGAGACATAATACATAACAACCTAATAATCTAGAATTATAGCAAACTAGATTAATCCGGGTGTCACTATATCTCAAAAAATCTCTCATCTCGATCCCAAAAGCCCGACCTTCCCAAGCTCCTAAGCATGGTCGGCAACACGACAATCTAGACGCCGCTAGGTGAAACCAGTGATCCACAAACATGCAACATCAAGTGTTAGACAAAAGTCTAGTGAGATCTCGCGAAATGCACATTTATAAGATTGTGACAAATAAAGATAAAATGATGTTACCGACTCCGTGTGATCTCAAATTACCACAAATCAACTCGTTAAGCGTTCCCACCTGAACATGATTATATAACCGAGAAGCATTTATTTAACAACAAAATACGGGGGAGACCCGTTACCATCAGGGTGACAAGAACATGGGAATGGAGTCACCCACGACGTTATCGGATAGCACCTCAAGTCCCGGTCCTAGTTCCCATGCCATAAAGACATCACAACCTCAAACCATCTCGTACCATGCCTTTAGTGCGTACTCCGTCGAGTTACACCTCAAGGACTTATGGGACCACATTGCATATCCGAACTAGATGAGTTACACCTCAAGGACCTCAACGTCCCCTATTGCCTACTCGCTAGTTGCCGTAGAACGGTTTACCCAAACCGGACATAAGCCCATAAAGGTCTACCTCCTCGTGCACAAGGAGTTAGACTACAAGATTCTCATAACATGCTTATAATGTATTTAACACGTTTATAACAATTATAACATGGTAAAGATTCCTGACATGATGCGACGCATAATATAACATGTTCCATTTCTTCATTACCATAATTTAACCACTTATCCAAGGCATGTAGCTAACACAATTAATTATGGTAAATCCATATACATGCCTCATACTTGGACTCCCGTAATCTACACAGTTGTCGATACCTCTACAAGCATATGTTTTGAGACCAACATTTGCATAAACATGACTAACCATTCAATATTATACACATACATATTGGTATTTATATAAGTATGGTCATATATATGCATATATGAATCCACATATGCATATTTATATTCAATAATGAATATAAGTATACCTATGTACATAAATATATGTATGCATACCTATATATGTACATGAGCAATCACACATAAATATATACACATTTAATTCCAACAAGGATCCAACCATGCATATGTATATATATATATAGATACATATACATATACATTCATCTACGTATATATACACATATAGGTAATTCCCAAAATATACTTAGGGTAAAACCCTACAATTGACCAACTCTTCAACATAAGAAACAACATTATTTTAGGGTCTATAGCACTACTTAATGAAAGAAAGTGAAAGTTACTCACCAAATAGGGTTTGTAAAGAGAAAACCCCAACCTTGAAGAAAATCCTAGATTTAGCAAATTATTCCAAGTTAACTTCAACATTAAGTGTAAAACATAACTTAAGATAAAGTTGGTTGGTTAAAATAACTCACCTAAGGGTTTGGAAGTGAA
Organism: Saussurea involucrata; assembly: GCA_033807775.1. Classification (NCBI taxonomy): domain Eukaryota; kingdom Viridiplantae; phylum Streptophyta; class Magnoliopsida; order Asterales; family Asteraceae; genus Saussurea; species Saussurea involucrata. The sequence continues at coordinate 35,648,486 of CM066315.1, forward strand.
ACCCTAGAAAATATGGAAACCCTAGTTCTTTAAAGTTGACTTGGATCTTACTTGAAGTTAGGAGACCTCCTTAAATGCTTGTAGACGGAAGATTAGAAACCCTAGAAGTAACCTAAATGATTACTACTAGCGATCATGGAGAAGGAGTAGATGAGGAGAGGGGTGGAGGGGGTGGAAATCGGTCCAATGAGGGTGGAAAATCGTCCAAAGTGGCTGAGGAATGAATGCCCTAAAAAAGAACTCGTCGCTGCCCTTTAAATACCCACAGCACTTCGCCGACGATTATGACCATACGAGAGTGCCCCGGTCACTCTCTCCGGGCACTCTCGCCCGTTTTGTACCGCAAGTCCTTCGATGGAAAGGCAGCAGCTCGCGAAAATGACTCCCGCGAGGGTGCCTATGGCACACTCGCCGTGGCACTCTCGCCATGCATGTACCGAGAGCCCAACTTGGTTTTCAGGTGGTTCACGCGGGGTGGAGATGCATGGGTACGACTGGTACGTAAGATGGGTCTAACCGAACCGTCCGAATTGCTCTAAAACGAGAGATCTCATGCATGGGTTGGCCACGAGGAATGACACACACACACAACATGTATGTACACAAAATTTGCACGTCGAACTTACGAGGGTGGTAGCAAGGAATCCAAATTGAGGTTATTTATCTAGAAGAACCTTACCTGAGAATTTTGGGGTGTTACAATCCTCCCCTCCTTGAAAAGGATTTCGTCCTCGAAATCTTGCCTTTGATGTAAAGAGAATAACGATTTAACGATAAAGGCCTCAAAATGCGACACTTTTACAAAAACTTACTCTCTTCCATGAGAGTACCTTTAGGGCCTTAACCTAGTTCAAACTCTAACTAGAACTTGATAAATTCTATCTAACTTCTACATCGATTTTGCTGAAACTCGCTTCTAAACTTCACCTCGATATGCTACACTAATATTCCGAATGAAATTTGAATGAAGCACCTTTCAAACACATGATCTCGATGGTCTCCCAACCTGAGGAGACTCATACTACCTCAATAAGGTTTACGACTTTATTGACCTCGATTGCTCAATTCTCATTGATTCTCATAAATGAATTCACTCTTAAAGGCTTCTATTTAACCTCTATTGTATCGCCCCCTACTCTCCCTTGTCCTTGAAACTACGATGGTCCTTGTACAAGTCAATCCGACCGTAAACGACCATATTCATTTTAGTGCAGGGTATTCTTTACATTGTTGACTTTACCCTACCGCTAAGGAACTCACACAAGTAATCTTGAATCGTTCACTCACTCGCCATTAGCACCCGTGTACCAGCACATAGCTCCCCCAACTATAATCACTTGAATAGGATAAATTCCACTTAAGATATACTTTGGGTATTCCAATAAATCTCGACATCTTGAATATTCCCCAACTTGAACAAACAATTTCCATGAGAAAATGTACCATCGTACGTCGAAATTCTTAAAATGTACCGTAGGTATGCCCAACTATAACTTCCCTTAAAATGTACCACCGTACGTCAAAATTCTTAACGACTAAAACTATCTGATTCAGCACAACCTCCAAATCCATAATCCAAACGGCCAAAAAGCGCACCATCCAAAAAGATTCTCAAAAATTTATTTAATTAACCATTCTAGTAATTGATCATGTTCCATCCCAGAGCATACCAATAGACCCCTGAGAAAGTTGATCATCCCCACTCATCAATTATATAAATCTCATATTTCAACCAAACATCGTTCATTACAAAGCCATAAATCTTAACCATCGATACCAATTCACCAACATCTAATTCCTTATAGTTACCACATATATTGTAATCACTCCAACGGACTCAACGGAAGTACCCCCAAGTACTCCAACGGTTCATGACTTCAAAAATCCAAAAGTCGCGACCTATATATCACAAAATGAGTATGCACCGCGTCGATTTCTCATATCAACTTAAGGTTGATACTTGATGTGGGAACTCGAATTCCATAGCTACAACACTCTAAAACATTACCCCACGATTTTCTATGATCGCATAGAATCACTAAAACGGCACACTACCAACAATCAACTTGACGTCAACTAGGTAACTCATCAACTAGGGCAATTCATATGCAAGCAACCACATAAAAAAATTCAACCTAAAGCTACCGAAACGATAGAGATTGCTACTTACTAATCGAGAAAACATGTAAACCGGATACTTCAAAAATCCAAGCGTGCACCGAACTATCAAGATGGAATCCTGAATTTCGAAACTAGACACAAGTTAATCTTCCGACAGTCTCAATTCTCAAGGACTCTTCTAGTTCTCAAATATCATACCTTCTACAAAAAGGGTTTTAAATCTAGGCTTATAATGATTTCAAGGTTTTTCGAGTACAAGACCTAACAATCATGTCAATCTGCAGTTTTAAAAGATTTACTGAACATAAAATATTCATAATTATTTTACATGAACTTAAAAATTTACTACCACTATTAGATAGTCGTGTCAGGTGGCCGCAAATGACATGCACAAAGAGTCGAACGGTAAAAATACATTTACGTTGCCTAAAAACATCAATGATAACAAAGAAAACGCATACCACCAACTAACTCAAATGGACCATGATAGTCCAAGCATATATATTTACTCATGCCACACATGTAAACCAATCCATGCACTAGAGTAACGTGCAACGAAACTCGTTCGTCCAAACTCAAGGGACATACATACCACCGAATGATGTCAAAATTCTCCCATCCAATGATGACATCACATAAGATGAAATTCTCACAAAGTGTTACAAAAAGTATTAGTAAATCTTAAATGTAGACCCACGCAATACGGCAGAATTATGATTTTCCAAAATTACACCATTTAACCCCAAAATGTCATTAGGTGAAGTTTCAATTAAAGCTTTGCATGCGAGCAAGTGAGATCAAGAGACCTCATGTATCTACAACTCTACCAATCTTCGATATAGGTCAAATTACAAATCAAAATGCGCAATATAGCATGCTTGTGCCAAACTTAAAGCAAACCTTGCACATCAATCATGATTCCAACATTTCTTACTTAGCAATAAAATGACATGAAGCAGAATTTCCGACAAAATAATTCATGAATTTCAAAACATGGCTATACATCTAGGTGTGCCGAAAGCATTCTCCCAATTTTAGCCGCACGTTGTGTACAAGTAATTTGACCAAGTGAAATAACTTATACGAGTTATATATATATGTATTTCTTTTTTTTCTTTAAGAAATAAATATTGTGCATTCATTTGATCGAGACCCGAAGTCTTATAACCAAGTTTGCCAAGTTCACTAGCCACACCACTAACATCCGAATGTTCAAATTTCTTAAGGCGCTAATCGGCAGCTAACTCGATCAATCTTACAATCTTTTTCCTAAAATAATGATGATTTAACAAACCTATGGTTCAAACTTAACCAATATCTGAACCAAAATGGTCGGCTTAATGTAGTCGCCATACATAACTGTCACTCTAGTGACAATCTACCAACATTAATTATTTCGATTATTCGCTAAGAATCCACTATTTACTCCGTCGATCATCACAGAGAAGAAACTCGAGCAAACACATAACAAAGATCATACCTGTTAATTACTCAAAAGATTAACGGTTTGAAACGTATTACTACAATCACCAATGATCATAATAGCGATTCCAAGCACACTTACGTAACAATATGTTCATAATAGCAGTAGCTAATTGAAATTATGAACATACTACACATAAGCATTCTCATTACCACTTTCATAATTCACAATGACGTAATTTCCGTTGACTCCGAACTGTCCCATCTTAGTGGTTCCTACCCAAATTCCTCACATTTCATCACCTAATAGTCTCAGCTTAAGTCTAGGCATCATACTCACACACCTAGTTCACTTAAACTAGAGCTCTGATATCAACTTGTAACACCTTAAATTTAAACAATAAATAAAGGGGATTTCTGGAAAATGGGTAAAATTTAAACTTCAAAACATAAGCTAACTAAAACCCTTAAATGCAATGGGGTAGTTTGGACAATGCTCGAACTTAGGAGTTTTGAGACATAATACATAACAACCTAACAATCTAGAATTATAGCAAACTAGATTAATCCGGGTGTCACTGTATCTCCAAAAATCTCTCATCTCGATCCTAAAAGCCCGACCTTCCCAAGCTCCTAAGCATGGTCGGCAACACGATAATCTAGACGCCGCTAAGTGAAACCTGTGATCCACAAACATGCAACATCAAGTGTTAGACAAAAGTCTAGTGAGATCTCGCGAAATGCACATTTATAAGATTGTGACAAATAAACGTAAAATGATGTTACCGGCTCCGTGTGATCTCAAATTACCACAAATCAACTCGTTAAGCGTTCCCACCTGAACATGATTATATAACCGAGAAGCATTTCTTTAACAACAAAATACGGGGGATTGGGTTAATTGTTGATGGAACAGTACATTATGACGATTGATAAGAGTTGGACAACATGTAGACGTCGTAACTCTGATGAGTTTTGGACCGGTCTTCATGCCTTTATCGAGATAGCAAAGAGATATGTCAATAGTGATGGCAAAGTGATGTCCATGCACAAGGTGTTTGAACTTTACGCGTCAGACACCAAATATGGTTGAGGCTCACATACATAGGTATGGGTTTCAAGAAGCATATACGAAGTGGGTTTATCATGGTGAAGTAGATACTCCTTCTCCAATTGTAGCCAATGAAACAACAAATGAGATGACTGATGTCATCAATGACATTATTGGGGAGACAAACACTAATGAAGAAGAAGAAGAAGAAGATGCAGATGAAGGAACAAATGAAGGTGGAAGTGGTGTAGACAAGGAATTTGTTGAATTGTTAGAGGAGGTCGAAACTGAGTTATACCCTGGTTGTACTTGGTTGTCTTCCTTAAACTTTTTAGCAAAAATGTTGCATATGAAGGTCGTGAATAAATGGACTAATAGTTCATTTGACCAACTTCTAGAGTTTCTGAAATTTGCATTCCCGAAAGAAAATAAGATCCCAACTTCACACTATGAAGCTAAGAAGAAAATGAGAAAGATAGGGTTAGGGTACCAGTCGATCCATGTTTGCAAAAATGATTGTTGTCTGTTTTGGAAGGAGAATGAATTGAAGCATAATTGTCCAGTTTGTGGTGAGAGTAGATGGGTCGACAAAAACACAAAGGGGAAAAGAGTTGCCCATAAAGTGTTGAGTTATTTCCCTTTGACTCCTAGGCTTAAACGTTTGTATGGTTCCAGGCATACTGCAAAAGATATGATTTGGCATTCTACTGGACGGTCAACAGAAGTTGGTACGATGCGACACCCGGTCGATGAGAGTGCGTGGAAAGATTTCGATACAAGATATCCGGAGTTTGCTGCGGAACCTAGAAACATCCGTTTAGGTTTAGCTGCTGATGGTTTTAATCCATATGGTAATCTGAGTCTATCTTACAGCATGTGGCCGGTTATATTGACAACATACAACACGCCTCCATGGTTATGTATGAAAGAGTCTTCATTCATGTTGACTTTGTTAATTCCAGGCCCTAAGTCACCGAGGAAGGACATGGATGTGTTTTTGAGGCCTTTGGTGGATGAAATGAAAATGTTGTGGGCTGAAGGAGTTCAAACGAGAGATGCGGTAACAAACATTGTGTTCACAATGCGTGCTGCACTATTATGGACTATTAACGATTTTCCTGCTCGTAGTAGTTTATCTGGTTGGAGTGGTCAAGGATATAAAGCATGTCCTACTTGTAATGAAGACACTCCTTCATGTCGAGTACTTGGGAAGACATCTTATGTTGGTCATAGAAGTTTCTTATCCTCTAACCATCGTTGGAGGAAGAGTAAGCTATTTGATGGTAAACCCGAGAAAAGGCCACCTCCTAAACGATTCAATAGTGCGGCTATATTGAAGCAGTTAACTCATGTTCCCATTCGTACTACGTGAAAACATCTGAGGTTTGGAGGCGTGAAAAGAAAACGTGATCCAAAAGAGTTGAATTGGACCAAACGGAGTATCTTCTTCGAGCTTGAGTATTGGTCTTCTCTTGAACTAAAACATAATTTGGATGTTATGCATGTGGAGAAAAATATTCGTGACAGTTTGTTGGGTACTTTATTAATGAATGATAAATCAAAAGACACCACCAATGCAAGAGTTGGCTTAAAAGAGTGGGGTATTCGGAAAGAGTTGTGGCTTCAAGAGAAGGATAATAAGATTTTTAAACCACATCCTAAATACTCATTCACAACAGATAATAGGCGGCGGTTTTGTCAATTCATAAAAGGAGTTAAATTACCGGATGGCTTTGGATCGAACTTCAAGAAGAAGGTGACTGATAATGATACCAACATTACTGGGTTGAAGTCTCATGATTGTCACATTCTTATGCAACGATTGCTTCCCGTAGGAGTTCGAGGGTACCTTGATGCAAATATTTCAACCCCAATCTTCGAACTTTGCACCTTCTTTAAACAAATTTGCGCTCGAACTTTGATGGTGGAAGATATGAAGAAGGCAGAGGAGCAGTTGATTATGATCTTGTGCAAATTGGAACTAATATTTCCTCCAGCTTTTTTTGACATAATGATTCATTTGGTTATGCATTTACCGGAGGAAGCTATTCTTGGAGGACCAGTTTACATGCGTTGGATGTATCCTTTTGAAAGATATATGAAGAAACTGAAAAATTATGTCAGGAATAAGGCTAAGCCCGAAGGTTCAATAGCGGAAGGTTATGTTGCAGACGAGGCTTTGACATTTTGCTCTATGTATCTTCAGGGTGTACAAACTAAATTTAATCGCCCTGATAGGAATGTGGATGTTGTCGTTCCGAAAAGACTGTTGTCGGTGTTTGAATCTCAATGTCGACCGACAAGTGCCTCAAAAATCATATTTCTCGAGCCGGCCGTTCGAAAAACTGCAGAGTGGTTCATACTATACAACTGCCCTGAAATACAAATGTACATGGAGTAAGTATCTCCAACTTTCTTTAGATAAATCTTGGGTTTTGTGATATTAAGTCTAATATGTAGATCTTTTTTGAACTTATAGTCAATTTAACTCTGAAGTGAAAGGAAGTAATCTTAAACAAGAATTTCCTCCATGGTTTTATAAGAAGGTAAAAATATTATATATATTAGAAAATTTGAATTTTAAATAGGGATCATTACTTAAACTTAATATTTTTTTAATATATACAGATGTGTGGTCTAAGACAAGAAGGGTCTCCCGAGTGTACTGAAGAACTGTTATCTTTGGCGTATGGTTCGGATCTCAACGCACATTCTTATACTGCTTGCATAGTCAATGGTGTAAGATTTGTGGTACATAGTCGTGATATCCAACGCACCACTCAAAACAGCGGTGTAGCTGTACCAGGTATAGATGGTTTTACTTTCTATGGTCAGCTTGAGGAGATTGTAGAGTTACATTACTTGAATGGTTACTCGGTTGTGTTGTTTCGATGCAAATGGTTCAACACTGATCCGAACAAGGGGGGATCTATCACCAAAAATAACATCACTAGTATCAACACAAGGATGCATCGGTTGTGTCAGTTCTGAATGGTACAAAGATGACCAATTCATTTTTGCAACACAAGCAAAACAAGTGTTCTACATTGAAGTTCCGTCTCAAAGCCGTAACTGGAGGGTCGTGGAAGATGTTAATCATCGGAAAATTTGGGATCATCCAAGCATCAATGTTGTTAATGAGATAGATGTCGTACACGACAACAGTTCGTCCGATTTTGTGTTGATTGTTGACCTAGGTGAATTGCCCCGTATGAGTTTAGAAGGACGTGGTCGATCAAGTTTAGTTGATGATAGCCCTACTGCTCCTGTTGTGAACGATGAAGATTTCATTAATGATTAGGACGAGGATGAAGATGAGGATGAGAATGAGGATGAGGATGAGGATGAGAATGAGAATGAGGATGTTGATATTGATGATGATAATGCTAAGTCTGTAGCTCAGTATTGTTCTAGTGACGAATCTGATTGATATATCGTAATTTCAATTGTATTTGTTTGCAAGTTACGGATTTTATATGTCGTTAAAAGTATCAAATTTTGTAGCTTCTATATATCTCTATAAAAAGAACATAATATCTTTTAGTAAGACTTATTGATATAGATTCTACATGTTGACTTTGCATACTATTACTAACTTATTGTTATGTTGTGTAGTGATAGTATTACTCATTTGGCTAAACAGTGTTGTATGCAACAGTTATTCTCTGGAAAACGCCATCACTTATTGGGTGAGACTCTCGATCCGCCATCACTTACCGGGTGAGATTCTTGATCCTTGTCTTAGCTTTTTTAGGGTAAGATTTTTATTTTTTGTCATATTCATCTGCTATAATAATGTAACTTAGTGATTTTTTATTATATTGTTCTGTTTAGTTGTTGGACAAACAAGAATTATTTATACCACCTCTCTCTGCTAAGGAATGGGTATCACGTGATTGTCCTGATTTTAGTAAACTTCGATTCATTTTGGACTGAAATTAGAATATAAACCTTGATCTGATAATTGTTGGAATTCTCTGTATGCAATACTTGTTTTATTCGATATAAGGGGAATCTTGCTATAGTTCTGGTGCTATTTTTATTAACTTACCTTCCAATTTCTTCTGTTTTATGTAATATAATTGTACGCGATTTGTCCTAAAAGAAAAGCAAAAAAAATGTAATTTTACAAATTTAAATAAAAACAAAAAATGTTTCAGTTTACATTGGAGAAGAGAGTTAGAACAGGTCTCCTCCACACTTGTTTGTTTTATGGATTTACTTACATGTAACACCACGTTATGTTTGTAGAAATCATACAACATACACTGTTTTGTGGGTGGGTTATTTACTTTTAAATCCATGACCTTATGACAGGTTTCTAAAGCATAGTTATAGTTATATTTAGGTAGATAACCTTAAATGAGATTTTAATTAAATCCACGATCTTCTCACCAGAATGGAACCATTTTCTCTTTAACAGGTCAAAAGGTCGTGAATTTATTTAAAATCTCGTTTAAGATTATATACCTAAAATGACCCTTTCTAGGCATGAAAGACACAATTCTTCTTGTAAAAGGCCATGGATTTATAAATAAATTAAAAAACCTGTGAGAAGGTCATTTAACCAAATTAATCGCTAGAATGCGATTGTCTTTGTGTAAGGTTGAGTGCCTCCAAAACCTTTTGAATCTCCATATGGTCATGGCACTATCTACGCTCGTTGACGACAATTTCCACCATCCCATCTGGATAAAATAAATGGGAAAAGACTGTGGATCTTTTTGTTGATTCTAAATTTAAAGACCGTTGATCTTTTTGTTGATTCTAAATTTAAAGACCGCTCAAAGAAAAATGCAGAAAATAGGAGCCATGCGAAGTACTCAAGTCTTCATGGGTCTACATCATACATTGCTACAAGATATAAGAAGGTAATTAAGTTTGATAGGATTTATATAAACCCTAAACCGGATCTTTAAGCTCAAGAATGATTAGTTCTAGATCATGGAATAAACATATACAAATCACAACATGAACAGCGGAATTAAACGACAGATTTGTATAGCTAACAAGGTTCATTAATTTAAACATACTGATTACATACTCACGCCCCAATTTGTTGACCTAAGTTATCAACAAACGAATACTTCTTCTCAAGTATTAGGATTAAGAACCTTGGGGCTCATGCACACACATCTACACGTTTTTGTTTAAACGTGGGTTTCAAGAACGTCTAATTCTATATCTCTAGGTTTCTTTATATACTAGAAACCTAGATAAACTAGAAACTAGATAAATACCAATCCTAGATAAACTAGAATTTACAAGGATAACTATAAAATAAACATATTACAATTCGAACCCTTGTAAGTTGAAGTTTTGACACATCAAATCTATATGAAATATTCCTAACAATCTTTCCCTATTTGATGATGACAAAACTTAGCATCAGAATCTTCAAGTAGCTCTTCCCCTTTTTGACATAATCAAATCCAAAACTTATCAAACTTGAATCTTCCCCTTGAATGATCAACACTTCTTCTTCCCCTGAATTTATGCTAACCATCCTTGTGTCTTCGAGGTTATATCAATTACGTTGTAAAGAAAATCAACCATTATCTATTTGAAGTTGAAGTAAAAAACCAAACCTTGAGTCTTATATCCCGTAGAAACCAAGTGAACAACAACGTCATTCTCATGAATGAGGGGATCCCTGTCCTTCGACCAATCTTCTTCTCTAAGATTTCGTCAAATTGAAGTCACATTCTTCGAACAATTACGTTAATAATCTTCATAATATCACGGGTTATCTTTAACAGGTGAAGGATACCTTTAAAGATATGATAAGAACACAAACTCTAACTTTCACTTCTTCTTCAAACAAACTCTAATTAATCTTCCTTTTTGTAATCAACTGATGACGATCAAATGGTAGTCATTTAAGCATTCTTCCTCTATCGTTCATCAAACCTTCATACCTTGTGTGTGTGAATTTTCTTGAAACAAACAAAAATCATCCTCCTTTTGTCGAGCATGATCCTAACATGGTGTGTGACATGTATTCTCCATTGCATCGCGGCTTTGATTTCATGGCTTTGAGGAATTCTGAGTGAAGAACAATTTTTATCAAGAAAAAAAAACTGCTGGATTTCGAGAATTTCTGGGAGCGTTCTGGACGTCGTACGGCTAATCCAACCAGACATAATGTTAAACAATGTGTCCCGAAGCTGCTGTCCAAAAATCGCGACGATCCGACGGTTCAATCTCCGGGAATAGGCGAAACGGACGGCTGTGATTTTCCAGAAAATTTCTGCGAAAAATCTGATTTTTCTTTCTTTCGTTCGTCTTCTTTCGTCTCTTCAAATCTTCCATTAAACCTTGTTTTTCTTCAAGATCAGAGAGCACCATGTGCTCTGATACCACCTGATAGGATTTATATAAACCCTAAACCGGATCTTTAAGCTCAAGAATGATTAGTTCTAGATCATGGAATAAACATATACAAATCACAACATGAACAGCGGAATTAAACGACATATTTGTATAGCTAACAAGGTTCATTAATTTAAACATACTGATTACATACTCACGCCCTAATTTGTTGACCTAAGTTATCAACAAACGAATACTTCTTCTCAAGTATTAGGATTAAGAACCTTGGGGCTCATGCACACACATCTACACGTTTTTGTTTAAACGTGGGTTTCAAGAACGTCTAATTCTATATCTCTAGGTTTCTTTATATACTAGAAACCTAGATAAACTAGAAACTAGATAAATACCAATCCTAGATAAACTAGGAATCCTAGATAAACTAGAATTTACAAGGATAACTATAAAATAAACATATTACAATTCGAACCCTTGTAAGTTGAAGTTTTGACACATCAAATCTATATGAAATATTCCTAACAAAGTTAAACTTGTATACAATTTTAGAATGCATCAATGGTGCTATAATTGTTTTATTAATTTTTTGTTGCAGAAAAATCCGGAAACAAAAGAATTGCAAGGTTCGATAGAAAATTTCCGTGATATGCATTATAGGTCAAATGGTGGATGGGTAAACGACCTTGCTAAAGAAGATCATGTAAGTAATTGTATAAATTTGGACTAATGTGTGCGTGGATATATATATATATATATATATATATATATATATATATATATATATACTTATATTTAAATTACTTTTTCTGTTACTAATTATATTTCTCAACAAATATAGGATGCGATGCTTGCAGAAAAAGCTTCACAAACACAAGATGGCTCGACCTCCTCGTCTTCCCTAAACGAGAAGGGAATCATCACTAAAGTACTCGGGGAGTGTCGCGGTACGTCACAATGCAACCGAGGAATTGGACGAAAGTTGAAGGGTTCCGCTTTTTCCTCCTTCTTTGAACTGCCCTCGCCACCGCCACCCCCACCCCAACCGACTATGAATGAGGGTAGAGTCGTCGATGCAGTTAATGGTATGCACCAATACATGCATCTAATGTATAGTGCATTTAGAAGTTTTCAACCTGACTTTCAGTTTCCCCCACCACCGACTATAGACCCACGTACATTGTTCAATCCACCACCCACTATGGCGGGACAACAACCACCACCAGCTAGCACCACCACGTGCGGACGAAGACGAGGAAGATGACACAGATTCTGACTCGTACGATGATTAGATTTCTACCATATTAATATGTTTAAGATGTTATGAACATTTTATGTCATCAATTTTGTATTACGTAGTAATTTGAATATTAGATTAATTGGTTAAAATATATTTAATAATCTGATTTATATGGGGAAAAATGGTTGTTGAAAGCCAAAATACTTATTGCGTAAACATTTCGTTGTTGTAGGTAAAATGTTTGTTTTTAATTTTCCACCTATAGCAACGACAAGTCATTGCAGTAGATAAAAATTTGATTTTTTAATTTTTTATCTACTGCGACGACATGTCGTAGCTATAGGTATTTAACTAACTTTTTTATTTTTCAACCTACAGCAACAACAACTCGTCGCAGTAGGTAAAAAATTGATGTTTAAAATTTTCATCTACTGCAACGACATGTCATAGCTATAGCTATTTAATATATTTTTTTATTTTTCAACCTATAGCCACGATATGTTGTCGCAATAGAGAAAAATTGAATTATTTTTATTTTTGGCCTAGTGCGACAAACTGTCGTTGCTGTAGGGAACTACAGCTACGAACTTATAGTTACAAAATCTATAGCGACGACCGTCGTTGCAATATATCAATAGCGACGACATTTAGCGACGACTTTTGTCATCGCAATAGAGTAAATTTGTTGTAGTGAGAGTTCAAATTTTAATTGACAATCTTATAATTACCCCTTTTACAAAACTATCTTATAATTAGGACATTTTGTGTCCTAACACAATTCTACACTCAAGCGAATAAGAAAGAATAAATTTAGTTACTTAAAATGGATTTGAATGAGGAATTTCGAAACCAAAATAGTGGACTCCTTTTATTAGAATGTTTACGTGCCTTTTGTTATTTCATCGATCTATGTAATATTGCTTAGGGTAAAAAACTCCAAAAAAATCAGAACAGTTAAGACATTGTGATTAATTTGTATTTAATGTTTCGTATATATTTTTGTTTACGTGTACATAAACATACATGAAAGTTTGGTACGTGCTCCTTCTATAAGAAACTGAACTTTTACCGGGGGTTTTGGGACGTCCATCTGTAAAAGTTACCAGCGGCTTACAAAATCTCCAGTAAATTAAAAGTTTAACTTTTTACTGAAGGAAAATGTCACAAGAAAAATGCACTTTTGCTAACAAGTGTTGTATAAGCCGCGGGTAAAAATTGTTATAAAATAGAGTAATAGAAGGAGAAAAAGTGCAGCAAATTGATAATTAATATGTAAATAATCACTATCAAGGTTATTTGGGTTTTAAGTCTAATACACCCTAGGATTGTCTAATCAAACAACAAAACACACAACAACAAAATTCAATTTATAGGACACTTGGAATGTATAAACGTCCTAAAAACTACTTTATAGAACTTCAGTTGAGGGGAATTACTCATAAATGTCTTAGTTGGTTGAGGATTTATAAAGTATTATATTTAGAAGTGTTCCAATATAGGTTTAATAAACGTTTTTCAGCGTTTTAACAAGCTTTTTAGGACGCTTTGAGAACAAAGTGTTACATTAACTATTTTATAAAACCATCTTTCTACACATGACACTTGTGTTTATAAGACACTTTTCCAAATAGTGTCGTAGAAAATATCTAATACGACATTAAAAGTGTCTTAAACATCTGAAAGCGTCGTCCCATACATCAATATTGTAACAATTTTAGATAAGATGTTTTTGGTTTGATTTTATAAACTTAAGTCATATAATTTATTTTATTAAGATGCTTAGACATTTTAGATATCCTATAAAACCAACTTTGTTGTAATGACATATTCATTTTTATAATTACGTACGTTTTACATATCCAACAACTAAACATTTTACATAATTTATAATTAAATTTACATATTACATTAAGTATAAAGTACTCAACTAAACTAATTAATTAGGATTTAAATAATTAGGCTTATGAGTTTTTGTTATTTACCTAAAAATAAGTAATAACATAAAACAAATACTAAGAGGCCGTCTACCTAATCACTTACTCGGGTAAGTGCTTACCGGTAAATTCTAGGCTATCACTTACTTTCGGGTAAGATTTTAGTCCACCAAAATGACATCGTATGCAACAATTTAGCCGCTAAACGCTTACCGTGGTAAGCGTCGTCACACTCACTTATCGGGTAAGACTCTCGATCCTTGCTTTCGACTCTCGATCCTTACTTCCGCTCTTACCTGGTAAGATTCTTGGTCCTTGCCATATTTATCCGGTAAACTAATGTGATTTGGTAAGTACTTACCCAGGTAAGCGTTTTGTAAATGACCCCTAACTTTCTATTGTTCAAAAAAAAAGTTACAGACATTAAATAGGCTTTGGTGATCCGTTGCTAAATCATGTGGTCAATGATCCGTCAGTGAACTCAGACCAATGGTAATCCGTCATTGATGCCATCACCCACCATATTCTGTCCGACAGTCTTTCAACGACGAACTACTGACGGATTTTTCTGTTGGAAAAAGTGAAAGTCTTCTCTTCATACTTTCAAGTGATAGCACTTGAACAAACACATAGTCAAATGATGGAGCAAACAGGAACAAAGGGATCTCAACATTACAAGTAGTCGTTCGTCCAACAAACAAAAAGCAAGAGGGCCACGACCGGTTATGTTGAAGCAAATAGAAAGAATTACAGAAGGCTATTTCATATACGTACAAAAACTGCTAACAATGGTCTTGCAGATTTGAAGACCCATTTAATCTTGAAACACACTTTGAATATTAATTGGTAATGTACAGGTAAACATTGAAAGGTTCTTGCTTAAAATATCGATAGAAATTGTTGGTTCTCTTAAAGCGGTTTAATTTAAAAGATAAAAATTAATGAAACAAATTACATAAGAACAAATAAAGATTTTCAAGAACCATACACCATCCATCAAGTTCATGGGTTGGCCCAGGCACCCCAACCCCCACCAACTCCTTGGTCAGGTGGTGGCGAAGGCTTGCGACGAGTCCAAGGTTGAGGTTGTGCTTGAACAGTTGTAACCGAACAAGAAATGAGAGCAAGTGCAAAGAAAATAGCGAAGATGAAAGCAATAACACCTTTCATATTCATATATTGTTGAATTGTAATTATGATTTGTTTCGTCAATACATATATGTGTATATATATAGGGGTGAGATGTGAGATTTAGAGAGAATAAAAAAAGAATCGAACAACCACGAAAAAAGAATGAAAAATAACATATCAATATGAATGTCAAATTAAAATGAATAAAATGATTGTTTCTTTTATATAATTTGATTCACTTCAATTTTGATTATATTTCACCGACTTTTGATTAAAAATAGCATGGGAGATATTTTTATGTAAAAAAGATGATTGTACATATATAACCATCTTTCGATTCACATTTGTTTGGTCATCCAACCTAACCGGTCCGAGGAATTTTTTTAAGTTCTTTTTTAGAGGTAAGATTCCCGTTCTTTGCAATACATATCGGGTAAGATAGTAATTATCGACTTGATAAACGCTTATCTGATAAGTATTGAGTAAACTGTCAACATGTACGATTTATTTCTCCCGTAATGACGACCGAGTGGTTGGAAGGGTTCAACACTCAGAGATTGGCAAATATATACACATATATATATATATATATATAATTTTCCTGAAAGTTACGTTTATTCATGTAAATTACTTGAAAGATTGGTAGGTTTTGAATATTTGACTTCCATATTAAAGAAGTCAAAACCTAATAGTCAAAGTCTTCATATGAGGTGTGGTTGGTGAATGTGAGTTTTCGCTTGGTCAAAACAAAAAACTAAGAATGATGGTATGTGACCATAAAATGCCACATTAATTTGTGACAACATCTCTAAAAAAATATAATGAAAATTGATTATTAAACGGATCTTGGATTCGATATTCTAATTTAAGTAATTAAGTTTTTGCTTTCTCACGTCTGATTTTTAGTTTTGTATAGTGTTTGATTGGGTTTTTTAACCATGGATATTCGAACCAATTTGTACATACATTGGCTAATCTATTTCATTGGATCCTAAAGTTAATTAACAGCTAGACAAACCTCAATGTCCCTATGTGAAATTTGAGAAGGAAACCCAAGGTCTTCTCAAATGAACTACTTATCCCTCAAGATTGTTTGCTCGTCTTACTATTTGTGGTTTTTCCATATCACTACTAAAGACTTTTACCCACGAATTTTTTGCGAGAAACCTGTTGCTAAAGAGTGATTCATTACAAAACCGTCAGAAAAGTTGGTGGGTAGATTTTTGGTGGGTAATGCAAATCAGTGACAGATTACCCAGAGATCTATGGGTATTTTCATTTTCTTGAAAAACATCGAATTCTACAAAATCATTGGGCTTTTCTGGGTGGTCCCTGGGTAATCACCGACGAAAATTTCTCTGGGTAAAAAATTTATGGATAAAAGTTATTTATTTTTGTAGTGTATGTTATATCTTACTAATATTCCATTTAATGTTAAGAACATAGAATAAAAACTCTGTCTCACTCAATTGGTTTGGTTTGTAAATATTAGTTAAAGATTTATAACAATACATCCTATGAATTGTATGAAATGAAAAAGAAGAGTTAGAACATGAAGTTTGGAGATGAGGATAACAGCTTATCATACGAAGTTATGAAGGTGAGAATCATTCCAAATCTAACCCAACATTAGTATAATAAAGTATATAATTGGTTTCATTGCAAAAACTTCGTATTTGGAAAAACCAGTGACTTATATATGCATTCGTTATCCATATATATTACTAAATGAAAGTCTTTTACCTACAAAATTTTCTCTGAAAATTCGTCGCTAGGGGTAACTCGTCACAAAACCGTACAAAAACCGTCACATAAGTTGATGGGTTAATTGTTGATGGAAAACTCAAATAACAGATTACAACGGGTCGTGATTTATTTAAATCCTTGAAAAACATCATATCTACCGGAACCATCGGTATTTTGTGGGTGATCTATCGGCAATCACCAACGAAAATTTTCCTGAGTAATTTTTCGTGAATAAAAGTCATTTGTTTTGTAGTGATACTAGTCACTACAAAACAAATGACTTTTATTCACGAAAAATTATCTTGGGAAATTTTCGTTGGTGATTGCCGATAAATCACCTAAAGTTTTTTTTTTCTTAATTCAACACTCAAGAGAACAAAAAAAATCAATTACTTAAAAGTGCATTCGAGTAACGCATTTAAAACCAATTAAAATATCGGCTCCTTTATCAACTAGGCATAAAGTTTACGTTCCTAATTTTGTTACTTCAACTACATAATACATGATTTTGGTCAAAAACTCTCAAAAAAGCACAACTCTGGACTGACTGGACATAGTGATTTTGGGTATTTATGCAAACCTATTTTCAAACTTTGGGTATTTTAATTAATTTCCCTTTTAGTTTTCTATTTTTCATTTTACACTTTTATTATATTAACACATATAATGGTATATTAACTAAAATACGTTAAAAAATACTTTTTAATTTTAACAAATTACATCATTATAATCGTCTCGTCGATACCTTCGAAATGAACCCAATATAGAATATTTTTGATTTAATTGATTAAAGCGTCAAATTATTTGGATTATACGTCTCGCTGCATTGCAGCGGGTAAATAACTAGTATATATATATATATATATAGGCTCCGTAAAATGTAAATCTTGCATTTGTTGCACCCCTTAGAAACCACAGTCTGCATATGTGCAGACTGGTTCTGCACATATGCAGATGAATAGGTGCAAGAATATACATATAATGGACATACATTCATATGGGACAATGCATATATGCAGCACTAGTCTGCACATATGCAGACTGTGGTTTGTAAGTGGTGCAACAAATGCAAGGTTTGCATTTGATTTGTACCCTATATATATATATATATATATATATATATATATATATATATATATATATATATAGAACTCCTTAAATAACTAGTGTATATATATATATATATATATATCGAATTCCTTAACATATTTTAACGTAATTATGTATGTTAATGTGATATGTAAAAACATATTTTAGTTAATATATGATTATTATGTTAATGCGATAAGAGTGTATAACGAAAATTGAAAAAATAAGCGATGTACCATAAATTAAATAATTAACTATAAAGGTATGAATTGTAAATATTAAAAATATTTTTATGTAGTATATATGATATATAATAAAATAATTAAATCAAAAAATATTCAATATTGAGCTCATTTCAAATGTATCGAAGAGACGATTACAGTGGTGTAACTTGTTAAAATTTAAACGTATTTTTTAATGTATTTTAGTTAATATACGATTATATGTGTTAATATGATGAAGGTGTAAAATTAAAATTAGAAAAGTAAAAGGTATAAAGTAAACTAAATAAATAATTATAGGGGTATAAAAGGTAAATTTCAAATCAAATTGTATCAATTTGAGTATAGGGCATCACAGATGGATTACCGGATTTACTGACGGATCACCGACGACATTTAATATGCCGAAGGATCACCGACGACGTTTAATATCGACATATCCCAATACCAACGAAATACAATACCAACCAATCACCAACGTTTTTTACTAATGGATTTCCGTCGGTGATCCACTAGTAACTTTTTTAAATAAGTAAAAAATACCGTGTTTCTAGTTAAATGAGACCTGCCAAAGTACACAAATATAAAATTTGCTTTTCGAATGCAAAAGTGGTATTTATTACAAAATCTTCCTAATCCTATTTACTACGGGGGAGGGGGAGGGGGAGGGGGAGGGGGAGGGGGAGGGTTTTTAAACTAGAACTGCCTCATAAAAGCATAAAATTGCTTCGCTAGCGCCTTCTGTCGAGCTAGCTCAACAGCTGTCTCCTTTTGTTGTTGCTCCAACGCTACCTTCTTTCTCTGTTCAGTCTCCATCTGGCTCAAAAACTGCTCACAAGTCTCTCCATACTCCACCGGCTTCACTTTTAACTATTTATCGTCAATACATTGCTGATTGTTTGTCAAATATCGAATAATTACAGGTAGATGCGTTAAAAGAGAAGTTGACGAACTATGAGGAGGATGATAGATAGTTTCTGAGCCGACTGGAGACTGAATAGAATAGAGAAAGAGGGTAACGTTGAAGCAACAACAAAAGAAGACAACTGACGAGCTAGCTCAGCAGAAGACACTATATCCAAAGATTCTTGCTTAAAATGTCGATAGAAATTGTTGATTCTTTTGAAGCGGTTTAATCTAGAAAATAAAAATGAAACAAACATAAGAACAAATAAAGATTTTCATGAACCATACACCATCCATCAAGGGCATACGATTTTCCAGGCACCCCAGCCCCCCTTGCATCGAGGTCCAGGTGATGGTGGCTTGGGAGGACGCTCAGGTGGAGGTTGTGCTTGAACAATTGTAACCGAACAAGAAATGAGAGCAAGTGCAAAGAAAATAGCCAAGAAGAAAGCGATAACACCTTTTATTTTCATATTCATAAATTGTTGAATTTTGTAATTATGATTTGTTTCATCAATACATATACAAATGTATTTATATAGAGGTGAGATTGATCAGCAAGGTGATATTTAGAGAATAAAAAAAGAAACGAAGAACCACAGAAAGAATGAAAAAATATATCAATATGAATGTCAAATTAAATAGAATAAAATGATCGTTTTTTTTCTGTTTAATTTCGTTCACTTGAATTTTGCCCGATTTTTTTATTTTAAGAAAAGGTGACTGTAACCCTCTTTTTCTTCACAACCTTTTGGTCATTCAACCTAACCGGTTTGAGTAAGTTTTTCAGTTCCTTTATTGAGATAAGATTCTCGTTCTTGCTATACTCGTCTTGTAAGATAAAGTAACCCGATAAATATTTATCTCGTCTGGTAAGCTGTGAACATGCACCATATGATAGCTAAAGGAGTGATTAGAGGGAACACTCAGAAGATGACGAATATCCTTTTTTTATTCTCCTGAAAGTTACGTTTATTCATGTAAATTACTTAAACATTTGGTAGGTTTTGAATTGAATAAAGCATTTAGAAAACTTCGCGATTAAAGAAGTCAAAACCCAATAATCAAAGTCAATATGTGAGGTGTGGTTGGTGAGTGGTGACACTGGGTTGTCGGTCAAAATTCAAAACTAAGAATGATGGCATGTGACCACAATTACGTCATTAATTTGTCACAATATAGAGAACAATATAGAAACATGTTGGAAGAATATAGAGAATAAAAATGTATTTTTCTCTATTTTAGAGAAGATGTTGAAAATGCTGTTAAAATATCTCTAACAGATTCTTTATAATTTTCTTTAAAATAGAGAATCGAAAGACAAAATCTCTAAATCAATTTATATTTCACTCCAACAGATTCTCTATTTAGAGATTTCAACATCAATTATATTATTAAAATATTATAGACTTTGTTATCCCAATGCACCTTTAAAAAAAATATATAAAATGATGATAGTTTAATTTTATTGATGAAAATCTATAAAATAATAATTTCTCTCAACTCCCACCAAGTTTTAGAGAATTATCTAAACTTGAAGATATTTCTTGTTTTCTCTATTTTAGAGAACAAGATAGAGAAGTTGGAGACAAATAGAGAACAAAACCTCTATTTTCTCTATTTTAGAGAAACTGTTGGAGATGCTCTTAAAAATCAAGTTTTTGTTTTTGGTTAATATTCTCTTATGATTTTTAGTTGCGTTTGATTGGTTTTTCTATAACCGTGGATGTCCGAGTCAATTTGTGCGCACAATGACTAATATATTTAATAGGTGCTGAAGTATAAGTTAATAACTAAACAATACATCCTCTGCTATGCATGAATCGAAACTTAGTTTAGGAAGGAGAGTAAAGGAAAAGGAGAGAGGGGATGAAAGTAAAAAAAACTCGTGTTCTCGAAACTTTGTTAGGAAAGAAATGAAAGGATATGGAAGAAAAATAATGATAATTTTCTTCCAAAACTTTCCTCCCAAATGTGGGAGGAAAATGAAGGAAAGGAAAGTGATTAAAAGAATTTAAAAAAATTACAAAAATTATTAAAATTACAAAACTACCCGATATTTCGCTATAAAAGATATATTTTTTAAGGGTATATTAGTAAAAATGACGTCTTTTCTTTCCTTTCTTTCCTGTTTAAGAACACGAAAAAAATAATTTCATCTCTTTCCTTTTCTTTCTTTTCCTTTTCTTTCGAGAACACACAAAAAAAATTACTTTTCTTTCTTTTTTTTTCTCTCCGGATTAGAGAACATAGCGGAAGTTTTGAGAAGAGGATCGATGGATCATGTGAGAAATTAATAGTCTATCAATCGAAATTATGAAGGTGGGGATCATTCAGAATGTAGCCCAACATTAGCATTCTTATATGTAACGACCAAGTCCTTTTTTTGAAAGGTTTTATATCTTATGATAAGTTTTAATAAAAGTGGAAGTTGATGGGCTAGTTGGTAGATATGGGATAGAGTATAAAAGGGCACAAAACCCTAGGTGAACATTCTATTCCTGATTGTGAATGTTGTTTGGCGGCTGATTAGAGGAAGAAGAGAGAAAGAACAAGAAGGAGAAAGGGAGAAAGAAAGAAGAAAGAAGAAAGAGTGATAGATCAAGAAAGAAGAAACAAATTCCAGTTTATTGGAGAAGAAAGGGAGGTGTTCTTTATTTTGATTCAAGCAGGTAATCTCTTCTCCTCATCTCTAATCCTTGATTCTTGCTGTTGATTTAGTTATTTTGGGGGGTTTTTGTTAAAAAATGAGTTTGAAGCTAAATGGGAGAGATTAGGCATCAAATCGTGTCTTTTGCAGCTAAGATTTCAGTGTTAGTTGATCTTAGTGATCTTAATATTGTTGCTAATCTTTAATCCATGAGATTTCGATCGTGTCTTTGATTCTCGGACCAATTAGGAGTCAGGTCGGCATCCGGAAAGTCCTCTAGACGTCCGGACACATCGAATCGTTTGAATGTTTCCGGATGCGGAAACTGTCCGGATGAGAAGAGTATCCGGTATGTAATTGTCCAGTAAGTATAAGCGTCCGGTAAGTCTAGTGTCCGGTAAGTAGGAATACCCGGGACTTAGTGTTGTCCGGAATGTTGCGTCGTCCGGAAAGTAGGGTTGTCCGGAAAGGGTTGTGTCCGGAACGTTGGGTGATTAGCTTATGATTTGTCTGTTCATTCAGGGAAATCGAGTGGGAGTCGGGAACATACTAGAAAAGAGGAGTAAGAGAATCAGGTGAGTTTTCTAACTAAAATGCGTGACTTTTGATGTGTTTTCTAAAGCGAGTACATGATGAGAAATGCCATGTTTTATTCTTATGCTTTTAATTGCACGAAAGTTGTTAAAGTTTTATAAGGGATGTATGCATACATTGGTTGAGATGTAAATTGGCTAAGTCGGGGGGTGTGGCCCGCCAGCTCGTGTCGGGAGGTGTGACCCGTTTATGCCAGGGGTAGTGTGGCCCTGTAAGACAGCATGAGACTGACTCGTTGTCACCCTAGGGTGACTTCAGGGTGCCGATTTACGGGGCGGACTTATCCGTGAATGATTTTATATGAACAGAATTATGAATGAATTGTATTGAAAATTATAAACCGTTTTAAATGTTTTGGGAACTGTAAAGAGAGACTCACTAGGCCTCCTGGTCTAACCCTCGCATTTTCAAATTTAAAACCTTTTCAGGAAAACAGGTGACGAAAGGCTCTGGCAAGTGAGCAGGGCGGTTAGCAAGGAAGCTCGGTAGTGTAGTGACACTAATATTTAGTCTAGACATTATTCTCAGTTGTGTAGGTTGATTCCGTCAACCAGATTTTGATATGATGTAAGAAATTTTGGGACCCGTTTTGGGATATTTCACCTTATAAGAATTGCATGCTTAAAATTTGTTTGGGTTGTTATAGTTGGTATCAGAGCCGTAGTTTAAGGGATTTAGGTGACCGTACGGGCCTAAACTTAAACTTGGGAGTAGAAATCACAACTGAGAATCAGGAAATGCGTTAGAAGGGCACTATTGTAGATACAAGAAATGCGTTAGGAGGACACTATTATAGAGATAGGACTAATAGGGTACTGAGGACTGTCATGTAAGGTAAGTTTGAGATTTCACCTGGCCAGTGTAATTGCGAACTTACAGGTATATGTATGTGCTTAACCTGCCCTATTATTCCGAAGTGGTAGTCAGAAGCTAGTGTTTATGTCGTGTTCCAGTACTTTAGAATGTCAGCAAGATCCCTGAGGGGTAGACTGAGACCCCTTGTTGGGGAAGTTTCATGAGAAGTCATGGTGATGTGATGTACGTATACATCGTAGAGAAGAAATGTTGTATAGAGTGTTACGAGTCGTCTAGAGGTAGCTCTTCGTGGATTCGGAGAGGAAGAATGATTGATTTTTTAGTAAGACTTCTGTTTCTAGAGTGTCTCGGTTCTAGAAATCGGGGGATAGATCAGTTCGGTTGGTAAGGAAAGACAGTTTCAAAACCTTAAGGGTATCAATGGAGCCCTGGCTTCTTGGTCTAGCTTTCCATTAGCAGAATAAATGAAATAAGATACCTATAGTGAAATGAAACCCTGTAGAAGTGGAAAGTGAAATAGTTGATCAAAACGAAATAGTATGAAATGGTTGAGTAAGTGGACCATTGAATGTATGTATAGCAAGTTGTTGCAAGGCCGAGAAGGCGACCTCTGGTCGAAAGTAGAGTGTCAACGATAAGTTGCGTGAGTAAAGCGATTGACCTGGTTTGAGTGAGTAGCCTTCAATTGCAAGTAGAGTTTCATGCATTGAGTTATATGTGTACATGAGATTTTTCATAAGTAAAGTAAATGTGTAAGTATCAAATTTGATCAGATATGAGTCGGCGTGTGCAAGCGTATGTTTAAAGAAAATACAAATCCATTTACATCGTACGATGAAGTCTTGAGGTTTATGATTTGCAAAATATTCCACTCTTTTCATGATAAGTCAAGAAAACGTTTGAATGCACAACTTTTATAACTAAAAGGAGTATTGACGTGTTGAAGTTATATAAATGAGTGTGAGGACCGACTGGTTTACTTCGTGTCGGTAATTGCTTTCAAAATTTTGTCGTATGGAAAGATTTTTCATACAATATTTATTTCTGTCGTAACAACACATTTTTAGTTGAGTAAGATTAAGTTTTACGGAAAGATTGCATGGAAACGACCCTCAAGATCGTTGTGCAGGGCATTGAAGTTATGAGAATGTTGGGGTCGTATGTACCCAAGTTGTTTTCAAGTGTGGTTTTTTTAAAATGATCAAAAGTGTGAAATGATTCATTTATCGCGTTGTCAGGCATGAAGGCTATGAACTCAATAGGTCGTAGAGTATTACATTTTAAGCTAAGGAAGAACTCCTAGATAGGAGAGGTGTTGGACAAATCAGGGGAGAATGTTTATAGCTTTAGTATTTGTGTTCTAGAGGAAAGGTGAGCAGTGGAAGAGTCGGAAGTGGACTTTAGTGTCGGTTGTATGAGGGTCTGTACCCTTGTGCGGTGACTGGAAATACAGTTGCCGAGGGACGGTTGTGTTCAGGGGAAGGACTAGAAGTCATCAGGGTGTTGGTATTAGCAACTCGGTATGAGTAGGGTGGTGAAGTAGGAATGAAATATCCTCGACGTCGAATAAGGGTTGTAAAGAGATCTTGTGATACTGACGATGCACAAGTGGGTTTGAAATGAGGACGGCGGGGTGTGCATTTGATTAGGATATGTTGGAAGGATTAGGTTCAATAAGGGACCCTTGTTGAAGAGTAAGTTAAGAAAGTATCAACAGTTCAACTATTGACGTTGAAGTCGGCAGCTGTGTAAAGTGTATGAGGTCGAAGACTTGAATCACAAGGTTGAAAGTTGAAGGACCACCTTGTAGGGGTATTAAGTTAGTGAAAGACTGCTGTTTTAGATAAGAGTTTTACTTACGAGGTGGATAGTTCGTTAAGAATGAAGTATTTAGCACAAACGAAGTGAGGGTATAGATTATGTCGATCTTTGAGGAAATGTGCCCTGCCGATGTAATGGTTTGGTATTGCAAAGAGCTAGCAAGAAACGAGTATGTTAGAATTAATCAGAAACTCGGGTGTTGTGGTTCAACTAGAGCTGGGGAGAGGCAATGTAGAGAGATAAACTCGGTTATTTATGCGTGAGGTCTTGAAGATAAGTTTGAGTTGTGTATGATTGGCCATGAGAGTTTCGGTCTGCAGTGTGATGTTATGAGTGAGGAATGCACAGTTATGTAGTGATAATAATTGCCAAGTTAAATGTGCCAGCTAGCGTCGTAGTGATGTGAGGTTAGAGAAAGAGGAAACTTTAGGTGGAAGACTTTTTGGGGGTTTCGGATGAGGTGTTCGAGTTGTTAACCAGATTGTTGGAGCACGTAGGGTGTGAGTTGACGTTGTGATATGATTATGTTCGGGATAGCATCACAGAGTGGTGGTGGGTAGATACCCAAAGGAGAAACCAAGTGTCTTTAGCTGTAAGAGTCGCTAAGTAAGCATATTTTGGGATAATTGGAAGTTTAAAGAAAATGATGGATGTATTAGTCAGAATATGGTGGAATAGATGTGAAATCCTTAAAGAATGTGAGTTGTTGCTTATGTGTGAACGAATTGTCTGAGAAAGTAAAAGTTGGAGTTTAAATAATGTATAGTGACGTCGAACTCTGGTGTCAGTTCGAGGTGATTTGGTCGAAAGCCTTAAGTTAGAATGTTAGTGCAACCGTTTGGTTATGTGATGAGAAAGCATTTGCAGCTTGGGAATTGTCGGAAGAGAAGGGCGAGTAATGATGGTGGGCAGTGCTCCACGCTAACGTGGGGACGTGAAGACTGTATGTCAGATTAAGTAAGTAAATCGGAAGTAGTAAACTTGACAGTAATGCCGATAGGTGCAGTGTTGTGTAGAATGTCCTTGATAAGTGTGCGAACTTTTTGAAAGAGTATTGAGGAAGGAAATTGTGTATGATTTTGTGCAGGAAAGAAGTGGGTAAGACAACTGAATGAGTTAAGTTAGTGACTTTGTGAGAAACGTTCAAACAAACTGATCGTTCATTGTAAGCTATTGAGAACAGTAGGGTGTGATCGTGGTTACCCCTCCTAGTTGAGTGGGAGTAACCGAAGTT
This sequence comes from Saussurea involucrata, assembly GCA_033807775.1. Classification (NCBI taxonomy): domain Eukaryota; kingdom Viridiplantae; phylum Streptophyta; class Magnoliopsida; order Asterales; family Asteraceae; genus Saussurea; species Saussurea involucrata. The sequence goes on from CM066315.1 coordinate 35,674,789, forward strand.
ATGTTATATGACTAGACGCTTATGGCAAGCAGTGAGAAATTGATGAGCCTTCAGGATAAGTTCAATTCGGATAGGTGAGTACTCCAATAAGGAATTATAGAGGTTTCCTACTATTAGACACGTTAAGTGTGAAATGATGAAGTGATGAGAACGTACGAATTAGTTGACGAGTTGTAACCAATGTGATTCGGGAAAGGAGTATGATCTGCATAGACGAATGTCGGTTGGAAGAAGTAACCTAGAAATTTCAGGTATACAAAGGAGAGGACTCATAGGTGTGAGCTTGTCGGGATGTACAAGGTTGGCCTTGGGCCAAGTTGTCAGTGAGCGAGTTTTCCTGGTAGAAGATTCTCGTTGTTGTGGCGGGAAATTCCTGCCAATTTCTTTCTCTTAAGAAAGTATAAATGTATGAGAGACCTTAATTAGATGTGTTTAAAACCGTGAGTCCCGATGTGTGGACGGAGGCGAGCAAATGGAGGCGCGATTGGCCTTGGATTTATCAAGTAGTTTTAAGCGAGTATAGTGATCGAAGAGGGTACAAGTAATTAGTGCAAGATGGCACGTTATAGCAAGTGATGACTCGCCGAGAGCGGTTTCATGTATGGGGTGCGGTTATGTTTCCCATCTGAACGATTTGAGGCAGCCGAGTAGAACTGAGTGGTTGGATTAAAAACATAAGACTGTGAAACCTCGAGAATTGAGAGATAGGTAAAGTGGACTACGTCTGTGGGTCCGTCGGAGTTATGAAAGTTGAATAGATAGTGCACGAGCTTGAGGTACTAGATGAATTTTTGGAGGAATTCGTAGTGTGATGTGCGCCTCTGTTATGAGGAACAGATGAGGGAAGCTGTAGTGATGACGACCTTGCAAGAATTACAGGCGATAAGAAGTTGACTTTTGTCATTAGTGAGAGAGTTAGAGCAGCGACATACAAGTTAGACTTGCCAGAAGAAGTAAGAGGAGTTCATCCAATATTTCATGTGTCAAATCTTAAGAAATGTTTGGCCGAGACCGATGTAGCCAATCCATTAGGAGATGTTAGCATCGATGAGAGACTGTCGTACGAAGAAGAACCAATAGAGATTGTGGACAGCAAGGTCCGAAAATCAATGAATAGAAAAATTCGGCTAGTAAAAGTTCAGTGGAGGTATAATAAGGGATGAGAGGCAACGTGGGAAGTAGAATCAGATATGATGTCCAGATACCCTCATCTTTTTGAAAATGGAATTTAGGGGATGTAATTCTTTTGAGGGGGGAGTGTTGTAACGACCAAGTCCTTTTTTGAAAGGTTTTATATCTTATGATAAGTTTTAATAAAAGTGGAAGTTGAGGGGCTAGTTGGTAGATATGGGATAGAGTATAAAAGGGCACAAAACCCTAGGTGAACATTCTATTCCTGATTGTGAATGTTGTTTGGCGGCTGATTATAGGAAGAAGAGAGAAAGAACAAGAAGGAGAAAGGGAGAAAGAAAGAAGAAAGAAGAAAGAAGAAAGAGTGATAGATCAAGTAAGAATAAACAAATTCCAATTATTGGAGAAGAAAGGGAGGTGTTCTTTATTTTGATTCAAGCGGGTAATCTCTTCTCCTCATCTCTAATCCTTGATTCTTGTTGTTGATTTAGTTATTTTGGGGGTTTTTGTTAAAAATTGAGTTTGAAGCTAAATGGGTTAGATTAGGCCTCAAATCGTGTCTTTTGCAGCTAAGATTTCAGTGTTAGTTGAGCTTAGTGATCTTAATATTGTTGCTAATCTTTAATCCGTGAGATTTCGATCGTGTCTTTGATTCTCGGACCAATTAGGAGTCAGGTCGGCGTCCGGAAAGTCCTCTGGACATCAGGACACATCGAATCGTTTGAATGTTTCCGGTTGCGGAAACTATCCGGATGAGAAGAGTATCCGGTATGTAATTGTCCGATAAGTATAAGCGTCCGGTAAGTCTAGTGTCCGGTAAGTAGGAAGTACCTGTGACTTAGTGTTGTCCGGAATGTTGCGTCGTCCGGAAAGTAGGGTTGTCCGGAAAGGGTTGTGTCCAGAAAGTTGGGTGATTAGCTTATGATTTGTCTGTTCATTCAGGGAAATCGAGTGGGAGTCGGGAACAGACTAGAAAAGAGGAGTAAGAGCATCAGGTGAGTTTTCTAACTAAAATGCGTGACTTTTGATGTGTTTTCTAAAGCGAGTACATGATGAGAAATGCCATGTTTTATTCTTATGCTTTTAATTGCACGAAAGTTGTTAAAGTTTTATATGGGATGTATGCATACATTGGTTGAGATGTAAATTGACTAAGTCGGGGGGTGTGGCCCGTTTATGCCAGGGGTAGTGTGGCCCTGTAAGGCAGCATGAGACTGACTCGTTGTCACCATAGGGTGACTTCAGGGTGCCGATTTACGGGGTGGACTTGTCCGTGAATGATTTTATATGAACATAATTATGAATGAATTGTATTGAAAATTATAAACCGTTTTAAATGTTTTGGGAACTGTAAAGAGGGACTCACTATGCCTCCTGGTCTACTCTCGCATTTTCAAATTTAAAACCTTTTCAGGAAAACAGGTGACGAAAGGCTCTGGCAAGTGAGCAGGGCGGTTAGCAAGGAAGCTCGGTAGTGTAGTGACACTAATATTTAGTCTAGACATTATTCTCAGTTGTGTAGGTTGATTCCGTCAACCAGATTTTGATATGATGTAAGAAATTTTGGGACCCGTTTTGAGATATTTCACTTTATAAGAATTGGATGCTTCAAATTTGTTTGGGTTGTTATATTATATACATAATTGGTTTTATATGATGAGGAATTTTGAAACCAAAATATATAGTGGACTCCTCTTATTAGAAAGTTTACGTGGGTTTCGTTACTTCATCTATGTAATATTGCTTAGGGTAAAAAACTCCAAAAAAATCAGAAAAGACATTGTGATTAATTTGTATTTAGTGTTTCGTAGATATTTTTGTTTACATGTACATACAAATTCATGAAAGTTTGGTATGTGTGCTCCCTCTATAAGAAACTGAATTTTTATCGGAGGGTTTGGGACGTCCATCTGTAAAAGTAACTTTTACTAACGGCTTACAAAGTCTCTAGTAAATTAAAATTTTAACTTTTTACTGAAGGAAAATGTCACAAGTAAAATGCACTTTTGCTAACAAGTCTTGTATAAGCCGCCGGTAAAAGTTGTTATATAATAGAGTAATAGAAGGAGAAAAAGTGCACCAAATTGATAATTAATATGTAAATAATCACTATCAAGGTTAGTTGGGTTTTAAGTCTAATACACCCTAGGATTGTCTAATCAAACAACAAAACACACAACAACAAAATTCAATTTATAGGACACTTGGAATGTATAAACGTCCTAAAAACTACTTTATAGAACTTCAGTTGAGGGGAATTACTCATAAATGTCTTAGTTGGTTGAGGATTTATAAAGTATTATATTTAGAAGTGTTCCAATAGGTTTAATAAACGTTTTTCAGCGTTTTAACAAGCTTTTTAGGACGCTTTGAGAACAAAGTGTTACATTAACTATTTTATAAAACCATCTTTCTACATGACACTTGTGTTTATAAGACACTTTTCCAAATAGTGTCGTAGAAAATATCTAATACGACATTAAAAGTGTCTTAAACATCTAAAAGCGTCGTCCCATAAATCAATATTGTAACACTTTTAGATAAGATGTTTTTTGGTTCGATTCTATAAACTTAAGTCATATAATTTATTTTATTAAGATGGTTATACAATTTAGATATCCTATAAAATCAACTTTGTTGTAATGACATATTCATTTTTATAATTACGTTTTACATATCCAACAACTAAACATTTTACATAATTTATAATTAAATTTACATATTACATTAAGTATAAAGTACTCAACTAAACTAATTAATTAGGATTTAAATAATTAGGCTTCTGAGTTTTTGTTATTTACCTAAAAATAAGTAATAACATAAAACAAATATTAAGGGGCCGTCTACCTAATCACTTACTTGGGTAAGTGCTTACCGATAAATTCTAGGATATCACTTACTTTCGGGTAAGATTTTAGTCCACCAAAATGACATCGTATGCAACAATTTAGCCGCTAAGCGCTTACCGTGGTAAGCGTCGTCACACTCACTTATCGGGTAAGACTCTCGATCCTTGCTTTCGACTCTCGATCTTTGCTTCCGCTCTTACCTGGTAAGATTCTTGGTCCTTGCCATATTTATCCGGTAAACTAATGTGATTTGGTAAGTACTTACCCAGGTAAGCGTTTTGTAAACGACCCCTAACTTTCTATTGTTCAAAAAAAAGTTAGACACATTAAATAGGCTTTGGTGATCCATTACTAAATCATGTGGTCAATGATCCGTCAGTGAACTCAGACCAATGGTAATCCGTCATTGATGCCATCACCCACCATATTCTGTCCGACAGTCTTTCAACGACGAACTACTGACGGATTTTTCTGTTGGAAAAAGTGAAAGTCTTCTCTTCATACTTTCAAGTGATAGCACTTGAACAAACACCTAGTCAAATGATGGAGCAAACAGGAACAAAGGGATCTCAACATTACAAGTAGTCGTTCGTCCAACAAACAAAAAGCAAGAGGGCCACGACCGGTTATGTTGAAGCAAATAGAAAGAATTACAGAAGGCTATTTCATATACGTACAAAAACTGCTAACAATGGTCTTGCAGATTTGAAGACCCATTTAATCTTGAAACACACTTTGAATATTAATTGGTAATGTACAGGTAAACATTGAAAGGTTCTTGCTTAAAATATCGATAGAAATTGTTGGTTCTCTTAAAGCGGTTTAATTTAAAAGATAAAAATTAATGAAACAAATTACATAAGAACAAATAAAGATTTTCAAGAACCATACACCATCCATCAAGTTCATGGGTTGGCCTAGGCACCCCAACCCCCACCAACTCCTTGGTCAGGTGGTGGCGAAGGCTTGCGACGAGTCCAAGGTTGAGGTTGTGCTTGAACAGTTGTAACCGAAGATTCAAGCACGAAGCAAACAATTGTTTGATAAGTTTTTGCAACATGATAAAAACACAATTTGGAAAATCCATTACAATAATCCGTACTGATAATGGTGGTGAATTTACTTCGAATGACATGTTAAGGTTTTATAATGAACATGGGATTTTGCTTGAAACTGCTTGTCCACATACCCCACAACAAAATGGGGTTGTGGAAAGAAAGCATAGACATTTGCTTGAAACCGCTAGAGCCCTACGGTTTGAAGCAAAATTGTCAAAAAGATTTTGGGGAGAGTGCGTTTTGACGGCAACGTTCATCATCAACCGGTTGCCCTCTAAGGTCATTGGGAACAAAACACCTTACGAGATTGTTTTCAATCGAAAACCAGATTACAATTATTTGAAAGTCTTCGGTTGTCTCACCTACTATAGAAACACCATGACCAATGGAGACAAGTTCGAAATGAGGGGGAGATCGGGGGTGTTCTTGGGGTACCCACAAGGAACAAAAGGTTATAAAATTTATGACATGAAGGACAAGAAAATCATTATATCCAGGGATGTGAGGTTCTGTGAAAACAAATTTCCTTTTGACAGACTAGTTCATACACAAGAGGAAACAGATCCTTTTGATCTACAAGTTCAACCGGACCAATTTGATGATCCAGATGGGCCCCTCGGTTCCAGCAACCCGCCTGAGAATGATCAGCAAAATAGTGGTGAAAGCTTGGGCCAAGAAGTTGTCCCTCAAAGCCCAAATTGCGGCACCTCCAGCCCAGTTTCCGACGAAATGGGCAATATGAACAATATGGCCGAAGAAGGGGTACTGGACCCTTCGGTTCAGCTGAGTCGACCCAAAGACATTGGTCCCAACCAAAATATCTTGATGACTTCGTTGTAAAGCTTCCCCAATCGGTTGACGATGCACAAACCACACCAAATCAAGCTTCCTCGACGGTACACCCTTTATCTAATTCTGTTTCATATGAACATTTCTCTGACTCTCATAAGGCCTTTTTAGCGGCTATCGATTCCACCGATGAGCTGAAATGTTTTCATCAGGCAATCAAGGACGAACGTTGGAAAGAGGCTATGAGAAAGGAAATACGTGCTCTTAAGGAAAATGGCACGTGGACACTCGAAAACTTGCCCGACGGAAAACGAGCCATTGACTCCAAGTGGGTATACAAAGTAAAATACAAGCTTAATGGGGATGTTGAGAGATATAAAGCACATCTTGTAGCAAAGGGGTTCACACAGACGGAAGGAGTGGACTACCTAGATAACCTTCGCTCCCGTTGCTAAACTAGTCACAGTTCGAACCCTTTTGACCGTGGCTGCCAAAAACAATTGGTTCATCCATCAACTGGATGTAAATAACGCCTTTTTGCATGGAGACTTGACTGAAGAAGTATACATGAAGATCCCACAAGGGTTTGCCAAAGAAGGAGAAACAAGAGTGTGTCGATTGAGAAAGTCCATATATGGTTTAAAGCAGGCTTCACGGAACTGGTATCACAAGTTCACTAAGGCACTTCTTGCTCTTGATTTCAAACAATCCAAGGCCGACCACTCCTTGTTTATCCACCGACGAAAAGGAAGCTTTGTAGCAGCTCTCATCTATGTCGATGATGTCATCTTGGTTGGCGATGACATCGCCAAAATGCAACGCACTAAAACCAAACTCGACAACAGGTTTAGCATCAAAGATCTCGGGAACCTCAAGTACTTCCTTGGCATAGAAGTGGCTCGTACTCCCGAAGGATTGGTGTTGAGCCAAAGAAAATACACTCCGGACATTCTTGCGGATTGTGGCTTCGAAGGATGTAGGCCAAGTTCTTTCCCCATGGAGCAAAACCATAAGTTGGATAAACGTGACGGTGAACCAAAGGTTGATGTAAGTCGCTACCGACGCATAGTTGGCCGCCTCCTCTATTTGCAAGCTACCCGCCCGGATATTGCCTACTCGGTCAATATCTTGTCCCAATTTGTGGCTGATCCAAGACAACCCCACATGGATGTCGTGCATCGGGTTCTTCGGTATTTGAAAGCCACACCCGGACAAGGTGTGCTGCTCCCTCGGACAGGCGGCTATAACCTCACCGCCTATTGTGACTCTGATTCGCTTGGTTGCCCTTACACACGACGATCAAGAACCGAATATGTTCTTCTTCTAAGTGGCACTCCCATTTCTTGGAAATCCAAGAAACAGTATGTCGTTTCCCGTTCCTCCGCTGAGGCAAAATACCGTTCCATGGCTTCCACTGTTAGCGAAATTCTATGGGTCCGATGGCTTCTACGAGAACTCAACGTTGCTTCCGCTGGCCCAACCCCGGTATTATGTAACAATCAGGCTGCACGTCACATAGCGAACAACCTTGTTTTTCATGAACAAACCAAACATGTTGAAATGGATTGCTTTTTGTTCGTGAACGAGTTGATTCCTAAGAAGTTCAACCTTTTCCGATCGACTCCAAAATGCAGATTGCTGATCTTCTTACCAAAGGGTTGGGCACTCTTCAGCTTCGATTCCTACTTGACAAGTTGGGGTCTCAAGATCTCCATGCTCCAACTTGAGGGGGAGTATTGGAATAAAATAATTTCCACAATTATCTCCTATTTTTCTCCTTGGCTTGTGCTAAGTTTAGGGCATTCCATGTTTATCTCTTTTACCTTTGTATTTATTTGATTGTTGATCAATTGAAAGAGTCAGTTTTTGAGCCATCAATTTTTAGACATGAAAGTTCAATTTTTGTTGTGAAGATTTGGTGTTTTTTTTGTGAAAATTCAATGTTTTTTAACAACGTTGACGATATCAACTCATCCAACAAGACAACAGCTTTTTTGTGGTCCCATGGGTCACACGTGAACTGTGGGATATCTCATGAACTTAACTCTATACGTAAATACATCTATATATACATACACCACAAAACAAATGATTTTTACCCATAAAATTTACTCAGGGAAATTTTCGTCGGTGATTATCACCCAGAAAATACCAATGGTTCGATAAAATCCAATGCTTTTCGAGAAAATGCCCATGGATCTCCCAAAGAATCCACGGGGAACACTACAACAAATGTAGTCTATTGCGACGACAAAAGTCGTTGCTAAAGATCAATATTGATTTTTAGCGACGAAAAAGTTGTCGCAATAGACTACCTTTGTTGTGGTGTAATCTATCACTGATTTGCATTACCCACCAAAAATACTCACCAACTTTTGTGACGGTTTTGTCCCAGAGAAAAGTTCATAGGTCAAAGTCTTTCGTTTAGTAGTGACATAATTTATTCAATCTCTTATAAAATCAATCAATAAAAATCATTCGTATTTTCGAAATGAGGTATATAAATTTTACTTTATACAACAAACTTACCCACATTATCATAAAATATCATAAATATTTGTTCGATCTCTATATAAAAGGGTTGTATAAATACTTACTATCAATACCGACTTTCACCGACGGATTTCTGACGGATCCGACTTTTACCAACGGATTTCCGATGGATTTTTCCATCAGTGAAAGTCTGTTTTTTTGTAGCATCAACCCTCAACCTTCGTTTTTGTTTTGTATTATTCTCTGCCTCTCTCAATTTTATTCTTATGGTTTTGTGTGATTTTTAACTGTGAACCGATTGATAATAAAATCAAGGTTAATTGATTGATTAGGAATTTGGAAAGAGAATATGTCGTATTAGTAGGGTTAAATACTTGCCTTGTTTATAAACATGTTCATTAGTTGGTTATAAGTTAGTTTTATGGTGTTCAAAAACATGGAGTTTAAAGTAGGGCCGTCCTGGGCACTGGATGCCCTGTGCGGAAAGATTAAATAATGCCCTATTATATAAAAGACATACGAAACATACTATTTTTACGGGGCTTAGAACCTAGTCAAACTAGGCTGCTCATCTTCAAACCAAACTTTTTATACTATTCTTGATTGATAATGTATTTTTCGTAATACATATCTTATAATTATATAACACTTTAATGTAATTTTATACTAAGTTAAACTTCATAGACTTGTAATGTTGTGCTCTAACTAACCCCATACAACACTCAATTTGTCGTAAACCTTACATGATCTTAAAACTATATATTGTATGGTATTTTAAAATGGTCTAGACTGTTGTATTAGTCTAAGAGATTCAATACTGAATCAAGAAGTATAAAACGGTATAAACAACACTTAATTTGTGGGGAATAACAAAAAATAGTTGAAACTATCTTCCCAATTTCAAGGTAACATGTGAGAAGGCCTTTGATGCATTCATCATTGCTCGAAACATAGTTATCAGATGTATATTAATTTTTTATTTAGTTGTTTCGTAATAAAGGATACTTTTGGTGGCACCTCTTGAAGTTGAAGTTAAAACGTACAATACTAAACAAAACGATATTTTCGACGGAAATTTCCGGCGGATTTCCGTTGGATCTCCGGCAGAAATTAAAAAAGTCAAAACCCGTTGACTTCCGCCGAAAACTCCAAGAAAATAAATGTAATCCCAGAAACAAGTAATCAATGCAATAACAATAAAGTGTCCACCTCTATATTCAAAGAATCAATCAAAGCTCACACAATACAATGAAGAACAAATTAAGTGTGTGTGGCTAGTGTGTGTAGGTGACCCTTGTGATTGCTAGACCTAATAAGGAAAGTAAACAAACATTATATACCTAGGGTAAAGAATCACCCTATTACAAAATAGGCCCCTCTACTTAGTACAACTAGAATTTAGACACTAACATTCTCCCCCTTTGTACAAGTAGAGGCAAAGAGATTAGACATCTACTGGTGTCACATTACGTTTACGGAGACCAAAGATGTGTTCGAATCGGCGCAGTTCCAGGCGGTAGTCTTTTCGGTAAGATATGGCTTGAAGCACTTGGTTGATCAGATCCTTTTCTTTGTCAGTAAGCTTTACTTCTCCTTTGGCATCCAGACGAAGCCTGCTTTCCAGATGAACTGAGATGATCTTCAAAGTACCCTCACAGAACTTGTTCATTTCAATGACTCACATGAACTTCTTCTTTGAGTCAATATCAATGTAAACAACTCCAAGTTCTGGCTTGCTCAGTACGGTGTAAGCTGGGATACCTTGAATATCTGATAAGCGTCTGTTCGGTCTTCTCAGGTTCACATTGGCTTGAAAGGATTCCAAGCCCATCTGAAAGTCAGTAAGGTACGAGAACTTCAGGATGTTCTTCATAAAGTTCTTCACACTTCGGAAGGCAGCTCTGTATTGTATCCTGTTCTCAGTACTCTTCAGCTCTGGATGTTCAACAAGAAGGTTGAAAAGACTCAGAAGGTCATTCAGTCTCAGACTCTTGAAATCAGCTTCAGAAAATACGTGTTCAGACCCATCTGATCTCAAGACTGTGAACTCAGGATAAAAGACATCAAACAGCTTCTGAGATTCAACTTTGAGTATCTTCATGATCATGTTATCTGACTTGACTGCTTCTGATCCTTTGTCTTTGTTCTTCATGACATATAAGAATTCGACCTTCTTCAGTGATGGCCAATCTTCAATACCATATACCTTTTCGAAATTGATTCGCTGAACTTTCCGCACATACAGATGTTTTCTTAAGGTTTCTAGAAAGGGAGTTTGGATTGAAACTCTCTCTCCAGTGGCTACATATCTTGGTTCAGCATCAATAATAGTTTTGAAAAAACGAAGTTTTGCATCAAGTACTCGATCTCTAATCTTACCATCCGGTATTATCGGTGCATGTGGAGCTAGAGTACCTGAGCTTGGACCTGCTGTTTCAATCAGCGGTGGAGCTTCATCTTCAAATTCAATTTCCATAGCCTGATCACCAGTAGTATCAAGTGCAGCACCTAGAGCATCAACCATTTCTTCCTTTATCTTGTGACTTAACTGCTCTGGCTCTTCCTCTGAATCAATGTGGATTATATCAATGAGCCTATCATCAGCCATCTGCACGTCTGCTGTTCTATTGTCAACAGCCGAAGGCTTTTCAACCCCAGCTATGACATCAGCTAGAACTGATATGTCTTCCACTATCTCCATAACAGTATCCGTTCCACCTGTTCCCTGCTCACCAGCTGGATGATCTGAGCCATGAACAATTACAGTAGCTGTCCCACTAGATTCACCAACTCCTGTAGTTCTCTTCTCCCCCTTATGTTGATCAGGCGGATCCTGATCATCATGTCTTCTTTTCTGTGAGGTTTCAGCTTGAACACCACACCTTTCTTCAACAACTGATACCCGTGTGGCAAGAGCCTGATATCCAGTCAGTAGGGCATTGGTCATATCTGTGATAGCATCAGTTAGCTTCTGATACTGTGCGTTTAGTGTAGCTAACCCATCTGAGGATGTTGAAGTTTGAGGTTGTGATTGTAGGCGTAGTAGAGAAATAAGATCTACTTCTTCAGCGGTGTTGGAATCGCCTTGGGCTAAGAGTCGGGCTAACAGCTCTGATTTGAGCTGGCCAGTTGGGATTTGGTGCAATGAAACTGGTGGAGTTCGTGGGTCGGTTTGAGTTTCAGTAGATTCAGTAATGCCTTTTCCTTTCACAGCTATGGATACATCTTGAGACAACTTTTTCATCTCTTCTTTCATTTCGGCAACATGAGCTTTATAAGAGTTGCTCAAGGACTTGATGGCTAGCTGCAAAAAGGCACTGTAACAAGGTTATCCGGTCCAATAGAGGACCGTACACGTTCTGCATCAAGGGAACTAACACCCAGACCACTTAGGTTACTGGTTGAAGTAGCGGTTGTAGCAACCGTACTGCCTGTGTTCAAAGCTGGCATGGTGTTAGCAATGACAGGTCTTCCGCCCGGTCCTCGTGAAGCACCAACGAATGGCGGAGACACTCTGGGCGTTCCGGTTGGGACACGAAAGTCTCCAACTTGGTGTTGTACCATCATCGGTGTCCTAGGAAAAGAAGTTGTTCCAAAAGGTCCTAGACTCGATGTGCTTTGAAAGAACGGCGGTGGTCGGGGAGGGAGCCCACCTTTTTCAATACCAGCAGACACCGAGTGTGTCACCGATAGAGTTTGTGCTAAATCCCCTGTGGAAAGTGAAACATTAGTCTGTGAAGAGACCAATGAGTGGCTGAGTGGGGCTGTGCATTGCATGGCTGGGTCCACCATGGCTGTTTCAATACGCAACGGCGACGAACGCACGTCGGTAGTAGATGTGGCTACCCGGCTAGTAACAGTTTGGGAAGGAACAGTAGTTAAAACTTTATCTGTCCCTGTCACAGCTTCACTCAATTCTTTTCTCCCTCGTTCCTCACCACTACCTATCTGTTCTACTACTACTTCTTCTTCTACTTCTTCGTTTATATTTGAAAGATCCGCAACAGCAGTAGCAGTGTCGAGAAATCCAGTGTGCTGAGTCGACTCAGTATCCGAACTCACAACACGGGGCCTTTTGCCCATATGTCTCGGAATCAAGTTCACTAACGGGTCATGTCCTGAGTCGTCATCATCATCATCATCATCATTGGCAGTAAAGAAGGGTTCCATCACATCGTCTTGATTGACTGCATCATCATCGGGGGATGATGCAGCGGCATAAGCTTCACCCCAAGATACATCAGCATCAGCGACATTAACTGGAGGAATTAGAGGTGGTGATTGAGCTGGTCGCGAAGAGGATGCATGACCAACAGTCCGTAATCTTCTCCCAACACTCTTTCTTTTAGTTCTTCTCACCCCTCGTTGTTCAGAAACACCCCCTTGTTCCTAAACCCCCTCGACATTCGGACCCTCACCTCCTAATAGGTTTGCATCGTGGGGAGGTCCCTCCGGTTCTGGCTGGACCATCAATGCGTTATCTATCCTATATTGCCTAACTACCCTAGACTGTTGGTCAGCATAAGCAAGTAAGTCTTCTCGTAGAACGGCAGTATGAGCAAAATTCATCGCCTTGGGCATTCTTAGAACGTGCATGTACTGGCTCGGCCCTCGGGGATGTTGCTCTCGGCGTGGGATCTCGTCGTTGTCTGTCATGGCTTGATGTATCAAGATCTGGAAGAACCGCTGAAATGGGACGAAGGTACGTCTCATCTTCGGTTTTAGTTGATCGGCAGCAAGTTCAATCATTTCATTCCAGATCAAGACAGCATAGTCGATGTTGTGGTTAAAGACGAATGCGTGGAACATGCGTAGAGTTGCTAGGTTGGTCTTATCTAACCCAGTATGCTTTGACGTCATACATCTGTTGAAGATTGAGCATAGCGAATAGTAGAGTGGCGGTAGGAAGTTACGTCTGAACGTTGAAGATCCAGTCAGTGGAAGATTCGGTGGAGGTTGATAACCCAGACTTCGAATGTCCTCAAGAAGCTGAAATTCAGGAATCGGATCCTGAATATTTTCACTGGGTAGGTTTAGAGATCGTCTAAGTCCCCGAAGAGTGAATCGGACATCGAAGTGGTCTAGCTTAGCTGTAAACTTTGGTACTCGGTCTGTTGGTCGGTATGTTAAGGTACTCCAGAACTGTTTGAGGTATATCGCGGGCACGAGCTCGACCTTCGTCAATGCAGTCATTACCGGATGATGACTGATAATTTCAGTGATGATTGGATGTTCGAAACGAACTGCAAGATCTAGATGGTGGTTGTTGTCTAGAAATTGCACAGCCGGGCTCGTCGACGGATAAATCTCCTCGTCTAGATCATGTGCGTTCACTGACGGAAGTGACGAACGATGCGAACGGATAATGGCATTATCATCCGAAGCATAGTCATCTTGATCAGCCATCTGGAATAGTACACAGTTAAGAATCGGACCAAAATCGAGTTTGCCTTGAAAAACTTTTAAAAAAAAAAATTCTAAGTCTTGGGCAAGTCGCAATCAACAAAAAGGAGCATGTCACAGGCCACTGCGACATCGCAATGGGAAGAGGTTGAGACCAGTTGAAGTCGCAATGCAAGATTGCGATTTGGTCCCCAAGTCGCAATGAAGGACTGCGACTTGGTTGAATGTGAGACCACTGCGACTTGGATGAATGATTGAATGCATGTTGATTGCGACTTGGTTGAACACAGAAAAATCCTAAGTGTTCAAGCCCTAAAAAACTTGTTTTTCGCTGTAAAAGTGTTAAAAACACTACCACTGGACTCGAAATACGTTCGAAAGTAAACCCTAATCACCTAAAATTGCTATCTAACAACAAACCATAGACTTTAGGCAGAATTTAAGCAAACCGAACCTAAAAACCCTAAACAATCGATCTAGCATACGATTTAATGAATGGAAAGCAACAAGATTCGAGATACGGTACCTTGGATTCGATCTGTGATGATTGACTGGAACAGAAATCCCGAAAACAAACTTGAATCGATTGACAGTTGAGAGAGACTTCGAAAGGGTTTAAGGTATTTTGAGATTTTGAAAAGTCAAAGTCTCTATTTATACGATTTTTCAAAAACGGTGACACGTGGCACAATCTGATTGGTCCAAGGTTTGACCAGCCACGTGTCATCAAGTCGCAATGAACAAATCACGAGTTGATAAAATTTGAAGTCGCAATAGACTATTGCGATTCACACTGTTCACCTGACAAAGTCGCAATAAGCTATTGCGATTCGGTACTGTTCACATGTTGAAGTCGCAATGCACAATTGCGATTTTGGCACTGTTCACATTGTCAAGTCGCAATCCAAGGTTGCGATTTGCACTGTTCACATTGTCAAGTCGCAATCCAAGATTGCGATTTGCACTGTTCACATTGTCAAGTCGCAATCCAAGGTTGCGATTTGCACTGTTCACACACTGAAATCGCAGTGTACGGTTGCGATTTGGAAAGTTTTAAGCCCATTGAGATATCACAATAGAAGGCTGCGATTCTCACTGTTCACATGTGAAATCGCAAGTGAGGGTTGCGATTTTAATAAAATTTTGACATTTTTCAGATAACAAAAGAAAGATTTTATCACATTGGAAGATGTCCAACTTCCAATTGATTAAGCACTTAAGGTTTTAAAACACGGTTTTCACTCCCCTTAAATGATGCAAGGATTTTGCAAAAAGATTTTCATCATTTAAAAGCAAGTGTTTTAAAAACAAATTAGAGCACTTACCTTAACTCCTCAGAAACTGTTAAACACAACAGATCAACACTCACATGATGTGTATGCACACTCCCCCTAGATTTGTGCATAGGACGAAATCTGTTTACTCCCCCTGAAATCATGAACAAACCTTTCGTGCAGATACAGATAGCATCACATATCATAAGTAAGACAAATTAAACGAACTGAGAAAAGAAGAACAAATTGAAGAAATATATAAAATACAACGAGGATATGACAATTTAAATAACATATATTAAAAATAGAATATGATGAAAATTTTAGTGTATTAATCTAGAAGCAAAGTTTAGATTAAGATACAAATATTTCCATCAATTATATGTTTAATATATGGAAGTTAAACTTTCATATTAAGCATGCCGAGCTTGGATACAAGAAAATTGAAACGTTTTTCATCCAAGGCCTTGGTAAAGAGATCGGCAAGCTGAAACTCAGTTGTAACAAAATATAATTCGACAGTTCCTTTCTCAACATGATCTTTTATGAAATGATACCTGATGTCGATATGCTTGGTTTTGGTGTGTTGGACAGGATTAGCAGATATAGCGATTGCACTTTTACTGTCACAGTAAATGGGGATTTTCTCATATTTAAATCCATAGTCTATGAGTTGGGTCTTCATCCAAAGAACTTGTGAACAACAACTCGCAGCGGCAACGTATTCTGCTTCCGCTGTAGAAGTGGAAACACAATTTTGTTTCTTTGATGACCAACTCACGAGCTTGTCACCCAAAAACTGAATATGACCAGAAGTACTCTTTCTGTCCAACATGCTTCCTCCGTGATCAGCATCTGAGTATGTGGTGAGTTCGAAACCGGTTCCCTTGGGATACCACAGTCCGAGATACGGAGTGCCTTTCAAGTATCGAAAAATTCTTTTGATGGCGCCAAGGTGTGACATTTTAGGATTAGCTTGAAATCTAGCACAGAGACAAGTCGAAAACATTATATCTGGACGACTACCTGTCAGGTACATTAGAGACCCAATCATTCATCTGTAAAGTTTTACATCAGCATCAACACCATTTGGATCAGGACCAATTTTGGACAGATGACCCATAGGTGTACCAATCGAAGTGCAGTTCTCCATCTTGAATTTCTTCAAAATGTCAAACACATACTTTGACTGATTGATGAAGATACCAGTTGAAAATTGTTTCACTTGTAATCCGAGAAAGAAGTTAATCTCTCCCATCATACTCATTTGGAATTGAGTCATCATAATGCCCGAAAACCAAGTACAAAGTCCAGGGTTAGTCGAACCAAAAATAATATCATCAACGTAAATCTGAACTAAGAGAATATCACCTTCCTTGCGTAGAGTAAATAGAGTTGTGTCGATTTTACCTTTCTCAAAGCCAGCTTTTAGTAGAAAGGTTGATAGTACTTCATACCAGGCACGGGGGGCTTGCTTCAGACCGTAAAGCGCTTTGTCAAGAATGTAGACGTGATCTGGATGTTCTTTGTCCACAAAGCCTTCAGGTTGAGATACGTACACCTCCTCCTTAAGAACACCATTCAAGAAAGCAGTCTCCACGTCCATTTGATAGACAGTGAAGTTCTTGAAAGCGGCATACGAAAGAAACATCCGAATTGCCTCAAGACGAGCAACCGGCGCGTACGTCTCATCATAATCTATCCCCTCCTGTTGCCTATACCCTTTTGCTACCAATCTAGCTTTGTTTCGCACAATTACTCCATCTTCATCTTTCTTGTTCTTTAGGACCCACTTCGTACCAATAACTGTTTTACCCTTGGGTCGCGGAACTAATCTCCACACTTTCAAAGCTTCGAACTGATTCAGTTCTTCTTGCATCGCAATCAACCAGTCAGGATCTTCTAAAGCCTGTTGAACTGTTAAAGGTTCAATCTGACTTAAGAATAGCGCGTATAAGATTTCATTTGCGGTTGCGGAAGCGGATCTTGTCTTTACTGGTTCAGATACATCACCAATCACCTGATCAATTGGGTGACTGCGTGTCCACTTTGTAGAATGTGGATGGAGAGTTACAGCACCATCATTGGGGTCTACAAGGGTAGGATCCGCATCAAAGTTCAACTCGATCGTTAGTGTCGGTTCCGGATTTGAGACGAGTTGCCTTTCAGAATTGACAATCGGCACAGCCTCGGGAACTGATTCGGTAGAATTGTCATTTGAAGTTGTTCTAGATGAAGACGCACCACTTGTAGATATTTGTTGTCGTGCTTGTGGAGAATCTGTTGATGTGTTCCTTGGAGAAATTACAGGAGTAGTTGAACCAGTATTTGGTGTAGTCAGTACCGGTGAAGGACCTGACATAGAAGTTTGTACTGGCAGGGTTACAACTTGAATCCTGTCATTTATAGATGAAGACGATTTGTCACTGTTAAAATAGTCATCATAAAAATGTTCAAACAATGAATCAAGTTCATTAGGAGTAGAGTTAGAAGTGGAAGCTTGATCCTTGTTTGACGATCTAGTCATCATTGGACGAAATTGTCCAGATGCTAGAATACCAGATAACTCGGGTTCTGTACTGTTTTGCACAGAAGCCATTGCTTCAGATTCATCAAATTTGACATTAATGCTTTCCATCACAGTTCTGGAAGATTTGAGATAGATCCTGTAAGCTTTTGATGTGAGAGAGTATCCGATAAAGAAACCCTCAATACCCTTAGGACTGGATTTATTCAGGTTATCCTTATCATTCAGCACCACGCACCTGCATCCAAAAACAAGAAAGTAGTGTATAACAGGTTTTCTATTATTAATCAATTCATATGGAGTCTTGCCAAACCGTCGATGTATGATTGAACGGTTTTGTGTATAGCATGCCGTTGCAACAGCTTCAGCCCATAGGAATAGTGGTAGATCAGCATAAGACATCATCGTTTTGGCCGCTCCAACAAGTGTACGGTTACGTCTTTCAACTACACCGTTCTGCTGAGGTGTTCTGGCCGCAGAATATTGATGAGTGATTCCCAATGACTTAAAGAAGTCATCAAGAGTTCTGTTTTTAAACTCTGTCCCATTATCTGATCTAACCGTCTGAACTGTTTGTTGACGATTCACTTGAAGCTGTTTGATTAACGAGATGATTAAGTCAGGAGTTTCATCCTTTGAGCGTAGGAACTTGACCCATGTGTATCTCGAGTAATCATCGACTACAACTAACACGTAACGTTTGGCACTAATACTTTGAGTCTTCATCGGACCGCAGAGATCCATATGAAGTATTTCCAAAGCTTTGCTGGTGCTGGGTTCTGGTTTCGGTGGATGAGGAGCACGCTTCATCTTCCCCTTCTCACAAGCAATACAGAAATTATCCTTTTCAAATGACAGAACTGGTAGACCTATGACTAAATCACCCAAAATCAACTTTTGAATGTAGCGAAAATTAAGATGAGATAATCGTCTATGCCATAACCAGCTTTCCTCTAACGTCGCTTTTGATATCAAGCATACATCAGTCTTGGGCTTGAGTGTTGATAGATCAATGATGTATAGATTAGATTTCCTAGAACCAACCAGAAGCTCATCTCCTCCGTCGGTAAGAACAGCACAACGGGTTTTCTTGAAATGGACTTCTAGGTCTTTATCACAAAATTGACCTATACTAAACAGGTTGTGTCCTAAGCCCTCGACATAATTGGCTTTTGTAATTCGCACATTATCTTTTACAATATCCCCATAACCCAGAATTGAAGCATATTGATCATTTCCAAACTTCACTTTTCCACAGTCTTGTTCAACAAAATTAACTAGCAGCTCTTTTCTTCCAGTCATGTGCTTTGAGTAGCCTGAATCTAAATACCATACATGACTGGGCTGCAAAATGGAAATTAGACGGTTTTAGGTACCCACTGCCAATCGGGTACTTTTAGGTTAGTAGGCTTGGATTTAACATTTTGCTTTCTATAACCGGTTTTAATATAAGCATTTGAATAAAACCAACGATTATAGTCAGATTTGCAGATAAAATCATCCACACCACAAGAAGCACAACAAATTTGATCTCGTGCCAAATTAATCAGTTGTCGCATTGAATAAACCTTGTAAGGAACTACAAGTTTTCGTCTATTGCCAACATCATAATTAATAACATTTGAAACAAAATTGTCTTTCTTGGAATTTAAAACATTTGAATTGACGTGGGATGATTTGATCTGGGCCAAATCCTGTGCGGACTCCTTTATTCTCCACTCAAGACGCGTATTGTTTTTCAAATTACGATCTGAAAAACCAGACAAATAAGAGTTGTAAGCTTTTGAATATTGAGTCTGAAAAGAGTTAACATGCTTCTTTCTTTTTGTTTTTCTTTTTTTTTCTGTAAGGATGGTTTTGATTTGGATTTAGAATGAACATCATTAACAGAGATTTTCTCAACTGATGTTGAAGATTCCCCTTCCAAAATAATCTTTTCAGGTTTCTCTTCATTTATTAGAAAAGTGGTGTGATCTGGAAGTTTGGCACATAAATCAAATTGAACAGGCACTTCACATACACCTTTACCTTTGTCCTTACCAACATTCTTGCTTTCAAAATCAAAATCAATATCAGTATCAGTATCATAGGATGGTTTGCCGATATCATCAGACTTGGGAAAAAGAAAGTCATTAAACTCTTTCTGAAAAATTTTATCTTCTTCCGTAGGAAAATATATAGGAGGATCTTTATCAAACTGATCTTCCAAATCCCAAGGTTCAAAATCATCTTGGTCATTGGTTGTCCAGTCTCTCAAGATAGCATTTCCTATAAAAGCTTTGCATGAGGAAACATCTGAATCTGAAGATTGTTTTTCTTTTGAAACTATTCCTTCAGATATTTCCTCAAGTTTGGTTTTCATTTCCTTTAAGCTTTCTGAAAATACAGTGAGCAGAACTTCCTTTTCAATCTCAAAAGCAAGCTTCTCGTCATTTCTGACTTCTTGAATGTTGCTTTGGATCTTGCTTTCGAGGTCCATGAGTTTTTGTTCAAGAACCATTGGTGGAAAGTATCTTTTACCTTCAAAAACTGGTTTGACAGTTTCAACCTTTTGAGTATTCCCTTTCTCCTCCGGTTCTTTAACAACATGACTCTCAAAATAATTGTTTGGTAAGGTTTTCTTAGAATTCAATGCCTTTGCATTGTCTGGACCATACCAAAAAGGAAGTTGCATATTAACTGTGGTTTTCCTTTTTATTTCTTCTTCCGCCTTATAGTCTTCATCATCCATCTTGATTTGAAAGTTTGAATGTACGGCAAGTTCAATCCATTCAAATTTGTACAAAGTGGGAGATTTTGATAAAGCATTGCTCAGGTATTGTGGATTGTCATACCCGATTCCCCATTTTGAGTTGAAATATCTGAACTTATTTGGTTTATGCATGTGAATTGTTTGTTCAGTTTGACCTGCTTTGTACAATTTATTTTCCAAATCCTTGACATTTTCATATAACTCATCATTTCTGTCTTTGTAAGCATGCAAAAGACTCTCAAACTCGCTATTCTTAACTTCCGAATTCAATAATTTATCTGATAGTTCAGTTATTCTTTCTTCAAAATACGCAAGACCAATCTCAAATTCGGCCTTTTTCTTTTCAAAAACTTTAATTTTACTTTCTTGATCTGTTATTATAGCCTTTTGAGTGGAAATTATCTCGTCTGCTCTTTCCTGGTCTTTTGTTATGTTTTCTAATCTTTTTGATAAACAAGCTTGTTGAGTAAAGAATTGATTGTAAAGAGCGGAATGTACCTCGTTGGAAGTAGACTCTGAACCTTCACTATCGGTTTTCTTGGTCATGAAACACATCTTAGTCTGAGCAGCTTTCTCACCTTCAGCTTCATCGTCAGACATATCTAGCCAGTATTCTTCTTCGACCAACAGTGCTATCCCCGATTCTTTCTTTTCGGCAAGCAGCAACTTGTTCTTGTTGTACGTAGAATCCCTGACTTTTGGCTTCCAACACTCTTTAGAGAGATGACCAGGCTTCCCACAATTGTAGCATGTCAGAACTTCCTCTTTCTTCTCAAACACCCTTTTATCTTACGGCTTCTTATACTCAGGCTTCTTGTACTCCTCTCTCTTGTACTCAACCTTCTTATCATCAAACCTTCTACTCGACTCAACATTCGCCTTGTGTTCAAAATTCTTGGAACCAGACGCATACCTTTGATTGTTGGACCCGGGAGATTTTCCAAACTTTCTCTGAAAAGAGTTAGTAAGAAGTGCCATTGCTCGCTTCATACTTTCAATTTCATCTATCTCACCATCTTCACCCTGTTCATCATCAGAATGCTTTGAATAATTTCTGTTTGGTTTGACAGACACCAAAGCAAGCGGATCTAGTTCTTCTTCCTTCTTATCCTCTCTTTTCTCTTCCCTATTGTCCTTCTTATTTTTCTTTGTCCTCTTGGCTTCAGCATCTTCTTCATCCTGTTTCAAAGTCTCGTACATCTCTTGAAGAGGCAAAACATTCAGCCTTGAATTTTGTTTCATACGATGAGCATACTTCTTCCACTCGGGTTGAAGTACATTCAGAAACTTTACATTATGCTCAATTATAGACTTGTTGATGCTGTATCTATTCAGCTCGTTCAAAATAGTGGTAAAACGGTCGTATGTGGAATCAAGAGCTTCACCATCTTTCTGTTTAAAACTCTCATAAAGATTAATAGCATTTGAAATTCTCATCTGGTTTTCAATCTCAGAACCTTGATAAAGTTTTATCAATTCATCAAACATGGCTTTCCCGGAGTGGTTCTTGCTATCTACCTTTCGGTAAATATCATTAGTCAAAGCTTGAATTACAAAGGACTTTGCCATCTTATCCCCATAATATCTCTTCTTCTGTTCAATGTCATAGTGAATTGGTAAAACTTCAACCCATTCAGGAATTGGTTCCCCGTCAGTAAGAATCCCTCTTCTCATTATCTTTTCCATCGGTCCATTAATCAGTGAGTGTGAAATGAACTCCCCATTCTCTTGTCTTTCCACATAATCCATAAAACGGTCTTTCCATATTTTAAACTCTTTGGGAAAAAGAACCGGTGGTTTATCCTTAGATCCAATCGTTAGTATATCTCTAGCAGTCATATTCGATTACTTGTCTTTGATCGTTTGTATTCTTTAGATTTGATTAGTAAAAAAAAATTCAAACTGAAGTCTCAACCCACTAAAGTCGCAATGCAATGAAGTCGCAGTGCTTGAAGTCGCAACAGTTGGAATCGCAACAAATGGAATCGCAATGAAATGAAATCGCAACAGAGTAAAAAATCACTCGAGTCGCAATAGAGGATTGCGATTTGTTACTGTTCACGGGGTAATGGATTACGATTCGGGATCGAAGTCGCAATAGGTCACTGCGATTTGGGAGTCAAGTCGCAATAGGTCACTGCGACTTGGTACTGTTCACTCAACGTTCACTGCGATTTCGATGAATATCTTGATTGCGATTTCGATGAAGATTCAAATGATCGGGAGTTGATTCTTCAATAGTGATCCAAATGATCTGAAAATTGGTAGGTAAGGTCGAAATGCGATTCTGGACAGATTTACTACTTCAAGTTTTGTCCAAAAACCACTAGAACAGTGATTTTCGATCCAAAACAATAGGTTTTTGCTCAAAAGTTCGAAAATCCGAGTTTGCACGATTTGAGATCGATTCTGGTGTGATTATGGAACCAAAACACGCAGAAATGAATATCAAACACTTCTAGATCGATCCTAATCCATTTGAAGAACTCAAATGATCAAAATCAATAAGAAATGGATGAAAACTTGAAGAACACTCAAAATGCAAAAACTCTCAATAAAATCTAATCTGATCTAGATGAATACATTGCTCTGATACCAATTGTGATCCCAGAAACAAGTAATCAATGCAATAACAATAAAGTGTCCACCTCTATATTCAAAGAATCAATCAAAGCTCACACAATACAATGAAGAACAAATTAAGTGTGTGTGGCTAGTGTGTGTAGGTGACCCTTGTGATTGCTAGACCTAATAAGGAAAGTAAACAAACATTATATACCTAGGGTAAAGAATCACCCTATTACAAAATAGGCCCCTCTACTTAGTACAACTAGAATTTAGACACTAACAATAAATTTTTAATTTTTTCTTTAAAATCTCGACATTTTTTCGGCGGATTTTCGGCGGAATATAACTAATTATTTTTTTAATTCTGGTCCGTCGAAAATCCGCCGATTTTTTTTAATTAGTTAAAAATTAATTAAGAAATTAAAAAATATTTTATTTTCCCTCGAAAATATTTTTTTAAAAAAATAAAACAATAATTTTTAAAATCCGCCGAAAATTTAAATCTAATAAATTTAAATGAAAATTAATTTTTTAAAAATCCGCCGAAAATATTTTTTTAAAAAATTAAAAAAATAATTTTTAAAATCCGCCGAAAATTTAAATCTCATAAACATATCCCTGGAATCCACCACTGTCAAAACACATTATGTCGCCACCAACCATTCACCACCACCAACCGAGTGTCGTCGTCGGTGTCACACCACCACCATACCGTTTGCAGTTTCAACCACCGACCACCGCCATTGTTTCGTCGTTGTCGCACCACCAACAGTCCGTTTCCGTCGAGAGCCACCACCACCAACCGACGTCGCCATCGAGAAGCATTACCGTCTCCATCGAGAAGAAACTGTCGTTGTCGCCAGCACGAGCCACTACCACCAGTCGACATCGCCATCGTCAAGAAGTACGCCATCGAGAAGCACCGGTCGACGAGCCACGACTGAAAGAGGTAAAACCAAAAAGCCAAAACCCCTTGTTTACCGTGGTTGATTATTTTTTACCAGAAAATTCTTGATTTTGTGTGTATATGTGTGTTTTCAACCCAAAACGTGGCCAGATATATTTATAAAAAATGAAGTCTTAGTATTGAACACAACCATTATATTTAGAGATTTGGTTGAATACTACTTGGAGGGAAGCTTGTGTTATATCTTTGAGGGTTTACAGGATCGTCTGATTTATGAACAATTTGAGGATTGGCTATTTTGATGATAATGGGTAGGGAGAATATTCCCATTAAATTATATTAAATTAATGGAATTGTGTGATTGATAATGTTGTTGTACTACTTTTACTAGTGTAGTCTTATAATGCAAATGGAAATGATGCTTAAACCTGTAGGAATACATTTCTTGTTGACTTGCAGCCATTGGTGTTATCAATGGCTCTTATGGATTGTTGGGAGGGACTGGGTTGGTCGGCAAAGACTAACTAAGTATACTTGTTATACTCACACGAATAAGCTGCTAACAAAAGCTATGTGTTTTTACAGGTAATTTTTGTTGATCCCTACAAGTATGTTTTTATGTTTATTGGCTTCACTTTTGAAATTTTGATTTGTTTATTATTTTGTAACATATATGAAAACTTTAGCATATATGGTAAAATACACACATGTAGTGTTTGCTTTCTGATGTGCAAAATGTTTAACCTGTGTTATTTTTGTTTTTGCAGGGATCTAGGGTTAGAGTTTTCATGTATCCAAGTCATAGCTAACTGCCCAATCATACAAGAAACCTTTTATTTGTTGTTTAGGAATTGGGAGAATGATTGAATGAATAATATGTAATTATAGGTTTTGGATTAATTATTTGATTGTTTTTTTTTTGAACGGCAAGTTAACGCACACACACGTTCCAACGGTATCGGGCCTCCATTACGGGCAATCCCACTAATCCGCTGCGACCCGGCCCAGCCTTTGGCTGAACCCGACCGACAGGGTAGAGGGTCCCATAGACTGGACCCACCCGTACCGGCCCCGACCCCGGCCCCGAAGGACCCGACCAAGAGTCTGAAAATGATTCTATGCGAACAAATTTTGGAGATGATTGCTAGTTTGTAACATTATGCAATTTATTTTATTCTTAGTTGGCTAATCATGAAAGCAAATATTTAAAAAAAAATCAAATTTACCGAAAATAATAAAAAATAACAGGTTTAGCAGTTTTTTAAATCAATAAAAAAATAATTAAAAAACTTTTTGGCGGAATATTTTGCCAGAAATCCGCCGAAAATAATATTTTTATTAATTTATAAATAAAAAAATATTTCCGACGGAAAAATCCGCCGAAAATATATTTCTTAATCATTTTATTAATTAAAATTTGGTTAATTATGCCTATTTTTTTCCGACGGATTTTCGGCGGCCGTATCCGTCGAAAACTGAATCCGCCGAAAACTGAATCCGCCGAAAATGGCTGGTCTCGGCGCCCGTTGTTGGTATTTTAACATAATTTAATCGTACACTGTATTAAATATTAAATCACGAAAACGAAACAAAAATAAGAAGAAGCAGAATATAAAGGAAACGAATTCCTATAAAAGACGAGAACCGCTGAGGCTCGTGTTACACACGATTCCCTTAAACAGATTTGTCGTCTATTCCTATGGTACAACACCGTAAGCAGTTTTAGAACTGCCGGAGATGACCACTTGCCTGAAAAGTTCGCCGGAAATAAAACCGTATGCTACTGTTCGAGAGTGTGTAGAATCGAGAGTATATCAGTGATAATTCAGTTCTGAATTCGTGTGTTTTGGATGAAACAGATACCACGTATTTATATTGGAATTTGAAACCGACAATCATAAATTCGTAATTAAGAAATTGATTACTGTAACCGAAATATATTAAATACAGTTTCAGTTTAAAAAAATAATACAAATTGGTCAAAAGAATTATTAGCAAAACCGAGCTGCGTGAGCACGGGATTTTGGAGCTGCATTCGTGTCCGTAGGTCGCGCTCATACACAAGTCCGACGATTTTAGCTTACGAAATCGTTAATCGGCACCCCCCTGCGCGCGGGTAGGAGTTAGAGTAAAACCAATCAAGGTGCTTGTCAACTCCTCACACTTCTTTGGTTATAAACCAATGAAAGTTTACTCTCTCTTCCTATGTGGGACACTTTCCCACACCCAACTTGGTTTTTGCTAATTTCATCCAATTACTCAACTTTGAGCATCAATATCTCATTCACACATATTTCGTTTTGGACGCATTATATATCGTTTCGAAGCTCTCATATAGGAGAACATAAACCCACTAAGAGTTAATTATATATAACACACACACACACACATATATATATATATATAGGGGTTAAATCATGTGAGGACCAAAAAAAGATTGAGAACCATAAGGATCAATCTCAAACATCCAAAGGTTTTAATCAAAGGCTATTAAACATGATGGCAGTTTTTGTAATATTTGTGAAAATGGGGCCTAATCTCACATCTAATTAAAAAATTCCAGGACAAACTTGTAATTACATGTCTCTTTCACAAGTTCTCCTCCCATCATTCATCACTTCATCTTCTCTCCCATACACACACATCCCAGTACCAAGAACCATCTCCATTGTCGGCGACTATCTCCATCACCGACGACCATCTACATCGACAACACCGGAAAAAACATCAAATCTGGCAAAAAGTACCGTGATCTGTACGACGACGAGTTATTATCGAAGTTTTTCGACATTGTTTCGTTTCTTCTGAGTAATCATCGATTTCACCCAAGCCTTTCTCAGATCTGAATTTCAGAGACGATTTGGTTTAACTGTTTGTGATTTTGTTTAGTGATATTGATAGAATGAAGTAACATGAAGTTATGTTTGAGTTGATTTTAATTTTCATCTAGGGTTTGTTCATATCCTTTTTGTTTACTACATAAATCGATACGTTAGCTTTGTATCAGATTGGGGTTTTTGTTTCCTAAAGTTGTGTTTGATTTCATAAGGTGAAATCGAACCCATAGTAAAGTAACAAATTTAGGGGTTTTTTATTTTCTAGATTTGTGTTTGATTTCATGTGGTGAAACAACACATAAAAGAAAATTGTGTTGGATTCATGTGGTGAAATATGAAAAGTTATGTTGGATTCATGTGGTGAAATATGAAAACTACGTTGGACTCACCTGATGAAATATAAAAGTTATGTTGGATTCATGTGGTGAAATATGAAAATTACGTTGGACTCACCTGATGAAATATAAAAGTTATGTTGGATTCATGTGGTGAAATATGAAAATTATCTTGGATTCATCTAGTGAAATATAAAAGTTATGTTGGATTCATGTGGTGAAATATGATAATTATGTATGATTCATGTGGTGAAATAGCAAATAAATGAAATAGGATGCTGAAAATGTGTTTCATATGGTGAATCTTTGTTACCAAAATGACCATTATGCCCTTTTCATTTGGTGAAACAACTTTCAATTAAAACCATGTGATCAAAACTAAATAATGGCTTAGATCGGTTCTCACGGTTTTCAACATTTTTATGGTTCTCATTTGATTATCGTCCTATATATATATTTAAATGTGTCCAAAGTTTAGTAAAAACCATATTTTTTACTAAAATTTCTAACAATCGTTTGTCCGGTGACCCTATCCACCGAAAAATCCGTCCAAAATGGGTTTTTCCGGCGGACTTTTCTGCCTGAAAATGTCCCCTGTTTTGTAGTGGTATTTGGATGCAGAAGCATCATGAGTGTTTTGATGCCACTGTGTACATATTTGAAGACTGTACACAAACATCGATGTTATGAATGTTGCTACTGTTTGCCTAGCATGAGTGGTGGCTATTTTAATTGATAGCAAAGGGTCGTGCTTAAAGATGATTAGGTTAGAGTTGGACTTGATTTTCTTGCTAAGACACATGGCTATTAAGGGAGTGATGGTATTCTGATTTATATGGATCATGGAGGTGACCATGAGCATCTTGTTACTGTCATGAAACTAGGGTTTGTTTTAGTTTTATTTGTGCTAGTGGATGATGCTTCAATGTTCATTGGTGATATTTTAGTTTTAATGATGAAGATACGTCAGAGAATGAATTTTCATCTTTGTGGTTACAAGGAAAAGGAGAGAGAGAGAGAGAGCAATGATCTCTTGGTTAAGACTTCCGTGAATGCAAACAAAAAGCCATTGCATATATAAAATGACGCAACGTAGGTTTGTGGAAGGATCGACAACGTCTAAATTATTTTTATGAATCTAGAATTATAAATGTTAACTCGAACTCAAGAGAATACTCTCGAAAAACAAAAGCTTTATTGATTAATTTAAAACGGAAAACGATAAACCTTTTTCATAATCTAGGCTGGGTAAAAGATAATTAGGTAAAATATATCAAATCCTAATTTAACTAGGAAAGATAATTAAAAGGAAACTTAAAATAGAAAAAAAGGAAAAGATAATTAAGTAAGGAATGTTAATTAAAAACGATTGGGAAGCAATGCTCTACAACTCAAATGACTTTTACCTACAAATTCATTCAGATAAATTTCCGTCGGTGATTATGGAAGGATCGCCCATAAAATATCAATGGTTCAGTAGAATCCAATATTATTCGAGAAAATACTCATGGATCACCAGAGAATCCCTGGGTAATTGTAACACCCTGAATTTTGGGATTTGGGATTTTGAGTTGCGGACGTCCGCAAGGGTGTAAGCCGGACGTCCGCGATGCGCGGAAGTCCACGGGTCGTCCGCGGAAGCAACAGAGAATTTTGGGGGTTTCGGCCAAAGCAAGTCGGACGTCCACGAGGGTGCAGGCCGGACGTTCGCGACCTGTCTGATGTGTTTTTAGGGTTGTTTTTAAGACAAGCCTCTCTATTCCCTCATTTCATTTTCAACATCCTAACCTCAGCTTCTCTCTCTCTCTTGAACGACTTCTCCTCAAGAAGAACCCTAAACTCTTCTTCTCTTCTTCATCTTCTC
Source organism: Saussurea involucrata (assembly GCA_033807775.1). Classification (NCBI taxonomy): domain Eukaryota; kingdom Viridiplantae; phylum Streptophyta; class Magnoliopsida; order Asterales; family Asteraceae; genus Saussurea; species Saussurea involucrata. The sequence continues at coordinate 35,703,576 of CM066315.1, forward strand.
CACTCAAACTAAACCCCTTTCCACCATTGTTGAAGATATGGAAGCTTGAAGCTTTTGTGGGTGATTAGGAGCTTTTGCTTGGAGATCCAAGTGATAAAGGTAATATTCCTCTACCCAAAAGCTAGGTTGTTGTTGTTTTCATCTTTTTTCTATTTTGGGGTATTGTTGGATGATTTTGGTTGTGTTTGGTTGAGGTGATCTTCTCCTTCTTCATTTATGAAGATTAGGGTTTTGGTATAAGTTGGGATTTGGTGTAAAATGTTTGGAGAGTGATTATTCATGTTTGGATCGAGATATTGACGGTTGGAAACTTATGGATCTAGGTTTTTGGAAGATTTGGCTTGAGGATGCATGTTTCTCAAAGGAGCTTACTGATGTGTTTTAAATTTATACTGCAAGCGTACGGGTTATGTAGCATACGGGTCGATCATGGGGAGGTGACGGTCTAAACATTAACTACTTAATAATCATGGCTAGTTATGCGAATCAGAATAATTGGTTTGATTTTTATCTAATTGAACTTAAAACAAAAGAGAATAAGGGAAGGAGACACAAAAAGAAGCAATTAGAACTAAAATTAAATAAGAGAAAAGACGACTAAAACTAAGAACATTGGGTAATATCAACCTCGGATTTCGGTAATGGTGGGAATTCATTTTTCTAAAATACTTCAACCCTCTCTCGAGGTGAGAAAGCTTTTCTAACCAAGATATGTATTTACTTTCGCAACACATATACATTGGGAAGAAACATTAATATTTAAAAGGAATATATTTCCCAATCAACGTCTCTAACTATTTACATGTTAGGACCGTTGTCATTGATCAATTCAACCCAAGTGAAGACCAAACTTTCGTTTTTATCAACAACCAATTGAATTAACTAGATGAATTGTTAAAACCCAATTAAATCAATTCAACTTTCGTTACAATCGAAATGGATTAAAACTCAACATCCGTTTTAAGAATAATTGATCAATACCAAAACTCCAATCCTAAGGCGATGATTACCCAATTAAACGAATTATTTAAACGTGACCAAACAAAAGTTACTTAATTAGACTCTAATGAAATTAAAACCAAAATTAAACCTAAACTAATAAAGAGATTACATTAGACTCAATTTAACTACAATTAACACTAACAATCAAGAGATGAACAATAGCTTATTGAATAAACATGTGCAAAAAATTAGAATGCATCAAATTGATTAACCTAAAATTAAAGTGCATAAAATTAGGGTAGAGAGAAGGAATAGAGATGCAAGAAAGTGAAAGGAAACATAAACATAACAAACATAAGAGAGAGATGGAGAGAAATTAAACCTAATACTTTAATTAAGAACGTAAACGATTGATGAACAAACCATAACATTCAACCAAATAAAACTAAAATTCAACAATCAAGTAAGCTAAGAAGAAAGGGAAGAAGATACTAGTATGAAAACCGGTAGCAAATCGGTTCCAATGGCCTAAGCTTCTTGCAATTTCATCTTCTTCCCTCTATTTCTTCAAGAACTCGTTGCAATAGAAACTAGCCAAGAGAAAACTGAAAATTGTCGTGTGATAAAAGCCTGTCTAATCTGTCCAACCAAGCGACCTAAAGCTATAAGGGAAATAAATGAAAGATAAAAGGCTAAGCCCAATAGTTTTAAAAAGCCCAATAAAATTTCAAACGTTTCGCGCCCGCGAAGGAATCCTTCACTGGCACGAAAGCAAACAAAATGCAAGAGTTCTGGGGAGTTTTCTTCGCGCCCGCGAAGCTTGGCCGAATCTTCAATGCTTCAATTTTGACTTTTTGCTCTATATCTTCATCAACACGACTACTCGTATTTGCTTCCTTCTCCACATTACTCTTCATTCCTTCTGAGCCATCCATCTTTTCGCCCTCAACGCCTCGTATGATCTGCACAAAACATACCGAAAGCATAAAAACTATCCCAAAACCATTCCAACCGTGATTATAGAGAAAAATGCAAAAGAACAATAAAAAATGCATGAAATGACTATAATGCATGAAATTTTCAACTAAAAATACACAAAGTTAGGTGCATAAAATGCACTTAACACTTACGTTTGGAAAAAATCTAGATTTAACCTAAATCTAGCAAGGTGAGTTCAAGTTGCTTTGTGAAAACTTTGTACATACCAAAAATGTTATTTTCCAAGTATTTATGTGTTTTACATGAAAATTATCATTGGTTGAGTTATTTGGTGGATTTTGACTTTTGAAGTATTTAACTTGGGAAATATTGTAAAATACCTATATTTAGGATTTTTGGGAAACTTGATAGATAAATCATAAATGAAAATGTTTTGAGGTGGAGTCTACTTGACATGAAAATGCATTTTAGTATAATTTGGAAATATGCATATAGTACGTTATGGGATGATTTGAAAATGTAACAGTGTGAGTTCCTTGGAAAAGAGGGTTGTCCTAACCCAATGTTCGTTTCGGGTTTTCATGGATTCAAAATATTTATTGGCAAAAGTGTGTTGCTACGTTTAATTTCATTTTATGACTTTTCATGATTGGTCTTTTGGGTTAGTGGAGCTTATGGCTCGGTAATGGATTTTATTAAGTCTTGGGGACATTTGTCTAGTTTTGATAGCTCAAAGTCAAGTTTTGATCATGATTTACATTATTGGGAAATTGCATGTTTTGAATGCACTTGTTTATTCATTTGGGGTCGTGTAATGTTTTGGACCTTGTTAGCTATGGATCCATAGGCACTTGAGTTTCCCAAGTCTCGCGGGCAATAGATCTGAAATGATTGAGCTCAGTTTACGAGACGTTAGTTTCTCTTTTGTAGCACAAAATAGGCATCGGGTTCCATAATAAGTAAGGCGTGGGCCTATATGGTCGGGCGTCGTCTCATGGGCAGTAAGGTGTAATTCCATATGTGCTTGGCATGGGATAGGCATCGGGTTCCATGATAAGTAAGGCGTGGACCTATATGGTCGGGCGTCGTCTCATGGGCAGTAAGGTGTAATCCCAAATGTGCTTGTTGTGGATTTAGAGTGACCCAATGTATAGACCTGGAATGGTTGAAATTGGGGGCTCCCTAGCCTCGCGTGCAAAAGATATGGAGTGATTGAGCTCAGTTTACGAGAGTAATCCACGTGTTGTTTTATTGTATGGTATGTGACCCACTTTTGTGTTCCGTCACGTGCAATGTAAACGGGCCTCCCCCGTCACCGAAAGGTGTTGCTTTGGGTATTTGTTTTTATCCATGTTTTCGGTGACGTATCATGTTTAAATGAATTGTTTTTCACGTTATGTGAGTTATGGGTTATGCTTCACCCGTGTTTGGGATGTTGGGAATAATGGCGATTTATTTATAAATTCAATCGTTTTGAGAATCAAATGCTATTTCAACTTTCACGTTGACTTTGGGGATGAGTCCATTTTTTGAATCATTTTATATTAAAGTTTTTAGCACGGAATTTGTGTGAGTTGGAAAATGGGTGATTTGCATCTAAAGTAAATTCTTTTGAACTCATGACTTAAATTGCATCTCTCTCGATTTATGGATTTATATGGTCATGATAAAACTCTTGAACTCACTAGGCGTTAGCCTAACCTTTTTTATTTGTTGGCATGTGCAACAGACTCAGGTTGGGAATAACTTTAGCTACACTGTGAAGTGATGAGTGCTAGTAGAGTGCACGAGAAGTGATTTTGCTTAGAGAAGTCTTCCGCACTTGTTTGGGATTAGCAACTTGTGTTGTGTTGAGTAACGTACGTCTTAAGTTATTAATTGTGGAAACAATGATGTTTAAATCCCGAGGTACTTTCAGGGATGATATGTAGAAATAATTTTATCCTCTTTTGGTTATTTTATTGAAATTAAAGTTAGTTGCTCATTCCAAAATTTGAGGGTGTTACAAGTTGGTATCAGAGCATAAGTTTGAGAGAATTAGGTGTTGATTTCGGATACCTAGACTCAAACTAGCGTTCTTTTAAGTAATTGAGAGTGAAACTTCACCATTAAGCACATAAAGATAGGATGTTTTGAGGTTGATGGAGTCGCTAGAAACGATAATCACGTCGAGGGAAGCAAGGATAATCATGTACGGTACGTTCATAATTACACCTGGACAGTGTTATGGTGAACCTACTCGATACATGTGCTTACTTGAGATACTTTAATGTGATGACCGTTGGGGTAGTGAAGAAGTATCTAAGCGAGTAGTCGTTGGAATAGATGGACGATTTTAACATTCATCACTCGGAGTGACGATAAGTACGATAATGGTATTAAGTGAATCATTTCGGGTCAAAGTTGATGGTTGGATTGGAACCAAAGGCTTATTGAATCGACCTTGATTCGAGGAGAATTTGTAAGGTTAATCGAGGTAACTTCCAATTTTTCCTTAAGAGGTTTGAACATCCGGATGACGATAGTGTGACCGGAGGAATTTGGAGAAGTATGGTTTGGGATGTTGAGTGCCGACAAAATCATGCACAAAAGTTATTTTAAAAATAAAATTGCATCAGTTATTTCTTGTGTTTCAAATCCTTATATGGATTGTGTTACGAAATCCCGAAAAAACGTTTAGCACGCACAAGATTTTAAATCATGGTTTGGGAACGTGCATGAAATTATTTTATTGCGGGAATTGCAAATTCCGTCGGGACTTGTTTTATTTTGGTGTTGTCCAACGTTACTTTCGGATACGGTGTTATCCATATTATTGATGTTGTTTAAGATGTTGGGCAAATAACTACGGCTTATGACTTTAACATTGGATCTCCTCCACATATGTTAAGGTTTAGACGGAAAGTTATCTTCCATTATGTCTATGTCGAGCTTTATTGGAAAGTTTTATTTAATGCCTGAATTATTAAAAAGTGTTGTTTATAGTGTATTACAACAAAGAGAGAATTTTGGAATTTTGACATTTTAGTCATAACTTTGCTTATTGCAATTCGATTTCTGGAAGCGAAAGGATTTGGTGCCATTTTGTTGATTTGAGGCCATTAAGTCCCATTGAGTTTCATGGAGTTTTGCTTTACAACGTTTTGTGTCGCGTGAGTGCAATTTGGTGATGTGCCTGCTCTATTTGTTATGCGAGCTAATTTATGAGTTATGTTGGGCATTTTGTCTTATTTGGGTTTTGTCGAGAAATATTATGTTATGCCATAAGGCGACCAAAATAGGTGAGTTTTAGAACTTTGATGTCGCGTAATTTTTTTTCCAAAGATTTGTGTTAGCACATTTTGCTGCAGTTTATTCAAGGTACGGATTGATTTATACGTGGCGTGAGTAATGAGTTAAAGAACGTTCTGTTAGTGTTTCTTAACAATTTGCTTTATGCGCTTTCAATTAAGTGATTATTTTATTATCCTTTCACGCAAATGCATGGTATTGATCTAGGGATATGCATGACTTGGTAACTACGAACCCTCAACACTTTGATAAATGAATCGTGAATGGAAATGTCTTATCAACTGTTGTATAAATGATGGTCATTTGGTCAAAGTATGTTTTAATGTTGTGTGAATAATGCATGGTTTATGCTACAGAACATTTTGAAAACACAAATGTGTGAGTCGTTGAACTCTGGTCAATTTTGGCTTAATGGACATTTTGGAAAACTGAAAACCTTTTTTATTTTGGAGAAAATGTGTACTTCGATCATCTTAATGAGTAAATTTCAAGCATTGACATCTTCACGTTTTATATTGCAAGTGTAAACTTTGGTGTAAATGCTCCGTGATGGGGATTTTGGAAAATTATTTGTCCTAACCAAGAGTGTGTGGGATTGCTTAAATTTTTGGAACACTAATACGCACTGTTAGTACGATTCAAAATTGAAGTCGATTTAAACCCATTTTGGTGTCAACCAATTACAAACACTTATTTTCTCCTAAGTTCTGGGAAAACACATTAATGTGTGGGTATTGTCAAAAGTGTTTAACTCTTATGTCATTATACGACTAGATGAGAAAATTTTGAATACTGATTTAAAGAATTTCGTCTTTTGAAATTTTGATATGAACGATTTGATGCATGTAATTTCGTTTCAAGAAAACTACTAAGAGAGTGTTAAATGTTTGCATACATACTCCAATTTGAGATTTCTTCTTGACGTTTTAGTCAATATCTTCGAATGATGGAAACGTATCGATTTTGTCTTTAAACTTGGAACTGACACAAATCATTTTATGTTTTAACCCAAGTATATTTATGGAATTGTTTCACCGTCTTTGTGAGATAAACTGACGTGTGCGAACTTTATTGGTGAATTTTGCTTCATGCTATTTCATGATTTGGAAAAGGAATTGTTGGAATCGGGTGACATTCAAACTCCTTTTGAAATACGTACAAATCTTTTGTTGCACACTATTTAAAGTAGGGAAAATTACTTTACATGCATGACATAAATGAACCCATGCTAGGACCGTAGCGGTTCATTTCATAAAATTGTTGAGTATGTTTTTACGCTATGTTAATAACTTGAATTGTGGTGAAATGGTTTTCAAGATGACTTTTATATATGGGACAAGTATGTCCATTTTTGCGCAACTACTGAGTAGATAGTAGTAGATTTTGCGCGTACAATTAATTTGATATGAAAACCTTTGTGTTGAAAATTTCTATAAACGTTTTCGATTGGCATATTTGTTAAATATTTTGCTTGAGAAACCTTGAACTCATAGGAACCTTGGAAAGGATAAGTGACCCCGGTTAAGAGTAAGCGTGTGTAGAACTTCGACGGTGGAAGGTTGGGTATTCCACGTGTGATGGTACTGTAGGCCGAATGGTATCGGTTGCAGGGTTGATGTGTGTTAGGACACAAAATGTCCTAATTATAAGATAGTTTTGTAAAGGGGTATTAATTGTTATATGGGCTTGGGTATAGTAATATGGGTTTGGGCTTAATAGTGTAACAAGGGGGTATTTATAGAATAGTGTGTGTAATTAGGGTTTGTGGAATCATTGTTGCAATGTAGGCTAAGGTGTAAGTGTGTGTAAACTAGAGAGAGATCCATTCTCTCTCTAGGTAGTTCTTCATATGAATAATACACCACTTTGTCTATTATCTCTTCTTGTTACAATCTTCTACACTATATGAATCGTTGCCTTGTTTAAATGGGACTCACAATGTGTTTTATAACTGGAAGGTTAGACTCGTGGCATCTTCCGGTAGTGTTGGTGGTAACCGTCTTGTTGGCAACTTTGTTTTGGGTCTTGGCCAATTTTCACATAAAGGGACGTGTAGGACCTTGTGGACACCATATTGATAACCTTGGTTTGTAAGAATGCTCGACGAGTGAAACTCGGGTGTTGAGTCTGTTGTGATTCAAAGTTTGGTGGTATAACTAGATGTCAACTTTTAGGCTTGAGGCCAAGCACCGTTAGAGTATTCGGAGGTTGCAGTCCGATTTTAAAGGAATGATGGTAATGGTTGTAGTAATCTTAAGATGTTCAATTGTGACAAGTGGATTTAGTGAGATGACCTTCCTTGTGTGGTAAGGGAATCTGTCAGTTGGACAATTGATATTTGGACCTATCTTGAGAGTTGTATAATCTCCGGGTCAAGGATGATCGGCCGTTTGGAGTCTGACTGTACTTGTTATCGGTTTCGGTAGTGACCGTACCTGGGTTTGGTTGGAAAAATGGATTTGAAGGCGTGTAGATCAGGACTACCTGAGAGTCGGATTTTGTTGTTGGGAAAACATGGATCACTTAAGGTTGGGAGGCAACTTAAATCTTGTGGCCGGAAGCCACTCTAGTAAATTAGGCTTTCAATTGAATGTATGTGTAGTATGCCTAAGCGGGGACTCGTTGTGAGTAACACCAAGAAGTTGTTATGTGCAAATCCGTGGGAAATAAAATTCGAATCTGGTTGAAACCGAGGGAACATGGAATGTATTGGGCGCAGTAGCCATCAGTTGTATGAGGGCTAGATTTCGAGGACGAAATCTATTTAAGGTTGGGAGGATTGTAACACCCCGAATTTTGGGATTTGGGATTTTGAGTTGCGGACGTCCGCAAGGGTGCAAGCCGGACGTCCGCGATGCGCGGAAGTCCACGGGTCGTCCGCGGAAGCAACAGAGAATTTTGGGGGTTTCGGCCAAAGCAAGTCGGACGTCCGCGACCTGTGTTTTTAGGGTTGTTTTAAGACAAGCCTCTCTATTCCCTCATTTCATTTTCAACATCCCAAACTTAGCTTCTCTCTCTCTTGAACGATTTCTCCTCAAGAAGAACCCTAAACTCTTCCTTTCTTCTTCATCTTCTCCACTAAAACTAAACCCCTTTCCACCATTGTTGAAGATATGGAAGCTTGAAACTTTTGTGGGTGATTAGGAGCTTTTTCTTGGAGATCCAAGTGTTAAAGGTAATATTCCTCTACCCAAAAGCTTGGTTGTTGTTGTTTTCATCTTCTTTCTATTTTGGGGTATTGTTGGATGATTTTGGTTGTGTTTGGTTGAGGTGATCTTCTCCTTCTTCATTTATGAAGATTAGGGTTTTGGTATAAGTTGGGATTTGGTGTAAAATGTTTGGGGAGTGATTTTTCATGTTTGGATCGGGATATTGACGGTTGGAAACTTATGGATCTAGGTTTTTGGAAGATTTGGCTTGATGATGCATGTTTCTCAAAGGAGCTTATGTTTGGGAAAAATCTAGATTTAGCCTAAATCTAGCAAGGTGAGTTCAAGTTGCTTTGTGAAAACTTTGTACATGCCAAAAATGTTATTTTCCAAGTATTTATGTGTTTTACATGAAAATTATCATTGGTTGAGTTATTTCGTGGATTTTGACTTTTGAAGTATTTAACTTGGAAAATATTGTAAAATACCCATATTTAGGATTTTTGGGAAACTTGATAGATAAATCATAAATGAAAATGTTTTGAGGTGGAGTCTACTTGACATGAAAATGCATTTTAGTATAATTTGAAAATATGCATATAGTACGTTATGAGATGATTTGAAAATGTAACAGTGTGAGTTCCTTGAAAAAGAGGGTTGTCCTAACCCAATGTTCGTTTCGGGTTTTCATGGATTCAAAATATTTATTGGCAAAAGTGTGTTGCTACGTTTAATTTCATTTTATGACTTTTCATGATTGGTCTTTTGGGTTAGTGGAGCTTATGGCTCGGTAATGGATTTTATTAAGTCTTGGGGACATTTGTCCAGTTTTGATAGCTCAAAGTCGAGTTTTGATCATGATTTACGTTATTGGGAAAGTGCATGTTTTGAATGCACTTGTTTATTCATTTAGGGTCGTGTAATGTTTTGGACCTTGTTAGCTATGGATCCATAGGCACTTGAGTTTCCCAAGTCTCGCGGGCAATAGATCTGGAATGATTGAGCTCAGTTTACGAGACGCTAGTTTCTCTTTTGTAGCACGGAATAGGCATCGGGTTCCATAATAAGTAAGGCGTGGGCCTATATGGTCGGGCGTCGTCTCATGAGCAGTAAGGTGTAATTCCATATGTGCTTGGCATGGGATAGGCATCGGGTTCCATGATAAGTAAGGTGTGGGCCTATATGGTCGGACGTCGTCTCATGGGCAGTAAGGTGTAATCCCAAATGTGCTTGTTGTGGATTTGGAGTGACCCAATGTATAGACCTGGAGTGGTTGAAATTGGGGGCTCCCTAGCCTCGCGGGCAATTGATATGGAGTGATTGAGCTCAGTTTACGAGAGTAATCCACGTGTTGTTTTATTGCATGGTATGTGACACACTTTTGTGTTCCGTCACGTGCAATGTAAACGGGCCTCCCTCGTCACCGAAAGGTGTTGCTTTGGGTATTTGTTTTTATCCATGTTTTCGGTGACGTATCATGTTTAAATGAATTGTTTTCCACGTTATTTGAGTTATGGGTTATGCTTCACCCGTGTTTGGGATGTTTGGAATAATGGCGATTTATTTATGAATTCAATCGTTTTGAGAATCAAATGCTATTTCACCTTTCACGTTGGTTTTGGGGATGAGACCATTTTGGGAATCATTTTATATTAAAGTTTTCAGCACGGAATTTGTGTGAGTTGGAAAATGGGTGATTTGCATCTAAAGTAAATTCTTTTGAACTCATGACTTAAATTGCATCTCTCTCGATTTATGGATTTATATGGTCATGATAAAACTCTTGAACTCACTAGGCGTTAGCCTAACCTTTTTTATTTGTCGGCATGTGCAACAGGCTCTGTTTGGGAATAGCTTTAGCTACACTGTGAAGTGATGAGTGCTAGTAGAGTGCACGAGAAGTGATTTTGCTTAGAGAAGTCTTCCGCACTTTTTTTGGGATTAGCAACTTGTGTTGTGTTAAGTAACGTCCGTCTTAAGTTATTAATTGTGGAAACAATGATGTTTAAATCCCAAGGTATTTTCAGGGATGATCTGTAGAAATAATTTTATCCTCTTTTGGTTATTTTATTGAAATTAAAGTTATTTTATTGATTTTGGTCACTAAATGACCTTAGTGACCAATTTTTGACCGTTAGTGACCAAATCGTTTTTGTCACTAATTACCATTTTTCTTGTAGTGAGTAATATGTCACTGATTTGGATTATCCACCAAAAATTTACCCACTAACTTTTGTGACGGTTTTGTGACTAATGATCCTTTAGCGACAGATTTTCAGGAAAAGTTCGTAGGTAAAAGTTTTTCGTTTAGCAGTGAAGTCACGTGCAACATGGGCGGCTAAAAAAAATTCTATGCAAGAGGGGAGCAATCAAACAGTGTGTCAGGTGTGTCAGGTTGTCCAGCAGCGAGTTGAACCGCATGGAAGCTACCGAAGACAATTTTATCAAATTACCACAGTGTGGCGTGCGAACTCGCTCGCATTCTGTTTGTGATTTGTGATTTGTTCTTCGATCTATATCACAGCTCTCTTTATATCATAAAAGTATAATATGGTTTAATTTGTAAATTTTTATAGCAAATCAGACAAGATTTTGAATTGCTAATGGCACAACAATTTAATCATGCACTCTTCACAACTAAAGAAAAATACCATTAAAATGGAGCTCAAACTTGCAACAGTTGTTTGTATGCAGATCGTGCATGCGTATTTGTTTAATTCCAAAGAAATTGAAGTATGAAAAAGTGTCGCAATATACATTAACGAAATGAAGCTTCAGTTCTTGGATGAACTATTAACAACTACTTGGTTACACAAAATTTGATAGATAAAGCTACCACTCTATCAGGAAATTAACACGGTCATCAAACTTCAAGACATCATCAACATTGTGGGATTTCAAAGAAAATCCATAAAACCTTGAATGAAAGCTTTAAATGCATATCTCTTGTAAGATCTAACAGGTCTCCTACTCAGGAGTTTCAGATTTGGAGAGGTCTACGTTAAGGAGATCCTCTATCCCCGTTTCTATTCATTATTGCTATGAAGGGTCTTCATTTACTTATGTTGGAGGCAAGAAATAAAAATTTGATAAGACAACTGGAGATCGGTAATGACAACGTGTCTTTATCTCATCTTTTTTGTGTGCAGATGATGCCATGTTTCTTAACGAGTGGTCGGTGGAAAATGGGAAGAATATTCTTAGGATTCTAAGATGCTTTTATCTCACCTCTGGTCTTCGCTTAAACATGTCGAAAAGTGAATTGTTTGGAGTACGAGTGGGAGCGGATGTAATTCAAAGGGTTGCTGCAGAGTTAAAGGGTAAAGCCGGCCAATTCCCAAGCAAATATCTTGGGGTTCCATTAGGTGCAAATATAACCAGAGTCAACACTTGGTCTCGTATAATCGAAAAATTCATTAAAAGGTTATCCAGTTGGAAGATCAAGACAATGTCGATCGGTGGAAGAAGGGTCCTGTCCAATCTGTCCTAGGTAGTATTGCTACCTATTACCTATCGTTATTCAAAGCACCAAAGTCGATTATCGATCATCTGGAGAGGCTTAGAATATACTTTTTTCTGGGGGGTCGGAAGAAGACTCAAGAAAAAACAATCGGGTGAATTGGAGAACGGTGATCAGAAAAAAACGAAAATGGAGGTCTCGGCATCGGAAGCATTTATGCGGCTAACATCTCACTTCTTGTAAAGTGGGCCTGGAACCTAATTCGTCGTAGGTGAAAGTTATAAAAGCGATCTATGGTAAAGATGGAGGTTTAAATTCGGACCAGGACCGCATAAGCAAAACTAGTCCATAAGGAAGTGTCATCACGGATGTTCAATCGTCGAGACCTTTTAACATTAGTTTCCATGATTTTTGTGTGAAACAGGTTGGGAATATTGGTATTCAGACAGCTTTTTGGACAGACTGTTGGAAGGGCTCCTCCTCTTTTGAGTGGCACTTTCCAAGACTCTTTGCGCTAGAAAACAAGAAGGAGGTGTCGGTGGCAGAGAGGATCAAACACGAAAAAAATTGGAATTGGCGCAGACCGATTCGGGATGGATGCGAAATTGAGGAATTCAATCATTTAAAAGAAACTTTAAAGGAATTTTCACTCTCAGACAGACCTGTTGGCTGGAAGTGGAAGCTAACTCATAATGGTTTGTTTTTTGTCGGATCTCTAAGTCGTATCATCGAGAATTCTTATTTGGGCTCATATATAAAAGAAAATGACGTGGAACAATTTTACGCCTCCAAAAATCAATATCTTCATGTGGAGAGTGATGTTGGACAGAGTGCCTATGCGTGCCAACCTCAACAAGATGAATATCAACATCGATTCTATTGTATGTCCAATTTGCGGCTCCAATACAGAACCAATCGACCATGTGTTATTTGAATGCTCAGTAGCATTAGAGGTGTGGAGGTTCGTTGAGAGATAGTGGATGATTTCTCTTCCTGTAGACAAATCGATTGATTCGATGATCAACGGGTTCAATTTAGCGGGTGAGGATATCCATGTCAAGAAAGTTTTGGAAGCTATCTTTTTCATCGGTTGTTACTTTCTGTGGGGCATTGCGGCTTCCTGGACAGGTGTGTTTTCGACAATTCTCCCCCGTAAAGACATTCTTCCTGACCAGATTGTAGAGAAGTCATTCATTTGGTTATTGGCTAGGTGTAAAGGGAGTGTTAAAGACCCCCTTTCGTGGAGATATCAGCCTTGTGTTTGTCTCAAGAACTTGTAATTCATTTGTACTCTGTTTGCTAGTTTCTTGCTAGCTGTTTTTTCTGGCATAAATCTGATTAAGAGTATACTACCAAATCTTAGGATTAAGTTTGTGGCTTCATCAAGATCCCATCGTGAAGCCTTCATCAAAGCAATTAAGAGCATCTCCAATGGTGGAGGTTAAAGACTTGATCAAGTCTTTTGTTGGTGGACCCCATCATTTGTTTATTAATAAAAGTGAAGGGTTGATGCTAATGACTTGGTGCAGACCAAGTCATTTGAAGAAGCTTTGTGAGAGAGCATCATCTTTGATTTGTGGGTCCCACTTTTTTTTATTAATAAAAAAATTTCTCAAGTCATTGCAATGACTTAGCCATTGTAGATGCCCTAATGGCTTAGCTAAAATATGAATACCCTTTAAAGTACCCTAACAACATTCTCAACAGAGTCAGAAATTCAATCACTTTATAGCTTCCTTTTTCTATACCTAAATCACAAAGTGATCTCTGCGTATAACTTATCTCACTGTAAATTAGGGGTAGGCCACAATACTTCATTTTCCATTGGTATTGACGCATAAAAGTTTTGGCAGTTCATATTATACGACCATAAAATAGCGACGCCAAGGACGGAGAATAGACCAAAACATAAAATAAGATAGTTATTTCGAGCACTTAATTGATGAATTGATATGTTTCCCACAATAACGCGCCCAGGTACATAACTAGTATATGTAAAATATCATTGAAGATACCAACTTCGGAGTAATTACTTCAACAAATTAAAATTGGATTTATAGGATGCCTAAAATGTTTAAGGGTCCTGATAAAAAAACTTTGTAGGACTTAATTTTATAGGACCAAACAAACAATAATAACTCAAAAATGTCATATAAAAAGGCTACTATGACACTTAATTTCAAAAACGTCCTAAAAATCTTGCTAAAACGCTCAAAACCTCTTATAAACCTATTGTAACATTTTCATTTTTATGTAGAACGCTTTATAGCTTGGTTCTAAAAACATAAGTTCTATAAAGTATTCTATTAGGTTATTTAGACATTCTAGACGTCCTATAAAACCAATTTTGTTGTAGTAAAATGCACTTATACAAACACGTAGTCATAGTGGAGAAAACAGGAACAAAGGGATCTCAACAAGTAGTCGTTCGTCTAAAAGAACATAAACAAGAGGGCCATGATCGGTAGTCCTATGTTGAAGCAAATAGAAAGAAGGCTGTTTTATATATGCTTAACCTCTAGAGTTGAAGGCTTTGCACTCGTAAAGAAACTACTAACAATGGTCTTGCAGGTTTGAAGGTCCATTTAATCTTGAAACAAACTTTCAATATTATATGGTAATGTACAGTTAAACATTCAAAACTTCTTGCTTAAAACATCTATAGAAATATATTGTTGATTCTTTTGAAGTGGTTTAATTTAAAAGATAAAAATGAAACAAACATAATTAAGAACAAATAAAGATGTTTTAAGAACCATGCGACGGGATATTGTAAATGACAGAGTGGTCTTGCTGCCACGATCCACTGAGATTCATCCATCAAGTGCATGGGCCCATCCAGGCACCCCCGCCCCCACTGCATACTTGGCTAGGTGGTTGTGGGCGCACCGGACCTAGCCGAGCTGGAGGTTGTGCTTGAACAATTGTCACTGAAGAAGAAATGAGAGCAAGTGCAAAGAAAATAGCAAACAAGAAGGCAATAACACTTTTCATTTTCATATTCATAAACTGTTTAATTGTAATCATGATTTGTTTCATCTTGCATATATTCGTGTGTGTGTATATGCATGAGATTCAGCAAGGTGAGATTTAGAGAGAATTAAAAAAGAACCGAAGAACCATGGAAGAAGAATGACAAAAATATATATTAATATGAATATCAAATTAAATAGAACACAATTAATGATATTTTTTTTATATAATTTGATTCACTCCAATTTTGATTATATTTCACCGATTTTTGATTAAAAATAACAGGGGAGATTCTTTTTATTTAAAACACATGTGGTTGTAATCATCTTTCTGTTCACGTCCTTTTGATAATCCAATCTAACCGGTTTAAGTAAGTTTTTTAGTTCCCTTTTTTGAAGTAAGATTCTCGTTTCTTGTTATGCTAACCTTGAAAGATAGTAGTGATCCGGTAACTACTGATCCGATTAACGTTAGATAGACCGTGTAAATTAGTAATGGCAACGGGCCGGTTTCGGGACGGTTTTTAAGGTCCCCGTCCCCGAAACCGATAAGCATCCCCGTCCCCGTAACCGTACCGATCCCCGTCGGGGATCTTATCGGGGATCCCCATCGGGTCCCCGCGGTTTCCCCGATACCGTTGGGGAACCCGTTAAGAAAAAATGCACTGTTACCCATTGGTTTTCCCCGAATCCGAACAAAAAAAAACACATGTTTCTCAAACATAAAAAAACACAAATTTCTTTCTAAATAGTTGCTCTCCCTCTCCCAAGAACTGAAACCCGATCATCATCTTTCTTTGAAGATTTTGTTTTGTTTTTCTTCTTTCAAACGAGAGGCATCTTTCCTCTCTATTCGATTTCCTTTGTCAGCACATATTCCCCCAAATATCCAATATGATTTGAATTAGGTTTGGACTTTAAGTACATATATATTTATCTTGTAGCCCAACAAAAATTGTATGTATATATATAATATCTATATATAATATATATATATATATATATATATATATATATATAAGCAATGGTTCAAAAGTCAGAACGAATATGAAGCCATGGAATTCAAACAAACCTGATGATCAGGAACTTTACGAATGTTGCTCACATCCTACAATCGAAAATTCAAACTTCCTTATCAAAAACCTATAATCTAAGAGCACAGACAAAGACATTAACGAAATTGAGACCCAAAAGATAAATTAAAAACCTACCTCAAACCGAAGTGGGAAATTAGAGGAAATTGCTCCACCGAACAATGGTCTTGGTGGAAATTGTTCCATTTCAAATAAAAACTGCAAAGATTGACAAGATAAAACAACATTAGTATCATTGATGAGCTTAGCTGCAAACATCAAACATAAATCATCAGGTAAAAAAGTAACCCAAGTAAGAAAAATCATGAAATCAAACAAGAAGAATCAAATAGAGCAAGTGAAGAAAAGATGCGTATGCGTGAATACTTGCAGAGAAATTGAAGTCACGGCGGCAAATGGACGATAATGAAAAATGGCGAAAAAGAATGCAACATCTTTTGCTGATGATTTAGGAAACCCTAAATCAAATGCCTATTTGCTCAAAGATTTTGAATTCTAGGGTTTGAGCATCACAATTCTTACCTTAAATTTCTTTGTGCATCCCCAATCTAGAATAGAGTAACCTGAGTAGAGGTTGAAAGAATCAGAGAGGGTACAACAGTCGAAATTCGACCAGTTCATAATAAAATTTCAATCAATCTTCTGAAAACTCAGCAAACGCAAAAAAAAGTCAAACTCACCGTAAGAAATTATAGAAGAAAAGAGAGATGGAGAAACCTAAAAATCATCACAAACCGTCGTCGGAGTTGAAGGGATTAGGAAGAGAGAAATAGAAAGATGGTGGGAGCCTGAATAGTTTCTTGGGGAAGGGAACGGTCACCTTGAGAAGTGAACTCTGATCACAGAGCGTGCTTGAGAAGATAACCCAATGCATTAGACGGTTTCTCACTCTAAAATTTTAAGTAATCATGCTTTAAACGGTGGTACATCTGGCTTTAAAAGTTGTTTTTAAGAGTTTGGGGGTTAGATGCATTATAAGATAATATAGATATATATATATATATATATATATATATATATATATATATATATATATATATATTATCGGGCCGGACCGGGGCGGTGAGGATGGTCCCCGTCCCCGTCCCTGCTCCCGTTAAAATCCCCAATAACATCCCCGATCCCCGCCCCGTCCCCGTTAAGAGGTCCCCGAACCCGACCCGAAACGTTCGGTTTTCGGTTTTCACCGTCGGTTTCGGTTTTTTTTTGCCATCCCTAGTGTAAATGCACGATATCTCTCCCATAATGACCTAGTGGTTCAAAGGGAACACTCAAAGGATGGCAAATATCTTTTATTTTTATTTTTATTTTCCTGAAAGTTATGGTTTGCACGTAAATTACTTAAAAAATTTGGTAGCTTTTGAGTAACGCTTACGAAAACTTCGCTATTGATGAAGTCAAAACCCAATAGTCAAAACTCTTTATCTATACTACATATATAAGCATGAAAAGGCGGTTAATGTTGAAATTTAAGTCGTATGACTTTTGATACTATATGTACAACTCTCACAACTATTAATCTCTCACGGCCCCTAATTATACAAAGCATCGAGTTACACTTTATACCCTTAGAATTAGTTATCCATTTTACTTTTAATCCCTTACTTTTTTATTTTTTATTTTACACCCTTATCATATTAACATAAATAATCGTATATGAACACGAATACATTAAAAAATACATTTCCTTTTTACAAATTACACCATTGTAATCGTTTCGTCAATACCTTCGAAATGAGCCCAATATTGAATATTTTTGGATTTAATCATATTATTAAATATCATGAACATGTACGGATTAATTTGTTTTATATTCCTTACATTATTTAATTTCATTTTACACTCTTGTAATATTAAAAATACATAATCATAGTTTAACTAAAACATATTAATAAATGCATTTTTTACAAATTATATTATTACAATATTATCGTCAATAATTTCAAAATAAGTTTATTATTGAATATTTTTTTAATTTAATAATATTGTGAAATATCATAAATACGTATCAAGAATTTTCAAGAATGACGTACCGAGATTTTTTTTAACTTATACATTTTACACTCTTATCTATATTTATCTAATATACTTCTTTAAAAATAATTTATTTACGGTTATTCTTGAATTTTTAAGAAGTACAAATCTCAATACATCATTTACAAGTTTAAAAGTTTTAAAACCTCCAACGTTCAACATGATAATTAAAAATAAGATTATTTTTTATTTTTAAATTACACTTTATACCATTATAATTAGTTATTTAATTTACTTTATATATCTTCTCCTTTTATTTTTCATTTTACATCCTTATCCATCCACAGCGCATAGATAAAAGCCCTCAAGCCCTCAATGCCACATCAGCGCCACATCAGATTTTCTCATCAAGCCTTAAAGACCCCCAGCGCATAACTAAAAGCCCTCTTGCCACCTCATTTTTTTTAATTCTTTTATTTATACATTTAATTATTTAACAAAATAAAAATATTTATATATTTTTTAATAAATAAAAATAAGATAAATAATAAAAATAAAAATTCATACCATTCATTAAAAATAAAAATTACAAAATAAATTTAAAAATCTACTCGTCGTCATTGTTGGGAACTTGGATATGCCAAATATGTTCGACCAAATCCGACCGAAGGTTATTATGAGTGTCCCGGTTTTTGACTTCTAGAACATTTGTCGCGCGTTGTTCCTCACTGATTTGGGTTTCGATATCATCCGTGGAAAGGTCGTTTTCATCGCCACCACAAATAGCATGGTATTCGTCTTCGAGTATCATATTGTGTAATATGACACAAGCGTACATAATGTTTCTCAATCTTGAGAGTTCCCATCCGCGTGCCGGGTTATGAAGTATATGCCAACGTTGTTTAAGCACGCCAAAAGCTCGTTCAACATCTTTACGTGCCGATTCTTGCGCGGACTTGAACTTTTGTCGTTTAAGGTCATGTGGGCACGTAAATGATTTTACGAAAGTAGCCCATTCCGGATATATCTCATCCGCTAGATAATATATGTGCTCGTAGGTGGCTCCATTTGTAACATCCCAGGCCAACCGTATCAGATATTGTCCGCTTTATCCGCACACCTGGACTCACGGTTTTAAAACGCGTCTGATAGAGGAGGTATCAAGTCCCTTATAAGGCAACCTTTGTTCCCCTCCCCAACCAATGTGGGATTTTACAATCCACCCCGCTTGGGAGCCCAGCGTCCTCGCTGGCACACCAGTCCGGTTCCCGGCTCAGATACCAACTTGTAACACCCTCAAATTTGGAACGAGCAACTAACATCAAAATTCAGTATATAAACCATATTTGATAAACCATACTACAATTCCTTCATCAAAATACCTCGGAATTTAAAACATTACAATATCCACAATGAAACTACTTAAACGGTGCTACTTAACATAACACAATTTACTAGTTCCAAATAAGTGCGGAAGTCTTCAATACTCAAGTCACCTCTCGTGCACCTTACAAGAGCTCACCACTTCACAATGTAGCTAGAGCTACCCCAACCTGAGCCTGTTGCACATGCCGACAAAATAAAAGGAATAAAAAGGGTTAGGCTTACGCCTAGTGAGTTCAAGCATTTTATCATGACTATATAAAAACATAAATCGGAAGTTAGTAAACATAGTCATGATTCCAAAAGAGTTTACTTTAATTGCAAATCATCCGTTTTCCAACTCATACGTTTCCATGGAAAAGTTCCCAAAAAGTATATTACATTTTCCAAAATGAATTACATTTCCGACTCACTCAAAATACGTAAGTATTCAAGTTTAGGCAAAAGCCTCCAAACACGGTTAACAGCAAAATACCCCACCCATGAATCATGGAAACTAACCATAAATACAACACTTTATTAAAACATAATACGAAGCAATACACACGCGACCGTAAAATGTAATAAAGTTAAAATACCATAAACGGGGGAGACCCGTATCCGTTGAAGGTGGAGGTAACACATAAGTATACCACCCATACAACGTTCATCGTATAACTGGAAGTAGAGATTACAAGATCACGTTATGCCTATCTCTGTCCTCCCAACGAAATCTGGAATACAACATACGTATTGCCTATTCCACAATTCTGCTCTACGAATCCGAGTTACACCGTACTGAGGATACACCTTGACGTCTACCCACTTGGTAACGCCCAAAGGCCTGGCACGCTTAGGATCACCCCCGAGGCACCCTCTATAAGCGGCGTGGATCTCTACACATACCCCTAAGGTATCATGCCCAAGACTATATCCTCCTAGTGCCTACTCGTAAAGTTATGGTCATAAACATGAGTTCCGAGGTTCGTCCTCAAGATACCCAAACGACCGTTACCAACGACTGACTAACCTGCCTATCCCGGAATGACTCACTCACCCAAGCATGTAAATAATTATAACGTGCAATAAATGCAACCCATCAACAAGACTCCACATCGAACCATTAAACTCGGACAATTGTCCGATGACACTAAAAGTGCATTTCCTCAAATGGTTTACAAAAAATCATTTACACATATATGCTTAAACCATCAATTAAACATCAGTTTGAGCAATTAATCTTTTAAAACCAAATTATGGTTTCTACCCATCCAAATATCCCAAATATCCCAATTAGGGGTGTTTTACACATTTATAACGATAACCACTTCAAAAGAGTTAATTTATCCAAACAACCCAACCGTATACGTTTTCAAGTAAAACACACACAATTTGTAAAATAATCATTTTGGCATGTACAACGTTTTCGCAAAGTAACTTGAACTCACCTTAGCTAGATTTAGCTAAATCTAGAGTTCTCCAAACGTAAGCTCCTTTGAAGCAACATGCATCTTCAAGTCAAAATCTCCAAAACCTAATTCCATAATTCCAACCATCAATACTAAAATCTAACCACAAGGATTCATCATCCAACCACATGCAATCATCCTTCAACCATAAAACAATAAAATCCCCAACTCACCAAACCCTAGTTCTTAGATATGATGAACACAAGATTTCTTTGACTAACAACCACCAAAATCGACCCACAACACTACAATGAAGGAAGAAAGTGAAATATAACAATAATCTAACTAGGAATTACCTCAATCACTTGGACTCGTCAAAAAGGTAGCTCCTAAACTTCCAAAAGCTCCAACATGCTCATCAATGGTGGAATGGGTTCGTTTAAGTGGGGAAGATGAAGAGGAGAGGAGAGGGTTTGTGGTTGATTTGGGGAAAGAAACCGGTTTGGTGAGAGGGAGAAGAAGAGAATCGAGAGGGAGAATGAAATGGGGAGATAGAAGAGAGAAATGGGTTAAAAAAATCTAATTTATTTCGTCCAGGGGCTCCGCGCCAGTCTCCGCGCCAGTCTATCGGCACCACAACTGGCGCCAGCTTCTGTTTGTTTGGTTTCTTCTTACACACTGTTTTGGCCATAACTTCTTCGTTATAGCTCCGTTTTCGCTCCGGAAAGAACCGTTGGACTCGTATTCGAATTCCTCATCCAACTAGACCATAAAATCTAAGATTTAAACCAAAATCCTATTTTCCATATTTTTCTTAAAGGATCGAATCCACACCGATTCGAAGTTGTACATCCGAAAATTACGGGTGTTACAATTCTCCCAGCCTTAAAGCGATTTCGTCCTCGAAATCTATATCCTTTACAACCCAAAGTCAACCGACTCACTGTCGACCATAATTCATCAATTCCTAACGGGAATCTAAATTCCATCCACACGGTCTATAAAGACAATTCCTCGAACAATTGTTTATCAACAAAGCCCCTACACATACGCTGTACTTATGTACGGATAAACATTCCAACCATAGGGAAACTCCCAACCATACGACTTCAGTCGTCTCCCAACCTTAAAATGTTCTATACATCTTGATTTCAGTTTCAAACTCTAAATCAATTTAAGGCTCAATTAATATTGAGACCAACCGAATCTCTAATTTCAATTGTCCCTATCGTTAACGGCCATCCACATCCAATGAGCTCTAATAGACTCCAAAATCCATCTCAATAATTAATCATCCAACGGACAGGTTCATTAACCATACACAAAGGTTAGTTCACTAAAACCACTCATCACAAATGAGTATCTTAAGGTTACTACTACCATCACCATCATTCTTTTTAAAATCAGATACAATCCCCCGATTACACTAAAGGTGCTTGGCCTTAAGCCCAAAAGTTGACACCTAATTATCACCAACCTTTGCACTCTAACCAAACCCACACATGAGTTCCATTTACCGAGGTTTTCCGCAAAACTAAAGTCGTTAACAAAACGGCTATACCAACATCAAAATGTATTAACGGAAGTTTAACCCTCCAATTACCACAAACCCAATTACCTTGCTACCGATATCATCCGGCCCATAATACCAACACGCGTGGAATACTCAACCTTCCACCGTCAAATTCCTATACGCACTTACCCTTAACTGGGTTACTTATTCTTTCTAAGGCCCTAACGAGTTCAAGGTTTTCAAGTGCGTTATTCAATAAATATGCCAATTAATCAAAACCATTAACAAAATATTTTCAACACTAAGGTTTTCATATCAAATAACCGTACGCACAAAACTACTACTATCAGTTCGGTAGTTACGTAAAACTGGACACGCTTGTCCCCCATATGAAAATCATGTTGAAAACCATTTCATTGCAGTTTAGTTTACCCACAAAACGCAAAAGCGTAACGAATAGTTTTTCTAAAAGGAACCGCCACGGTTCTAATATGGATTGACTCATGACATGCATGTAAGGTGACTGCTCGACCTTAAACGGGGTGCAACACAAAGTGTGCACGTATTTCAAAAGCGATCCAAATGACATTTGACTCCAACATTTCCTTGCCAACCATAAAACGACATGGGGCAAGGTTCACCAACAAAATTTTGCGTGCGTCAATTTATTACACAAAACGATGGAACGATTTACCAATACTCACAAATGACTTGTGCAAATTCCTTATTTAATACAAAAACCCATACTTTTCCATCACTCGAAAATATCGACTAAAACATTATACGACTTCACATTGGGGTAGACATGCAAGCTTGTAACCTTACCATTAGAAATTTTCTTGAAACGAAAAGACATGCATCAAACGGTTCGCGACTAAATTTCCTAAAAAGGAAACTCTTTAAATCAATTTCTCAAAATTTCTCATCCGTTCCTATAATGACATTTGAATAAGACGTCTTTGGCAAACTTGCACACAACAATGTGTTATTTCAAGACATAGGAGGAAATAAATGTTAATAATTAGTTGACATCAAAAGGTTTCAAACTTATTTTCAAATCTTAAATTGCACCAACGGTGCGCATCAATGTCCCAAAACATAAGAAATCCCGCGTACTATAATTTTATACAAAATTTTTCTAAAATCTTCCTCACGAAGCGTTTTTCCTCAAAGTTTCGTACTTGGGACATAAAACGTCAAGAACGTCAATGCTTAAGATGTATTTGTCAAAATACTTCCAATACACATTTCTCCAAGAACCAAAAAGGTTTTGAATTCTCCCAAAATAATCGGAACCTCAAAGTTGACCAAATGTCAATGACTAACATATTTTTATTTTCAAAATGTAAAGCATTGCGAACTATGCATGATTTCTACAACACCAAAACACCCATTTGATCAAATGGCCATCATTTAAGCAAGAGTCTATAAAACATTTTCACATACGACTCGATTATCCAAGTATCGAGAAACAATGGTTACCAAGCTATGCATACCCCTCAGTCGATATAACGCATTTACATAAAATGGTAATAAAACATTTAACTGACAAAAAGCGCATCAAAATGTTCTTTCAGGCCTCACTTAAGTCATGTATAAATCAATCCATACATTGAACTATATGCAACGAAATACTTAGTAACACAAACATTTGAAAGAAAAGTTACGCGACGCTAGAGTTCCAAACTCATCTCTTTTTAGTCGCCTTATGGCATAAAATTAACCTTTCTCAACAAAACCCGAATGGGATCAAATGCCCAAACAAAACTCGTAAACTTTTCACATAAGCAATTAAAGTATGCACTTTGTAAGATTATACTCACACTATACAAAATGTCGTACACAAAACTCTATGAACTTCAACGAACTCAATGACTCCAAGTCAACAAAATCGCACTAAACGTTGTGCTCCCAAAGTCAAATTTCTAAAAGCAAAATCATGAACGAGACGCCAAAATCCCAAAAATCCTCTTCTAGGACGATACCACATAAACAACACCGTTTAACAAACTCATATTAAACAGATTCCCAAAATAGCTTCATATAGACACCATGGTAGCTAACTTTCCGTCCAAACTTTAACATATGTGGAGGAGATCCGATGTTAAAGTTATGAGCCGTAGTTACTTGTCTACCATCTTAGACAACATAAAACACGGACATCACTATACCCGAAAGAAACGTTGGACGACAACAACATGAGACAAATTCTGACGGAGTTTGCAACCCCCGACATAAGATGGTTCATGTACGTCCAAAACCAAAATCCAAAATATTGTGTGTGCTAAACATTTTCCAAAATTCGTAACACAATCCTCATAAGGATTTGAACACACACAAAATATTTGATGCAATTTATTTCCAAAATAAACTTGGTGCAAAACCTAGTCGGCAGTCAACATTTCAGCTCATACTCCTCCAAAATCCTCCGGTCCACTATTGTTACCCGGACGTTCAAACCTCTTAAGGCTAAATCGTAAATTACATCAATTAACTTTACAACTTCTCCTCAAATCGAAGTCGGCTCAATAAGCCTATGGTTCTAATCCAACCATCAATATCGACCCGAAACGGTCTACTTAAAACAATTATCATGCTTATCGTCACTCCAAGTGACTAATACTAGAATTGTTCATCTGTTCCAACGACTACTAGTTTAAAACCTCCTTCACTACCCCAACGATTATCACATGGAAGCAATTCAAGCATGCAAATGTACTAGTAGGTTCACCATGACACTGGCCAGGTGTCACTATGAATGCACCGTACATGCTTATCCTTGCTACTCTCAACATGATTCTCGTTTCTAAAACATTCATCGATCCCAAAACATCCTATCGTAAAGTGCCTAATGGTGAATTTCACTCTCATTTACTTAAACAAACGCTAGTTTGAGTCTAGGTATCCAAAATCAACACCTAAATCTCTCAAACTTATGCTCTGATACCATCTGTAACATCCCAGGCCAACCGTACCAGATATTGTCCGCTTTATCCGCACACCTGGACTCACGGTTTTAAAACGCGTCTGATAAAGGAGGTATCAAGTCCCTTATAAGGCAACCTTTGTTCCCCTCCCCAACCAATGTGGGATCTTACAATCCACCCCGCTTGGGAGCCCAGCGTCCTCGCTGGCACACCAGTCCGGTTCCCGGCTCTGATACCAACTTGTAACACCCTCAAATTTGGAACGAGCAACTAACATCAAAATTCAGTATATAAACCATATTTGATAAACCATACTACAATTCCTTCATCAAAATACCTCGGAATTTAAAATATTACAATATCCACAATGAAACTACTTAAACGGTGTTACTTAACATAACACAATTTACTAGTTCCAAATAAGTGCGGAAGTCTTCAATACTCAAGTCACCTCTCGTGCACCTTACAAGAGCTCACCACTTCACAATGTAGCTAGAGCTACCCCAACCTGAGCCTGTTGCACATGCCGACAAAATAAAAGGAATAAAAAGGGTTAGGCTTACGCCTAGTGAGTTCAAGCATTTTATCATGACTATATAAAAACATAAATCGGAAGTTAGTAAACATAGTCATGATTCCAAAAGAGTTTACTTTAATTGCAAATCATCCGTTTTCCAACTCACACGTTTCCATGGAAAAGTTCCCAAAAAGTATATTACATTTTCCAAAATGAATTACATTTCCGACTCACTCAAAATACGTAAGTATTCAAGTTTAGGCAAAAGCCTCCAAACACGGTTAACAGCAAAATACCCCACCCATGAATCATGGAAACTAACCATAAATACAACACTTTATTAAAACATAATACGAAGCAATACACACGCGACCGTAAAATGTAATAAAGTTAAAATACCATAAACGGGGGAGACCCGTATCCGTTGAAGGTGGAGGTAACACATAAGTATACCACCCATACAACGTTCATCGTATAACTGGAAGTAGAGATTACAAGATCACGTTATGCCTATCTCTGTCCTCCCAACGAAATCTGGAATACAACATACGTATTGCCTATTCCACAATTCTGCTCTACGAATCCGAGTTACACCGTACTGAGGATACACATTGACGTCTACCCACTTGGTAACGCCCAAAGGCCTGGCACGCTTAGGATCACCCCCGAGGCACCCTCTATAAGCGGCGTGGATCTCTACACATACCCCTAAGGTATCGTGCCCAAGACTATATCCTCCTAGTGCCTACTCGTAAAGTTATGGTCATAAACATGAGTTCCGAGGTTCGTCCTCAAGATACCCAAACGACCGTTACCAACGACTGACTAACCTGCCTATCCCGGAATGACTCACTCACCCAAGCATGTAAATAATTATAACGTGCAATAAATGCAACCCATCAACAAGACTCCACATCGAACCATTAAACAGGGAGAAGAAGAGAATCGAGAGGGAGAATGAAATGGGGAGATAGAAGAGAGAAATGGGTTAAAAAATCTAATTTATTTCGTCCAGGGGCTCCGCGCCAGTCCATCGGCGCCACAACTGGCGCCAGCTTCTGTTTGTTTGGTTTCTTCTTACACACTGTTTTGGTCATAACTTCTTCGTTATAGCTCCGTTTTCGCTCCGGAAAGAACCGTTGGACTCGTATTCGAATTCCTCATCCAACTAGACCATAAAATCTAAGATTTAAACCAAAATCCTATTTTCCATATTTTTCTTAAAGGATCGAATCCACACCGATTCGAAGTTGTACATCCGAAAATTACGGGTGTTACACCATTCACCTCAAAAAGGCAGTATGGTGCTTTTCCATCATATACATTGTTCAAGATGGGCGACTGATTGAGAACATTGATGTCGTTGTTGGAACCGGCAACACCAAAGTATGCGTGCCAGATCCATAGATCTTGAGAGGCCACTGCTTCTAGCATGATTGTCGGGTGCTCATGATCACCTCTCATGAATTGACCTCGCCATGCATTCGGACAATTTGCCCACGCCCAATGAGTACAGTCTATGCTGTCGAGCATGCCGGGAAATCCGTGTTTAGCTTAATGCGCGGCGTACAACTTCTGAATATCAATAAAAGTAGGGTTGCGTAAATATTTGTGACCATACAGTTCAATAATACTTGTGCAGAAATTGTACAGACAATCTCGTGACGTTGTCTCTCCCATACGGATGTACTCGTCAAGTGCGTCAGCAGTTACTCCATACGCCAATTGCCGAATAGCGGAAATACACTTTTGTATCGGAGAAAAACCTTGTTTGCGTCTGCCATCCACCCGAAGTCTAAAATACGGATACTCTCCTGCTAAATCTTCAACTATTCGTTCGAATAGTTGCCTGCTCATCCTGAACCGTCGCCTAAACATATCCGGTGTATAAACCGGGTTGTTGCCAAAGTAGTCCCGCATAAGCCGCTCGTTTGCAGCTAGTCGACCTCTTTCTATGTTCGCGGCCCTCTCTCTTGTTGACGATGAGGCGGTGCTACCATAAATCCATTGTGCAGTCTGTCGAAAAGCTTCCCTTTGTAGATTCAACAACTCGTCGGTGTCTACGGATGACGATGATGCGGTCGGTGAACTGGGTTGTGGCGAATCCATATTGTTTAAAATATAGAGAATGGAATAGAATGAGAGAGATTGAGAGAGTTTGGTGTGATTAAATTTGAGAGGTTTGGATTAATATATATAGTGTGATTAAATTGAAAAATAAAATAAAAAAAATAGCCGTTGAAAGAGCCGTTTAGTTTTTAATATTTTCAAAATTTAAAAAAAAATTAAACACAACAATGTTCTTCGGGTTCCTCGGGTTTTCAATCCCGCACCCCGAGCCCGAGACCCAAGCCCGCAGCCCCCGCAACGCAGCCCGCAGGAGCCCGCAGCCGAGCCCGAGCCCGAGGCGTTGCGGATGGCCTTATCATATCAACATACATAAACTAAAATACATTAAACAAATATGTTTTTCTTTTTTTATAAATTATACCATTATAACCGTTCATCAAAACCTTCAAAATGAGCACAAATGTTATGGGTTTGAAGACCCCACTATCAAACGAATATTTTTCAATTTTTTTGACCAATTAACCATATTGATATTTAATTTTATACATCTGATATGCGATTTAAAAGCAAATAAATATGAACATGAAACAAAATTATTTTTTCGAATTCTTGGCTTTAGATTCAAGATACTTCGCGCCGCATCGCGCACGAGTACGTATCTAGTATTTATGAGGTGTGGTTGGTGACATGAGATTGTTGCTTGGTCAAAACTCCAAACTAAGAATGATGGCATGTGACCACAAAATGCGTCATTAATTTGTGACAACATCTCTAAGAAATGTAATCAGGCCAAAATTGATTATAAAACGGATTTTGGATTCGATATGCTAATTTGAGCAATCAAGTTTGTGATCCCAGAACAAGTAATCAAACAGTATAATCAATCAGATGACCACCAATATATATTTCAATGATCAATTCATCAAGTACACAATGAAGAATGTAGAGAGAATGGTGAATGTGTGTGTACTTGAGAGTGTAGCTATTGGATGACCTAAATGAAATATAGGCTAACATTACAATATATAGTATGTAACTTTCTAATTACATAATTAGTCCCTCTACATGGTACAACTATGAATATTAGGCACTAACATTCTCCCCCTTTGTACCAATGTAGAGGCAAAGAGTTTAAGCGTCTACCGGAATCACGTACTTCTTCCGAATCCCGAAGATGATCTCGAACCTCCTTAGTGCATTCCAGTACTCCTTTTGGTATTTAATGGCATCCAGTACTTGCTTGATCAGCTCCTTCTCCTTATCTTTCAGCTTCACCTCCCCGCTTGCATCCAGACGCAACCTACTTTCAAGGTGGACCTGAACAATCTTGAAAGTTCCATCATTGAACTTGTTGGCTTCAAGAACTCTCATAAATCTCTTCTTTGAGTCTGAATCGAAGTAAACAACTCCAAGATCCGGTTTCTTCAGTACGGTGTAGGCTGGGATACCTTGAATATCTGACAGACGCCGGTTCGGTGCTCTTAGGTTTACTCGGGCTTGGCGTGCTTCTAGACCCATCTGAAAGTCTATCAGATAAGAGAACTTCAGAATGTTCCGCATGAATCTCTTGACACTTTGATACGCGACAGACCATTCAACATTCTTATTTGGGAGGCAGGCTAGGGAATTGTAGAGACTTAGGAGGTCGTCTAGCTTTAAGCTTTTGAAATCTGCCTCGGAGAAGACACATTCAGTACCATTGGATCTTCTAACTGTAAACTCTAGGGTACCAGACTTTGAAGAGCTTGTTTGACTCGACCTTCAACACTTTCTCAATCACACTATCTGATCTTACGGCATTTGTTTCTAGGTCTTTATTGCCCATTACGTGTAAGAACTCGATCTTTTGAAGTGGCGGTCAATCCTCAATTCCGTACACCTTCTCTAGGTTGATCCTTTGGACATCTTTAACGAACAGGTCTCTCCTTATACTTTCTTGAAAGGGAATCAAAATCCCCACTCGTTCACATGTAGCCACATACCTTGGCTCAGCGTCTATCACTTCCTGATAGATTTCCAGTTCAGCTTCGAGTACAGGATCCCTGATTCTGCCATCGGCTTGCACTTGAATTACTGGAGCATCTTCTTGTACCACTGGAGCCGGAGGAGCGGAAGTACTTGCACTTTGATCAATCAGCGTTTGTGGTTGAGTAGTATCATCTAGAGTTTCGTTGTCGAAATCCGAAGCAGCCATAATAACTCCGGTGATGTCGAATATATCTTCTATTTCCTCTTTGATTTGGACGGTTGTTTTATCAGGTTCTTTCTCAGAATCTATGTCAATATAATCAACAATCATATCATCTGCCATCCTTTCATCAGCTGTTCTATTGTCAACAACCGAAGGCTTTTCAACCCCAGTTATGACATCAGCTAGAACATCGGTGTCATCCACTTGGACCATATCAGTGTCCGTTCCACCTACCCCTGTTTCTCTTTCACTAGCTGGCTGATCTGATCCCCCAACATTTTCAGTAGTCGTACCACTGGACTCACCAACCCTTGCTCTCTTCTCCCCCTTATGTTGATCGGGATCATCCTGATCATCATGTCTTTGTTTCTGTAAGGCTTGAGCTTGAATCCCACACTTCTCTTCGACAACCTTAAGTCTTTTAGTGATGGAGGTGAATCCGTCCATCACAGCGTTCGTCAGGTCTATCATTGATTCGGTTAGACGCTGGAAGTCGTTGTTAGAAGGTGGTTGGGTTGGAGTTTGGGTTTGAGGTTGGATATGTTGTCGGAGTAATCTAACAAGGTCAACCTCTTCAGCCGTACTAGAGTTGCATTTGGCTAAGAGTCGGGCTAACAACTCTGATTTGAGCTGGTCTTCTGGGATTTGGTGTAACGGAACTGGTGGTGGTTGTTGTGGGTCGGATTGTGTGTTGGATGGTTGATCCTGAGGAGTTGATGACGATTCAGCAATTCCTTTGCCCTTGATGGCTCTGCTCACTTCGCTTGCTAATCTGTCAACTGTACTTTGCATGGCTTGACGGTGTTGCTTGTATGCTCTGTCGATAGAAGCAAAAGCAAACGACAGTAGTGGAAGTGTGATATAATGTGGATGTGGGCCAAGCATGTGTACAACCTGTTCAGGAGGAAAATTGGGAAACAAGTATCTAACATCCGGACCACTTAGGTTACCGGTTAAAGTAGCGATTGTAGCAACCGTACTGCCTGTGTTCATAGTTGGCGTAGTGTTGACTATGACAGGACTTCCACCCAGTCCTCGTGGGGCACCAACAAATGGCGGTCACACTCAGGGTGTTTCGGTTGGAGCACGAAAGCTCACAACTTGTTGGGATGCCGACGCGCGTGGCCTAGGAAAAGATGTATGTCCAAATGGCTCTAGACTCAACGTGCTCGGAATAAATGGCGGTGGCCGGGGCATGAGCCTACCTTGTTCAATATCAGCAGACACCAAGTGTGTCGCCGATAGCGTTTGTGCTTTATCCCCTGTGGAAAATGAAACATCGGTAAGTTGAGATGCCGACGAGTGGCTTAGAGGGGTTGTGCTTTGCATGACTGGGTCCACCATGTCTATTTCAATACGCAACGGCGACGTACGCTCGTTGGTAGAAGATGTGGCTACCCGGCTTGTAACGGTTTGGGGAGGATCGGTAGTTAAAACTTTATCCGATCCTATCTCAGCCTCTCCCAATTCTTTTCTCACATTCTCTCGGCTCACAGTAGTATTTTCTACTTCATCTCCCTCATTCCACTTTATGTCGCCAAAATCGTCGGAGGGTCCGACGTTCCAAGTGGAATCAGCATCGGAACCCTCAATGTGTCGACTCCGACCGATGTGTCTCGGAATTAGATCCGCATCAGGGTCATGATCAGGATCGGAGTCGGAATTACCGTCATCAGATCGTAGTTGGTCAGATGCTTCATCATTGGCTGATAAAGCATCGGGATCAAAATCTGGGTCATCATCTGAATCCATCGACAAGTCGTCGAGGATAGGAATTCTTACAACTCCGGTTGTGGATGCCTGACCAGCAGTCCTCGCCACCCCACCTACTCTATGTCTTAATATTCTCCTTGCCTCTTCCCGTTCAGGAACCCCAAGTTCCTGAACCTGCTCAACATGTAAACCCTCACCGCCTAATGGGATAGCACCATGGGGAGGTCCGACCGGTTCTGGCTGGACCACTAGTGCATTAGCTATTCTATACTGCCTAACTACCTCAGACTGCTGGTCGACATAGGCAAGTACATGCTATGGAATCGCGGCAATGTAGACGAAGTCATCATGATCTGGCATCTTCAGATAGTGCATCCACTGTGTCGGTCCTTGTAGCGCATCTGGGCATCTAGGAATTTCCTGGTTGCCCTCCATGATTTGGTGGATGATTATCTGGAAGAACCGTTGATATGGCACGAAGTTTCGGTTCTTTTTCGGTCGTCCTTTGTCTTCGACTAGATCTTGTAGCTCGTTCCAGAGTAGAATGACATAACCGATGCGGCGGTTAAAGGCGAAGGCGTGAAACATTCGGAGGATTGCTAGGTTACATTTGTCAAGGCCGGTATGCTTTGATGTCATGCACCTGTTGAATATGGAGCATAGGGTGTACCAGACTGGTTGTAGGTGCTTTCTTAGGAATTTAGACGAGCCGGCTAGGACAGGGTTCTGTGGGTGTTGGTATCCTAAGCTTTGGATGTCTGTGTACAGTTGGGCTTCGGGAACCATGTCCTCAAAATTTGGGTTAAATGGAAGGTCTAAGGATAGACGGAGTCGCTTAAGGGTAAGTTGAACATCGAAATGATCGACTTTTGCTGAAAAATGTGGACCCCGTCGGTGTGTAGGATGATATCGTAGTGTGTGCCAAAATTGTTGTAAGTATATGAGGGGCACAGTGACTAGCTTCGTGAGCACTGTTCGGAGAGGATGGCCGCGGATGATCTCGATGATAATCTGGTGGTCGAACGCCACATTGAGGTCTAGATGGTGATTGTTGTCGAGGAGTAAAAGGTGGAGACTACTCGATAGTAGCTCCACATCTAGATCACGGGCGTTGACAGATGGATGCGACGACCGGTGCGACGGTATGACGATGTTGTCGTCAGATGAATGGTCGTCATTATGAGCCATCTGAACTGTTCACAATTTTAGAACAGTGCCAAAAATTGGGTTTTCTTCAAAAATTTCCATTTTTTTCTAAGTATGGGTTTTATCGCAACTAACATAAACAGTTTGTCGCAACATATGACCTTATCGCAATGAAGGGCTTGCGAGGAAAAGATATCGCAACACACTAGTTGCGATAAAATGTTATCGCAACACGCAGGTTGCGATAAGATGTTATCGCAACTAATAGGTTGCGATAGTTTTGAATAAACGAAGGTTGCGACAGTTTTGAATGTGAAGAACATCTAAGGTTGCGAAAGTTTTGAACAACAGATATATCCCAAGTGACAAAGGCTCAAATTCTGATTTTTCGCACTAACTAGGTTTTAGCCTATTCTATGATGCTCGCAAACAGCACAGAAGACTAGTTCTATGAGTACTAAACACATACACACATTCAGACACCGATTTTAAAGCATAATGATGAAAAATGCAGTTTTAAATCTCAAACATAAAACCCTAAAAATCACTGTTTAAGCATGAATCCACGGATGAAAAAGAGTGAAAAGTTGGAATCCATACCTCGATAGTAATACGAACACAGTGATCTCGATGTGAATGCGAAAAACTTTGTAGAAATCAACAACCGAATGCAGTTCTTCGAAAGAAAGTTGAGAGAGTTTTGAATGTGTTTGAAATGAGATAAAAATCTCAAACACTTGTATTTAAAGGATTGAGACTCGTGACACGTGGCATCGTTTGATTGGTCCAAGTTTTGACCGCCACAGTGTCAGGTTATCGCAAGTACAAGGTTGCGATAACCCTCATTGTTATCGCAACGAACAGGTTGCGATAGCATGCTCTACCTTATCGCAACAGAGAGTCGCGATAAGTTACTGTTTATTGTGTTTTATCGCAACAGAGGGTTGCGATAAGTTACTGTTCATCAGTGTATCGCATGTAGAGGGTCGCGATATCAGTAACACTTGGACATTTTTCAGATAAAATTTTAAAAGATTTTATCACATTGGAAGATGTCTAACTTCCAATTGATTCAACACTCCCCCTATTATTGTGCATAAGTTCTGTACTAACACTCCCCCTTAAATGATTTTATCTATTAGCTCCAATCTTTGTTCTTATAGAAGTATTGGAAAAATATCTTCAATACGAAAAATAGACTAAGTGTTAGCACCGACAAAGGTTATGCCAAGGCAACGACAGAGGTTCTGTCAAGACACGATTAAAGATTGAAGTAAAGTCTTCGACAGAGGTTCTACCAAGACACCATCAAGACCAAGACACCGGCAGAAGTCTCTTCAACAGAAGACAAGGCCACAGAGCCTCTGTCATACTTGACAGAGCCTCTGTGGTAAGAAGGCTAAAGGCTTTGTAGACCAAGTGAACATCGACAGAAGTCGCTTCAACAGAAGACAAAGCCACAGAGCCTCTGTCATACTTGACAGAGCCTCTGTGGTAAGAAGGCTAAAGGCTTGGTAGACCAAGTGAACATCGACAGAAGTCGCTTCTACAGAAGACAAGGCCACAGAGCCTCTGTCGTACTTGACAGAGCCTCTGTGAAAAGAAGGCAAGAAGACATCAGAAGCTCCCAGAAGATCAAGTTGCAGGAACATTCGTACAAGCAAGGCATGCCCTGTCAACTCAACTTGTCAGACTCTGACAGGCACGCCTTAGCAGGTTCGGCGCACTTAATGAACGTTGTACCTGCTACTATTCCTCAATAGTATCTTCGTAACTTTTGTACTATTTGTCTAGATCTTGTCCCCTTTAGATACTATAAAAGGAAGGCTCATGTTGAGCTCTTCAAGAATCGAAAATCAATAATCGAATATTTAATCTTTCGATCAAGCTTTGCACAAGCACCAACACACACACCATTAGAGCATAATTATTTTATCTTCGGTGTTCTTGATAATATCAATACAGTAATCTTAGAGATATTCATCTGTTCTTTACAAGCTGTTTATTTGATATTGTGTGTTCTTCTACCATTAGCATTATCTTTCAGTTCTTAAATACGCTTCCGCACCACACATAAATCTGAACAAACTGAAAGTTAAGATCATTGTTAAGAAAACAGGAACCAACATTATCACATTGGAAGATTTTATCACAGTTTTCACTCCCCCTTAAATGATGCATAGATTTGAAAAATTGATTTCATCATTTAAGAGTTAGTGTTTAAAACAAGTCAGAACACTTACCTTGGCTTCTCGGAAGCAACAGTCACAATGGATCTATACTTACATGATTTGGCAGTTATGCACACTCCCCCTATTATTGTGCATAAGTTATGTACTAACACTCCCCCTGAAACCATGAACATACCTTTGTGCAGATACAGGTATCATAACAAATCATTGATAAGATATTTAAAAGAAGAGAAAGAAAGAACAAGTTGAAGAAATATTTGTAATACAACTAAGATATGAAAATTTAAATAACATACATGGAGAATAGAATATGATGAAAATTTGAGTGTATCAATCTATATACGATGTATAGATTGAGATACAAATATTTCCATCTATTATATGATCTATATATGGAAGTTAAACTTTCATATTCAGCATGCCGAGCTTGGATACTAGAAAATTGAAACATTTTTCATCCAAGGCTTTTGTAAAGAGATCGACAAGCTGATACACAATTGTAACAAAATACAATTCAACAGTTCCTTTCTCAACATGATCTTTTATGAAATGATACCTTATGTCAATGTGTTTGGTTTTGGTGTGCTGGACAGGGTTAGCAGATATGGCAATAACACTCTTACTGTCGCAGTAAATGGGGATCTTCTCATATTTATACCCATAGTCCATGAGTTGGGTCTTCATCCAAAGGACTTGTGAATAACAGCTCGCCGCGGCAACATATTTTGCCTCCGCGGTTGATGTTGAAACACAATTCTGCTTCTTGGACGACCAACTCACGAGCTTGTCCCCAAAAATTGGATGTGCCCAGAAGTGCTCTTTCTGTCCAACATGCTTCCTCCGTGATCATCATCTGAATATGCAGTGAGTTCAAAGCCGGTTCCCTTGGGATACCACAGTCCGAGATACGGTGTGCCTTTCAAGTACCGAAAGATTCTTTTGACGGCGCTGAGGTGTGACTCTTTGGGTTTGGCCTGAAATCTAGCACAAAGACAAGTTGAAAACATTATATCTGGACGACTTGCGGTTAAATACATTAGCGACCCGATCCTTCCTCTATAATTCTTTACATCGACATCAATACCATCAGGATCTGGACCTATCTTAGATCCAGGAGCCATAGGCCTACTGATCGACGTACAATTTTCCATCTTGAATTTCTTCAAGATGTCAAACATATACTTCGACTGGTTGATGAAGATAACCGTAGAGAATTGCTTGACTTGTAATCCGAGAAAAAAATTAATCTCTTCCATCATACTCATTTGAAACTGAGTCATCATAATGCCAGAAAACCAAGTACAAAGTCCAGGGTTAGTCGAACCAAAAATAATATCGTCAACATAAATTTGAACTAAAAGAATATCGCCTTTCTCGCACAGAGTAAATAGAGTTGTGTCGATTTTACCTTTCACAAAGCCAACTTTAAGTAGAAAGGTTGATAAGACTTCATACCAGGCACGAGGGGGCTTGCTTGAGACCGTAGAGGGCTTTGTCAAGAATGTATACATGATTTGGATAATCTTTGTCCACAAAGCCTTCCGGTTGAGACATATACACTTCCTCCTTTAGGACACCGTTCAAGAATGCGGTCTTCACGTCCATTTGATAGACGGTGAAGTTCTTGAAGGAGGCAAAAGACAGGAACATCCGAATTACCTCAAGACGAGTAACCGGCGCGTACGTCTCGTCATAATCTATCCCCTCCTGTTGCCTATACCCTTTCGCTACCAATCTACCCTTGTTTCGCACAATTATTCCGTCTTCGTCTTTCTTGTTCTTTAGGACCCACTTGGTACCGATAATTGTCTTACCTTTGGGTCGCGGGACTATTCTCGACAGCTTCAAAGCTTCAAACTGGTTCAGCTCTTCTTGCATCGCAAACAACCAGTCAGGGTCTTCTAAGGCTTGTTGAACTGTTGAGGGCTCAACTTGACTTAAGAAGAGTGCAAATAAAACTTCGTTTGCGGATGCAGATCTTGTCTTTACTGGTTCAGAAACATCACCAATCACCTGATCAATTGGGTGACTGCGTGTCCACTTTGTGGAGTATGGATGG
The DNA here is from genome assembly GCA_033807775.1 of Saussurea involucrata. Lineage (NCBI taxonomy): Eukaryota > Viridiplantae > Streptophyta > Magnoliopsida > Asterales > Asteraceae > Saussurea > Saussurea involucrata. The sequence goes on from CM066315.1 coordinate 35,740,496, forward strand.
AGAGATATAGCATCTTCATTGGGGTCTACAAGGGTAGGATCCTTATCGAAGTTCAACTCGATCGTCAGCGTCGGTTCCGGTTGTGAGGCGGGTTGCTTGTCAGAATTAACAATCGGCACAGCCTCGGGAACTGATTCGGTAGATTTGTCAGGATTGTTGTTATTACCCTGATCACTGACATTCGAAGTTGTTCCAGATGAAGAAGCACAACTCGTAGATGCATGTTGTCGTGCTTGTGTAGATACCATAGTTGTGTTCCTTGGAGAAGTTGCAGGAGTAGTTGCACCAGTATTTGATGAAGTCAGCACCGGCGAAGGGCCTGACATAGTAGCTTGCACTGGTGGTGTTTCAACCTGTATCCTGTTATTGACAGATGAAGAAGATTTATCATTATCAAAATAGTCATCATAAAAATGTTCAAACAATAAATCAAGTTCGATAGGATTAGTATTAGAAGTGGAAGCTTGATCCTTGTTTGAAGATCTAGTCATCATTGGACGGATTTGTCCAGATGCTAGTATTCCGGAGATTGCGGGTTCTGTACTGTTTTGCACAGAAGCCATTTCTTCAGTTTCATCAAACATGACATTTATACTTTCCATCACAGTTCTGGATGACTTGAGGTAGACTCTGTATGCTTTTGATGTGAGCGAGTATCCGATAAAGACGCCCTCAATACCCTTAGGACTGAATTTGTTCAAGTTGTCCTTATCGTTCAGCACGATACACCTGCAACCAAAAACACAAAAGTAGTGTATTACAGGTTTTCTTTTGTTAATCAATTCATATGGAATCTTGCCAAACCGTCGATGTATAATTGAACGGTTTTGTGTATAGCATGTCGTCGCAACAGCTTCAACCCACAGAAACAGAGGTAGATCAACATAAGACAACATCGTTCTGGCCGCTTTAACGAGTGTACGGTTTCGTCTTTCAACGAATCCGTTCTGCTGAGGTGTTCTGGACGCAGAATATTGATGAATTATTCCTAATGACTTAAAGAAGTCATCAAGAGTCTTAATTTTAAACTCTGTCCCGTTATCTGATCTGACGGTCTGAACTGATTGTTGACGATTCACTTGAAGTTGTTTGATTAATGAGATGATCAAGTCAGGTGTTTCGTTTTTTTAGCGTAAAAACTTGACCCATGTGTATCTCGAATAATCATCGACAATGACTAACACGTAACGTTTGGCACTAATACTCTGAGTCTTCATCGGACCACAAAGATCCATATGAAGGATTTCCAAAGCTTTGCTTGTGCTGGGCTCGGGTTTCGGTGGATGAGGAGCACGCTTCATCTTCCCCTTCTCACAAGTAGTACAAAAATTGTCTTTCTCAAACTTCAGAACTGGTAGACCTATGACTAATTCACCCAACGTCAACTTTTGAATATAACGGAAGTTGAGATGAGATAGTCGTCTATGCCATAACCAACTTTTCTCCAAAGACGCTTTCGACATAAGACATACGTCATTCTTAGGCTTGAGCGTTGATAGGTCAATAGTGTACAGATTGGACTTCCTAGAACCAAGAAGAAACTCATCTCCTCCGTTGGTAAGAACTGCACAACGGGTCTTCTTGAAATGGACTTCTAGGTCTTTATCACAAAGTTGACCTATACTAAACAAGTTGTGTCCTAAGCCCTCGACGTAATTGACTTTTGTAATTCTCACATTATCTTTGACAATATCTCCGTAACCCAAAATTGGAGAATATTAATTGTTTCCAAACTTAACTCTGCCACAGTCCTTTTCCACAAAATTAACGAGCAGCTCCTTTCTTCCAGTCATGTGCTTTGAGCAGCCTGAATCTAAGTACCATACATGACTGGGCTGCAAAATGGAAATTAGACGGTTTTAGGTACCCATTGCCAAATGGGTCATTTCTGATTAGTTGATTTGGACTTGACATTATGTTTTCTATAACCGGTTTTAAAGTAATCATTTGAATAAAACCAACGGTTATAGTCAGATTTGCAGATAAAATCATCCACACCACAAGAAGCACAACAAATTTGATCACGTGCCAAATTAATCAGTTGTCGCATTGAATAAACCTTGTAAGGAACTACAAGTTTTCGTCTATTGCCAACATCATAATTAATAACATTTGAAACAAAATTGTCTTTCTTGGAATTTAAAACATTTAAAACAGCGTGGGATGGATGATTTGATCTGGGCCACATCCTGTGTGGACTCCTTTATTCTCCACTCAAGACGCGTGTTGTTTCTCAAATTATGATCTGAAAAACCAGACAAATAGGAGTTGTAAGCTTTTGAATTCTGAGCTTGAAAAGAATTAACATGTTTCTTTCTTTTTGTTTTTCTTTTCTTCTTCTGTAATGATTGTTTGGATTTAGGTTTCGAATAATAATCATTAACAGAAGGGTTTTCAACTGAATTTGAAGATTCACCCTTAAAAAAATTATTCTTAGGTGCTTCTTCTTTGATTATAAAATCTGTGTGATCTGGAAGCTTTGCGTGAAAGTCAAATTGAACAGCAGTTTCTTGTGGTTGTTTATTCTTCCCATCACAAATAATCTGGATATCACAATCAGACTGACTGTCCAATGAAGTGTGAAAAATACCATAAGACTTCGGAAAGAGAAATTCATTTTGTTCTTTTTCAAAAACTTTTTCCTCTTCTGTAGGGAAATGTTTCTCAGGAGAGGCTTTATCAGATTGACTTTCCAAATCCCAAGGTTCAAAATCATCTTGGTCATCAACTGTCCAGCCCCTCAAGATAGTATTTCCCATAAAGGCTTTGCATGAGGAAACATCTGAATCTGAAGAATGCTTTTCTTTTGGAACTTTTTCTTCAGATATTTCCTCAAGTTTTGTTTTCATTTCTTTCAAACTTTCAGAAAACAATGTGATCATAACTTCCTTTTCGATCTCGAAAGCAAGCTTCTCGTCATTTCTAACTTCTTAAATAGTGCTTTTGATCTTGCTTTCGAGGTCCATGAGTTTCTGTTCAAGAACCATTGGTGGAAAATACCTTTTACCTTCAAAAATTGGTTTTTCAGTATTATCCTTTTGAGTATTTTCCATTTCCTCCGGTTCTTTAACAATATAACTCTCAAAGTAATCATTTGGCAAGGTTCTTTCGTTGTCTAATGCCTTTGCATTATCAGGACCATACCAAAAAGGAAGTTGCATTTTAACAGTGGTTTTTCTTTTTATTTCTTCCTCAGCCTCATAGTCTTCACCATCCATTTTAAGACATTTAATTTGATAGCTAGGATGTGATGCAAGCATAATACATTCAAATTTATAAATAGTGGGAGTTTTTATTAAGGCATTCCTCAGGTACTGTGGATTGTCATACCCGATACCTCACTTAGAATTGAAATACCTGAGCTTACTTGGCTTATGCATGTGAATTGTTTGTTCAGTTTGACCCGCTTTGTACAGTTTATCTTCCAGACTTTTGACATTTTCACACAGCTCATTATTCCTATCTTTATAAGCATGTAAAAGACTTTCAAACTCACTATTCTTGGTTTCCGAACTCATTAATTTATCTGATAGTTCAGTTATTCGACTTTGAAAATACGCATGACCAATATCGAACTCAGTCTTTTTCTTTTCTAATTCTTTAATTTGACTGTCTTGTTCTATTAGTCTTTCCTTTTGAGTGGAAATTATTTAATCTGCTCTTTTCTGGTCATTTGTTAGTTCTTCTAACTTCTTTGTTAAATATGCTTGTTGACTAAAAAATTGATTATAGAGATCGGGATGTACCTCATTTGAAGTAGACTCTGACCCTTCATCATCGGTGTTTTTGGTCATGAAGCACATCTTGGTCTGAGCTGATGTCTCATCATCTGCTTCATCATCAGTCTGATCAAGCAAGTATTCTTCTTCGACCAACAGTGATATCCCCGATTCCTTCTGTTCAGCAAACATCAACTTGTTCTTGTAATAACTGGAATCCCTGACTTTCGGCTTCCAACATTCCTTTGAGAAGTGACCAGTCTTCCCACAGTTGTAGCACTTCGGTGCTTCATCCTTTTTCTCAAATACCTTCTTCTCATCCGGCCTCTTGTACTCATCTCTCTTATACTTAGCCTTCTTTTCTCAAATACCTTATTCTCATGTGCTTTGTGCTTGAAGTTCTTAGAGCCAGATGCATACCTTTGACTGTTGGAACTAGGGCTTTTCCCAAACTGTCTTTGAAAAGATCTAGTAAGGAGTATCATAGCTTGCTTCATACTTTCAACATCATCTATCCCATCTGCTTCATTATGTTCCTCATCAGACTGATTACTCACATTCTTTGAGTGTTTCTTGATGGTTTTGTTAGACATTAAAGCAAGTGGATCTAACTCTTCTTCCTTAACCTCTCTTTTCTCCTCCTTCTTCTCTATCTTCTTTTTCTTAACTCTCTTTTCATCAACATCTTCCTCATCCTGTTTCAAGGTTTCATACATCTCTTGTAGAGGCAACTCAACTAACTTAGCATTTTGTTTCATTCGGTGAGCATACTTCTTCCATTTTGGTTGAAGAACACTCAGGAACTTCACATTGTGCTCAATTATTAATTTGTCTATATGGTACCTATTCAGCTCATTCAAAATAGTAGTGAAACGGTCATAAGCAGAATCAAGTCCCCCCCCCCTTCCTTTTGTTTAAAGTTTTCATACAAGTTGATGGCGTTAGAGATTCTCATCTGGTTCTCTATTTCAGATCCTTGATACAGCTTTATCAGTTCATCAAACATGGCCTTCCCAGAATAATTTTTGCTATCTACCTTTCGATAAATATCGTTGGTCAAGGCTTGAATAACTCGGGACTTTGCCATTTTGTCTCCATAATGCCTTTTCTTTTGTTCAGGATCATAATGTAATGGTATAACCTCAACCCATTCTGGAATTGGATCACCATCAGTAGTGATTCCTCTTCTCATTTGTTTCTCCATAGGACCATTCTCAAGTGAATTAGTAATATATTCCCCATTCTCTTGTCGCTCAACATAATCTATGGTCAAGATGTCTCTCGCTGTAATATTTAGATTACTTGTTTACGATCGTTAAGTACTCCTTAGATTTGATTAGTAAAAATTGGTTTCACACGTCTTGTCTCAACCCACTGTCTGTCTCAACCCACTTCGTGTCGCAACCAAACACTTGTCGCAACCAAAAACTTGTCTCAACCAACAAGTTGCGAAAGTAAGCCAAAACCTTGTCGCAGCAAATAGGTTGCGATACAAACCCAACAAAAATTCTTATCCCAACAGTGTATTGCGATAAGTACTGTTCACACTGAGGTAGGTTGCGATAGTTGAGACTAGTCGCAACAGATAGTTGCGATAGTCTACTGTTCACTTCGAAAAATTGCGATTATAACGGCTTGTCGCAATTGAGGGTTGCGATACAATACTGTTCACTTCTTGTGAGTTGCGAAAGTTATGAATATTCAAGAACTGCGATAGTTTTGAATATTCATGTGTTGCGATAGTTTTGAATATCCACATGATCTTAAGACGATTCTTCAAAAATGATTCGATTGCTCTGAAAATTGGTACGCAGATTCGCAACTATATTCTGGACAACTTTAATTCTTCAAGTTTTGTCCAAAAACCACTAGAACAGTGATTTTCAACCCAAAACAGTAGGTTTTCTTTAAAAGTCCGAAAATACAAGTTTTGCACAAATTGAGACTAATCCTGGTGTAATTGCGGAATCAAAACACACAAAGATGATAATCAAACACTCCTAGACCAATTCTAATCCATTTGAAGCACTCAAATGGCTAGAATCAATAAGAAATGAATGAAAAAATGAAGAACACTCCAAATTTGCAAAAACCTTCAAAATCCTAATCTGATCTAAGTGATATACTATGCTCTGATACCAATTGTGATCACAGAACAAATAATCAAACAGTATAATCAATCAGATGGCCACCAATATATATTTCAATGATCAATTCATCAAGTACACAATGAAGAATGTAGAGAGAATGATTAATGTGTGTGTACTTGAGAGTGTAGCTATTGGATGACCTAAATGAAATCTAGGCTAACATTACAATATATAGTATGTAACTTTCTAATTACATAATTAGTCCCTCTACATGGTACAACTATGAATATTAGGCACTAACAAAGTTTTTGATTTCGGTTAATGTTCTCTTCTGATTTTTGGTTTTGTATAGTGTTTGGGTTTTTTCATAACCGTTGATGCCCAAACCAATTTATGCGTACATCGACTAATATATCTTATGAGGTCCTGAAGTTAACAACTAAGAGCATCTCCAACAGCTTTGTTAAAATAAAAAAAATCCAGTTTTTGTTTCTTAAACCTCTCCAACAGCTTTGTTATCTTATTTTTTATAATAGAGAAAACTTGAATTTTTTTCAAGTTTAGAGAATTCTCTAAAACTAGATGGTAGAAGATAGAAATAATTATTTTATTCAATTCCATCAATGACATTAAATTTTTTTCATTTTATATTAAGTTTTTTTTAAATGTATTGGAAAGATAAATTATATATAGAATATTATATTAATATAACTTGTGTTAAAATATCTAAAATAGAAAATCTGTTGGAGATGAATGTAACTCTTTTTAGAGATTTTAACTTTTAATTCTCTATTTTAACAAAATTATAGAAAACCTGTTGGAGATGCTGTAAACAAACCCTCCAATTAATTAATGCCTTCGAGTGGACTTGCACTGCTGACAAAGGACTATCTCCGTCGGTAAAAGTTGGACCTGTCGGTATTCTCCGTTGGTTTAAAAGTCATGGGTAATGATATATCACCGACGGATATCACTGGCGGATCCATCGGTAACATTCGTCCATCGATAATCCATCGGTGATTTGTGAGAAATATTCATGGTGATATTAATTTGTTTTGTAGTGATTATCAGTTGAACTACCCATTAAGATTGTCGGCTCATCTTAGTATTTCTGGTGTTTCCATCTGTTGTCTTCCTAATATTTCAATTGAGCATAATTAAATAACATACAACTAAAACTCGGTGTTAATCAGTTGGTTTATACCTATGATTTGCATGAAATAAAGAAAGAGTTAGAACATGAAGTTTGGAGAAGAGGATGGCATGATGGATCATGTGGGAAATTAATAGCCCATCACACGAAATTATGAAGGTGGGGGGTCATTCCGAATCTAACCCAACATTAGCATTTTTAAGGACATATCGGAAAACGAATGACTTAATTATATATGCATTCGTTATTCATATACACTACTAAATGGAAGACTTTTATCCACAAAATTTTATTTGGAAAATTCGTCTCTTTCGTCACAAAAACGTCACAAAAGTTGGTGGATAAATTGTTGGTGAAAAACTCAAATCGATGACTACACATAAGGCCTTGATTTATTTATGGGAAAAGTCTGGAAAAAAAAACAAACGAACTATCCGATTTTGAATGGTTAAGTCCTTAAACTATTTTTTTGAATGAAAAAACCCTTAAACTTTCTAAAACCGGTTAAATACATCCTTGTAACCTATAAAAACAAGTTAATGTTATCCAAATTTGAGAAAAGCCTTAAAAAACTAACAAACTATTTGGTTTTGAATGATTAAGTCCCGAGATTTTTTTAACAAAATAATTTCTAAACTTTTTTTCTAATTTTTTTTACCAAATATATTCTTGAACTTTTTTAACAAATAAAACCTAAACTTTTTTGAAAAAACAAATTCATGAACTTAATTTTGAATAAATAAATCCGAAACTTTTTTTTGAACAAAAGATAAACTAATCCTTCACTGAAAACAAATAAAATGAACACATTAAACAGAGAAAGATTATACTATTTTTATTACTAATTCTAAATCATTCAAGAGTTATGCATAAAACATTCATAGATACATAAAAAGAACTATATCCATCTCGTCATCCCTTTACAAAATATATACCAAGAAAATGCTCTTATTTTTTACTATATCAAAAAAACGCATACCCGTTCACAAAATATCAAAAAATGTCCAAAAGAAATATACCAAAAGTTATGTCATTTTTCACACAATTATTGAAAACAGCATAACTTTTGGTATGTCTTTTGGGCATAACTATTGAAAACAACATAACTTATAGATGCATTCGTCATTTATATACAAGTTATGTAACCATTGAATATAGCGGGATGTAAAAATTTGTACTCACATACCTCATAGAACAAGACCGAAAAGATCAAATACGGTGTATTTGATGAAGGCATCTTAAAACCAAAAAAAATGGACTTCTTTTAATAGGCATAAAGTTTACACCCTTTTTTGTTGCTCCATTTATGTCATACATGCGTTCAGCCGAAAGTTATCAAAAAACCAAAACTTTTAAGACATTAGTACGTGATTCGTACAAAATATTCATAAATGATTGTATTTATGTGTACATATACATACATATATACATTCATAAGTACATACATATATACATACATAAATACATGAAAGTTCATATGTGCTTCCTGCATGTGAAGGTTTAGTGTGTTTTCTCATTGACTATTCATTGTGTTTATCATGTTTTTTATGTGAGGGTTCGTTTTCTTTCTTCATATGAATGTTTGGTTTTTTGTGAAGGTTAAGTCGTGATTTTTGCTAAGAATATTAGTATTTTTTTCGTTATGAAGATTCAGTGATTTGTTATGAAGCCTTAAAATTATCAATTCATCCGACAGTTTCAAGGTTCTCTCATGAATCTCACAAAAATTATACGCTTTCTCATAATTTCAAATCTATACATACATGCATGTATATCTTTTCAATTTAAAATAAATTCATTTCAATGGTTAAAATCAATGTTGATATTAATAAAAAAATAATTCATATTCTCGAGACCGGGTTATAAATTTTACTTAATACTATACAACCAACTTAACCTTGTTATCACAAAATATAATAACATTTATTCGATCTATATATAAAAAATTACTTATGTCTCATGTACCCATCTTGGGAGTCATTCAATAACTTCAACCCGCAATTCTGTTTTTGTTTTATACTATTTTTGTCTCTCTTTTATTTAATTTTATGATTATATGTGATTTTAAATTGTAAATCGACTAATACAAATAAATTTAAGGTTGATTGATAATTTTTTTGAAAAGAGAATATGTCGTAGTAGTAGGACTCAATACTTACATTGTGTATGAACGTGTTTATTAGTTGCTTATGAGTTAGTTTTAGGAGTTCTAGAAGTTTAAATAGGGTTGATTGATCAAATATTTAGAAATAGAATGTGTTATTATTGAATTTGTTTATCAATTGGATATAAGTTAGTTTACTTTAAGTAGTTATACATATGCATTATTAATATTTAATATGTCACACTTAAGTTTTAGGATATTTTAAACACATGATCGAATAAATGGTTTATGCATGTATTTTAAAAGTTAAGATTTATGAATACGAGTTTAATTTTTTAAACACCGAAATTATTAAATTATATTTTATCAAATATATAAAAGGATATTATATATTATACCATGAACTGAATTCATAAGATCTTCTGTTTTGTTATTCTTTACGATTTTAGCTAGCTAGCTTGTGTAAATGCAAACATATATATTGTGATCCCAGAACAAGTAATCAATCTAGATATACAATGAAGGAAGCCATCTCTATATTCATTCAATGATCAAAAGCTCACAATATGGATTGAAATACAATACTTGTGTGTGTGGCTAGTGTGTGTAGAGAAATGACCTAATTCCTAAAGAGGAAAGTAGCAAACAATATATACCTATGATAAGTTTGACACAATGACACATTAGGTCCCTCTACTTGGTACAATCATAATTAAGCACTAACAATCTCCCCCTTTGTACCAATGTAGAGGCAAAAGATTTAGACGTCTACCGGGGTCACGTACTTCTTCCGAATACCAAAGATGATCTCGAATCTTCGTAATGCATGTCGGTACTCCTTCTAGTGGGAAATGGCTTCAATCACTTGGTTGATCAGATCCTTTTCTTTATCTTTGAGCTTCACCTCTCCATTTGCATCCAGACGAAGCTTGCTTTCCACGTGAACCAAAATTATCTTCATAGTACCTTCACAGAACTTGTTGATTTCAATTACTCTCATGAATCTCTTCTTTGAGTCAGTATCAAGGTAGACAACCCCGAGCTCAGGATTTTTCAGTACGGTGTAGGCGGGGATACCTTGAATATCAAGCAGGCGTCTGTTTGGTCTTCTGATGTTCACATTAGCTTGATGAGATTCCAAGGCCATCTGGAAATCGGTAAGGTATGAGAACTTCAGGATATTTCTCATAAATTTCTTCACACTCTGGTAAGCGGCGTCGTATGCAATCTTCTTCTCTGGGCGGGAGGCTAGGAGGTTGTAAAGGCTTAGGAGATCATCCAGTTTCAGACTCTTGAAGTCAGCCTCAGAAAACACACATTCAGAACCATCAGATCTCAAGACAGTGAACTCAGGATAAAAGAAATTGAACAACTTTTGAGATTCAACCTTCAGCACCTTCATTATCATGTTGTTCGATCTGACAGCACCTGTTTCTCTATCTTTATTTCTCATAACGTACAGAAACTCGATCTTCTTCAGTGATGGCCATTCCTCAATCCCATAAACTTTCTCCAAGTTAATTCTCTGAACATCCCGTACATATAGTTCTTTTCTTAGGCTCTCTAGATACGGAGTCAGGAGTGTCACTCTTTCTCCCGTAGCTACGTACCTCGGTTCAGCATCAATGACTACTTGATAGATTCGGAGTTCTGCCTCAAGTACTGGATCTCTGATCTTGCCATCACGAATTACCGGTGCATATGAAGCTGAAGTACCTACACCCGGGTCTGCTGTTTCTGGCGGTGGATGAGCATCATCTTCAGATTCAATTTCCAAAACCTGATCCCCAGTAGTATCAAGAACATCATCCAAAGCATCAACCATTTCTTCTTTGATCTTGTGGCTTAACTGCTCTGGCTCTTCTTCTGAATCAATGTATATGATATCAACAAGCATATCATCGGCCATCCGCTCATCCGTCATTCTATTGTCAACAACCGAAGGCTTTTCAACCCCAGTTATGACAACAACTAGAACTTCCATTTCAATATCTTGTTCCTGTACCACATCAGTCGCCGTTCCACCTTCAGTTGTTACCTGTTCACTGACTGAACCCCCTTCATTTCCCGTACCTGTGCCCGAAGTTTCTCTGACCCGTGCTCTCTTCTCCCCCTCATGAAGATCAGGATCATCCGGATCATCATGTCTTCTCTTTTGTGAGGCTTCAACTTGGATCACACACTTCTCTTCGACAGCCTTAAGCCTGTTAGTGATGGAGGTGAATTCGTTCATCATAGCATTCGTCATATATGTCATTGACTCAGTTAGACGCTGGAAGTCGTTGCTAGAAGGTGGTTGGGTTGAGGTTTGGGATTGTTGGCGTAGTAATCCAACAAGGTCGACCTCTTCAGCCGTACTAGAGTTGCCTTTGGCTAAGAGTCGGGCTAGCAACTCTGATTTGAGCTGGTCTTCTGGTATTTGGTGTAACGGTACTGTAACACCCCGAAATTTCCATTGTAAATTAATAAGAGATAAATTGTATTTTGGTACGATTCATGTGTGAGAAAATTAATTTGGAGGGTTGATTGGCATTTAATTGGAAGTTTGGGGTATAAATTGGAAATTGGGTTAATGACTCATGTAATTATTATGAGGTGTCAGCTGGATATTAATCAGTATTTGAAATACTGATTTCCTTAGTATTTGTTTAGCAAAAAGGAAGTTTAAAATTTGAACAGTGTGATATAGAGGAAACGAGACAGAGAGAAAGATTTCGAGAAAGAGAAGAAGAAAGAAAGCTGTTGATTTGGATTTGTGGTAAGAAACTTGAATCTTCCTACTGATTCTAGTAAGAAGGTTAATTAATTTCATAATTAATTGGTTAGAACTGTTTCTGGAAGATTAAATTGAAGCTGTGAAGATTTCGATCAGAGTTCAGTTTCAAATTGAGGTGAGTTATTCGATTCTCTTTGAAATTAAGCAATGAAAATAGGAATAGATTTGTTATATCTATATTTAAAACCCTTAAAATGCTTAATGGTTAAGAAAAGTCGAAACTGGTTTAAATGGTGAAAGTGACGATGAACAGTAAGGTTTTCGCAACCAAGGGTTGCGAGTTCTGAACTTTTCGCAACCAATGGTTGCGAGTTCTAGAGTTTGCGCTATAGAGGGTTGCGAAAAGTAGGGTTTTCGCAACAGTGGGTTACGAATAGTGGAGGTTTTCGCAGCTTTGGCTTGCGAAAAGTAGAGCTTTTCGCTACAGTGGCTTGCGAAAAGTTTGACTTTCAGTAGCAGTTTTGAGGCTTTTATGTGAAATGCAATATGATATCTATATGCTATTTGTTATACGAATATAACTCAAATTTTGATACGAAAACCATGTTATGAGTAATTGTAAAGGAATTATTTATGAGCCCGATCTTGTAGTTTACATTTGAGATATTGATCCCCGTGCTAATTAGCAAAGAGGGGAGAGTTGAGAAGTCGAGGTGTCGAGATTATATTTTTATAAATGTATATGGAATATGTTATGGGATATAGCACATAGTATTGTATATACTCATGATAGAGTGTAATGGATCCATAGGCACTAGTTTATATGAACACCTGGAATTGACATGAGTAATCGTAATTCCAGTATATGTGATAAATGTGGAATTGATGTGAGTAATCGTAATTCCCATTTATATGAATTAAGGAATTGATGTGAGTAATCATAATTCCTGAGTGTATGTTAAATATGGAATTGATGTGAGTAATCGTGATTCCTATTTTGCATTATTGAGAAATCATGGGATTGATGTGAGTAATCGTAATTCCTAATTTCTGAGGAAAAATAGAGATTGACATGAGTAATTGTAATCCCTACTTCCTTTCTAATAAATGAGCATGTGTAATTGCGATTTATTAGATAAGAGCATAGATCTAGAATCTGGGATTGATTCGTAGTTGGCTCTGGTTTGTACTAATATGACTTACTGAAGGTTAGTTATAGTTTTGAGATTGGGGTAGGTTCCCGTTGTTGAGATTAAGCACGTGTACAGTAAGGTGGGTGAGAACAGGTTTGATATATCTGTTAATATTTTGTTGTTTAATTTTAATTTGATTTGGATAATCTCACTAGGCGAAAGCCTAATGTTTCAAATTAAATTGTCTTACCAGGTGCAGGCTCTGGGAAATAGTGGGGAAGTGAGATGACAGTTGAAGAACAATCAGACTTGGTGATATCAAAGGATCAGGATATTTTGATGACTTTTGGGACAAGCCTTAGATAATCTAGTTGATCTTATTGTGATGTATAATTAGATTGATCAGATTATTTAAGTTAGATGATCTTATGTATATAGAAACATACTTTTGATCCTTTGGTTTATAAAAGTCTGATATTTTGATGATCATAACATGTGTATTTTGAGGTTTAAATTGGCCCTGAATTTTAGGGTGTTACAGTATGGTATCAGAGCTTTAGTTTAAGCGAACTAGGTATGAATTTGAGATACCTAGACTTAAGCTGTGATGAAATTAAGTTATGATCTACGAGAGATGGGTAGAATTGCTAAAACGAGGTAGTCTTAGGGTGGACGGAAATACACTAATTTAGTATTGTAACGATGACGACGAGAATTCTCATGTATGATATGTTCGCAATTTCAATTAGCTACTGTCATTATGGATATATTGTTACATAAGCATGCTTGTTTCTAAATTGTTGCAAGAGCTAATTAGTGATAAAGTACGTTTAGTATGTTAGAGTTCTGTTTAACCATTTGTATGGTTATTTGTGTTTGATCAGAGAAATGGTGAATACGCCACCTAGAGAAAGAGTTGGAAATGATGAGGCAGAAGTGAGTAATATGCATGATGCACCTATAGATTTTCTTTCTTTAGGAGGTATGCATACTCCAGCTCAGAGGGTGGGAACTAGCAATGTTAGTCAGACAACAGATTCTAATATGGAGGCAAGAATAATGGAGAACGTGTCAAGAATGATGAATGCTTCGGTAGAAAGACAAGCTGATTTGATGAACGCCTCCATGGAAAGACAAACCGAAATGTTTACAAAGCTATTCAATGACAGAAATATGGAACCGAGACGTCCAGTGATTGATATTGGGGTGATAAATCCGATAGGTAATCCAAGGTTAGAGGCGGAACGTAGGATAGACAGAATTTGTTCTTACAAAACATTTCTAAGCTGCAGGCCGCCTGAATTTAAAGGAGAAGACAGTCCAGTTGCGTGTATGAACTGGCTGCGGGAGATAGAGCAAGCTTTCCGAGCCTGTGAATGTCAGGAAGGATCAAAAGTCAGATTTGCTTCTCAGATGTTAAGAGGTAATGCTTTGAACTGGTGGAATGTTTTGACAGCTTCTTTGACGACAACTGTGTTAGATGCTATGACTTGGGGATCATTTAAAGAGAAGATATTGAAAGAATATTGTAACGAACAAGAGATGGATCGAATAGAGGAGCAGTTTAGGAATCTTAAAAAGGGTAACATGTCGGTGAGAAGGTATACAGAGTTATTTATGGAGAAACTGAACTTGGTAGGACATGTGGCTCCTACTGAAAAAGATAAAGTTAAAGCCTACCTGAAAGGGTTGCCGGCTGAAATGATGTCCCGAGTGCGAAATTCAAAAGCTGTAACACTCCGGGAAATGATTGAAGAAGCCAAGATAATAGAGGAGATGTATGTTAGAGATAAGGAAGAGAAAGCGCATGTAGGAGAGAAAAGAAAAGGGGAAGTTCGATCGGAATCATCGTATATATCAAAGTCTTTTTCTGATGGCCCACATTTAGAACCTCGTCAAGAATCGAAATGGTGTTCGAAATGTCAAAGTAGGCATTTTGGTCCATGTCAGAGGGCCACGTTTGAATGTTATAAGTGTGGGAAGAGTGGACATTCTATGAATAATTGTCCTATTCGAGGATCGACGTGCTATGAATGCAAACAACCTGGCCATTACCGTCGGGATTGCCCAAAGTGGAAGAAGGAGGGAGATCAAAGTAAGAAAACTGATATTTCAAGGCCAACGGGCCAAGCGTATCATATGACCACTGAAGAAACTTAAAGAATCAAACGACATTGTTTCTGGTACATTCCTCGTTAACTTCATTCTTTCGTGCAGGTTAATTGTTGGTTGTGTCTAAGTCGTTGATTTCTAGTTAATTATATCAGTTGTGGTTTTGATAAGAAACTAAGCAGTTGAATTAATATCAAGTATTATAGTTGGATAGGAATTTGATGATTATAATGTTACTCAAGAAGACTTGTAAAATTTTCAAGTTGGGGAGCGGGTAATGTTGAAAGGATATGAGTTTAATAATGTGAAGAATTGAGTCCCTATTCTTTCGGAATCTTTATTTTTGATTAAGTGATTGTAGAACGATATACTAGAAATCGATGAACTAAGAAGAAGTTGGTATGTCAAAGTGCTTATGGGATTTTTAGAACGGAGAAAGTTATGAGGAATAGATATTTCTATTTGTTTGCTTAGTTGATTTCGGGGACGAAATCCTTTCAAGTTGGGGAGTATTGTAACACCCCGAAATTTCCATTGTAAATTAATAAGAGATAAATTGTATTTTGGTACGATTCATGTGTGAGAAAATTAATTTGGAGGGTTGATTGGCATTTAATTGGAAGTTTGGGGTATAAATTGGAAATTGGGTTAATGACTCATGTAATTATTATGAGGTGTCAGCTGGAGATTAATCAGTATTTGAAATACTGATTTCCTTAGTATTTGTTTAGCAAAAAGGAAATTTAAAATTTGAACAGTGTGATATAGAGGAAACGAGACAGAGAGAAAGATTTCGAGAAAGAGAAGAAGAAAGAAAGCTGTTGATTTGGATTTGTGGTAAGAAACTTGAATCTTCCTACTGATTCTAGTAAGAAGGATAATTAATTTCATAATTAATTGGTTAGAACTGTTTCTGGAAGATTAAATTGAAGCTGTGAAGATTTCGATCAGAGTTCAGTTTCAAATTGAGGTGAGTTATTCGATTCTCTTTGAAATTAAGCAATGAAAATAGGAATAGATGTGTTATATCTATATTTAAAACCCTTAAAATGCTTAATGGTTAAGAAAAGTCGAAACTGGTTTAAATGGTGAAAGTGACGATGAACAGTAAGGTTTTCGCAACCAAGGGTTACGAGTTCTGAACTTTTCGCAACCAATGGTTGCGAGTTCTAGAGTTTGCGCTATAGAGGGTTGCGAAAAGTAGGGTTTTCGCAACAGTGGGTTACGAATAGTGGAGGTTTTCGCAGCTTTGGCTTGCGAAAAGTAGAGCTTTTCGCTACAGTGGCTTGCGAAAAGTTTGACTTTCAGTAGCAGTTTTGAGGCTTTTATGTGAAATGCAATCTGATATCTATATGCTATTTGTTATACGAATATAACTCAAATTTTGATACGAAAACCATGTTATGAGTAATTGTAAAGGAATTATTTATGAGCCCGATCTTGTAGTTTACATTTGAGATATTGATCCCCGTGCTAATTAGCAAAGAGGGGAGAGTTGAGAAGTCGAGGTGTCGAGATTATATTTTTATAAATGTATATGGAATATGTTATGGGATATAGCACATAGTATTGTATATACTCATGATAGAGTGTAATGGATCCATAGGCACTAGTTTATATGAACACCTGGAATTGACGTGAGTAATCGTAATTCCAGTATATGTGATAAACGTGGAATTGATGTGAGTAATCGTAATTCCCATTTATATGAATTAAGGAATTGATGTGAGTAATCATAATTCCTGAGTGTATGTTAAATATGGAATTGATGTGAGTAATCGTGATTCCTATTTTGCATTATTGAGAAATCATGGGATTGATGTGAGTAATCGTAATTCCTAATTTCTGAGGAAAAATAGAGATTGACATGAGTAATTGTAATCCCTACTTCCTTTCTAATAAATGAGCATGTGTAATTGCGATTTATTAGATAAGAGCATAGATCTAGAATCTGGGATTGATTCGTAGTTGGCTCTGGTTTGTACTAATATGACTTACTGAAGGTTAGTTATAGTTTTGAGATTGGGGTAGGTTCCCGTTGTTGAGATTAAGCACGTGTACAGTAAGGTGGGTGAGAACAGGTTTGATATATCTGTTAATATTTTGTTGTTTAATTTTAATTTGATTTGGATAATCTCACTAGGCGAAAGCCTAATGTTTCAAATTAAATTGTCTTACCAGGTGCAGGCTCTGGGAAATAGTGGGGAAGTGAGATGACAGTTGAAGAACAATCAGACTTGGTGATATCAAAGGATCAGGATATTTTGATGACTTTTGGGACAAGCCTTAGATAATCTAGTTGATCTTATTGTGATGTATAATTAGATTGATCAGATTATTTAAGTTAGATGATCTTATGTATATAGAAACATACTTTTGATCCTTTGGTTTATAAAAGTCTGATATTTTGATGATCATAACATGTGTATTTTGAGGTTTAAATTGGCCCTGAATTTTAGGGTGTTACAGGTACTGATGGTGGTGTTTGTGGATCGGATTCATCGCGAGATGGTTGATTCGTAGGAGTTGACGATGATTCTGCAATGCCTTTGCCTTTGATGGCTCTGCTCACTTCTTGAGATAGTTGTTCGATTGTACGTTGCATAGCATTCCTATGTTGTAGATAGGCATTGTTGATAGAGGCTAAGGCAGACGCAAGCAGTGGTAGAGTAATATAGTGCGGATAAGGACCAAGCATGCGTACTACCTGATCTTGTGGAATAGTGGGAAACATGGGGCGAAGATCCGAACCACTTAGGTTATCGGTTATAGTAGCGGTTGTAGCAACCGTACTGCCTGTGTTCATGGCTGGCATAGTGTTGACCATGATAGGACTTCCACCCTGTCCTCACGAGGCACCAACTAATGGCGGCCTAACTCGAGGTGTTCCGGTTGGAGCACGAAAGCTCTCAACTCGGTGTGGTGCCATCATATGTGTCCTAGGAAAAGATGTTCGTCCAAATGGCCCTAGACTTGATGTGCGTTGAAGGAAGGTCGGTGGCCGGGGCGGGAGCCTACCTGTTTCAATACCAGCAAACACCGATTGTGTTGTCGATAGATTTTGTGCTAATTCTCCTGTGGAAAATGAAACACCGGCCTGTTGAGAGACCGATGAGTGGCTTGGTGGGGCTGTGTTATGCATGGTTGGGTTCACCATGGCTGTTTCAATGCACAACGGCGACAAATGCTCGTTGGCAGAAGATGTGGCTACCCGACTTCGATCGGTTTGGGGAGAGTCGGAAGTTAAAACTTTTTACGACTCTATCACAGCTTCGCTCAATTCTTTTCTCCCTCTTTCCTCACCACTAACTACATTCTCCACTTCTACTTCTACTTCTTCGTTTACATTTGAAGGGCCCGCGGCGTCAGTAGCAGTGTCGGAGAGTCCGATGTTCCGTGTGGAATCAGCATCAGAACTCACGACTCGTGGTCTCCGACCCATGTGTCTTGGAATCAAATCGGCATCAGGGTCATGGTCGGAGTCATCATCATCATCAAAAGGTATGAATGAAGCTACATCATCATCAGAAGATGATGCAGCAGCGGCATCAGCTGAGTTCCAGGAGACATCATCATCAAATATTCGAACTGAAGGAGGTCTAGGTGGTGGTTGAGCTGGTCGTGAAGAGGATGCATGGCCAACAATCCTTAATCTTCTCCCGACTCTCTTTCTTTTAGGTCTCCTCATCTCTCGTTGTTCAAGAACCACGTGTTCTTGAACCCCCTCGACATTCTTACCCTCACCTCCTAGTAGGTTTGCATCGTGGGGAGGTCCCTCCGGCTCTGGCTGGACCACCAATGCATTTTCTAGCCTATACTGACTAACTACCCAGGACTGTTGGTCAGCATATGCGAGTACGTCTTCTTGGATGACAACGATGTGAGCAAAATCCATGTGCTTAGGCATCTTTATGTAATGCATATACTGGCTTGGGCCTCGTGGAGCACTTTCTCGACGCGGAATCTCATGATTATCTTCCATAATCTGATGAATCAGAATCTGGAAGAATCGCTGATAAGGCACAAAAGTTCTGTTCTTCTTTGGGCGTGCCTTGTCCTCGACGAGCTCGATGAGTTCATTCCAAAGCAGGATAGCGTAATTGATGTTTCGGTTAAATGTGAAAGCATGAAACATCCGTAGGATAGGAAGATTCGTCTTGTCTAAGCATGTGTGTTTGGAAGTCATGCAATGGTTAAATATAGAGCATAGTGTGTACCATACTCTTGGAAGATAGTTGCGTCTGAACTGTGATGAACCGGTGAGAACTTGGTCGTCAGGGTGTAGATATCCAAGACTTCGGATATCAGCGAATAGTTGTTCTTCAGGAACCGGATCCTCAAAGTTCTCGAAATATGGAAGGTTAAGTGCACGACAGAGTCCTCGTAGAGTGATTCTGGCGTCAAAGTGATCAACTCTGGCCGTGAAATGTGGTGTACGATGAGTCGGATGGAACTGAATTGTACCCCAGAATTGTTGAAGGTATATGGTCGGTACAAGCTCGAATCTGGTAAGCGCGGTTCGTAGAGGATGGTCGCGGATGATCTCTATGATTATCTAATAGTCGAATGGAACCGCGAGATCCAGATGATGGTTGTTATCATCAAATCTCAGAAAATTGCCCCTCGGGAAAATCTCTTCATCCCGGTCACGAGCATTGACGGACGGGTGAGATGAATGATGCGAACGGATGATGGTGTTTTCATCCGAAGAATTCCCATCATGTTGAACCATCTGAACCACTTAACAGTTTAGTATAGTGCCAAAGTTGATTTTGCCTTGAATTTTTTTCAAAAAATCCCTAAGTGTTGGGTTTATCGCAACCCACACCAGAAGCTTATCGCAAGCAAAGGGTTATCGCAACTTGAAGTAGTGAGAAGAGGTTATCGCAACACATTGATTGCGATAAGATCTTGTCGCAACTCAAGGTTGCGATAAGTATGAATGAAAGACCATTGCGATAGTTATGAATGTTTGAAGATTAGTTAGTTGCGATAACTATGAACACCGAAATAAAAACTAAGTGTTCAACCCAGATTTATGCTTTTTCGCTCAAAACATGTTAAGACCTATACTACTAGGCTCGCAATACACTCGACAGTGAACCCTATGCATTTCTAACTACACAAACACACTAACACATGGATTATCGCATAAAATCAAGGAAACCGACCCTAAAACCCTAAAACAGACCATAACTTGAGATTTGATGGATGAAATCGACTTAAAGTTTAGAATCTTTACCTCGAAGTAGGTCTGAGTAGAATGCATAGAACAGAAAAATCCAAAAACGTCTAGAAGATCGGAATCGCAGGAACAATATCGAGAGAGAAAAAGGTGTTGAGATGAGACAAGTTGAAAAACACTCTCTGCTATATATACGATTTTTCAAATTCAGTGACACGTTGAAACACGAGATTGGTCCAAAGATTGACTTGTCACGTGTCAGCTTATCGCAATGGGCAGATTGCGATACACGTTTATCCTTATCGCAACAACGGGTTGCGATAAGTTACTATTCACCACATCTTATCGCAATGCAAGGTTGCGATAAGAATGCAACCTGGTTTCATCGCAATAGACGGTTGCGGAAAAAAAAACACTATGCACAATGTTATCGCAGTAGTAGGTTGCGATAACAGTAACACTTGGACATTTTTCAGATAAAATTTTGTAAGATTTTATCACATTGGAAGATGTCCAACTTCCAATTGATTAAGCACTCAAGGGTTTTTTGAAATATTTTCACTCCCCCTTAAATGATGCATACATGTTTAGAAAAATTGATTTTCATCGTTTAAGAGTTTGTGGTTGAAACAAATTAGAGAACATACCTTGTAGTCTTCAAGTAGTGAGTACATGAAATCAACACTTACAAGCTTTGTCAGATATGCACACTCCCCTATTCTTGTGCATACATCTTATATTGTACTCCCCCTGAGACTATGAATGATAACGCCACTTTTTGGCGTTATTTCCGGTTCTCAAACCAATGAGATTGGCTTGTATTCAAGTAAAAAGGCGTGTATTTTACGGTTTATCTAGTGATTTACACAGGTTATCTAAAAGGCGTCATTCCTCGAGAAAAGAAGCTAAAAAGAGCCCAAAACGAGTCCAAACGAAGCCTAACGAAAGCCCAAAAGTCAAGCCCAAGACCCGCGACCGAACCAGGACCCGACCCGCGAACCAGAAATCGACCCAAGCAGCATTTAAGACACGCGCGACTTACCACGCGACTTGCAAGTCGCGTGGCAGGTCGCGTAACCCTCTGTTTCGCGACTTTCAGCTTTAAATCCGATTTTAGGTCATTGTTTTCGGCATCCAGATTTGAGACGACGGCTAGAGCAGTCCCAGGGGCGATTTTCAGAGCCAAGTGACACCGTTTGGATCAAAGATCGAGGATCAATCGAAGGAACGTTCAAGACGCGAAGTAGATTCAATCACGGGAAAAGGGAGTTCATCAATTCATCTTACACAGTCACCACGATCACGTTTACCATGTTTGCTTACATTTTCGTTTCTCTTTCTTTTGTGTTTGAATCCCCCAACATCATGAACTAACTTTAAGATGTTGGGGGTTGGATTGAATTAGGATTGAACATATAGATGGATGACGAATGACTTTTATCAGTTTCTGATTTAATGAATGCATGGGATTTTGTTCTTAATGCTTTTGTGAGTGTAGCTAACTTACAATTGTTTTATTGTTTTCAATTATGTTCGAGAGAATTAATTGAGATCTAGAATTAGGAATTACATGTCTAAGGTAAGAAAGGATAGAGATATATCGAGTAAGCCTTAGTCTCATAATAACCTGCGCTTAATGTGTTTTGAACTACATAGGGTGAGATCGAGAGATTAATCTTGTGCGTTTCGAGATAAACTTCATGGTAGCTTGAGAAAGCACCATGTTTTACAAATATAACTGTTGTTACTTGAGAGAGAGCAATGGTTAGATCAAGGTTGAGTATTCATCAACAGAATTAACTGGTATTTGTTTTTAGTCTGAAGTTCATATGTGAAAACCTAAGGATATCCAACCCTCAACTGTTTTCTCCATCTGAATTCCAAAGCTGCTTACTAGTTGCCTTGTGTTTGGTTTATTTTATTTGCTGCAATTAATTAGTTTAAAACCTATCTTCCAAATTCGACAGTTCAGTTAATAGTTCTTATAGTAATTGTGATACTTAGTTCCTAGTTCCCCGTGATTCGATACTCGTACTTTCCAAGTACTATTACTTGACTTCGACCCGTACACTTGCGGTAAGATCCACGAGGTGTCAAAACCTCGTGTCAATGAACACACCTTATGCAGATACAGGTATCATAACAAGAATGTAAAGAGACAAATAGAATAAACAATGAAAAACAACAAAGACATGAAAATAAAATATCTTATATTGAGAATAGAATGTGATGAAAATTTGAATGTATCAATCTAGATAAAAATAACTAGATTAACATACACATATTTCCATCCATTATATGATCAATATAGAATATTAAACTTTCATGTTTAACATGCCGAGTTTGGATACTAAGAAATTAAATCGTTTTTCATCCAAGGCTTTTGTAAAGAGATCGGCAAGTTGAAACTCAGTTGTGACAAAGTATAATTCAATCGTACCTTTTTCGACATGATCTTTAATAAAATGATACCTGATGTCGATGTGTTTGATCTTTGTATGCTGGACTGGGTTAGCTGATATGGCAATTGCACTCTTGCTGTCACAGTAGATGGGGATCTTCTCATACTTGAAGCTGTAGTCCATCAGTTGAGTTTTCATCCACATAACCTGTGAACAACAACTGGCAGCGGCAACATATTCTGCCTCCGCAGTTGATGTTGAAACACAGTTATGTTTCCTCGAAGACCAACTTACCAGTTTGTCACCCAAAAACTGCACATGACCAGATGTGCTCTTCCGGTCTAGCATACTACCTCCATGATCCGCATCAGAATATGCAGTGAGTTCGAATCTCGTTCCCTTTGGGTACCACAGACCAAGGTATGGTGTCCCCTTCAGATATCGAAAGATCCTTTTAACAGCACCATAATGTGATTCCTTTGGTTGTGCCTGAAATCTTGCACATAAACAAGTTGAAAACATTATATCTGGGCGACTCGCAGTAAGGTACATTAATGAGCCTATCATCCCTCTGTAATTCTTAACATCTACATCTACACCATCTGGATCCGGACCAATTTTAGATCCAGGCGCCATAGGCGTACCAATTGAGGTACAATTTTCCATCTTAAATTTCTTCAAGATGTCAAACACATACTTTGATTGGTTGATGAAGATACCTGTTGAGAATTGCTTGGCTTGTAATCCAAGAAAGAAATTAATCTCTCCCATCATACTCATCTGGAATCTAGTCATCGTAATGCCCGAAAACCAAGTACATAATCCAGGGTCAGTTGAACCAAAAATGATATCATCAACGTAAATTTGTACTAGAAGGATCTCACCATTTTTATGCAGAATGAAGAGAGTTGTGTCGATTTTACCTTTCCGAAAGCCAGCACCAAGTAGGTAGGTAGATAAGATTTTGTACCAGGCTTGAGGGGCTTGCTTGAGATCGTAGAGAGCTTTGTCAAGTATGTAAACGTGATCTGGTTTATCTTTGTCCACAAAGCCCTCCGGTTGAGAAACATATACTTCTTCTTTCAAGATGCCGTTCAAGAAGGCAGTCTTCACGTCCATTTGATATACAGTGAAGTTTCTGAAAGCGGCAAATGAAAGGAACATCCGGATTGCCTCTAAGCGAGCTACCAGTGCATACGTCTCATCGTAGTCGATTCCCTCTTGTTGCCTGTACCCTTTTGCTACAAGGCGTGCTTTGTTTCTCACAACAATCCCATCTTTATCTTTCTTATTCTTCAGGACCCACTTGGTACCAATTACCATTTTACCCTTGGGTCTAGGAACTAGTCTCCACACGTTCAATGCTTCAAAAGAATTCTGCTCATCTTGCATGGCAATGATCCAATCCGGATCTTCTAAGGATTGTCGAACTGTTGTAGGCTCGGCTTGACTTAGAAAGAGCGCGTAAAGGACTTCGTTAGCCGTTGTAGATATTGTCTTTACAGGTTCGGAGACGTCACCAATGACTTGTTCAATGGGGTGACTCCTAGTCCATTTTGTAGAGTGTGGGTGGAGAGATACATCATCTTCATTTGGATCCACTAAGGTAGGATCTTTATCAAAATTCAACTTTATTGTCAAGGTAGGTTCCGGTTGTGGGGCGGGTTCATTGACAGAAGAGTCAACAGGAACTGCCTCCGAAACTGCTTCAGAAGATGACTCAGGTTGACTTGCAGAGTCCTCACCATTGGCGTTAGAAGTTGTACCTGACGAAGAAGCACCATTCGTAGATCCACGTTGTATTGCTTGTGGAGATGCCATATGTGTGTTACTTGAAGACGATGCAGGAGTTGTTGCACCAATTGTAGGAGTAGTCAGTACCGGTGAAGGCCTTGACAATGTAGCATTAGTTGGTGGTGTGGCAACATTACTCCTGTTATTGATAGATGAAGAAGGTTTATCATTACCAAAATTATCATCATAAAAATATTCAAACAATAAATCAAGATCATTAGGTTTAGAGTTAGAAGTGGAAGCTTGATCCTTGTTTGAAGATCTAGTCATCATTGGACGAATTTGTCCAGATGCTAGTATTCCTGATATTGCGGGTTATGTACTATTTTGCACAGAAGCCAAGTCTTCAGTTTCGCCGAATCTGACGTTTATGTTTTCCTTCACAGTTTTGGTAGACTTGAGATAGACCCTGTACGCTTTTGGCGTGAGCGAGTATCCGATAAAGACGCCCTCAATACCCTTAGGACTGAATTTATTCAAGTTGTTCTTATCGTTCAGCACAACACACCTGCATCCAAAAATACGAAAGTAGTGTATTACAGGTTTTCTATTATTAATCAGTTCATATGGAGTTTTACCAAACCGTCGATGGATAATAGAACGGTTTTGTGTATAGCATGCCGTCGAAACAACTTCACCCCATAGAAACAGAGGTAGATCAGCATAGGACAACATCGTTCTGGCAGCTTCAACAAGTGTGCGGTTTCGCCTTTCAACGACTCCGTTCTGCTGAGGTGTTCTAGCCGCAGAGTATTGATGAGATATTCCTAATGACTTAAAGAAATCATCAAGAGTCTTGTTTTTGAACTTTGTTCCGTTATCTGACCTAACAGTCTGAACTGTTTGTTGACGATTCACTTGAAGCTGTTTGATTAACGAGATGATCATGTCAGGTGTTTCGTCTTTTGATCGTAGAAATTTGACCCATGTGTATCTCGAATAATCATCGACAATGACTAACACGTATCGTTTGGCACTGATGCTCTGAGTTTTCATCGGACCACAGAGATCCATATGAAGGATTTCCAATGCTTTCTTTGTGCTAGGATCAGGTTTTGGTGGGTGATAAGCTCGCTTTATCTTCCCCTTCTCACAAGCAGTACATAAGTTGTCTTTCTCAAACTGCAGAACCGGTAGACCTATAACTAAATCACCCAACGTTAGCTTTTGAATGTAACGAAAATTGAGGTTAGATAGTCGTCTATGCCATAACCAACTATTTTCCATTGTTGCCTTAGACATCAGACACACGTCATTCTTCGGCTTAAGCTTTGACAGGTCAATAGTGTAAAGATTTGACTTTCTAGAACCAACTAGAAGTTCATTTCCTTCGTCGGTTAGAACTGCACACCGGGTCTTTTTGAAATGGACTTCTAGGTCTTTGTCACAAAATTGACCTATGCTAAATAAGTTATGCCCTAAGCCTTCAACATAATTAACTTTGGTAATCCTGACGTTTTCTGTTACTATATCTCCATAACCCAAGATTGGAGAGTACTGATCATTGCCAAATTTAACTTTCCCTCCATCTTTTTCCACAAAGTTGCTCAACATCTCCTTTCTACCAGTCATGTGTTTTGAGCAACCAGAATCCAAATACCACACATGACGGAGCTGCAAAATGGAATTTAAACATTTTTAGGTACCTGTTAGACAACCTAGGGGGGGTAAGGTTGTATTTAAAATCTTTTACTTTCAAAAATTCTTTTACAAATAAATACAGTACAGAAACAGTATAAATAAATCAGAGTATACAAATAATAAATATACAACAATTATATAAACAGATATAATTAAAAGCACAGCGGAATAAATAAAGAGATAAGGGATAGAGATACTTGACACAGAGATTTACTGATTTACCACCAACTGTGATAAACCAGCAGCCGAGACACTTCTCGACACGATCCAATAAATGTATTCTTTACGGTAGAACACAAACCAAATACAAAGGAATTTGTAATAGTTTCTCAAGCCTCTGCTATGAGATAAACAGGATCACACACCCGTTATTCAAATACTTACAAGAGGAGTATAACTCACAATGGGTAATCACTCTTGTATAATAATCACTTGGATATTTTATAAAAAAGGTTTTATAAAATATGTATATGTTAAATAAGTGAGAGAGATCAGATGAGTAAGTTGTTGATCTGTTATATGTTTCTTCTCCACCATCGCATGCATTATATAGCATGAAGCTTCCAACGGATACATGCATCCGCGGTATACCGCCAAAAGCACGCGGTATACCGTGCAGTAAAAAGTACACCCGCGGTATACCGGCTATACACCGCGGTATACCGTGCAGACAAAAGTACACTGACACTCCAACGGCTCTCATGCAAAGTTGACTGGAATACGTACGTGGCGGTATACCGGCTAGGACTCGCGGTATACCGGCTAGTAAAAGTAGCTTCAACCAATCAGAGATGCACACCGAGCCTGCCGCGGTATACCGGCTGAAGCTTCGCGGTATGCCGGCGTCAGAAATAGGTAGCTTCCAGGACGCAACCAATCTTTCTCAATAAACCCTATTTAATTAAAATCAATTATGGTTTTTAGAAATATCCAAGTGGTATATTATTTTAGGGTGTTTATCATTATAAATTATAAACACTAATGACAACGTAAATCTTCCGTCTTGAACTCTTCAGATAAAATCTTCGTGTTCTTCAAGAACTGTACACTTGGATAGGATTGTTAGATAAACAATAATACGGTGTGTTTGTAATCATCAAAATAAATATATATAAATATATAGAGATGTGGTACACTTGCACCAACAATCTCCCCCTTTTTGATGATGACAAACACAACCGCTAAGCATGAGCATATGCGGTTTCTCTCCCCCGTTTGTCGAAACAAAAAGGGTCAAGAAAGACGGTATGCTTCCCCTCGAGAGATGCTCCCCCTCAAAATATGCATATATTTGAGGTAGCATAAACTCATGGGTAAAGATAATAAAACGCTCCCCCTCAAATTAATAACGATATTAAATTGATGATTTTATAAAATTTGAGGGATAAAATAAGCATAATAAATGACATGAAACAAAATAACCAAAAAGAAACACTTGCACCAAAAAAAGGATCTTAAGGCTTCGATTTTTCGGTTAATTTTATGTGAGCAAAAAATTACCACGTATTATGACCTCGTCAGGGAACACGTATTATATCCTCGCCAGGAAACCACGTATTATAACCTCGGCAGGAAACCACGTATTATAACCTCGGCAGGTAACCACGTATTATAACCTCGGCAGGTAACCACGTATTATAACCTCGGCAGGTAACCACGTATTATAACCTCGGCAGGTAACCACGTATTATAACCTCGGCAGGTAACCACGTATTATAACCTCGGCAGGTAACCACGTATTATAACCTCGGCAGGAAACACGTACAAAAGGTAAAGAAAATTTTCGTGGTACCCTTTTCTTATGGGTCCTTTTAACAGTTAGTATAAAACATAAACTGCAAAAAAAGAACATGTTGTCGACATAAAATAAAACACGACAAACATACAAAACCATATAAATGGTTTAAAACCACAAACGCATCCCACCGGGATTATCAACATTAAACATTCCTTTCGGAATCCATTTTCTAACCATTTTAATTTTACGATCGTATTCATCATAGACGTAAAAAGAAGTATGCGGATTAACATTTTTCTTAGGATTCGCAAACTTATTATTATACATAAACGCATGTGATTTTCTCGACATATAATTCACATAATTCATTTTAGGAACATACGGAGGTTTTTGCGTTTTATTTTTAACAACAAATTTAGGTTTTTCAAAAACCTTTTTAATTGGCATACAATCACATTTTTCAATACACGTATTTGAACCAATGCCTTTTCGGCAATTTATACGATTTGATATATTAAGCATTTTAAGCACTTTATCATTGCTACTATTAAAAGCATTTGCTAATAAGTCATTTTTCTCATGCGATTTACATTTAGCATTTAAACATGCAATTTCATTTTCAAGAATCTCGCATTTTGTACATACAACATTTTCATGTGTCTTTTTATTTAAGCATGCAATTTTATTTTTTAAAATATCACAAGATTTGCAAACAATATTTTCGCATGCTTTCTTTTCTAAAGTGATAACTTTATCAATTAACTTATTTTTGATTTTATTATCACATGCAATGGTTTGTTTACAATTATTCAACTTATTTTGACATAATAATAGTTCTTCTTTTAATTTAGCATTCTCATTTTTATAACTATTTACGAGAACAATCAATTTTTGAAAAGAGACATTTAACATATCAATATCATCATCGTTATCACTACAACTAGAATAACTTGAGTATGAAGTACATACCTCTTTCTCGCAGTCGACGATGAGACACGTTTCTTCATTTCTTTGATCTCGGGTTTCGTCTCTCTTTTCTTTTGAGTTTCCACCATAGGTGATGTTCAAGTTTTCCCAAATATCACGAGCAGTTTCAAAGAGATAAACACGCTCAATATCATCGTTAGTAAGAACCGAAAAGAGAAAATTTTTGGCTTCATAATTTAAACAATAATTAGCCTCATCTTCGTCGGACCATTCCGAGCTAGGTTTTTCAACAACTTTGTTGTTTTGAAATTTTGTGGGTTTGAAATTTCCTTTAATAATAATATCCCAAATTTTTTGATTTATCCCACGAACATAACGTTCAAAAGAATTTGCCCAAAGATCAAAATTTTCGAAATCAATAAGAAGAGATTTAGAAAACAAAACAGTTTGTTGAGCCATTATATAAAAGATATAACTTTAAAAATTTAAACAGATAATTTTTGAAAGCCCCGCTCTGATACCAATTGTTAGACAACCTAGGGGGGGTAAGGTTGTATTTAAAATCTTTTACTTTCAAAAATTCTTTTACAAATAAATACAGTACAGAAACAGTATAAATAAATCAGAGTATACAAATAATAAATATACAACAATTATATAAACAGATATAATTAAAAGCACAGCGGAATAAATAAAGAGATAAGGGATAGAGATACTTGACACAGAGATTTACTGATTTACCACCAACTGTGATAAACCAGCAGCCGAGACACTTCTCGACACGATCCAATAAATGTATTCTTTACGGTAGAACACAAACCAAATACAAAGGAATTTGTAATAGTTTCTCAAGCCTCTGCTATGAGATAAACAGGATCACACACCCGTTATTCAAATACTTACAAGAGGAGTATAACTCACAATGGGTAATCACTCTTGTATAATAATCACTTGGATATTTTATAAAAAAGGTTTTATAAAATATGTATATGTTAAATAAGTGAGAGAGATCAGATGAGTAAGTTGTTGATCTGTTATATGTTTCTTCTCCACCATCGCATGCATTATATAGCATGAAGCTTCCAACGGATACATGCATCCGCGGTATACCGCCAAAAGCACGCGGTATACCGTGCAGTAAAAAGTACACCCGCGGTATACCGGCTATACACCGCGGTATACCGTGCAGACAAAAGTACACTGACACTCCAACGGCTCTCATGCAAAGTTGACTGGAATACGTACGTGGCGGTATACCGGCTAGGACTCGCGGTATACCGGCTAGTAAAAGTAGCTTCAACCAATCAGAGATGCACACCGAGCCTGCCGCGGTATACCGGCTGAAGCTTCGCGGTATGCCGGCGTCAGAAATAGGTAGCTTCCAGGACGCAACCAATCTTTCTCAATAAACCCTATTTAATTAAAATCAATTATGGTTTTTAGAAATATCCAAGTGGTATATTATTTTAGGGTGTTTATCATTATAAATTATAAACACTAATGACAACGTAAATCTTCCGTCTTGAACTCTTCAGATAAAATCTTCGTGTTCTTCAAGAACTGTACACTTGGATAGGATTGTTAGATAAACAATAATACGGTGTGTTTGTAATCATCAAAATAAATATATATAAATATATAGAGATGTGGTACACTTGCACCAACAATCTCCCCCTTTTTGATGATGACAAACACAACCGCTAAGCATGAGCATATGCGGTTTCTCTCCCCCGTTTGTCGAAACAAAAAGGGTCAAGAAAGACGGTATGCTTCCCCTCGAGAGATGCTCCCCCTCAAAATATGCATATATTTGAGGTAGCATAAACTCATGGGTAAAGATAATAAAACGCTCCCCCTCAAATTAATAACGATATTAAATTGATGATTTTATAAAATTTGAGGGATAAAATAAGCATAATAAATGACATGAAACAAAATAACCAAAAAGAAACACTTGCACCAAAAAAAGGATCTTAAGGCTTCGATTTTTCGGTTAATTTTATGTGAGCAAAAAATTACCACGTATTATGACCTCGTCAGGGAACACGTATTATATCCTCGCCAGGAAACCACGTATTATAACCTCGGCAGGAAACCACGTATTATAACCTCGGCAGGTAACCACGTATTATAACCTCGGCAGGTAACCACGTATTATAACCTCGGCAGGTAACCACGTATTATAACCTCGGCAGGTAACCACGTATTATAACCTCGGCAGGTAACCACGTATTATAACCTCGGCAGGAAACACGTACAAAAGGTAAAGAAAATTTTCGTGGTACCCTTTTCTTATGGGTCCTTTTAACAGTTAGTATAAAACATAAACTGCAAAAAAAGAACATGTTGTCGACATAAAATAAAACACGACAAACATACAAAACCATAGGACTTTGGATAGAGAAATTCATTATATTCTTTTTCAAAAACCTTTTCTTCTTCTGTATAAAAATGCATTTCAGGAGGATCTTTAACAAATTGACTTTCCAAATCCCAAGATTCAGAATCATCTTGGTCATCAACTGTCAAACTCCTGAAAACATCATTTCCCATGAAAGCTTTGCATGAAGAAACGTCTGACTCAGAAGAATGTTTTTCTTTTAAAAGTTTTTCTTCAGACATTTCTTTATGTTTTACTTTCATCTCTTTTAAACCGTTTGAAAAGACCGTGAACATAACTTCATTTTCTATATCAAAAGCAAGTTGATCATCATTTCTGATTTCCTCAATTTTGCTTTTAATAGTCAACTCAAGATCGACAAGCTTCTGTTCGAGTACCAAAGGAGGATAATATGTTTTTCCTTCAAAAACGGGTTTTGATACAATATCCTTTGGTGGCTCAACAACATAGCTTTGAAAATAGACATTAGACAAGGTTTGTTTCCAATTCCAAACCAGTGCCTTCCTATTTTCATTTTCGTAGACAAAAGGAAGTTTCATTGTCACAGTTGTCTTTATCTTATTCTCTTCCTCAGCCCCTTGTTCTTCCTCATTAAGCCAGTTGATTCTGTATTTAGGTTCTATAGATGGAAGGTGCATCCAGTGAAACTTGTAAAGACAAGGTGCCTTTTTCAAAGCATTTTCTAAATAGTAAGGATTGTCGTATCCCACACCCCATTTCGAGTTGTAATATCTGAAATTCTTAGGCGTGTTTAGAAAAATGGTTTGTTCAGATTGACCAAGTTTATACAGCTTCTCTTCCAGATTACTTGCTTTTTCGTTCAATTCATTGTTAATATCTTTATAAGATTGCAACAATTGTTCAAGCTCATTCTTCCTATTTTCAGAAACTCTTACTTTTTCTTCTATTTCATCCATTCTGTTCCGGAAATAAGTTCGAGATTGTTCGATCTTAACTCGTTCCTTTTTCAACTCATCATTTAACTTGTTATGGTCAATAATTATCTGTCTTTGCGATTCTATCGTCTTATGCGCATTATTGAGTTTCTCAGTTAATTCATCTTGTTTTAATGTGAGGACTTTAAACTGATTAGCAAAGTGATTAATGGTGCAGGAATCTACCTCATTTGTCTCAGGCGCCGCATCAGCCTATGAATCCTCACCTTCTCTGCTCATCAGGCACATCTTTGCTAAAGCAGCAGTCTCCTCCTATCCTTCATCATCAGTTAGATCCAACCAATACTCTTCCTCCACCAAAAGTGCAATTCCAGACTCCTTCTGCTCTGCCAACAGTGCATTCTTCTTGTAGTAGTCGGAATCCCTTACCTTCGGTTTCCAGCACTCTTTGGAGAAATGGTCGGACTTCCCATAATTGTAACACTTTTGCTCTTCATCCTTTCTTTCACCAAACTTCTTCACCTCTAACCTTTTACCATCTTCCTTTTGGTCATCAAACGGTTTCCTTGACTCAATCCGATTCTTGTGCTCAAAGTATTTAGAATCGGATGAGTAACGTTGATTGTTTGATCCCGGAGTCTTCACAAATTTCCTCTGGAAGGCCCTTGATAGAAACATAATTGCCTGCTTCACGCTTTTCGCCTCATCCAAATCATCCTGGTCTATCCCATAATCCTCTTTCTGAATACTCTTACCCTTATCAGCATACTTTCTTGACATCAAAGCTATCGGTTCACTCTCAAACTCACCATCCTCTTCTTTCTTCTCAGACACTTCTGTCTTCTTCTCCTTCTTACCCTTTTTCAGCAACTTCTTCTTTTTCAGATCAGCATCATCCTCATCTTGCTTTAATGTTTCAAACATCTATTGTAGCGGAAGAACCTCCAACTTAGAATTCTGTTTCATTCTATGAGCATACTTCTTCCATTCGGGCTGAAGCACGCTCAAGAACTTCACATTAGTCTCGATGATGGATTTCGAAATCTTGTAACTGCTGAGTTCATTTAGGATGGTTGTGAAACGATCATATGCATCGTCTAAATTCTCACTATCCTTTTGCTTGAAATTCTCATATTTGTTGATGATGTTTGAGACTCTCATTTGATTTTCCACTTCTGAACCTTGATACAACTTGATCAGCTCATCAAACATTCCTTTCCCTGATTCACTCAAACTGTCAACCTTTCGATATATGTTATTGGTTAAGGCTTGCATAACCAGTGACCTAGCCGCTTTATCAGCTTGGTGTCTCAGTAGTTCATCACCGGTGTAGTCTGTCGGGTCAAGAAGTCTTCTGTTAGTACCATCGGGGTCTGTGCGATATACTTCTTGTTGTACCCCGGTTTTCAAGGAATTATAGATTAGAGCCCCATTTTCTTGTCGTTCCACATAGTCAAGAAATCTGTCTTTCCATATTTTATAGTCTTTAGGGAATAGAACTGACGGTTTATCTTTTGAACCTATGGTCAAAATATCTCTGGCAGTCATGGTTAGATTACTTGTCGCTGATCTTTTAATATCTTTTTTATCTGATTAGGAAATACTGATTACACTATCTTTTGTCTCAACACACTGTCTTGTCGCAGCCCAATGCTTGTCGCGGCCCAATGCTTGTCGCAACCCAAACCTTGTCGCAATAAACAGATATCGCAACACACAACTTGTCGCAATAACAAATCTTGTCGCAGTAACAAAACTTGTCGCAATAAGAAAGTATGTCGCAATAAGGAACTTGTCGCAATAAGGAAGTATGTCGCAATAACAAACTTGTCGCAAAGGTAAAAAGGGGTCTTATCGCAACAGAGGGTTGCGATAAGTTACTGTTCAAACTAGGTTGATTGCGATAAAACTCTTGTCGCAAGTGACTCTTGCGATATGGTACTGTTCACTTGCGATAGTTATGAACTTTCGAGGGTTGCGATAGTTATGAAGATTCAAGATGTTCTTGAGTCGAATCTTCAAAACTAATCGGATTTGGCTGAAATTTGGTATGCAGGTTCGTGACACTATTCTGGGCAACTTTAATGCTTCGTGTTTTGTCCAAAAACCAACAGAAACTAGTTTTTCGATGCAAAACAGAGTGTAAAAATACAAAAGTCCGAAAATAGGTAAATGCACAATCAGAGCTGCAATCTTAGTGATTTTGCAGAATAAAAACACTCAGGACTAGTCTACTAACAACCCTTGATCGATTCTAATCCATTAGAAGAACTCTAATGGCTAAAATCAACCAAAAAGATGAAAAATATGAAGAACACTCAACTTTTGCAGAAACCCTAACAAACCTAATCAAATCAGTGTGATATACAAGCTCTGATACCAATTGTGATCCCAGAACAAGTAATCAATCTAGATAAACAATGAAGGAAGCCATCTCTATATTCATTCAATGATCAAAAGCTCACAATATGGATTGGAATACAATACTTGTGTGTGTGGCTAGTGTGTGTAGAGAAATGACCTAATTCCTAAAGAGGAAAGTAGCAAACAATATATACCTATGATAAGTTTGACACAATGACATATTAGGTCCCTCTACTTGATACAATCATAATTAAGCACTAACATATATATATATATATATATATATATATATATATAGAGAAATGTTCAATAGAGAAGTGCAAATATTTAGAGAAATAGAGAAGTAAAAAAACACGGGACCATTCATATATGAACGTTCATATATAAACAGTCATATATGAACGTTCATATGAACGTTCAGATATGACTGTTATATGAACGTTCATATATGACTGTTCATATATGAACGGTCCCGTGTTTTTTTACTTCTCTATTTCTCTAAATATTTGCACTTCTCTATTGAACATTTCTCTCTATATATATATATATATATATATATATATATATATATATAACTTTCATTGAAGTTTTCATGATTGTGAAATTCATTAAATAATTTTTGACTACTTCTAATTAAATCCTTCCGTTGTCAAAGTTTGAAAATTTCCTCTCTTTAAGATCGAATTAAAAACAAGTATTTATTAGTGAATACTAACTATTCTTTTTCATTTAGTTATTCAGTCAAGCATATGATATTAATTTTATTCCATGTCTCATGCTACCTGGTTCCTCCTATGCAAATCTATCCTACTCGCGTAGCTTCTGAGAAATTTCGTGCAACTTGTGTTGAAATAAGTTTTAGATTTTAATTAGTTAGTTTATATGCACGTATGTGAACATAAATATGTACAGTTAGACTTTTGTAACTAAGGATTTTATAGGACGTCAAAGAGTCTTTACTCTTATATATATATATATATATATATATATATATATCAAAGAGAGGAACGATGCTAAATTATATCATTCGACACTTTTTGAAGATGAAAATACCAGGTGCTACAGCTTTCTTCTTGACAACTTTCTTTGCACTTGTTATTTTATCTTCAATGGTGACAAGTGTACAAGCACAAGTAGTGGTTAAGGTACCCATACCAATGCCTGGAGTAGTACTATCGCCACCACCGCCTCCAACAGAAATACTACCGTCACCGCCAACGCCACCGCCACCACAACCACCCCCAACCATTGGAGGCTGGGGTTGTTGGGGTAACCCTACTTGTTGATGGTGATGCATAGTTCAGTACAAAATATATACTTTTTTTACGTGGACAAAATATATACCTATGATGAATGATTTATACAAGTTCTCATATATCAAAAGTAACCACAACTCATATATATTGTATAAACTATGTTTAATATGTCTAAAGATCATTCTCTCCTTGTGGAGAAATCGTTTATCTGGATTTTTGCTAGGTATAAAGGGAGTGTTAAAAACCCGACAGTGTGGAGATACCATTCTTTCGATTGTATCAGAAATCTTTAATGTTTTTGTTACTCGTTTACTAGCTTCTTGCTAGCTCGTAATAAAAGTTTCAGTTGTGGTTAAAAAAATATATATGTCTAAAATGTTCATCTTCACCCTGCTGTTTATTCTTATCATTATTTGGTCTGAGTCTATAATCACCTTTTCTGGTTTGAGATAGAAGTTTAAATTTCATAAATAGTAGTTGTTTGTTAGTTTTGAATTGTAATTAGGCATATGTTTTTCTGTGCGGATGATTATACATTGTTCTTCACACATACAAGCAACTATTCTGATATACCGTTGTGTATAATAAACAATATATATATATATATATATATATATATATATATAAGAATATGGCATTATTGATAATTCTTTTAGGGTAAGTGAGTGTCTTGAAAATCAAAGCCCCATGCCCCCATTTATCATCACAAACAATATATGTGGCCACTTGAAATGCCTTAAAAATGAAAATCTTGAACTTTCTAATTAATGAGTGGAATAAATACCTTATAATAGTGGTACGTCACCCACTATCTGTGTCACGTCCTCCAATTAAAAAAACACTTTTATCATATTGATCTTTATAAAACTAAAAAAAATTATTGAA
Organism: Saussurea involucrata; assembly: GCA_033807775.1. NCBI lineage: Eukaryota > Viridiplantae > Streptophyta > Magnoliopsida > Asterales > Asteraceae > Saussurea > Saussurea involucrata. The sequence goes on from CM066315.1 coordinate 35,777,012, forward strand.
TATTTTTAGAGATTTTGGTTTTTTCTATAAAAAGATTCTAACTTTTTTTTTAAACGGAGATATGATGAAAGTCCTAAAAGATGAGGAACTCACTAAACTCAAATGTTTAAAAGAGAAAATCATTTTTTATTATTTCATCGATAAGATTGATCATTTGATTGTATTATTATTTTATATAAGTTTTTAGAAGTTTATTAAAATGATAAATTTAAAGAATATTTTAATTATGTTGAAGTCTTCAAAATAAAATAAAAAAACACAAACACTACTAGAAAAAGAGGTATCAGTGACAGACATAAATCCGTCGCTAATCAGTGACGGATTAGCGACGGAATGTATTAGAAAAGAAATTAAAAAATGAACTATATATGTCTGTCGCTAATCCGTTACAAATCAGCGACGGATTAGCGACGGGCCTGTCAAGTTTCACAAAAAAATAAATAAAAATGAAATTTCACGTGTCCGTCACTAATCCGTCACTGATCAGTGACGGATTAGTAACGGATGTTTCTTGTATTTCTTGTTCCTCATGTTTATGTGTTATATGTACACATGTTTAAGTGTTATGTGTATCAGTGGATCAGTATACACACACACACACACACACACACACACATACATACATACATACATACATACATATATATATATATATGTGTGTGTGTGTGTGTGTGTGTATGTGTCGGTTGTTAATCTATGCATTTATATTGTGTATATGTGTATATATTGATATCATGTGAATATGTAATCAATATGTATATATATATATAGCTAATGTGTGATATTTGAAAATCGTGTATGATGTATATATGTGTTATATATATACATGCATGTGTAAATATGAATGATATATATGAATATATAAATAGCATATAATATGTGTGTTGTTTGGTAACCCCGTAGGTAATTAAAGGGGTTCATTGGGCCTTAATGGATCTATCGGGTTTAAAGGGTTCTATTGGGCTTTAAAGGGTTAAATTGGACCTTAATTGATCTATCAAGCTTTAAAGGGGTCTATTGGGCTTTAAATAGCCCAATAGTTCATTAAAAACTACTGTAACCCATAAAACATCTATTGGGCTTTAATTTGTTCTAATGGGTTTTAATCGGTTTTATTGTCTTTTAAAGGGATTCATTGAGCCTTAATGGATCTATCGGGTTTAAAGGGTTCTATTGGGCTTTAAAGGGTTAACTTGGACCTTAATTGATCTATCGAGCTTTAAAGGGGTCTATTGGGCTTTAAATAGCCCAATAGTTCATTAAGAACCATTGTAACCCATAAAACATCTATTGGGCTTTAATTTGTTCTAATGGATTTTAATCGGTTTTATTGTCTTTTAAAGGGGTTCATTGGGCCTTAATGGATCTATCGGGTTTAAAGGGTTCTATTGGGCTTTAAAGGGTTAAATTGGACCTTAATTGATCTATCGAGTTTTAAAGGGGTCTATTGGGCTTTAAAAGGCCCAATAGTTCATTAAGAACCACTATAACCCATAAAACATCTATTGGGCTTTAATTTGTTCTAATGAGTTTTAATCGGTTTTATTGTCTTTTAAAGGGATTCATTGGGCCTTAATGGATCTATCGGGTTTAAAGGGTTCTATTGGGCTTTAAAGGGTTAACTTGGACCTTAAATGATTTATCGAGTTTTAAAGGGGTCTATTGGGCTTTAAAAGGCCTAATAGTTTATTAAGAACCACTGTAACTGTTAGTACACAATGTATTCAAGATTTAGGACTAATTGTAATTAGTCAATATTCGTCAAAGTCAAAATAGGTATTGTGTTGGTCAAAGGTATATAAACCTAATTGTTAGGGTTTGTGAGGAGAGGTCATTGTGGTAAGCATAGCCACCAAGTGTGTGTGTTTGAGAAGAGTGGCCTCCAAAGAGAGAAAATTAGGGTTCTTCAATCCAATATTGTATCAATTCTCATCTCAATCAAGTTCTTATTGTGTTAATCATAGTTACCTGATTACTCTCAATTGGTATCAGAGCCTAACAGATTTGAATTTGTGCATCATTCAGTAATTTTTATCAATTTTTGAGAAATTGTTGAGTTTTTGAGTTTTTGCAAAAAGATGAGTGTTCTTCATTTTTCCCATTTTTTTGGTTGATTTTGATCATTTGAGTTCTTCAAATGGATTAGAATTGATCAAGGAATGTTAGTAGATATTAACTGATTGATTTCTTTCCGCAAAATCATTAGATTTCGACTCAGATTGTGCAAAATATATATTTTCGGACTTTTATTTGCTGCACACATTTTTGCTTCGAAAAACCATTTTCTGTTGGTTTTTGGACAAAGCCCGAAGAATTAAAGTTGTCCAGAATATCCTCGCGCACCTACCTACAAAATTTCAGCTCAATCGGATCATTTTTGAAAATGTGAATCAAGAACACTTGAATCTTCATAACTATCTCAAGCTTAGTTGTTCATAACTATCTCAACCCACTAAGGTTGAACAGTATCTTATCTCAACCCTCTGTTGAGACAAGATTTTTTTCCTTTGGGTTGAGACAAGCTTTGAGTTGAGACAAGAAGTGAGTTGAGACTCTCTTTGGGTTGAGACAAGATTTGGCTTGAGACAAGATTTAGGCTGAGACAAGTTAGTGGGTTGAGACAACAGTGCATTGAGACAAAAGACTGTGTAACAATTATTTCCTAATCAGATCAGAAGGATAAGTAAATATCATTAACAAGTTTTTCAATATGCCTGCAATTAAACGTAACTGATATATTTTTCTCATTTTATGCAGGTTTGTCGATTTAAAGTCCAATTTTCCGCATTAATTTTTCGAAATTAATTTTTGGAGACAAATTTACAATTTGTTTTTCAAATTTTATTTTTGAAATATTTTTCTGACTTTAATCGATCTTTTCTCTTATCGTACAAGCGCACAAATTCTACTTCTCACGAAGTATCTGTTAACGATCCGACATTCTAATTTTTCAGGTAACGATGGATGATTATTCAATGGATGATTATCTCGTTCTAGAATATATGGGTTGGAATGATTCATCAACAGACAAACCCAAGACAAGCTCAGAGGAAACCACTACTCTCAAAGACAAGATGTCAACTCCTGAAGCAAAAGTTGAATCACAAGCAGTTGATTTAACTGAGAAACTCAAAAACGCGCATAAAATAATAGAATCTCAAAGAAAGGCAATAATTGACCATAACAAGTTAAATGATGATTTGAAAAAGGAACGAGTTGAGATCGAACAATCTCGAACTTCTTTCCAAAAAAGAATGGATGAAATGGGAGAAAAGGTAAGAATTTCTGAAAATAGGAAAAATGAGCTTGAACAAATGTTGCGATCTTATAAAGATATTAACAATGAATTGTCTGAAAAAGCAAGTGATCTAGAAGCGAAGTTGTACAAACTTGTTCAATCTGAACAAACCATTTTCCTAAACACTCCAAAAAATTTCAGATATTACAACTCGAAATGGGGTGTGGGATATGACAATCCTCATTATTTGGAAAATGCTTTGAAAAAGGCACCTTGTTTATACAAGTTTCAATGGCTTAAGCTTCCAAACATAGATCCTAAATACAAAATCAAGTGGCTTAATGAGAAAGAACAAGGGGATGAGGAAGAGATTAAAAGAAAGATAAATGTGACCATGCAACTTCCTTATTATTATGATTCGGCAAATAGGAAGGCACTGCTTGGAAAACAAACCTTGCCTAATGACTATTTTCAAAGCTATGTTGTTGAGCCACCAAAGGGAACTGTATTTGAAGGAAATATCTATTACCCTCCTTTGGTACTCGAACAAAATCTCATAGATCTCGAAAGCAAGATTCAAGACATTCGAAATGAAGACAGAATTGCTTTTGAGATAGAGAAGGAAGTCATGCTAACTGTTCTTGTTAACAGTGAGAGTGAAAAATCTGAAAAGAAATTTTCTGAATATTCAAAGAAGAGTTTTGAAGAAAAGAAAGCTGTAGAGCTTCGATGCTTAAAACTTTCACAACAAGTTTCTGATTTTGAAAATGTTTTATTTTTAGAAAAGGAAAAGCTTGAGAAAAAGATGTTTGAGTTTGACATTGAAAGAAAAGTTTTTGAATCAAAAAGTGTTGAGCTTTCAATGAAAATATCTAATTTGGAAAAAGAATTAGACGTAGAAAGAAAAGAATTTGAAAAGAAGAAAGTTGAAGATTTTAAAGCAAAAAGTGTGAAAGATGTTTATGCCCATGAAAGAAAGATTTTTCAGAATGAGATAAAGAAGCTCACAAAGAATTTATCTGGTTTATCTGCTGAAATTATGCAAGAGAAGAAGGTTAAATCTGGGATTCAAAGGAAATTTGATTTGTTATCCAAAGAGAGAAACGTTTTGTCCAATAAAGTTAAAGAACTTGAAGACATTATCTTTAAAGTTGAGGTTTCAAAACAAGCAAGTCCTGACACGATTGTTCAGACTCCACTTGTTGACTCAACTGATTCTGAATGTTCATTTAAAACGGCTTCAAGTTCACTTAATACTGACGTTTCTTCAAAGAGATTTGACAAATCAAAGAGTTTTTCAAAAGATCAGATTCGTCCTTCCAATCTCTTGTATAATCTTTCTGTTGATAAGTCAGATGCTTCTACTTCAAGGCCTTCAGAAAATCTTGTCTTCAAAAGAGTAAAGATGGTTTGGAGAGCAAAAGGCTCAACTCCTGAAAGAGATGCCCCAAAGTTATCTATTCCTCCACCTATGGTGAACAAGAAGAACAATCCTCCTAAAGGTAAGTCTTTTGTTAAACCTAATCTTGTTTATTCTGCAAATCATTTGATTAGGTTAGCAAAAAAGCAAATATGTTGTTCTTATTGTGGAACTCATGATTTTGTCAAGAAAGAAAATGTTCAGTACTGGTATGGTACTTATAATATTTCTTCAAATCGAACTGCACATAACAAGCCAGGACCCAAGTTCCATTGGGTACCAAAATCAACTTAATCTGTTTCCCAGGTTTATCATGTGTGGTGCTGATTGTCAGAACTATACAAACACATGACTGGGAAACAGAAGAGAATTGTGCAGATTTGAAGAAGAATACCTATGCTGAACTACTTGCATAATTTTAGAGGGAGAATTTCTTTATTCTTCATATATTTTGGGCTTATTGATATATCTTTCTACATGTTAATGGTTTCTAAACACATCAGTTTAGAACCCGGATTTCAAAGAGTAATGGTTTCTAAACACATCAGTTTAGAACCCGGATTTCAAAGAGTAATGGTTTCTAAACACATTAGTTCAGAACCCGGATTTCAATGATGTTAATGGCTTCTAAACAATTCAGTTTAGAACCCGTACTTCAATGAGATTTTGACTTCTGATCATATCAGATCAGGACTCGTTCTTAATATCTAATAATAAAAATAAAATAATAATAATAATAATAATAATAAAAGCCTTTGATTGTTACATGTGCTAATGTTGTCAAATTAAGATCTTTGCAGATTTTGAGGGGGAGCTTATCCGATTTTAAATCAGTCGATCATAATTTGAGGGGGAGCTTAAATGTTAGCACTGTAAGTATCTTCTGAACTCAATCTGAGATTGTTTGAAAGAAGAACGACTTTCAAGCATGAAAAACATGTTCTTAAATGTTCAAACCACTTCTCTAATTCAAACAGATTTTATAATTTTAGAAGTGTGTTTTTAAATGTTTTCATGTATATCTCGGACTGTTACATCATTATTTCTGACCGTGTGTTTTCAAAGATTAATACTTGTGTAACGACCTGGTTTCCCAAACATACAACAAATAACATATATTGCATAACATCGTTACATTCATAACAAAAGATACATAATAAATCACGTACGGTCCCATAGTCTCCAAAACTATACAATACAAGACATATTCATTTCCTAATCTTCGTCAGCTATCATCCGCATACTACACCTTATCCTTTCTTTTGCTATTAAAAGTTCCTCGACCTGGAATACATATTTTTGAAAACAAAATGAGGGTTAGACCAAACGGTCTAGTGAGATAATCCCTGTCAGTTTAGTAATCCTTTTGTAAAACACAAATATTCAACAAGTATTTAAATACCAAGCAAGACCCGTGCATTGTGTACAACTCATCCTTTACATGGCCAAATTAGTTGGTTGCAAGCCAACTAATCTGTTGGGAACTGAAGATATGCTAAGTATGGTTAGTACTGCCAAGACAATGTTACTACTGCCAGTCTTCGTTACTACTGCTAGTCAAGGTTACTACTGCTAGACGAAGTTACTACTGCTAGACACGGTTAGTACTGCTAGACCAAATTACTACTGCTAGACATGGTTAGTACTGCTGAGCTGAGATACTACTGCTAGAAGACTGTGAAGGTTAATACTGCTGAAGGTCGTTAATGCTGCTGAGCCAAATCATTGTTAATACTGCTGACTTGATAAGTTTGGTATGCGATACTTTTGGAGACAAAGAAGGAATTGATCAAGATATGTTTAACGAAGATTCAGAAGATCACTTTACTTTTGATAGTTATCTTGTAATTACTTTTGTATAAATAGTATTGATAGATAGCTATTAAAAAAACGATAGAAGATACATAATATACAGAAGATATACGTGTGATATAGAATTCTATATTGATTCAAGAGTGAATTAACCTCAAGGTGTAAGAACCCTATTTCTAGAGAAGTAGAAGTCGTCTTGTTGAGCCTGTTCAACAAGATTGAGGTTTGGTGTAAAGCTTGTGAGTAATACAGTTTGATATATACAGTGTGTTGAATTCTATTGATTGTTCTTTAATTAATTTAGAGTTCTATTCCGCAAGATTCTCTAAATTCTGTTTCTAAGAAGTTTAATTCTTGTTAAGAATCGATCCTGACATAATCATTTACTCTGTTGCACTTACATACAGCCAACACCGCTGCACTTACATACAGCCAACACTCCGCCGTCATAGTCCGGCCAACGTGCACTCGTGTAGTGTAATGCTCATATAAATACAATATACATCTAAATATATCATATTATCATTTATAAACACGTCATCACGTTCCTACCACATATCCATCTCATATATATTTATATATATGTATTCCAGTTTGAAAACGTTTTAAAATAAAACTCACCTTGATCGCTTATCCCAAAAACACTTCCAAGCCTTTTCCAAAAGATTCAGTCTTTCACCCGGAATTTACAGAATCTGAAACAATTCAAATATACATATCCCTTTACTAATTAAACACATAAGACTCTCCAATAATTCTTAAATATCTAAAATCCTCGACTCTTATCGCAACCAACTAGATGCGATATACCTTGTCACAACCCACTATTGCGATAACTCCCTCTTGTCGCAACCAACTATTGAGACATAACACCATATCTCAACCAACTGTTGAGACATAGCACCATATCTCAACCAACTGTTGAGACATAGCACCATATCTCAACCAACTGTTGAGACATAGCACCATATCGCAACCAACTGTTGAGACATAGCACCATATCGCAACCAACTAAATTCATAACTGTCGCAACTAACTGAGTTCATAACTGTCGCAACTAACTGAAAAACGTAAAAACCCAGAAATCTCTAGTTTTAAGCCATGAATGTTTATGATATTTTGCAGATATGTTTAAGACCCTAAATAACAACTATTCATAAACTCAGTTTCTTAAAAACATCCATAATTCATCAAAAACCCATTTCTAACCTTTTAGTAAACTTTAGGAAACTAATAAACATAAAAGAAGAGTTTATGTAGGATTGTTACCTTTGTTTTTCTTCAATTGTTTCCAATAATTCCAGCATAAATCTAATATGTTTTCCTTCTTCTTCTTCTTCTTCTTCTTCCTTAATTTGCTCTCTCAATTCTCTCTTTTTCTCTCTTTGCCGTGAACAAAACCAACACACACATACTAAATAAAAATATCTAATTCTCTTTGTCTTTCTTTCTCTCTTTACATAAACAACACCCACACACATACATACTAGATATCACAATTGCTTTAAGGATTGACACCTCACTCTCCTAAATGAAAAGGTGGCGGTTTGTGGTGATTTAATTAATCACACTTACCAATCAAATCCCAAACTTCTCTTATTTGGCAAAACATACGCCCAAACTTCTAAATAAAAATTAAAGTCTATCCCTTAACTTATAACTCCATAAAACTAATTCCAAACTTACCTTAAAATCAAAATAATAAAATTAAAAAAACCAATAACGTACCCTGTTATTACAACTTGCGTATTATCTTGTCTATATACTTTCAAGTATTCATACACACCGGTTCAGCTTATTTTTGACTTTGTTATTACCATGTCTTAAAACGAACCAATTTTTCGATGGTAATACTCCCGTTTGAATTTCCAATACTGTTGAGCATCATATTCATTTCAGCGTGAGAACTTAAACGTTTCATTCAAAGATTGTTTATATTTGTTCATATAAACAAAAGATCCAATTCTTTGATACCCTAACCTTACATGATTATCCTTCATATTTGATCTGATTGATACATTGTCAGATTCTCAAACAAGTCTTACGAATTCATTTCATTTCATTCTATATCCTTGTTTTGAGAAATCTTCAAAGTTCAAATGCTCAAATATTTAATGAATATTTTTGAGGAGCATACATTCTGATGACAATGTTATTCAAAAGCTGAGATTTATAATTGTTCAAGCTAAATTGTTGAGCAACATATCTTTTAGGACAACATTTCATGGGAATCAGTGTGAGAGCTTAAAAGAACTTCTATGGATCCACGTTAACCAGTGTTTCCTACCTAAGAAGTTATCCTTGAGTGATTGAGGGGTGAGGGGTCGAAATCAAAGAGTGGGGGAGATAACTCATCCGGTTGAGTAATCTCATTGTGCTGAGGTAAAATGAAAAAGAGAGTTTGGTTAGCAGTGAGCTGATTAAAAACAGAAGGAGGGTGTGAGAACAAAGTTAAAAGAACACGAAAACTCTGCACCAGCCATTTTCTGAGTCGGGCAGCCACATTACTGATTGGTTCACATTCTTTGGTGACCATAATTGAAACAGGAAATTAGGCCATGCCAACTCTTGCTTTAACCCCACTAGCTACTTATTTCTTTCTCAACAAAGAAATATTTCATTTTTCTTGGGGATGCAGCATATTATCTATCTAATCTTCACTCGGAAGGTTTGGATATTGAAAAAGAAGGAAGTTTTCCCCACCTTCGCACTTCAATCATGCACATTGAGTCCGTGGAAAACTTGTTGTTGTATCAACAGTTTACACAATTTGAGCCTAACTATTATTCAAGCATAAGTTGCTTTAATCATTTCTACACTCGCACGTACACATAAGGAATATGTTTTCTTGTCATAACGTTCATAGAAATTCCTTAGTGTTTTTCGATGATTGAATGGAAGCCCTGGAGGAGTGAACATCAAAAAGCTCCTTTCCAAAGTGCGTTCGTTGTACAAAGTGGCTCCGTGCAACTTACAGGCATTTTAACTGATTCATCCGTTGTTTCAGGGTTACCACTTTATATTATCTGAATTTGAAAAGATTCGGATAAACATTTTTGGAATTGACGGATAAACAGATCAAAAGGAGGAGATTGTTTCTGGTACTCAAAGAGAATGCTGGAATTGAACAAGAATTTTGATGATCATGATGCTCACAATCATCAAAAAGGGGGAGAAATGTCAATCAGAAGAAAAGAGGAAGATAATTCGAATATTTCAATTTTCAAGAGTCAGAGATATATGTCAAAGATGCTTTAATGTTTAGAGATTATTATTGTTCAGATGTGAAGATACAAAGACAGTTTGTGCTTAAATATTATTCAAGAATGTCTTAAAGCTTAAAGCCTGATGAAACCTCAAATCCTGTTCATAATTCAAAGACTGAAAAAAATTGCCTAAAGATCAAAGTTGCAAAGATCGGTGATTCGAAGATAAAAAGATGTTGTTTGGAGACCTTGATCAACCTTATACAGATTTGAAGTTCGTGTTTCAAGACCTTGTGACTATTTGACTTTAAAGAGCCTAAATGAAGATTATAGCCGCCAAAGTGGATTCTTGAAGATAAAGCCTATCTGAAGATTAAAGAGCTGAAGACTATCGTCATAATTTTTTAAATCTTGAATCCATAGGGGGAGATTGTTAGTACACAATGTATTCAAGATTTAAGACTAATTGTAATTAGTCAAAGTCAAAATAGGTATTGTGTTGGTCAAAGGTATATAAACCTAATTGTTAGGGTTTGTGAGGAGAGGTCATTGTGGTAAGCATAGCCACCAAGTGTGTGTGTTTGAGAAGAGTGGCCTCCAAAGAGAGAGAATTAGGGTTCTTCAATCCAATATTGTATCAATTCTCATCTCAATCAAGTTCTTATTGTGTTAATCATAGTTACCTGATTACTCTCAGTAACCCATAAAACATCTATTGGGCTTTAATTTGTTCTAATGGATTTTAATCGATTTTATTGTCTTTTAAAGGGGTTCATTGGGCCTTAATGGATCTATCGGGTTTAAAGGGTTCTATTGGGCTTTAAATGGGTCTATTTGGTTTTAATGTATCGTAGTAGACTTTAATCGACCTGTTAGGTTTTACTTGGTTTTATTGTGTTCCAATCGGTTTTGTTGGACTTTAAAGAGTTTTATTGGGCTTTAACAACCAAACACTAAAAACTGTTTCCATATCAAACGACACACCTAAGAGCCATTGTAGAAATCAAATTTAATAAAAATTGTTTATTGTAAATTAAAATATAAATCAAATACAACATTTATTATTTAAAAGATATTTATTATTTAAAAATTATTTATTTTAAATTACAATATAAAACATAGTTTTAGTAAAAAATCATGGTGAAAACAAGAAAGTATCCCCGGATTTTTTTCATTCTCTCCCGCCCTCTTTTCCCCTCAAATTAGGTTAAAACCAAAATTATTCCCCCTTTTCTTTTATCTCCCGCCCCTCCCTCTTTTCCCCTCAAATCTATCTATATATATATATAAAAGCAAAACGAGGAGTTGCTTATGTGGCATCATGAGAAGCATGCATTCACATTTCTCTATTTTCTCATAATTTTGATTTTTTTTAAATAAAAAACTCTCTCAAATGACCATTCTACCCTTAAATAAAAACGATGTATTTCATTGTATGTAGGTTTCTTTGGTAATTTCATTTTCAATTTAATTAGCTTTAATTTCCAAACTATCTCACTTATTAGAGACATTAATTTTAGTCTCTTCATCTTTCCATTTATTAATTAGAGGAACTACAACAAACTAATATATAAACTACAACCTAATGCTCCATAACATGAAATTAACAACTCTTATGTTCTATACTATATTCTACTAGGTTTGTATGTTTGTTTGTTGTTTATTCTTTGTATAATTTACCTTTTGTCGATATTTTAGCCCATCCTCCATAAAATTTCTAGGTAATGATATATGTGAGTTATATTTAAATTTACTTTCTTCCCAATCAATATCATTATTTTTTTCTATAAGAAAATTGCATATATATTTTTTTAATGTTTTGCGTGTTTTACATATTGTTTAATAAGTTTTTGGTTTTGTTGTGGATTTTTCTTCTCATTCTTTTATGTATACATAGTTTTCAATATTTCAATTTATAATTTTATAAGAAAAACAATATGAGATGCCATTTTCTAAGCATCTCAATCCCAAAATTTTTATCTATTTCATTTAAATTTAGCATTTTTTTTAATGTTTGTGTGATTACATATTGTTGTTATATAAGTTTTTGGTTTTTCTTTCAATTTATTTACAATTGTTACCTTGGTTTTTGTTGTGGATTTTTCTCTCATTCTTTTATGTCTACATAGTTTTTTATATTTCAATTTGTAACTTTATAAGAAAAATCCCAAATTTCTTCCTTTTCCCCCTCAAATTTTGCATTTTTTGATATAGTTATTAGCAAAATGTTTAATTAAATAGTCTATTCATCTTCTTTGTTTTACACCTAATTTTTTTTTTTATATTATTCTAATTTTTTTCACATAACATTGAAGGATTATATATATATATATATATATATATTCAACATATTTAAAAACTCATTGTATAAATGAATATTGAGTTAATATATAAATCTATATATATATATATATATATATATATATATATATATAAAAGCAAGATGAGGAGTTGCTTATGTGGCATAATGAGAAGCATACATTCACATTTCTCTATTTTCTCATAATTTTGATTTTTTTAAATAAAAAGCTTCTCTCAAATGACCATTTTACCCTTAAATAAAAACTATGTATTTCATTCTATGAAGGTTTCTTTGGCAATTTCATTTTCAATTTAATTAGCTTTAATTTCTAAACTATCTCACTTATTAGAGACATTAATTTTAGTCTCTCCATCTTTCCATTTATTAATTATAGGAACTACAACAAACTAATATATAAAGTACAACCTAATGCTCCATAACATGAAATTAACAACTCTTATGTTCTATATTATATTCTACTAGGTTTGTATGTTTGTTTGTTGTTTATTCTTTGTAGAATTTACTTTTTGTCGATATTTTAGTCCATCCTCCATAAAATTTCTAGGTAGTGATATATGTGAGTTATATTTAAATTTACTTTCTTCCCAATCAATATCATTATTTTTTTTCTATAAGAAAATTGCATATTTTTTTTTAATGTTTTGCGTGTTTTACATATTGTTTAATAAGTTTTTGGTTTTGTTGTGGATTTTTTTTCTTCTCATTCTTTTATGTACACATAGTTTCTTAATTTTCAATTTATAATTTTATAAGAAAAACAATATGAGATACCATTTTGTAAGCATCTCAATCCCAAAATTTCTTCTTTTTCATTTAAATTTTGCATTTTTTTTAATGTTTGTGTGATTACATATTGTTGTTATATAAGTTTTTGGTTTTTCTTTCAATTTATTTACAATTGTTACCTTGGTTTTGTTGTGGATTTTTCTCTCATTCTTTTATGTCTACATAGTTTTTTATATTTTAATTTGTAACTTTATAAGAAAAATCCCAAATTTCTTCTTTTTCCCCCTCAAATTTTACATTTTTTGATATAGTTATTAGCAAAATGTTTAAATAATTATTATATGGGAGTATATGTTAGAGATAAATCGATATATTACGAGTCATGACATAACGATACTAATTATACACCTCATTATTATAATCAATAGTCTCACTTCTTTTATCATTTTGAGTCAATTGCAAAGTTTGATGATATAAAACTTCTTAGCTATTATTTAATTATATGTATTAAAAGAAACAACTAAGAATTACGAACAACTTCATATCAACTGTAATATTGATTCTTATTATTTTGATATATATATATATATATATAATCATCACTCCATTTAACTTCAATATTATCTAAAGATTTTATCACTACCGCGCAACGCGCGGTATCGAACCCTAGTTAGGTTAAAACCAAAAATTCATTTCCCTAACTCGGTCCTCAGATGAAAGCGACTACATCAGATCTCGACCATCGTCTACTTCAGATCTCCACCTTGAAGCATGGCTGGTTAGAACAATCTCTCTCTCTCTCTCTCTCTCTCTCTCTACATCTGCAATCGCTAAATTGCTGAAGAGTTCAATCGTCTATGGATACCTGCAATCACTCATGACCTTAAGAGTTCAATCGCCAATCGTTCACAAAATCAGGTAAACTAACCTTTACCTAATATCTACTCAATACAATTGTATGCATTGATCAAAATTAAGATTTTTCTCAGAAAGCAAAGCAAGGTAAACCATTGTGTTTCGAACTGCTGAGAAAAATGGAAAATACGTTGTTGTGTATTTTGAATTGCTGGCACAATTTTGTGTAATATTGGTTTTTGAAATAGGATTGTGGTTTGCTCACCAAATTGAGTTATTTTATTTTCTGTTTGGCTCAAACATATAAATTGTTAAGGCTCCGAGTTTGTAAAATTATGATTTTGCGGAGAGAAAAATGATTCTGTTTCTAAACAAGTTGGTGTTTATTTACAGGAAATTGTGTACTGAATTGTTCTATAATAAGCTCAAGATAACTTATTAAAGGAAATTTGTGGTTAAACCTGCTGTCTTCATCGAAGGTTAGTGATGCTTATTTGGATGATATTTGATCATGTTCTTATCCTTTCTTTCTCTAAAATGTTCTTTAGCAAATGACTACCTGGTTTATAGTTTAGCAACCAAGAAATCTTAAGAACATAGACTCTTGAATATCCTCAATAAGTCATGAGTCATGAATCTCAAAAAACTTTTGGAACTTTGTAAATTGTTTTTCAGCTACAATTTGATTAATGTTTTGATTAAAATTTTGTATGAGCTAAAAGAACTGCAACTAATAGGTAAATTATGTACACGACTATGTGGCCTAGAATTTCAATTATAACTTCGGACCTTGAACTCTAGAAACTGATGACATCTTGTACATAGTTGGGTAATCAACACCCATTTCCAATGTCTTTCGGAGCAACGATTTAACTTGTTTATTACTTAGCATCGAGCAAATATGCAAATTTTATGAGCCAGATTACGTTACGATTTAACTTGTTTATTATGTAGAACTATGTTATGATTGGTCGAACTTCTAGTATTAAGTGTTTCTCTGTTTGGTCGAACTTTTATGATTATTTCATAATTAGAGAAGCATCCAAGGTTATTATGTAGAACTATGTTACAATTGGAATTTAAAAATTTTACTTATCCAATTAGTAACCCATGATCATGCTTGATGATGGCAAACACTCACTCATTTGACTGCTTAATTAGCTACCCATTTACTGCCAGGCTTGATGCCATATTCTTATAGCTTCATTTATAGAAAATAAATCAATTGTGTTTAAACTCCATATCCCTTATAGTATTGTATAATTCATACGTTATCTTAGGGCTCATAGTCCTTTCATTAGCCCTTTATTATCAAACTCCTGGGTGATAACAAAACGGAATGGGATGGATGAATATCATAACTTGTATCGGAAGATAAAGTTGCTTGATTAAATTTTACTCTTTAATGTGATTGTCTTCTTATGCCTTTATTTTATTCATGGGTATGAATAAGATGACATCTGTAAAATTTCTAATTCTTTGTTGATTCTTGGAACCAAGTAAATCACTTTAACCGTTTAACATATTTCTTTATGCATACAAATTAATTGTATTTATAAGAAGATATGAACTGACAAACAAAACATTTTTTTTACTTCAGGTGTTCTTATCTTTCAAATTCCGTTATGAGGTCTGCTAGATATAACTACAGAATATATGCAAAGTAATTACTGCAAATGACAGTTAATATATGCTTTGTGTTTTAGCATGTGTTTGTAAAATTGGTTTCATTGCTCTTTTTTTGTGCTGGAGAAATCCTTTTTTTGTAGTTTCTGTTTCCTACTTTTGTTGTTAACATGATCTTAATTGTGTTAGGTCTCAAAGTTAGAGGAAGAGTTGTAGAAATCACAAGGAGCTTAGCCAGCCACTAGCGATGTAAAAATATGTTTTCTTAATTCTCTAATCTTGTATGTGTTAAATCATTAAATTGTCGATGTTCCAAAGACAAATGAGTTGATGTTCCAAAGGCATTGATTTCATTTTGTTATTTAATATGCATTATCTATATATATGTGAAACATTATATAGGAAAACAAATACAAAACTAATTATTTTCAAAAACAAATTAATTATTTTTTTTAAAAAAACTTCAAGCTTTAGTGACGGATCAGTGATGGAAATCCGTCGCTAAAAGTACGTGAGTCTGTCGCAAAACTGTCGCTAAAAGTCCCTCTGTCGCTAATCTGGTCCGTCACAAATCCGTCGCTAATCTGGTCCGTCACTAATCCGTCGCTGATTAATCCCGTCACTGATCCGTCACTGAATAATTCCGTCACTGATCCGTCGCTGATACTTTCAGCAACCTCCTGAGCAGTGACGGACTTTCAGTGACGGAATAGCAACGAAAGTTGCTTTCAGTGACGGATCAGTGACGGAATCGTCCGTCACTGATAGTTGTTTATTTAGTTGTGATACTGAGTTTAGTCTAAATTATTTAGAGATTTAAATTTGCTTCTTTAATTTAAATAAATTATCAAATATGCTCTTAAAAACATAATCAACTAAAATGCAACCTATACTTGTCCTTAGACGATAATTCACCTTCTCTTTAATTCATCTTGAAACACTCCACATGCATATAAACAATACTTGTATATATAACCATGCCTCGGTTTTTCTTTAATTATAATGTCGTTCCTCACTTCCTTGGGGTGTTAATTCGGGTGGTCCTGCCGCACAGGTCCTTCGATCGTCAGGGTCCGAGTTCTTTTAGAAAATTTATGATGATATATATAAGTATAAGAAAAGACGTCAAACACAAAATGTAAGTTGCGTTCTCTTCTTAGGAAACAGGCTTAGGGTTCGAGTCTTACAAGTTGTTAGCGGGCATGCAATTTTTCTTTGATTTCTACTATTTTTTTTTATCTAAAATAAATTATTTTCTTATTTCTGCTACCATCTCACAATTTTTCCTGAACTTAATTATATAAATGTTTAAAATAATTTATTATATAAAATGTTTAATTATCTTTTTTTTATCTATTCGTTTTTCGTGATCTTTGTCTAAATTATCATTTAAAAACCCAAAGTTCTCAATTTTCTATTTCGTTTTTCTTTAATTGCCGCCATCATAAAATTGCAATGTTTTTCTTAGGTTATTCCATCTTTTTAAGGTACAACCTACGGTTTCCACTCTTCATCTTTAAAGTACAAATTTCAATATATAAATAAATATCAAAGGGCATTTGGTTCATTTTAAGAAATGAGAATGGAGAAGAATGAGAATATGAATTAGTATTGCATTAGTAAAAAATTGTCTTATATAGTATTTTTAATACAAATATATGACGTCCAACATAAAAATAAAAAAAAATGTTTTTCATTCAACATCGAGAGATGAAGGGATTTTTGAGAAAAAACGACTGGGTGGGAATAAGATTTCCATTCCCCCCAATTTGGCCAGGAATGGAAACTAATGGGTTTCAGTTAATGAATCCATTATATGATATCAAATCAAACAACAGTTTTCATTACCATTCTCATTCCTTACCCCTCAATACATCAAACCAAACACCCTCTAAATGTTTTTTCTTTTTTTATCTTATTTTTCAATGATTTTCTTTTATTAAGATTATTTAGTGATATTTAAATTTTCTATGTTTCTTATTTACTATTTTTATATTTTTTTAAAATCATGTTCAAACTTGAAAATTTATTTGCGATCGACTATGTCTCAAGATAGATGAAATGTTTTAAATTTGATATCGATTGGAAATGAGTTCCCGACAATTTTTTATTATGAAATTATGATAGATGAGTTTGCTTTTATAATTAATAGAAAATCTATGTTCCAACAAGTAATGTCTATTTATTTGTCTTCTATTTAGAAAAATATATTGTAAATATTACTTATCATGTCATTACTTTTTAATTTCTTCTTTAACTTCTTACTCCTTATCTCCGGATTAATTGTAGAAGATTTATAAGCATTAACTTAATGATATAAAAATCACTTTGAATTTTATTTGAATCTTGTTTATAGTTATTTATACGTGCATGTATTTTCTACACTAAAGAGATTTATTTCTAACTTTAATAATAAAAAACTTAATAAATAATATAACTGAAAAAAAGTATAAGGTCACATTTAAATTTTTACACGAAACCTCCAAAATATCAGGAACGACCCTGCCTATTTATTTTGAGAACATATGCATTTATGATGAATAGCTTGCATCCTTTACTATCACATTGTTAAGATAGAAAAAGAGAGATTCAATGTAGGACATATTAGCCCCAAACCTCATAATGGAAATGATATATATATATATATATATTGGGTTCCTATGAAAAGAGAAGTTATGGTGAGAAACGTAAGAAGGAATCCGGATCCTTGGATCAATACTAATGAGATGCACTGAGATGAACCAGTTTAATTCCCTTGAAAAACACAATTCATGGATGGTTAGGAGATTAAAAGTGATGAAGGGTTCAGATGTCTTCTTACGCTTCTCTCTTAAACCCATCTAGATCACATACTTTTTTTTATCAATCGTTGGTATGAATTGGAGGGAATTCTGGAGTTAAAACGGAGAGAAAAAACAAAAAAAAAGGTACAATTGTTATCTCTTCACGATTATCTCCATCACTCTCTCTCCACCCCCTCCCAATCATTCAGTCAACAATGTGATCCCTTTTCTCCACATTCAAGTACTCTGATGACTTAACTTGTTAGTCCCAGATGGCTTACAAGAACAAGAACATGTATTGTAGAAGGGGGGTTGAATACAATACACAATTTTTACACTTTAATTAATTCTTTTATTGAAAATATTCAAATCATGAATTACACATATAACACATAGAACAATTAAATTGTTGCGGAAAGAAAATATAAAATCTATTCTAACAATCTTCACAAAGTAATACTGAAAACTAAACAACTTCAAAACACAAAGATTGAAAGTGTTGGTGCAAGTGTACCACATCTCTATATATTTATATATATTTATTTTGATGATTACAAACACACCGTATTATTGTTTATCTAACAATCCTATCCAAGTGTACAGTTCTTGAAGAACACGAAGATTTTATCTGAAGAGTTCAAGACGGAAGATTTACGTTGTCATTAGTGTTTATAATTTATAATGATAAACACCCTAAAATAATATACCACTTGGATATTTCTAAAAACCATAAATGATTTTAATTAAATAAGGTTTTTGAGAAACTGTCCTTTTCTGACGCAGGTATACCGCGAGGTTCAGCAGGTATACCGCGGCGGCTTACTGTAGATCTCTGATTGATTGGTCGTACTTTTGTCTGGGCGGTATACCGCGGTGTTTAGCAGGTATACCGCGGGTACAGTTGGGCGGTATACCGCGATGTTTAGCCGGTATACCGCGGGTACAAGTTTACGTTTGTTTTGCAGGGTTGACTTTCTCTTCTGCAAAAGTACTTTTATTACTGCACGGTATACCGCGTGCTTTTGGCGGTATACCGCGGATGCATTGTTTCCGTTGGAAGAGTTGCTATATAATGCATGCGATGGTGGAGAAGAATAATATAACAGATACAACCAACAGCCATCTATCCATCTGATCTCTCCCAACTAATATTCCATACTACATATTATCACTACATATTTATTTTATAAAACGTTTTTATAAAATATCCAAGTGATAAATATTATACAAGAGTGATTTCCATTGTGAGTTATACTCCTCTTGTAAGTGTTTGAATAACGGGTGTGTGATCCTGTATATCTCAATAAGCTAAAGCTTGAGAGCCTATTGCTTTCCTTTGTATTTGGTTTGTATTCTACCGTAAAGAATACGTTTATTGGATCGTGTCGGGAAGTGTCTCGGCTAGTGATTTACCAAGTTGTGGTAAATCACTAAATCTCCGTGTCAAGTATCTCTATCCCTTATCTCTTTATATTTCCGCTGTGCATTTAATTATATCTGTTTATATAATTATTGTATATATACTCTGCTTTATTTACTGTATTTATACTATCCTGTATTTATACATATCTGTTGTGTTTTCATATACTCTGTTGTATTTACATTATTAAGATATTTTTATAAAAGAATTTTTGAAAGTAAAAGTTTTAAATACAACCTTCCCCCCCTAGGTTGTCTAACAATTGGTATCAGAGCGGGGCTTTCAAAAATTATCTGTTTAAATTTTTAAAGTTTTATCTTTTATATAATGGCTCAACAAACTGTTTTGTTTTCAAAACCTCCTATTATTGATACTGAAAAATTTGGTATTTGGGCAAAATTATTTGAATGTCACGTGCGTGGCAAAAATAGAAAGATGTGGGAAATTATTGAAAAAGGAAATTTTATTCCAACCAAAATCGTAAATGATCTTATTGTTGAAAAAGATTCTAAAGAGTGGACTCCCACTGATGAAGCTTCGTATTGTTTAAATTTTGAAGCTAAAAACATGTTATATGCTGCTTTAAATTCTGATGAAATAGAAAGAGTTTTTACTTATGAAACTGCTAATGAAATCTGGCAAAGTTTAAATGACACTCATCGTGGAAACACGCAAGTCAAAAGCAGTAAAATAAATATTCTAGTTCATGATTATGAAATGTTCGAGATGACTCAAGATGAGTCTATCGATTCTATGTTTAAAAGATTTAACCTCATAATGACTACTTTACAAGGATTAGGTCGTACTTATCCTAATGAAGATTATGTAAGGAAGATTCTTCGAGCACTACCTTCGGAGTGGATGCAAAAGATTACATCGTTAGAAGATTCCCGAGATCTCTCAACAATGAAGCTCGACGATCTTGTCGGCAATCTTAAAGTGCACGAAATTGCACTAAAAAGAAATCAAGTTCGGGATCGAGTCAAAAAGAAATCCATAGCTCTCAAAGCCGTTGCCCCTAAAGATGCGGAAGAAGAAGAGGAGGAAGAAGCAAGTTCCTCAAATGACGAATCCGAAAGTCTTGACGATTTAATCGAGATGGTAAGAAAACTCTCTAAACTTTTATCTAACAAAAAGTTTGCCAATATTGATAGGTTTCAAGGAAATGGAGACTACCATCGTGGTGGTAAAAATCAAAGTCGCAACGTCCATAACAAATATGACGAATCTAGTGACGATGAAAAAGCCAATAAAAAGAAAGGCTTTTGCTATGTGTGTGGTGATAAAAATCACTATGCAAATGTGTGTCCAAAACGTGCTAAACAAATTAACACACCAAAAACATTCGTCGGAGCCGCGTGGAGCGCAAACAAAGATGAAGACAAGAATATTTGTCTCATGGCCGACCGTGATGATGAGGTATCTACATCATGTTTTCATGACAATAATTATGATAGTAATAATTATTATGAAAGTGATAATGAAAATAACCTTGAATTATTATATGAATCATTCAATGACATGGCCGCTCTTGCAAATAAATATAAAGATGAAATCACTAAATTAAAAGAAACCGTATCTGCATATAAAAAGGAAATAGATGATGGTAAACAAAAATCTACTTATGATTTAAATGTTATCACTAAGTTAGAAAATAAATTAAGTAAAAAAGATGTTTGCAAATCTTGTGATATTTTAAAAAATGAAATTGCATGCTTAAAAGAAAAACCAATTGAGAAAAATGATTGTAAATCTTGTGTTATTTTAAATGATAAAATTGCATGTTTAAATAAAAATACATATGAAAGTGTTGCATGTATAAAATGTGATTTGCTTGAAAATGAAAATATTTATTTAAAAGCTAACTGCGATTTATATGAAAAAGATAATTTATTAGCTAAAGCTTTTCAAAATAGCAATGATAAAATGCTTAAAATGCTAAATATGTCGAATCGCATTAATTGTCGAAAAGGCATTGGTTCTGATACATGTGTTGAAAAATGCTCGTGTAAACCCATTAAAAGATTTTTTGCATCTCCTAAAGTTGATACAAGAAAACCCCCATATATGTCAAAAATGAAAAATGTGAATTATGGGAGGAAACCGTATGCTCGTATGTATAATAGTAATTTTTCTAGACCTAATGCGAATATAAATGCTTCATTTTATGTGTATGATAAATACAATCGCAAAATTAGAATGGTTAGAAAATGGATTCCGAAAGGAATGTTTAATGTTGACAATCCCGGTGGGATGCGTTTGTGGTTTTAAACAAATTTTGTGGATTGTATGTTGTCATGTTTTATTTTATGTCGACAACATATTTTAATTTTTTTTTTGCAGTTTATGTTTTATACTAACTGTTAAAAGGACCCATAAGAAAAGGGTACCACAAAAATTTTTCTTTGCCTTTTGTAGGTGTTTCCTGACGAGGATATAATACGTGTTTCCTGGCGAGGATACAATACGTGTTTCCTGACGAGGATATAATACGTGTTTCCTGACGAGGATATAATACGTGTTCCCTGACGAGGTCATAATACGTGGTAATTTTTGCTCACATAAAATTAACCGAAAAATCGAAGCCTTAAGATCCTTTTTTTTGGTGCAAGTGTTTCTTTTAGGTTATTTTGTTTTATGTCTATTATATGCTTTTTTTTTATGCATATTTTATTGTCCCTCAAATTTTATAATTTGTTATTAATTTGAGGGGGAGCTTTTTATCTTTTAACCATGAGATTATGCTCTCTCAAATATATGCATATTTTGAGGGGGAGCATCTCTCAAGGGGAAGCATACCGTCTTTCTTGACCCTTTTTGTTTCGACAAACGGGGGAGAGAAACCGCATATGCTCATGCTTAGCGGTTGTGTTTGTCATCATCAAAAAGGGGGAGATTGTTGGTGCAAGTGTACCACATCTCTATATATTTATATATATTTATTTTGATGATTACAAACACACCGTATTATTGTTTATCTAACAATCCTATCCAAGTGTACAGTTCTTGAAGAACACGAAGATTTTATCTGAAGAGTTCAAGACGGAAGATTTACGTTGTCATTAGTGTTTATAATTTATAATGATAAACACCCTAAAATAATATACCACTTGGATATTTCTAAAAACCATAAATGATTTTAATTAAATAAGGTTTTTGAGAAACTGTCCTTTTCTGACGCAGGTATACCGCGAGGTTCAGCAGGTATACCGCGGCGGCTTACTGTAGATCTCTGATTGATTGGTCGTACTTTTGTCTGGGCGGTATACCGCGGTGTTTAGCAGGTATACCGCGGGTACAGTTGGGCGGTATACCGCGATGTTTAGCCGGTATACCGCGGGTACAAGTTTACGTTTGTTTTGCAGGGTTGACTTTCTCTTCTGCAAAAGTACTTTTATTACTGCACGGTATACCGCGTGCTTTTGGCGGTATACCGCGGATGCATTGTTTCCGTTGGAAGAGTTGCTATATAATGCATGCGATGGTGGAGAAGAATAATATAACAGATACAACCAACAGCCATCTATCCATCTGATCTCTCCCAACTAATATTCCATACTACATATTATCACTACATATTTATTTTATAAAACGTTTTTATAAAATATCCAAGTGATAAATATTATACAAGAGTGATTTCCATTGTGAGTTATACTCCTCTTGTAAGTGTTTGAATAACGGGTGTGTGATCCTGTATATCTCAATAAGCTAAAGCTTGAGAGCCTATTGCTTTCCTTTGTATTTGGTTTGTATTCTACCGTAAAGAATACGTTTATTGGATCGTGTCGGGAAGTGTCTCGGCTAGTGATTTACCAAGTTGTGGTAAATCACTAAATCTCCGTGTCAAGTATCTCTATCCCTTATCTCTTTATATTTCCGCTGTGCATTTAATTATATCTGTTTATATAATTATTGTATATATACTCTGCTTTATTTACTGTATTTATACTATCCTGTATTTATACATATCTGTTGTGTTTTCATATACTCTGTTGTATTTACATTATTAAGATATTTTTATAAAAGAATTTTTGAAAGTAAAAGTTTTAAATACAACCTTCCCCCCCCCCCCCTAGGTTGTCTAACAGAAAGCTATAAAGTTCAAAGAGAGAAAGGAGTAGAATATCTTGAGCACAGAGTAATCTTCAAGTCTTTCAAGATATTCAAGAGATATTCTGCATGGAGAGGTCTTCATCTTTATATAGTGCCATGAGCATGTGATGCATATGACACTTGTCACTTTGTCATTGGAATGATAGGTTTGGCTCTCAAAAGTTGATGTGTCTTATCCTACGATACTAGAAAGATTTGATGGAGACAATATCTAAGAATGGAAAAAAGGACAAATGAACCTTTTTCTTCCATACCCAGACATTCCTTCTTTGAAGAGAAAACCTTTTAGCATGGACACAAAGGAGGATCCTCCTATTTGAGGATCCCACCGACTTGTCATGGACAAGGTAGGTGGAAGTCTTCTTAGGAGTGATGTTATGAGAGAAGCCTCCAACTTTGAGGATCCCACCGATTTTCATGGGGACAATCGGTGGGTTGGCCAACTTTACTTCTTATGATGAAGATCTTCATGGCAAGGAGATAAGGGGAAATCTCCTGTTTGGGATCTCACCGATCTTCATGGAGACAATCGGTGGACTATGACTTGTATGTGTTGAGAAAAAATCTTTCACTTCCACAATGAGAGAATCTTCAATCTTGACTTTGGTTGATCTTTGACTTCACCAAATATTTGCTATCTTGTACAAGCCATTACAAAGAACCATCCAAAATTTCTCTAAGTATGGAAAATGTTTTTCAAAGTATGCAAGGAGATCATGAGGTCATCTTCAAATCTTTGATGACCCAACAATCTCCCCCTATTTGATGATGACATCCATACTTAGAAGAACATGAGTAAGATAATGAATAAAGCATGTTGGCCCTGTTTTACTCTTTTGGGTTCTTTTTCACACAGTCCATTTTTTGTGTGTGTATATGATATTTACAATGAACGAAATGAATGAAAGAATAAAGAATAAACAATGTGAATGAAATAGAATGTACTTCCATCATAGGAGAAACAGATATGCCCAGATCCATCTTGGTGATAATCCTTGAAGGAGGTTTGAGTTTGAGTGAGATAGCCTTAGGATGTTTTTGCCCATATCTTGCATCTTCTTTCTTTCATAGCATCTTCAGCTTCCTTATCGGCAGTCATCACCAATCTTCCTTTGTCTTGGTTGTCCTCCCCCTTTTGTTACATTTGCTAGACAGATCTGCTCCCCCTTAGTTGGTTCGTCGGTTCCCATATGTTTAACCAAAATTTGAGTTGGATGTTGACTATGAGTACTGAGGATTGGTGTTGATCGAGTTGGACGCTGATAATGCTCCCCCTCAGATAGATTCTCCCCCTCAGCGTCCGACGGAGAAGAAACACCACGAATAATTGGAAACAACGGCAACACAACATTTTTTTTGGACTTCCCACCGAAATTGGGAGTCATCCCACCGAAATTGAAGATGAAGATTGAGGATTTTCTGTAGAAGTTTTTTTTTGGCAAGATGGTAGTCGGCATCATACTTTCGGTTTGATGGGAGGATGAGATGAAAAATGGGGTTTGGAGGAGTATTTATAGTGGGGTAAGAACGGGTAAAATGAATGAGAAAGTTTTGTGGGTATTTATAGGGAGGGTAAGGTAAGAGTTATGGGAGAGAGATGATTTATTAAAAAATGGAATTAGGGTGTAGGAAAAAAATCGGTACTACAAAAAATGTGGGGGGGGGGGGGGGGCAAGTAATTTTCGGCAACAAAATAAAAGAGGAGGGGGGGACTTGAAATATATATATATATATATATATATATATATATATAATTTTTTTTAATTTTTAGCCCACCGATGCAACATCAACAAAAAATTTGATTTTTTTTAAAAGATGCCACCGATGGTTAATATATATATAATAATTTTTTTTAAAGATGCCACCGATGGGTTATATATATATATATATATATATATAATTTTTATTTTATTTTATTATTTTTTATACTCACCGATGGAAAGAAAAATTAGGTTTTTGATTTTTTTTTTCACATTAACCGATGATGCACTCCCACCGATGTTTTTTTTGCTTCCCCACCGAAATTGGAAGCCTAGCCATCGACATTTTGGCAATTTTTGGCCCAAAATCGGTGGTAGGGTCTCGGTGGGGGGGTCGGTGGGATTTTTTTTTAGCATACCCAACAAAAATTTGCAAGAGTTGGACACAAATTCGGTGGAATTTCTTGAAGAGGTTGGAGGAAATCTTCTATGGCATCTTCAGAAGAGTTTGAAGAAAATCTTCTAAGGCATCTTCAGAAGAGGGTGGTTGAAATTTTTCTAAGGCATCTTGGAAGAGGATGGATGAAATCTTTTAAGGCACCTTGGAAGATGGTGGATGAAATCTTCTAAGGCATGAATTCTATCTTCCAATTTTTGATGACCCAAAAAGATGAGTTTGAGGATTTGGGATGATATCTGCAGAAGAGTTTGTAGTAGGTAGGTTTTGTGAAAAGGAGAGTTGGGGTTGCTGACCAAGGATGACATATGATGGAAGAAGGGATGGGTTGAGAGGGTGGCACAAAGAAAGTTGGTTCTGGTGAGAGGGAGGGTTTTGGTGAGATGTAGTATCTCACCGATGGAGGTTTATTGGAGAAGGGTGTAGGAGAGATTTCAGTGGGAGTCTTCACCGATTGGATCGATGGGAGTCACACCGATGGTCATAATTTTTTTTAAGGTAGATCAGTATGTGGAGAATCATGCTGATCAGAAATGTTGTGAGATGGAGGAACATGAGTGAAAGAAACTGATGAAGTTGGTTGATAGAGGTTGTGAGAGAGGGGGGGGAGAGTTCAAGGATGTATGTAAGATGATAAAGAAATGAGGTTGGGGTAATGTATGTGGTGGGATGAATGAGAAAATGTGGGGTGAGGTGTATGGGGGAAATAGAGAGTAGGTAATGAAGGAGGGTGATAGGAGATATGATGATGTCGACAGAGAGGATGTTGGCACTAGTGAGTGTGCCAATGGGAAGGATCTACAATACAAGAGAAGATCCGAAAGTTCACCATTTGACACTTCAATGTTCTTGATGAACTTGATGATTTCTTCAGTTTTGTCACTTTTATACTGGTCCACATAGAACCATCTGTTTAGCTCAAAAACTGCAATCACAAAGAATTTATTTCCTAGGTACCCATTTGGTGGTGGGTCCTTTTGGGTTAGAAGATGAAGGAAAAGAATTGGTGTCACTCAGATCAATTTTTTTCTTTCGGACAGTCTTTGGCAAAATGAGAAGTATTACCACAAATATAGCATTTTCTATGAGGAAAAATCTTTTTAGAAACTTGACATTTTTCCTTACTTTTGCTCATTTTGGTTATCTTTAAAAACTTTGATGAGGAGTTAAAGAGTTGAGGTGCAGGACCTAAGATTCCTTTTTCAGAATTTGGGAAGAAAGGAATCTTCTCTTTCGAAGTGGTCATTTTGAGGTTCACCGATCTGGGAATAAAATCGGTGGAAGAGGCCACAAAATTGTTTTTGGAAAGATTTGAGGAATTTATTTTTTAGAAAGAATCAGCATCTAAAGACTTGCCTTTTTCAGAGATAGATTTTTTTTTGTTTGAGTTGGAAGAAGAGGATGCATCATCTAAAGTTAAGATTTTTAGAGAGTCATGAATATGATTGGAAGAGTCATTGGAATCTTAAGCCTTTTCCTTTGGAAAGGAAATGGGATCTTTTGCCTTTAAAAACATTCCAAATTTTAAATCTTCAGATGAATCGGCAGAATTCATGGACATAGACCCAATAGAATTAGAATTGGAAGTTTCACAAAAAGTAGGTGAAGCACATGAGGTGGAAGCATGAGATTTTAAAGATTGATCAGTTTCTATTTTTCCAAAGCCTAGACCAGTTTTGTCATCACAAGAAATCTGATCTTGAAAAATCTTTTCCAGATGTTTGGAAGAACTGGTCCATTTTCTCATGACTTCTTGCTCCTTTTGAAAACGTTTAAATATTTTGTTTTTCTCCTTGGCAAGAATAAAGTTGATAGATTTTAGATCTTCAAGCTCAACCTTAACTTTGTCAAAGTTTTCCAGTTGAGAATGACATAATAGCAGTTGATATGAAAGAGATTTTATTTGAGCATTTGCCTTTTTCTTAGCAGTTTTAGCATCAAAAAGATCAATAGATAAAGAGTCAAATGCTTCAATCTTTTCAGCATCAAAAAGAGATAGAAATGGACGTACCTGTGATGAGGAGGAGAAGCACTTAGCTGATATAAGAGCAGTTGAGGAGACGTGGCCTTCTGGATCATCCATGTCATTTATCTTGGCCATGAAGCACACATTTGAAGTGTCATTCTCACTTTCAGATGTGGGTTCATCTGCCAAATCATGAGTTTTAGCAGGCATACCCTTTGCTTTTCTGACAAGTCTTTCATGTCTTTCCTTTTCTCTCTTGTATTTTTCTTTCTATCTTTCTGCCCGGTCAGAATCTGCAGAAGAGAGAGGTTGGCCGAATTTTTGGGATAATCTTCTAGAATTTGAGGAAAATCGACTTGAGGAAGCAGTTTTGGGTCTTTCAAGGTGTTTACTTCTGCACTCAGAAGGAAAATGACCCTTTTTACCACACTTAAAACATTCCTCATTAGATTTGTCCAAAGAAGAGTGTTTGGAGAGAGAAGAGGATGATTTTGTACCAGACTTAGATTTTCCAGAATGATGGTGAGATCTGGATTTAGAATACCCATCCAACATGGCCATTTCATCAGATAATTTCTCAACTGAAGTTTCCTCACATTCATCCTCAGCATCACTAAGATATGTCTCTGAATGGTCATTAGGATCTTCTTGACTATCATGGTCAGAGTCAGATGGGTAGGTGATTCTTGGAATACACTTAGTTCTTTTGGAAGAGTCACTTAGGAGAGCTATGGAAGAGCCCTTTATATCTGTGATGACAGACTTCCTTTGCAGCTTAGTCTGCTCATAGTTGAAAAGAGTTCCATAAAGAGAAGTGAGAGGCATATGATCAAGATCCTTGGTTGTCTTTATACAAGTACAGATGTTTTCCTAAAAATCAGGAAGACAGTCCATAAACTTGCACAAGATTTCCTCATTGTCATACACTCTACCTAACAGCTTTAAGTCATTATGAAGACTGCTAAAGCAATTATAGTAGTTGGAGAGAGATTCTCCTTTCTCATAAGAAAATAGTTCATATTTTCTAACAAGAGCAATCTTTCTGCTCTTTTTAACTTTATTTGTACCTTCGTACAAAACACACAGAGTGGACCACATCTCTTTGGCAGTAGAGAGATTTACCAGAGAGTGGTACACTTCATCAGGAAGAGAGAGAGCAATGATAGTTCTGACTTTTGAATCAAGAGACACAAGACGTTTTTCTTCATCGGTATATTTCTTGGGATTCTTAGGAATGTAACGACCATTAGAAGCAGATTTTTCGTCATCAGAGGAATCATCAGAATCATCTTTGTCAACAACTTTCTTACCGGATTTCTTGGTTTCATAGTGAGACCAGACTCTAGGGACTATGGGTCCCTCACTGAGAATGGTTGGATATCTACTATCCACTCCTTCCATGAAAAGCATCATCCGGCTTTTCCACAAAGAAAAGTTGTTAGGGTTAAACTTGGGAGGTTTGGCTATATAGCCGTTTTCAGAAAAAATGTTTTGAGAGGAAGCTTCATTTTTGGAAGAAGAAGCAGCCATTGCAGATCAGGTTTATTGAAACTAAACTTTCTGCTCTGATACCACTTGTTAGTCCCAGATGGCTTACAAGAACAAGAACAGGTATTGTAGAAGGAGGGGGGGTTTGAATACAATACACAATTTTTTTACTTTAATTAATTATTTTATTGAAAATATTCAAATCAAGAATTACACATAGAACACATAGAACAATTAGATTGTTGCGGAAAGAACAGATAAAATCTATTATAACAATATTCACAAAGTAATACTGGAAACTAAACAACTTCAAAACACAAAGATTGAAAGCTATAAAGTTCAAAGAGAGAAAGGAGTAGAATATCTTGAGCACAGAGTAATATTCAAGTCTTTCAAGAGATTCAAGAGATATATTCTGCATGGATAGGTCTTCATCTTTATATAGTGCCATGAGCATGTGATGCATAGGACACTTGTCACTTTGTCATTGGAAGGATAGGTTTGGCTCTCAAAAGTTGATGTGTCTTATCCTACGATAGTTGAAAGATTTGATGGAGACAATATCTAAGAATGGGAAAAAGGACAAATGAACCTTTTTCTTCCATACCCAGACATTCCTTCTTTGAAGAGAAAACCTTTTAGCATGGACACAAGGGAGGATCCTCCTATTTGAGGATCCCACCGACTTGCCATGGACAAGGTAGGTGGAAGTCTTCTTAGGAGTGATGTTATGAGAGAATCCTCCAACTTTGAGGATCCCACCGATTTTCATGGGGACAATCGGTGGGTTGGCCAACTTTACTTCTTATGATGAAGATCTTCATGGCAAGGAGATAAGGGGGAAATCTCCTGTTTGGGATCTCACCGATCTTCATGGAGACAATCGGTGGACTATGACATGTATGTGTTGAGAAAAGATCTTTCACTTCCACAATGAGAGAATCTTCAATCTTAACTTTGGTTGATCTTTGACTTCATCAAACATTTTCTATCTTGTACAAGCCATTACAAAGAACCATCCAAAATTTCTCTAAGTATGGAAAATGTTTTTCAAAGTATGCAAGGAGATCATGAGGTATCTTCAAATCTTTGATGACCCAACATAACTATCATTTGAATCTCTTTCTTCATCATTGTCGTTTTTGAGACGA
Organism: Saussurea involucrata; assembly: GCA_033807775.1. Classification (NCBI taxonomy): domain Eukaryota; kingdom Viridiplantae; phylum Streptophyta; class Magnoliopsida; order Asterales; family Asteraceae; genus Saussurea; species Saussurea involucrata. Next base: position 35,807,296 of record CM066315.1, read on the forward strand.
TCTCATGTATTTCGATCTACCGCATCACGTCTTATAAATCTCTCATATCATCCATCGACAGAGCCTCTAAGAAAACTTTAAACCAAGAAAACTGAGGCAACTAGCACCGTAGCCCCAAAAAAATCGAAAACCAAAAAATAGATTGCGTTGAAACCTCTCTGAAAGAATCCATCGGAGATTTTTATCTCTTCGAGTTCAAATATGGTGTCATTGTACTGATTTTGTTTGTTGTGTTTGGTTTCCTGCACAATCTATTTGAAGGAAAGACGGTTGCGAAGTTGCTATTTGTGCCGGCAAAGATTGTTCAGAAGATGAGTCACTGTTAGATTATCATTTTAACGATTAACTTCTCCCATAATGATATCTATAGTTTGCACGGGGACAAATTTATACTTCTTTTGTTTAATAAGTATCATGACGAATTTACAGATATTTTTATGGTTTTTCCCTACTCGTGGAGGTGCTGGCACCGGTTTGTTTCAGATTCCGGATGCTGCCAAGACCAAAAACGTTATTCACTTGATTTGGTGTTAGTATTTTTTTTATTTGGTTTGATTTGGTGTTATTCCTTTTATAACACATATGAAACGTAATTATGAATCATTTTTTTAAGTTATAATTTTATTTCATAAGTGAAACGACAATCAAATTAGGGCAACAAAAATGTTATTGTTTCATATGAGAATCAAGAATGAGTTTAATTTCATATGATAAACAAAATGATCAAAAAAAATAATGTATTGTTTCATAAGTGAAATAACACTTAGAGGCTATTCGGTAATGGCTTATTGGGCTGTATAACAGATATGGCTTATTCGCTCAGCCATACCTGGCTGTTCGGTAAGAGCTTATTCTGTCAGCTGACGACTGATTCGCTCAACTAGAAAACTTATGCCCTATACACTCAGCCCTTTATTCAACCCTTTTATTCCTCTTTTACCCTTCACCCTTTTATCCTCCATTCCTCCCCATCCCATCCTCTTTCTCATCTCCGTCTTCTTTTTTCTTCAGACTTCTCTGCTTCTCTCCATCCAAACAAAAATGACACTTCACAAAAATTTGTTTAATCCTCCTTCCATAGATATGTTCCACTCGTTGTCTATTCCTAACAAAAACGGATGAATATTGGCGGCTACTCTCTTTTTGATCTACTTCTCATCTTCGATATGGTTTTTTTTTCTATGGCCATTAATCAACAGTTGGCCCCCTTCGTTTTTGGGTTTACGGTCACTAGCTATCTACATCTGCCATCTCGTCGGAACCTGCACAGTTCTCCCCTTTGATTTCCCATCTGTTGCCTTCTCCTATCTGCCTTTGCCATCTCGGAACCTGCACAGTTCTGATCTCCCATCTGTTGCCTTGTCCAGTCTCCACAGTGCCATGGTTTGTGGGGTTTTTTTTCCTTTTTGATTTGGTTGTAGTTCTGTTTTCTTGATATGGTTCTTGTTAGTGCTATATTTTGATTGTACCAAGTAGAGGGACTATTTATGTTTTTGTCTTAAACTTGTCTCTGGTATATATTGTTTGCTACCTTCCCTTTTGGGAATTAGGTCATTTATCACCCACATAGTAGCCACACATAGTAATCCTCTATAATCATCTTTGTGAGCTATTATTGATCTTCATTGAATATAGAGATGACTTCATGTGTTAATTGTTTATATTGATTACTTGTTCTGGGATCACAATTGGTATCAGAGCTTGTATATCATTCTGATCAGATTAGGATTATTGTGTTTTTTGCAAAAGTTGAGTGTTCTTCACATTTTTCATCTTTTTGATTGATTTTGATCATTTGAGTTCTTCAAATGGATTATAACTGATCAAGGAGTGTTAGTAGACATTACCTGAGTGATTTCCTTCCGCAAAATCATTAGGTTTAGACTAAGATTGTGCAAAATATCTATTTTCAGACTTTTATTTTCTGCACTCCGTTTTGGATCGGAAAACCATTTTCTGTTGGTTTTTGGACAAAACTCGAAGCATTAAAGTTGTTCAGAATATCCTCGCGAATCTACCTACCAAATTTCAGCTCAATCGGGTCATTTTTGAAGATTAGACTCAAGAACACTTGAATCTTCATCCTTATCTCAACCTTAGTTGTTCATCTTTATCTTAACCCACTAAGGCCATCCGTAGCGCATGAAAGATAGCATGCGGGATGGGTGATGTGGCAGCGGGATGGCTGCGGGGATGGGGTACGGGGCGGGATCATTTGCGGGAAGGGATCGAATGCGGGGATGGGATCCCGATTCATCCCGAGGATTATTAAAAAAAAAATTAATTACTTTTTTATAAACTAGCCGTTGAACGGCTATAATTTCTCACCCTATATATTTAACCCTCAACCTCTTATTTCTCACACCTCTCAACCTCTTATTTCTCACACCTCTCAACCTCTTATTTTTCACACCTCTCAAATTCTCTCAACCTCTTATTTCTCACACCTCTCAAACTCTCTCAAATTCTCTCAACCTCTTATTTTTCACACCTCTCTCATCATGAATTCAAACAGAACACATACATCCCGTCGTAACCGACCGAATACACCACAATCGCAAGAAGATCAAGAGCTTGGTTTCCAAGCGTTTACACAACAAGGTTATCATCCGCAATTTTCGCAACAAATTCCGCCACAATGGTCGCAACAAAATCCGCCACAATATCCGCAACAATTTCACCAACAATTTCACCAACAAATTCCTTACCAATTTACACGTCCCGGGTTGATTGAACAAGGTTTTACTCCGGCCAACTTCAATCTCGACGACGACATTGTTCCGGAAACCCAACCTTCTACCCTGAACACACCACAATCTATCCCGGCACAACAATCTAACCCGGAACCATCAAATCCGAGACCAAAGAAAGCCGCCAAACAAACGTGGAGTAAAGCCGAGGAACTCGCGTTAGTGTCGGCGTGGGTTGACGTTTCGGAAGACCCCGTGGTCGGTAACGCACAAAGCGGTGGTAATTATTTTTATTGTTATTATTATTATTATTATTATTATTATTATTATTATTATACTTAATTTTACATAAATGTAGGAAATTTTTGGGGCCGAATCGGGCATGTGTTCTTTACTCGCATGGGTCGTGAACCAGGTTATAGATCAACCCATCAACTCAATAGCAAGTTCAACGACCTCAATAAAAGAGTTAATTCGTTTGGCGGCATCTACAACAACTTGCTCAATAATAGATCAAGCGGGATGAGTGAGGCCGATATATCCCGAACGGCACACGAACGGTATGTAGCACGCCATAAAGTTGCTTTCACTCACGAACAAGCTTGGGACGTCCTAAAAAAATGTCCAAAATGGGGAGCCGTTCCAACGATGACGACAACTTCATCGCGGGGTTCAAAACGTACCCAACCTTCCGATGATGACGATGACGAGCAAATTCAACGACCCATCGGGAGAAACAAGGCAAAAAAATCATCAACGAGTAATACGTCCGGGGCGAATACGGACGAAAGTGTTACTCAGTTGTTGACGACGTTCAACAACAAGATTGATGATACAATGGAATACAAAATGAAAAAACTCGATCTCGAAATCGAACGCTCAAAACTCGAACTTCAAAGGTTAGAACACGAACGAGAAATCGAACGAGATAAACGATTTGAGAAAGACTTCGAGTATTTCATAACCCCGCATGATCACCTTACGGGAAACGCTTTGAGGGCTACTTTAGCGAGAAAAGAGCAAATCCAAAAATTTCATAATTGGTAGTGTTTTGTATTTTGTAATTTTTAATTTTTTAATGAATGATATGAATTTTTATTTTTATTATTTATCTTATTTTTATTTATTAAAAAATATATAAATATTTTTATTTTGTTAAATAATTAAATGTATAAATAAAAGAATTAAAATAAATGAGGTGGCAAAAGGGTTTGAGGGAATGGGGTACGGGTGTTTAGGGATCGTGAGGGATCGAGTGAGGGATGGAAGAAAAGCTGATGTGGCGCTGATGTGGAGTGGAATCTTTGAAAGATGCCCTCCATGGGGTACTGATGGCCTAAGGTTGAATAGTATCTTATCTCAACCCTCTGTTGAGATAAGATCATCTTTTTGGCCTTTATCGCAACCCCTTTGTTGAGATAAGATTCTCCTTTGCGACAAGTGAGTTGAGATAAGAAGTGCGTTGAGACAAGAAGTGAGTTGAGATAAGAAGTGCGTTGAGACAAGAAGTGTGTTGAGATAAGAAATGAGTTGAGATAAGAAGTGAGTTGAGACAAGATTTTTTTCATTTGGTTGAGACAAGCTTTGGGTTGAGACAACAGTGTGTTGAGATAAAAGTTTGTGAAACAAATATTTCCTAATCAGATCAGAAGGATACTTTAAGATCATAAACAAGTAATCTAAATATGACAGTGAGAGACATATTGACCATAGGATCGAAAGACAAACCACCGGTCCTATTTCCAAAAGATTTCAAAATATGGAAAGACATATTTCTTGACTATGTGGAACGACAAGAAAACGGTGCTCGCATTCATGATTCCTTAATAAACGGGGTACAACCTGATGTTTTTCAAACAGATCCAGATGGAAATGTTACAAAACTTGATCCTAAAGATTACTCAGGTGATGAACTATTAAGACACAAAGCAGATAAAGCGGCTAGGTCACTGGTTATGCAAGCATTAACTAATGACTTATACCAAAAGGTTGATAGTTTGAGTGAAACTGGGAAAGGGATGTTCGATGAGTTGATCAAGCTGTATCAGGGTTCAGAGGTGGAAACTCAAATGAGAGTCTCAAACATCATTAACAAATATGAGAACTTTAAACAGAAAGAGGGTGAGACTTTAGACAATGCATATGACCATTTCTCCACCATTCTAAATGAACTCAACAGATAAGATAAAGAAATCCATCATCGAGAATAATGTGAAATTCTTGAGCGTGCTTCAGTCTGAATGGAAAAAGTATGCTCATAGAATGAAACAACATTCTAGGTTGGATTCTCTACAACTGCAGGAGATGTTTGAAACTCTAAAACAGGATGAGGATGATGCTGAGATTAAGCGGGAAAAGTTGATGAAAAAGGAGAAGAAGGGTAAAAAGGAGAAGAAGACAGAAGTGCCCGAGAAGAACGAAGATGATGAGATTGAGAGTGAACCGATAGCATTGATGTCCAGTAAGTCAAGAACGTATGCTGACAAAGGTAAGAGTATTGAGACAGAGGATTATGGGATAGACGGTGATGATTTAGATGAGGCAAAAAGCTTGAAGCAGGCAATGATACTTCTAACTAAGGCCTTCCAGAAGAGATTTATGAAAACTCCTGGATCAAACAATCAACATTACTCATCCGGTCCTAAAAAATTTGAGCACAAGAATCGGATTGAGTCAAAGAAACAGTTTGATGATCATAAGGAAGATGGTAAGAGGTTGGAAGTCAAGAAGTTTGTTGATAGAAAGGAGCTGCTGAGCAACTTTGTGGAAAAGTATGAGAAGATCCCCATCTACTGTGACAGTAAGAGCGCAATTGCAATATCTGCTAATCATGCCAACACACCAAAACCAAGCATATTGACATCAGGTATCATTTCATAAAAGATCACGTTGATCACGAGTATCAGCTTGCCGATCTCTTTACAAAAGCCTTGGATGAAAAACGTTTCAATTTTCTAGTATCCAAGCTCGGCATGCTGAATATGAAAGTTTAACTTCCATATATTGATCATATAATAGATGGAAATATTTGTATCTCAATCTGGATATTGTATCTAGACTGATACACTCAAATTTTCATCATATTCTATTCTCAATATATGTTATTTAAATTTTCATATCTTAGTTGAATTTCAAATGTTTATTCAACTTGTTATTTCTTTCCCTTCTGTTAATTGTCTTATCTATGATTTGTTATGATACATGTATCTGCACAAAGGTGTGTTCATGGTTTCAGGGGGAGTTTTAGTATAGATCATATGCACAAAAATAGGGGGAGTGTGCATAACTGCCAGATCATGTAAGTGTCGATAACATGTGGTTGTTCCTTCGGAGAAGACAAGGTAAGTATTCTGATTTGGTTTGAACACTAACTCTTAAATGATGAAAACAATTTTCAAATCTATGCATCATTTAAGGGGGAGTGAAAACCGTGTTTTGAGAATTTGACTTCTGATCATATCAGATCAGGACTCGTTCTTAATCTTAAAAAAATGAATAAAAAATTAGACTTTGATCGTTACATCTACTAATCTTGTTTCGTTAAGACGATTCTTTGCAGATTTTGACGGGGAGCTAATCTGATTTTTAAATCAGTCGATCATGATTTGAGATGGAGCTAATCTGATTCTTAATCAGTCTATCATCATTTGAGGGGGAGCTGAGACATTTGAATGTAAGTATCTTCTGAATTCAATCTGAGATTGTTTGAAAGAAGAACGACTTTCAAGCATGAAAAATGTGTTCTTAAATGTTCAAACCAATTCTCTAAATCAAACAGATTTATAATTTTAGAAGTGTGATTTTAAATATTTTTCATGTATATCTTAGATTTCATCATTATTTCTGACCGTGTGTTTCCAAAGATTAATACTTGCGTATTATCTTGTCTATATATACTTTCAAGTATTCATACACACCGGTTCAGCTTTGTGAGTTCCAGATGCGTGCAACAATCAATAGAAATCAATAGATAATAATAAGAACGATATGATTTCAACTGGTCATCCAATTCACTTTCAATATGAGAGAGTTTACAATAGAGTTCAGGAAAGTGTAAAAGACAACTAGCTTAATTCTAAGCTAACTAAAACATTATATACTAATGGGCCCATGGCATGTAAGCCCACGGCCCATTCACAATAAGGCTCAAATATGAATAATAGCAATTAAGTCCTTGAACTTCTATTCAACCAGATTTGACCCTAACAATCTACCCCTTTGAATTGAAGTTCGAGTTCGCGCCAGTTATAGACATATCTCTTTCGAAGCGCAAAGTGTATCTCGAACGTTCTGATGGCTCGGCGGTAGTCGATGCGTTCTTCAATCACTTCTAAGGCTTTTCGTGTGGTTGTCTCATTCGAGTTGGGAATATACGAAACCTTTTGATTTCCGGATTCGAACGTGATGATTTTTCGAAGAGCATCTTGAACTTTGAAGAGCGTGCCATCGCAGAATCTGTCGACCTGGCTGAAGCGGAGAAACCTCTTTTCTTTCTGTTCGTTGAGGTATATTATCCCAAATTCAGGTTCTAGAAGCAGTGCGTTCTCGGGATACATCTTCAGCTCGGGCGCTTTCATATTCGGTTTAATCAGGTTTACCTTCTTTGCTCTATTCTCGATTCCCATTTAGAAGTCAGTCAGGTATGACATCATGATTGAGTGTATCAAGAATCGACGAACAGCCTCGAGCACTTTAGTCACATGAAGAGGTCGGATGGTTCTGGTTCGGAGATCTTTCAGTAAAGCAAGCAAGTCGAACGGTAAAAGGTTCTTAAATTCAGCTTCAGAAATTTTCCATTCATTACCGTCTTCGCGGCGAACAGTGAAAACTGTAAACAAGACTCTAAGTATTCGGTTGGTTTGGATGTTGAGCACTTCAGTGATATTGTGCTTGGTTCGGACTTGGCTAACTGGCAGACACCGCTTCATGGCTTTTATGTACTGATCTTGGTAATCCTTGTCAAAGTGAGAAATCCCAAGACAGAAGGTTGGCTCGATGGGGCGTAACCTGTGAACGTATAGCTTCTTCAGAGATTCCTCCAGGTGAGGAATAAATATCATGATCTTCTCACATCGGATTTGTTGCTGAGGAGGAGGAAGATCAGAAGCAGTCAGTTGTTGAGGAGATGTTGGATTTACAGCAGTTGAAGTCTCGGGTATCGTAGAAGTTTCGGGAGCTTGAGCAGTGTGAACGGGTGTACCATATAGGTTTTGCAGCAGAAACTGGTCGTAGTCAACGTTCTCGTCTTCATCAGTAAGAAAGATCAGGTTTACCTGGAGATTTATCGCACTAGCGGCTTTTTCGTACCATGCATTTTCGGTCTCCGGGTCGATCTCGGTGTCTGGATCAATCAAATTGAGAGCATGCCTATCTGATGCGTCATATGTGACCAATTCGTATGTTTCTCCCTCGGGCTTTTCAACCGTTGGGTCTTCATTGTCTGAGATGTCCATATCTATTTCCATTTCAGCGAGGCTCAACTGGGCTTCAGGTTCTTCTTCAGTTGCAATTGCCGTAGTTGATGGTTCTGGTTGAACCACGGTAGTAGATTCAGTGAGGATCTGGGCGGACTCGTCTAATCGCAGTCTTTTATTCTCCCCCTCACGGTGATCAGGATCAACCTGATCATCGTTCCTTCGCTTCAGTCTGCCGACTTGACTCTTGCAGGTTTCTTCCATGGAGGCGACTCTCTCGGATAGCGTTTTGAGCGCTTGTTGAACATCCTTGAGAGTCGTGTCAAGCTGATCCATTCTGGTGTTAATGGATGACGATGGAGCATTTACCTGGGATCGTAGAACGGAGATCAGGTCTGCTTTGGTAGAGGCATCGGTATCGGTGTGTTGAAGCAGCTGAGCGAGGAGCATAGTCTTTAAGGTTTCCACCGAGTAATTTGGCTGAACGGGAGCCGGTGGAGGTGTTGGTGCGGTTTCAGCTTCGACTACTTTCGCCTTTCCTTTGATCAAGCTTTTCGAGCTCGTTGGTGAATCGCTGCTCCATGGCCTCATGGACAGCCTTTAGGGCGCTGTCCAGATATCAATGTGACACAAAGTCGGGTAAAGTAACACCGAGATCACTTAGATTACCCGTTGAGGCATCTACCTTAGAGGCAGAGCCACCTACGTTCACGGTTGGCGATGGTGTGGTCGTGGTAGGATTTCCTTCCGATCCTTGCTCTCCGCTTAAATGTGGAGACACTACGGAAGTTCTGATCGAGTCACGAAGAGCACCAATTTGTGGAATCTCATCTTGTGTCCTAGCCGAAGAATGTTCTATATGAAGTGGCTCTAGACTCAATGGTGCTTTGAAAGAAGGCGAGACCGAGTGTAAAGCCCGTGTCCCGGTATGTTTATTAATTAATTTTGATAATTTAAAATGTTTATCTTTAATTGTTTTGGTTAGTGGTTTGGTGTCAAAAAGGACCAAAATGTTAGCATTCGTGTCTTTTGGTGTAGATTGTGAGATAAGGTGTAGTTGAGGGGCTAAGGGTGCAATTTATGGAACTTGTTGCTGAAATTTCCTTCTCGTTTTCTTCTTTCCTTATGAATCAAGCAACCCTAAAGTTGTTTCTTGTTTTTTTTCTCTCATGCTGCGCCGTGAAGCTTCCCCCCCCCCCCCCCCTCCCTCTCGTTTTCTTTTCACGCAGCAATCAAACCCCACGAACCATTTCATTCTTTATCCTTCCTTTTGTGTGATGCGGCAACGAGAGAGAGTGAGGTAGCGAGAAGAGAGAGAGGAAGAGAACAAGAGAAACGAAGAGAGAGAGAGAGAGACGCCGGAGGATCGTCGCTGCTGCCGCCGGAGGTCGCCGCCAACACCACCTTTCGTCGGAGAAGTCGAGGGGAAGAGGGTAGACGTCGCAAGGTAAGTCGTTTCTTCGTTTCGTTTCGCTTTCCTTTCCTTTTCGTTTTTCCGGTGGAACAACCACCGCCGCACGCCGCCGCTGTGGTGGCCGTGGGTGGGCGGCGGGTTGTGTGGGTGTATGTGTCTTTCTTGCGTGGGATGATCGGGAGTGAGGAGAGCGGTGGTGTGAGGATGGAGTGGTGTGCGTGAGGGTGTGCGTGCGTGTGCGTGTATATAAGAGTCGCCGGAAATACCGCCGCCGCCGCCGGTGACCACCACGGCCGGAGGTGGCAGTGGGTGGTGCCGGGTGTTGTCCAGCTTTCGTAAACCATTGTTAGCTAGACCCTAACCCGTAACGATAATCGCGTAACCGTAATTGCAATCGCCATTTTGATGTGAAAATTAGTTTTCTGTCCAGTTTTCATGTAGCCATAACTTTTCTGTCGTAAGTCCGATTGAACTGAAACTGGCGCCCACGGTTCTAGTTCGGGGTCGGGCACGTTTTCCGTGTTTTAGCGGAAAACTGGTTCGGTCTCTAACTGGGCGAAAAAGTGGTCGCAAGTTCGGTGTTTCGTCATTTCATGTGAAAATTTCTGGAATCTTCCTTGATCTTGCGAAAATCATAACTTTCTGCTCGTAACTCGGTTTGGGGTGAAACTGGTGTCAAAAGTTCCCTTTTTGAGTCTATAAACTTTTCTGTGTTTTGTGAAAAACCCAGTTCGGGGCGTAGCATGGGTCGATTTGTCGTTTTATACTGAAAGGTGCTGAATTTCGCTGTTCCGGAATCTGTGTTTGTAAAATCCGTAGTAAATTGTAGAAAAATCGTTAGGAGGCGTATAATATGTCCTTGGAACCCTAACTCAGAGTACTTTCTGGTCATGAAATAATATTGGGAATTTTCTGGGTTTAAAGGGGTCGAAACAGGTCCCGAACAGACCTGTTTAGTGAGAACGGAAAATAGTTTTAGTGACGGTTTAAGCGTGTGTCGTGTCATAGGGTCCGGGTCTTGTATTGACACGTTTTAACATGCATTTAGGTGCTGGGAAGTGACCGTAATTGTGAAGCTTGAATTGTGTTATTAAGCTGGGCGCGCATTCGAGGTGAGTTCTCTCACTGTGTAGTTAGGGGTTGTATGCATGTCATAATAGTTTGTATGTACTATTGTCTTTGTGGTGTGAACTAGTTGTTTGTGGTGTGTAATATTTGATTGGTTTGAATGCTTGGTATAAATGTGTTACATTACAATTCGGTGGGACCGAGGCCTCGATGGTACTGAGGTGTTGGATACATTACAATTCGGTGGGACCGAGGCCTCGATGGTACTGAGGTGTTGGATACATTACAATTCGGTGGGACCGAGGCCTCGATGGTACTGAGGTGTTGGATACATAATTACTTGTAGATGTTTACTCGTTTTATGTAACTGTGATGTTGTTGCTTATGTGCGGATAGGGGTGATGTGTATATAATTCCTATCTGCGCATGTGTTGGAATTCACTAAGCTTCGTGCTTACCCTTTCCCAATAAACTGTGGTTTCAGGTCCGAGCGGCTCCAAGGCGTGACAAGTACACACTGGCGCGCGAGAAGAGCTGGTTGCTTTATGATTTTAATAATTAAACGTTTATTCCGCTGGTTTTATTTTATAAAGACATTAATTACGTGTTTGCAAACGAAACGTTGGGATCATTTATTGAGTTGTTATCAATGAATTGTTTATTTAAAAATTTAAATTTGCTTGTAATTTTTGGGACGTTACACCGAGGGAGGCTGGTCTCTTGTTTCAATACTAGTAATCTCCGAGTGAGAGACCGGTAGAAGTTGTTCTAATTCCCCGTGAGAAGTTGAAACACCCGTCTTTCGAGAGACGAATGAGTGGCATGGGAGGTTGTTCACTTGCGCCGCTAGGTCCACGGCGGCTTCTTCAATACCCCGTCCCAACAGATGAGACGGGATAGCAGATGTGGCTATCTGGATGACGCTGGTTTGGGGTCGCTCAGAAGCCTCTATATTTTTTCGGCTTAATCTCTCTTGGTTCGCTGTCGACCTCAATTCCCTCCGTCTCACATGTTCCAAATTTTCAACTAATACTCCCTCCTCTCTCCTTATGTCTCCCATATCAGGCTGGGTAGTAGGGATTAGAGGGATTGTGGGTGAGACTGATGGGATTCCTTCGGTCAACTCTGGGTTTGGTCCGATACTTGCTGGAATTAGGGAAAGGCGGATAGCGCGTTCCGTATCGGAGTCGGTGGATTCGGTTGCCACATCCTCAACTTGTCTGGTCGGTGAGGGAGGATCAGATATGTAAGGTTCCGGGTCACGGTGAAGCATCGTTCTTGACGATGTGCCGGCTTCGGACGTTGTTCGGATGATAGGAATGGAAGGGTGTTGGCTTGTACCGGCTTGGTGGGATTTGGTAGTACTGGCTCGTGTATCCAATGCACCGCCCACGCCTATTCCCTACCCATGAATTCTCAACACACCTCGTCTGGGATCCCCAACTGCCTGAACACTACCACCTCTCGTCCTAGGACCCTCACGTCTCTCGGGTCTATCTCCCTAGGGAGGTCCCTCTGGCGCTAGCTGGACCATGGGATTCCCTAACGCTCGCCTATATTCTATCACATCTGGTGCATTGGGGTCCGCGTGTGCCAGTAAGTGTTCAGGTATAGGCATGGTTGGGGTATCCGGTGGGTTACGAATCACCAAGTACTTAAGGTTATTGTGAGGACATACCGGATGATTGATACGTCGTGGGATAAGGGGATTTGCATCCATGTGCTGTCGTACGGCCAGAGAAAAGAATATCGGAAACGGTAGGAACTTCTTCTTGGAACCGCCAGTCTGTCCGATTGCTTGCACCAGTTCACGCCAGATGATGGCTGAGTAGTCTATGTGCCGGTTGTAGCACACAGCGTGAAACAGGCACAGGAAGTCGATAGTGCATTGATTGATTCCTTTCCATCTGGAGGAAAAGCATCTATTCAAGATTGTGAATAGTGTGTACCAGACGGGCGCGATGTATTTGCGGTTGAAGCCTGACGGGCGGTCGAGATCGTGGCGATATCCAAGCGCACGAACTTCAGCACAGAGTGTTGCGTCATCGATGGCTGGTGCATACGCGGCATGGTCTCCGGCAGTCGGTTCCGGAAGTGATAAGAGTCGTCGGAAGGAGTCCGGTGTGAGTGTGACCGGGTAGTTGTCGATGTTGGCAGTGATAGTCTGGATGTTGTTGATGGTGACAACTCGCGTCGTACTCCACACTTGGTAGACGTAGATTACTGGCACGTCAGTTGTGGCGGTGAGTGCTCGGCGTAGTGGATGGCCGAGCATGATGTCGACGACCACTCGGTGTACGGGTCGGAATTCAGCGGCGTCAAGATGGTGGTTGTTCAGGTTGATCTCAATGCCATGGTCGTCGGGAACCAAGGCATTGTTCGCCTCGCCGTCTATAATGTCCTCAGGAGGAGGGACGTTCTGCTGTTGCTGCTCTTGTTGTTCCGCCATTTAGAATACCTGTAAAGCAAGCACAGTGTCAGATTATGGACGAGATAACATCACCTTCAACGCGTACCTTAGCATTTTAATGGCTCAATCAGCGGTTGATTGAGGACTGACTGTAAAAACAGGATATTGGGATTGCCAATGTGTGATAAATGCAAAGGTATTGGATTCGAGCAGTGTCCGGATAAACAGGGTATCCGGACAGGCAAAACTTACCGGACAGATAGGGGTTACCGGGTAAACATAGGAGTTAGCGGGTAAATGATGGTTACTGGACAAAATGGTACTTACCGGGTGAGGTAATTTTACCTGATAAAAAAGGTTATCGGCTTGAGACGACTTATCGGACATCGAGCTTACCGGATCGTCGAACTTACAGGATACAAAGTATCCGGACGACATGGGTTACCGGGAGGTCGAAGTGTCCGGTTGGGATGAATGTTACGGATTAAGATGCTTGTGACCGGGTATGATGATGGTGTCCGGGTAACATGCTAGTTACCGGGGAACATGAATGTTACCGGGTAAACTAGGGTTACCGGACGAAACCTGTGGGACTCAAATCGATCCAAAAACCACTCCAAAATGGAATCGACACGGTGTACGATGTTCTTACAGTCAAAGTGCACCACAAACCATGATTTATAAAGCACAAAATGATTTGTATAAGAATCGACGCATGAATGGGGTTTTGGAAACCCGGTTAGATCACGGTTTCGATCGAATCTACATCGATTCGTGAATGCGTGCATGTGAAAGTGATCGAAAAGCATTCAGGAGTAGTAGAGAAGGATTACCTGTGAGTATGGAATCTGAAAACGATGAATTGATCGAAAATCGTCGGTGTCCGAGTGAGAGAGAGTCGAGAGAGTTTGAGTAGGGTTTTTGAAACTTTCCGGGTGATGTTGAATAATGAGGGTTTCCGGGTGCTTCAATACTTATAGGGAAGGACTTACCGGGTTAAATGCCCGGTAACTTACTTGGGCCGGTAAGTTTACCCGGTAACCATAGTTACCTGGTCACTTACCGGGTAAGTGTCCCGAAACTTTAAAATTTGAAAAATTGGACCCTTTCTTTGGAAATTTCCTCGCTCCCCCTCGACCTTTGCAAGGTTACTTCCCTGCTCCCCCTCGGAACAGGAATGGTAGTTATGTAGGAGACGTCAATCACAGAAAAACTTTTACATGATTAAGAGAAAAACATGTGACGCTCCCCCTCTAATGATGAACACAATAGTTTTGCTCCCCTTCAGAATGTGCACGATGTGTGATGTGAAGTGCACTCGGGAATGTCCTTGCACACAAAAAACTTTTTAGGCAGTTAAAAACGTGTGTGACACTCTCCCTCAACAATAGAATAACATACCTGATAGCTGGTCGTGCTCCCCTGAACACATGAACACTTGTGAAAGCACAAATATAATCAAATAAACTAGACGACATTGAACTTAGAAGACCAATTTGTGGTTGCAATTCATGTTGGTTGTTTCCTCAATGTTGATTGTTTCAGCAATGAGATTTCATCCATAAATATCAGTAAAATGCAATCCATAATTCACACCCATTCCATCCTTCTTTCTTGCTTTCTTTCTTCAGTATTTTGTTTTTGAGATACTACTGAAAAAATGAGTTCATCTGTTGCAAAAGCTAAGCTATTTTTCTGTTTCGATGGTGAATGGGTGCAAGACAACAATGAGTGGAATTTTGCTTATAAATCTAAGCATGGTGTAAAATTGTCAATAAACTATACTTATCAGAAGTTTGTTGCATACGCCATGCAAAAATATGGAATCGACCCTTCTGCTGTTTGCAAGTTAGTGTTTAAGAATGGTGATAGGTCCTTTGTGGAGTTATCCAACGATGGGGATATCTATGGTTTTCTGCACTTTGCAGCCTAATCAGAAAGACCTCCATTACTTTTTGTGTATGCCGATTCATCGGTGTGCGACGAAGACGATGACGAAGGTGATGACGACGGTGATGACGAAGACCTCCAAATGGTGGAGCCTGATTTTGTTCCGGAGACGCAACAACAACAAGCACAAGAAGAAGAAGATAAAGAAGAATGACGTTTTGCTGGAGTTGCTGATGACGAAACCCATGTTTTCACAATGGGTAATTCTGATAGACATATCAGATACCGATAGTGATGAGGACGAATAATATACCCCTAGTAATAAATCATTTAGTCAGTTAAATGACTTTTTTGATATGCCCCCTATTCTTCCAGACCCGAATACCCATACACAAACCTACGAACCTACACCTTATAATCGCAGTTCAAGGATACAAGTAGGTCAGATATTTGATTCGAAGGATGACTTGGCCACACAGGTCGGAATTAAGTTCATAGAAGAGGGTTTCGAAAGTTACACGCCGAGATCCGATAAAACCAGATACAAAGTTATATGTGGGAGAGAAAATTGTAATTGGAGGCTATACACGAGGTCCGTGGGCGACAAAGGAGGGATATTTGTCATTAGAAAGTTGCACGACGAACACACTTGTTTGAGGACGCAACTGAATCCCAACCACAAACAAGCCACCAAAAGGACTTTGGGTGCGATACTGAAAAACAAATTTCTTGATGCTAGCAGGTCAATGCGTCCAAAGGACATCATGAGCGATGTACACCAGCAGTACGAGATCACAATTGGTTACCACCAAGGCTGGCGTACGCGATGCAGGGCACTGCTAATGGTCAGAGGCACGTTCGAGGAGTCGTATGAACGACTCCCTGGGTATTTATATAATTTGCAGCTGCAGAATCCAGGTACGGTCACCCAGATAAGGACTGATTCAAATGGACGGTTTGAGATGTGCTTCGTTGCCCTTGGACCCGCAGTACGTATTTTAACACACCATATGTTTACACATTATAAACTATAACATTTACAAAGGGAAATCACATATGTTTTTGCAGATCCGCACATGTGTGGCAAATCTGCGTCGTATCCTGGTAATAGACGTTGCCCATTTAAAGGGCCCTTACTTGGGTATGATGTTCCTGGCGGTTGCCATGGACGGGAATAACTCCATCGTTCCCGTAGCTTTTGAAGTAGGCAAGTCCGAAACCGGGGAGGAGTGGACTTGGTTTCTGTCCATATTGAGACAAGCTGTCGGAGACCCGCAAGGGTTGGTGTTTATGTCCGACAGGGCTCCTTCCATAAGCGCCGCAATCTCTGCCATATAACCAAACGCCCCTCACGCCTTATGTTGTCGACATTTGGAGATGAACGCCAAAGGCCAGGACAAACGTATTACCACCTACCACGATGTCTACTGGAAGGCATGCAAAGCATATACGACTCGGGAGTTCGACCGGTACATGAATGTTCTACGAGTTAGTGCCAACAAAGCAGCCAAAGTTATGGACGATGTTGGACCGGAGAGGTGGTCCGCGGCCCATTTTCCTGCACAACGGTATGACATTCTGACCTCCAATAGTGTAGAGTCGGTGAATGCACTCTCCCGTTTTGCGCGTAGATGTCTGATTGTTACTCTTATGGAGTACTTTCGGGCCTTTCAACAAGAGTGGTACCAACTTCGACGCCGAAAAGGAGCTGAGCTGCGTAATAGACTCACACCAGCGGCGGAGGAGATAGTTCTCCTCAGGGCGGGTTACGCGTCGACATGGAGGGTAAGCGAAATCGGGTATGGGAGGTACCAGGTTCGGGATAACCAACTTGACGCGATTGTCAATATGACCGACCATGTTTGTTCATGTTTCCAATGGCAAAAATTTGGGTTACCGTGCGGCCATGCCATCGCTGCGGCAAGACATATGGGTCGTAGAGATTGTAGCGACTTGGCTGTAAGTTTCTTCACGTCCGAAACTTACCGGGCAACATACGTAGAGGTAATAAATCCAGCTGAACCCCCTGAAGCATAGGTGTCTCCACCCGACCCCCTTCCGCCATGCTATCAACTGTTAAACAATAAGAACAGAGCCAGGAGACCAAGAAAGAACGATCGACGCCCATCACGTGGTGAAGGTCCGATACAGCGAAAATGTACCCGGTGCCAATGCGTAGGACATACTCGTGGAGAGTGTCCAAGTCCTGCCCCTTCAACAGTGCCAAGGAGTAGACGTTCAGTCAGTCAACTAAGTAACATGCAGGGCCCGTCGGAGCTTAAACCACATGGAACTATATCATATGATAGCGTTGATCTGAACATTGATTTCCCTTGATTGGGACGATAAATATTGTATGTTTAGTGCTCTTGTTTTGATATATAACATGATTTTATCTACTTTATCAGCCCGTGTAATTTATCAAACATAACTTATGTACGTTGTAATTTAGTAAAATAAGGGACCAAAGTTGTAATTTAACAAACAAAAGAGACCTAAGTTGTGTTAGAGCAAAGACAGGGACCAAAAATAGCCAACATGTAGTAAAAGCATCCACATTTTCCTATAAATAACCCACGCTAGATTAGTCGTAAAACACATATACGGGAACATATTATTCGTTAACGTATTCTTACATGGCATCCCCAAACCTTCATGTTTGGTGCTTTAGGCGTTTATCTGAATCGCTTTCAGACAGTGGCAAAGAGTTATATGGTTAGTGTGCATGTTTCATTGAGTTTTGTTTGTTACTACCGTTGTTCTACGACCTAACTATATTAATTAATGTTCATCAACAGATGCATATCCACAGTTGTTCACCATGAAAGTCCACCATGGTGGGTACTTCACGGAACCACCCAGAAGACATTATTTCCGTGGTCTAGAAATTTATGTTGACATGTTAGATGTTGAGGATCTTTCTATGCAACTGCTTGAACAGATCATGAAAGAGCTGGACTATGAAGAACCAAAATATAATAGGTTGTATTTTAATATGTCGAATGCAGACTTCTTGACTAGACTTGTAGAATTGAGTACCGACGAAGATATAGCCAACATACGCTAGTATGTTGACGGCCATACTGTGATTAAAGTGTACATCGAGAAAGTAGAGCTTAACACTTTGAGACTCGTCTCGCCAGAGCATGTAAGAAGTCGACCCGGATTGTCAAAAACCAAACCATCGTCTAGCCGTAGTCTCAAATTTGGATAATTTTGTACTATACTAACTAGTATGTGTTTGTTCTGAAATAATCTTGTATAACATCTAGGAGTTGTATTTTTAATATGAACCACTTTTCAGACTACTTAAAGACTACTTTTCAGCCTAATGAAAGACCTTTATTCATGAGCAAACTTCAACATGTAACATCAACATAAAAACTCCAGGAACGAAATAACAACATAGAAACAGGAAAGGAACGAAACAACAATGTCGAGCTGGAAAAGTACAAAACAACAACACATAAACTACAAAGTACTAAAGCAACACCCGTACCACCACCTACTGAAAAATTGTCTTAGTTTGATCAATCCAACTTTGTTTGTCACTTACCTTCGCTTGAAGAATTGTGAAGTCTTGCATAATGTGGTGAATGTCTTCTTTTTCTCGACGAATACGAGTCTCCCTATATTTTATATCCCCTTTCATCCTTTTGATCTTCTTTTCTTCCACTTCGATCCTTTTCAAGTGGGCTTTTTTCTTGGCCATCATTTGTTTCCACTCTTGTGTCAGTTGGTCTATCTCCTTTTCCCTTTCTGCTATCGCGATCTGGATTTTCACGGGCATTCTTTCAGGTGTAGACGATGGGTTAGATGACGATGTCATTTGTTTACTGAAGAAAGAAAGCAAGAAAAAAGGATGGAATGGGTGTGAATTATGGATTGCATTTTACTGATATTTATGGATGAACTCTCATTGAGGAAGATGAATGACAACCACAAATTGGTCTTCCAAGTACAATAATTGTGGAAAAAAATAGTAAAAACATGCAAAGATTTGTGCAAAAAGGACCAAAAGTTTAATTTTTTGGCCCATCGTGGAAGGCCATCGTGGACAGGGGCCAATCTTGTCATCGCGGCCATAGTTGGGGGGGTTCCGCGGGACATCTTGGCCAAACCGCGGGCCACGTGGGCACTGACCCGCGATCGCGGGACCCACCGCGGAAAATGGGTATTTTTGCAAAATGGGCGAGAAAGTGGGTATTTTGGTAAGTCAAAGTCAAACTTTGGGTATTTTAATTAATTTCCCATCATTCATTGGATTGGAAAAATCCAACATCCAATGGATGATTAGATCGGTTCGATTGGAAAAATCGGACATTCAACGGATGATTGGATCGGTTGGGTTCCCCTCACATCCATTGGATGTCAACCGATGAACACCCCTAAGATAAACGTTTCTCATCATATTCTCCATCAAACCCATGTTCAAAGACATGCTCTTCTATCCATCTTCTCTATCGGTTTTCTTTCCTATTGTATATCGACTTTCTGGTTCAAGACTCGATTTTATGGTTCAAGATTCAGGTTCAAAACTCTGGTTTCAATATAGCTCAATTTGCTGGTTCGATTTTTGGAACCCAGATCTGTTGTATATCAATTTTCTGGTCCAAGACTTGATTTTAATTAATTCTCAATGTGGGTTTCCAAGATTCCATCCAGGGTTATAACTAGGGATGGAAACGGGGCGGGTATTAGGCGGGTAATGCATCCCCCGCCCCCGACCCCCGTTTAAGCCCCCCGTCCCCGACTAATCCCCGACGGGTACGGGGAACCCGTTGGGTATCCGTTTACGAAAAAAAAATTAAAGAAAAATGAAATTAGCGAGTTTTTAATTTTTAAAACAAATAAATAAACCTCAAGTTTCAAAAACATATAATGATATAATCAACCATGTGTAATCATAGTTCATAACAAATTTTAAAGTATAAAATTATAAAGCAACAAATAAGAAACTAATTAAATTATATATAAAAATATCGGGTATTCTTAGGGGCGGGTAATACCACCCCCGACCCGACCCCGAACCGCTTCAGGTATGAAAAACAATACCAGTTTCCTCCCCGTTACCCGATTAGTCGGGGAATCTCTGCCCCATTAGGGGCGGGTACCCGTGGGTACCCGACCCAACCCAACGGGTAAAATTTTCATCACTAGTTATAACAATTCAATTACAGGTGCCTCCAGAGATTGCAGAAAGAAACAGGGACGGTGGAGAGGAGAGATAGAGGAAGCAAGGAAGGAGTTGAAATGAAAGGATTTAGGATTAAATTAAATAGTATATGAATTATATTTTTCTACATTTTGATGTTTAATTACGTGATTTTTATTTAAAAAATATTTTAAATTTATATTTTTTTTATAATCATAAGTTATTTATTCAAAAAAAATTATCTGTTAACATTTTTTATAATTATAAGTTAAAATGTTTTAAATTGATATTTTTCATTCAAATATATAGTTTAGGGACTTAATCATTCAAAATGAGAAATTTAATGGTCTTTTCGTTCAAAAAAATAGTTTAGAAACTTTAACCATTCAAAATGGAATAGTTCATTGCATTTTTTTTACTTTTCCCTATTAAATATTAATACAATATAATTTAATTTTGAAAGCAGCAAAACATAATTATGTTGCAAAATACAAATTGAAGAAAAGCGAGTTGTTGTTATCATAATAAATACAGAAAATGGTCCAATTTTTTCAACAAAATACTAGAGTAACAATGGCTAAAAATGTCAACAACATTAACACAAGTTTTCATCAAGCATTTAAGCTCCATGACAAAGTTTATAACAAATATAATTAACCATAAGAATGATGCCTGTGCCGATCCTTATCCCGTGAAGCATATGATGACCCATGGTACTCCCGATCTGAACACACATACGCACACACACTAATTGTCAGTTTTGCTGCTGCTATTATTATTATATGTACAATAATAAAGAAAAACGAAAATGAAAATCATTCATATACCTCGAGAAGAATGGTGTTTCGCTTTTTCAGCATGTCCTGCAATCAACAGATATCCAAAATATGAATGCGATTTCAATCTAGATTAAATTGTCTATGAGAATTACTTATTTGTCCAGTATCATCTCGATATTTGATTAGTTCCACAAATCAAGTACATTGTCATTATAATTGAAGGGTATTTCAGACATTCAACATCTCTTAAAGTAGTTGTTTGGTTAAAGTTTCTTTCGTGTTAAAAAGGTAAATTATTCAACAAATGGATCGTTTGATGGAACAAACTAACCTGAGTCCTTTGCTCTGTCCTTTGACCGATGGCTCCTATCTTTGACTTTTTCATCTCGCTCCCTTTCTCTTTCTCTTTCACGTTCCCGAGGCTTATTATGTCTTTCCCTTGCGCCCCCGGTGGTATCTGCTCTATGCTGCTCAGCCTTGCTTTTTGAAAAAGCTTCATCTTTAAGCTCTCCTCCCTCAACGGGATTGGTCCGAGTATCATCATCACTCTTTGTTGAATCTTTCAACTTACCAATTGCTGGTGCAGCTTTTATCACTGCAACATCAGGAGACACCTTGCTTGTATTTGCATCATCACTACCAATTGGTGCCCCACTTGATGGACCTTCCTGAAACACATCAATCATATTTCAACTAAAACTCTTGCTAAACAAATATATATATATATATATAGAGAGAGAGAGAGAGAGAGGGAGGGAGAGGGAGGTTCAGGGGAAAACCTCAAAAAAATGGAAAACTGAAAAACACCCCGGTAGGCCTTCATATGGATGGTATGCACTTGTGCACGCAAGTAAATTAAGATGTTTTTTATTTGTATGCACGTGTGCATGTTACAAATTACTTGGATGCACAAGTGCATACCGTCTAGATGAAGGGGGTGTTTGTCAGTTTTCTATTTTTTATAGGTTTTCCCATGAACCTGACCCTATATGTATATACACATATAAATATAACAGTAACACATGGGAGAGAATAAGAATAAAAAATGGATAGACCTTAGGAAGAGGTTGGGATGGTGAATCCCATGACCTATTAGACATTGTAAAGGAACCACCTTCCTTGCAAACGGGAATATATTGTGCCTTTGGTAGAGTGTATAAGTGAGCTAAAACTCTACAAACTTCGTCTATGCCCGTTTTGTCGGCATCAAATGCCTTCCACCATGGAGGGTTTTCCGGCAAGGGAACACTGAACCGGCGAGCAGCAGCATATACAACTCCACAAGCCACAACCGCACTCTTGAACCGCACACATAAAGTTGTGCGCAAGCTGTTCATAACAAAAATATAAAATTACACAATGAGAATTACTTGAAGATAAAAACATGTAAAGAGAATATAAGAATTACTGTAATAAAGGGACCAAATTTCATACCTATCATTTGCAAGATTCCAAGCTTCTTGTCTCAACTCCGGGGGGGTCTCAAGAGTGGCAAGATAATTTGATATGAACTTATGAGGATGTTCAACGTGGCATATGAAACCCATCTCCTTCAATAAATGTCGCTCCGATCTTATCAGATCCATTTTCAATTCTGAATATTTCTGTCAAAAAAGCATAAAACTTGCTTTAAATGGAAAAGAAACAGCCTTCAACTATATTTATTTCTAAGATAGAATTGATTAGATGGATACCTTTGAGAAGGCATCCAAATGCTCTATCGGTAGGTTCTCCCTTCTGCATTCCATTCTGTGGAAAACATTAAGAACGTGCCTAGCTCTCCTGGGGTTTTCCTCAAGTTTTGATGCAAGCCATACACAGCTCGCAGCAACTCTCTATCAATAAGACACAAGAGCCAACATGTCACAAGTTTGTATAAACAAGTTTGTATCATATTGGACTTGAGAAATCAAACTGTAAACTTTATGGGAGCCAAACCTTGACGTTGAAACGAACAAATGACTTCTTGCAGTAGAACCGATGGAATAGAACCTGACCAGTAGCCATTACTTGTTGTGGTCTGTGTGGTATATAGTTAAGGGAATTTACTATCCATTATTCAAGAAGAAGAAAAAAAGATAACATAAAGATTAGCACAAGGATACAACTTAAGTAAAATGCCACTCTCTTGGATAAGATCACAGCCATATATTCTAAGTGTCATTTCAGTGGCTTCATCTATTCCATCTTTTCTAGAAGGTGTGTCCTGAAGTTGTTCATCCGTTACATAGAACGTGTCAATAGCTGTGTAAATCATGGTTCACACAGACTACACTGTCACAAGAAACAAACCAGTGTACAATATCATTAGTATTATTAACAAAACATATTACAATAGCAAGCAACAAATATACAAGTGTAAACGACTATGCCAAGATTTAACATTCAAAATGAAAATTTGCCAAAACCATTAAGTCCTATAGATACTAAAACCACCATACATGACATACGGTTTCCCAAATGATAAAACAAAATAGCCATTCCTAGTGTGTTCTTGAAACCCAAACCCAACCAAGTTTACCCATTATATCTCACTCGGATGGAGGGTCTTGAAGGATGCGAGAAAAGAGATATGGACAAAACCGGCATATTGTGACATTTGCCTGACAAATGCCAAAACCTACGAATGTCACATAAAGACGATCCTCTAAATCAACTTATGGGATTCATCATTTATTATAAAATATGATTCTTGTAACATTCTAGAGGGCTAAGAAGTTCAGAAGTCGATTGGCTATCATCAAGAGATTGAGACCAAGTTTCCTAGTCGTGTTTGTATCCGAAGTTGTTAAAGTCTCAAGGCGCACTTAGGCGCAAAGGGGTTTCGGGGCCTAGGCGCGAGGCGCAAGCGTGAGGCGCGGGCCTCATGAATGCGAGGCACATATTATCAAAATGTGTGTATATACATATAAACACACACACACACAGTTACACAACTCAAATATGCAGCAAGTAGAAGCCTCCAATGCAGCAACCAACAATACTTCGATAAAGGCAAAAGGGAGAAGGGTTTAAAGCGTGAGTTGTGAGGGAGAAGTTTTAAGGTCAGGGATATTATGGTTTGACTTATGTCATCTATTTAATAAATCTTCTTAAAGAGTTAGGAGATGAGAAAACTTATTTAACATTAGGGTTTGACTAGGTATTTAATAACTCTTTATGAGGTGCGCCTAGGCCCACAAGGCGCCACAGCCAAGGCGCAGCCGCACATGGCCTTAGTGAGCCTCATGAATACGCTGAGCCTGGACTTTAAAAAAGCGCAAGACCTTGAACCTTATGAGCCTCATAGCCTACGCGCCTCAGGCGCGCTTTTAACAACTATGTTTATATCATGTTTTTAATCACTATTTCGACTAGGATAGTCGATTAGAGATTATCCACATAATAGCCATAAAAACCACTTTACTATCTATAGTTTGCAGCCTCCTTCCCTCCAAAAGTCCTTTCAATGTTCTCTATGCATATAAGAACAAGGTTATAGTCTTTTGGATAATGAAAATTTCCAAAAGTCTGGTATGTTTCGGTTTACAAAATTCAAAACTATTAGTTTTGAAAATTCGAAAATTGAATTTACTTCTCTAGGCTTTTGTCACTGACTCACTGTTATGTTTCCATTCTAATAGAGATACGTAACTAAATGTAATTATCAATTTTCTCAACATAACAAAAAAATAACTCCCGTCAATCTTGAAGTTGAAAAGCACTTTACTCAACAAAAGAGACCTAGTACCGAACATAGCCAATAGGAGCGGAGCAGGGATTTTCGATCAAGGTGGTCCACTTAATCCTAGTGTGAAAACTAGAAGATTCCAAACCTTCAAGAATGACAAAAATCCACTAGCAAAATGACTAAACCCTACTTCTGAAAGGAATCTATGCTAAAAAAAAGAGGCAATTAACATGTTTATAGGAAAACTTTCAGGCATGCTTAAACCAAGAAAAGTGTCTATATCTGTGTGTGCTTGTGACAAATGTAAATTGATGAAAGTGGATCCAAGTTACAAGTTAACCTTATATTATAAATAATAAAATCAAAAATAAATGAAGGGGGTCATAATTAATAGGAAACTAAGTTTAGTAATTTTTGGAAAGGTTAAAGCTATGTTTGAGGTTTCATGATTGATGCATGTCTTAAGTTTTACTTGCAAATTGCGAATGGGAACAATATATGAATGTATTGTTTTCAACGTATACTCTGTTGATTTCGGTTGGTAAAACACTAGACAAGCAGATTTGGAAAATGATTGAAATATGAGTTTACGTGCTAATAAAAAAACTAAATACGACCACATAATCATAACATTTTCACGACAACTCTTACAACTAAAGACATATTATAATGGCTTTTTACCACTCTACTGATCTAATATTGATTTGAAATTTTCATTAATTCCTATTGATCCGTCCAACTCATTGAAAGAAAAAATCAGTCAATAGGGTTATTTAAACAACCTCTAACAACCAAAAATCAAATACAAATGTACAAGTACCAAAGCAACTTGTTTTGGGTAACAATGCAATCGATCAATAAATAACTGTGCAACAAATCAAGACAATCCTCTCCAAAAGGCGAGGAGACTGGTGACGAGCAGCAAAGCAGCCGGCAGCAGTGAGTCCGATTTGGATTTTGATTCGCCTGAGTTGATTTCAAGTGAGGATATTAGGGTTCTGAACTTCTGATTCGTCCGAGTCTGAGGGTTTGGAGTGAGGGACGAAGGCAACCGGGTGAGGCTGGGCTGTGGGTTAAAAAAATTAGGGACGAATTTGAGCATAACATCTACGCTTCAATAAATGTACTTCCGAAGCTATAGTAATCTAGAATAAGAGTAACATTCCAAGCCTCCTCAACTGTATATCGTCTTCTTCTCCCTCCTGCGATTTGAAACCCTAATTTCTTCTTGGATTTGGGAAACGTAAGCGCAACGAAAGCCTTGGAGATTGTTAATCGTTGAACGTCAATAGAAAAGGAACTGTGGGTGCCGCCGTAGATGGCTCTCTCCGGTGCCACTCAATTGGCCGACGATCAATATCCCACGCCTTCTTTCGAACTTTACAAACCCCCGACTGTTTAATCGGGTTCGGTACTTCGGTTAGACCCGTCTTTATGAAAAAAAAAAGTTAGGAATCAGATAGTTACACTTACATCCCCTATATGCTTATTTTATTTCAAAAGACCCCTCATGTTTCGATTAAACAAAATACTACCACTAGATGAAGGGCTATCAGGGTGTTACAACTTAGTTTTTCTTTTTGCTCTTTTTGGGTGAGGTCGTCGGTGTTTGAAGATGGGGTAGAAGCTTTTGCCAAAGAAGAAGTTTTGGCCTATAGTATACATTTCACCGGGGATAGACGACGGTCAATTGGGTGGGGAGGGTGGGTGTTAGTTTTAGGATTTTTTTTTGAAAAATCCTAATATTTGTACATATGAAATGCATGTTTGTACCTAAGCTAAAAACGATTGTATAAAAAACTTATAAAAAATATCTAAAATAGGATTTATAAGAGTTGAGGGACTTATTTAGACGGAAGTACTAACGGTCATTAACTAGACAAAACTAGACAAGGATGGCCATAAATTTTCTTGTGGTAGTATTTTGTTTAACCGAAACATGAGGGGTCTTTTGAAATAAAATAAGCATATAAGGGATGTAAGTGTAACTATCTGATTCCTAACTTTTTTTCGTAAAGACGGGTCTAACCGAACCCGAATAAACAGTCGGGGGTTTGTAAAGTTCGAAAGAAGGCGTGGGATATTGATCGTCGGCCAATTGAGTGGCACCGGAGAGAGCCATCTGCGGCGGCACCCACAGTTCCTTTCCTATTGACGTTCAACGATTAACAATCTCCAAGGCTTTCGTTGCACTTACGTTTCCCAAATCCAAGAAGAAATTAGGGTTTCAAATCGCAGGAGGGAGAAGAAGACGATATACAATTGAGGTGGCTTGGTAAGTTACTCTGATTCTAGATTACTATAGCTTCTGAAGTACAATTATTGAAGCGTAGATGTTATGCTCAGATTCGTCCCTAATTTTTTTAACCCACAGCCCAGCCTCACCCGGTTGCCTTCGTCCCTCACTCCAAACCCTCAGACTCGGAGAAATCAGAAGTTCAGAACCCTAATATCCTCACTTGAAATCAACTCAGGCGAATCAAAATCCAAATCGGACTCACGGCTGCTTTGCTGCTCGTCACCAGTCTCCTGGCCTTTTGGAGAGAATTGTCTTGATTTGTTGCACAGGTTTGTCTTCAGTTATTTATTGATCGATTGCATTGTTACACAAAACAAGTTGCTTTGGTACTTGTACATTTGTATTTGATTTTTGGTTGTTAGAGGTTGTTTAAATAACCCTATTGACTGATTTCTTCTTTCAATGAGTTGGACGGACCAATAGGATTTCTTGGTACAGTGATGATTCTTGTTTTTCAATCATCTTGTTGATCACACGAGCATCAATCCATTATGCTTCCTGTTTATAATATTAGTCAAGACAGTGACATTTTGGGTGTTCAAATGATAAGAAAGGGTGATGGTATAATGCTGTCACAAGCATTAACAACCAAAAACATAATTCTAGGATTCATATGCAGTGTGTTGATTAAGTATTCATTATTCTGATTGAGAACCGTGTCAGAATAATGAAGTATTTGAGAGGTATAAAAAGAAATCAAACGAGTGGATGGAAAATAGAATTAATGAAAATTTCAAATCAATATTAGATCAGTAGAGTGGTAAAAAGCCATTATCATGTCTTTAGTTGTAAGAGTTGTCGTGAAAATGTTATGATTATGTAGTCGTATTTAGTTTTGTTATTAGCACGTAAACTCATATTTCAATCATTTTCCAAAACTGTTGTCTAGTGTTTTACCAACCGAAATCAACAGAACAATACATTCATATATTGTTCCCAATCGCAATTTGCAAGTAAAACTTAAGACATGCATCAATCATGAAACCTCAAACATAGCTTTAACCTTTCCAACAATTACTAAACTTAGTTTCCTACTAATTATGACCCCCTTCATTTATTTTTGATTTTATTATTTATAATATAAGGTTAACTTGTAACTTGGATCCACTTTCATCAATTTACATTTGTCACAAGCACACACAGATATAGACACTTTTCTTGGTTTAAGCATGCCTGGAAGTTTTCCTATAAACATGTTAATTGCCTCTTTTTTTTAGCATAGATTCCTTTCAGAAGTAGGGTTTAGTCATTTTGCTAGTGGAATCTTCTAGTTTTCACACTAGGATTAAGTGGACCACCTTGATCGAAAATCCCTGCTCCGCTCCTACCGGCTATGTTCGGTACTAGGTCTCTTTTGTTGAGTAAAGTGCTTTTCAACTTCAAGATTGACGGGAGTTATTTTTTTGTTATGTTGAGAAAATTGATAATTACATTTAGTTACGTATCTCTATTAGAATGGAAACATAACAGTGACAAAAGCCTAGAGAAGTAAATTCAATTTTCGAATTTGCAAAACTAAAGTCGGGACCAGATCTGAGAAATAGGACCAGGTCTGTGAAAATAACAAAGACAAAAAATAAAGTCGGGACCAGATCTGTGAATGTGGACCAGGTCTGTGAGAAAAGGTAAAACATACGGGACCAGATCTGAGAATTTGGACCAGATCTGAGACAAAGAGGAAGCAGATTATACACTATCTCTAGTAAAGTAATAACAGAACAAAGAAAGTAAACCAACAATAAGAGAACTAGCTACAAGATGAACCGAAACCGGATAAGGTTTTGTTAGATTTATCTTGATTTGGCATCATCGTTCAACGAATATTAAAACAAAACACAAACCAGATCGAAATGCAAACATAAGAACCAAAAGGATTTCCAACAAAAGGAAGTAACACAACCTATACGTCAGATCCGTGAGCCATTTTCATAGATCTTAAGAGATCTCAAACGAAATACGGTCCAAAAACGAACAACAAGATCTTAATGGATCTGAAAATCGAAAAAGATCTTAAAATAAGGACGAACTAAGAACAGTACGGTTCAGATTTGTACTAGACTTTAGATCAGTTATTGTACGCAAACAACATGAGGACAGATCTGAGAAAAGGGCGATGATACCCCTTCGAATGAGCCTAGCGTCCAAAAGAATTTTAATCAGAAACTGAACGGATGCATCATCGTTCTCATGACTCGAAGGAGGATTTTAGATCTGAAAAATGCGACCGAAGACAAGTGTGTGTATGTGTATATCGTAAAATAGAACAACAGATCTATTAGTATTTTGGATCTGAAAAGAAAACGACCAGAAGCCGAAGACGAGTGTGTGTTTGTGTGTACCGTAAACCAGAAACAGCAGATCCAATATTAATTTTGGATCTGAAAAAAAAAACCGACCAAAAGCTGATGGTAAATCTGCGAACCAAACTCTAGCTCCAGGTTATTTTAAGATAAACCGAACGTTTTCGTCGGATCTACCATGGAGCATCATTGAGAACTTGTATATCGAAGAACCCAACCAGATGTGGTCAAGAACAAAACGACACCAGATCTGATGGTAATCAGACGAGAGATGTCGTGAAAAAAACTATCAATGCACAAACACCGAGAACAAAAATATACAGATTAAAGAAGCTACAAAAAATATAAACAGATCGAAGCCTTTCAACGAAACTAGCTCCAAGTTTTCAACATAAATCGAAGATTTCGTCAGATCTGTGGAGGCATCATTGTTTCTAGCTTCGATTACAAAGAAACACAGATTTAGGGAAGAGAAAGAGGGCTGAGAACTTACCAGATACCACCGATTTGCAATGATGGAGCTTAGATCTTGAAGAGAAGATCACGGATCTTGTTCTTGAAGCTCTGATACCATCATAAAACTATACTCAACATATTTCTCTTTATTACAAATCAAAAACAATTACAAACTCTAAACTAGTTTACAATTTATGAAAGAAAACTAGCTAAAATTAGGGGTGAGCATCGGTCGGGTCGGGTCGGGCCGAAAAACCCCAACCCGATCGGGTCTCGGGTGGACGAGGCAGGCCCCGAAACCCGCCCAAAGTGTTCTTCGGGTTTCGGTTCAATTCGGGTTCGGGTTGGGCCAGATCCCAGGCCCAGTTTTCAGCCCAATTTTCAGCCTTTTAGGCCCTGTTTTTTTGGTGTTTTTAGATGAGTATTTCCAGTTTTCAGCCCAATTTTCAGCCTTCTAGTCTCTTTAGATTGAGGGTTTTTTAGGCATGAAGAGGCATGGTTTTTTAAAGAAGAAGTGCCGTGCTTTTTTGGGTCGGCCGCGTATACTTTTGGACAATAATTACACTTTGCTTTTATTGTGTTACCCTGCTCATCTACAATTCTTTCAAAGTGATCCCATACCAATAGTTTTTCTCTTTTTTGTTTCGGGCGGTGGTGGTGCACTACTATCCGCTTGAGATTGAGACATTTCAATTTAAAACTACATTTAACAACATTAGTAAACTACATTTAACAACATTAAAGTAAACTACATTAAACATTTAAAACTGATTAAATTAAACTACATTAAAGTAAACTACATTAAAGTAAACTACATTGAACCACAAATCCACAACCACAATGAACCACAATCAACAAATTAATATCTCATTTCTCCTTAATCAGCAAAGTTTGTCGTCCGAGGAGTACTAGCTTGGAGTGAATTCCAGTCTACTATTGGTTAAATAGAAGTTAGTTTGTCAAAAAGAAATTACATGACTACTATAAGAATGCGAACATGCATTGTTTAAATCATAATTACTATATAACTTATTCACCAAAAGCCTTCAACACTGTACCAAATGAAAATTGAGATCTATTAGTTGACTAAATAGTGCCTTTATGTTGATTAAAGCCTTTACTTGATAACTCGATTTGCTATCTCAGGTTGTTTTAAAAAGCTTTGCAATGCATTACTTAATCCCCCTACTTGTATGTTAGGCTTTACCATCTTGAGATTCTTGACTTCTCAGTTATATACAGGCATGTGATTATCAAAATGTAAAACATGAAACAATCTTTTGCTCAAGTACCAACTAAGATGAGACCCACAAACGGCACAAAGTGAAGAAAAAAAATGGTTCTGCTTTGCCATTGGGCATTGAACCATATTCTATCTTTTTTTTTGAGAAGGGTATCCCAAACCACATTGGGCCCAGACTAATCCCGAGGCAAATCGGCCTTTGGCCCAGCTGCTAAAGCATGCAGCCCTGAGATTATCCTCAGTGGCCACAAGTGCTGCGTGTGGGGCTCGAACCCGGGCAAGCGCTATGAACTCCCCAGGCCTTACCACCACGCCACAACCCTTGTGGTTACCATATTCTATCTTTAGAATCGCTAAACATACCTAATCCCCAATATATTGTAAAAGCATGTTATAAAATACACAATCTACCTAGAAACCATATTCTAACAGTTACATTTTCACCCAAAAACTGAAACCATAACATAACAACAAAATCATAACATAACATAACAACAAAATCACTGAAATTTTAGTTGTGTAGTTGAGATATACCTCAGGAACAGTGGCTCTTGATGATATGATTCTAGGACTCGTGATTTTTGGTGTTCTTGAGTGTGCGAAGTGCGAACAGCTCGACCCTCTTCGTCTTCGAGGCTTCGACAATCGAATAATCGATTCGTGGCCTCGTGGGTATGGCTTCCTTCGACAGAGAAGAGAATCGTTCGTGGAATCGTGGGTAATCGTTCGTGGAATCGTGGCTTCCTTCGACAGAGACAGAGATGAGAATCGTGAAATCGTGAATGGAGTTGAAATCGTGAGTGTCTGAGGGGTGTTTGGGAGTGCTTCTATTTTTTATTTATTTGCTCATAGCTACTCCCCACCGCAAATAACCTATTTGAAGTCTTTAATAGAAAAAATCAAAAGTGTTTATTTGCTTCTCCTTACCACAAATAAGTTGTTTTTGATAAGTCATTCCATACCTACTTATTTCCTTATCTATCCAAATTATCTTTTTACCCTCAATTTTTAACAAACACTTTTTAAAAACTGTTTTTCCTCACCACATAAGCAAATAAGCATAAGTTAAAAATATAAGCACTCCCAAACACCCCTGAGTCCGAGTGAAATCCCTAATTCAATTTATCAAATATCAAATTATCAATTATAAAATATAAATAATATTTAAGAAAAAATATATATATATATATAGTTCGGGTTTCGGGCGGGTTCGGCCTGAAATTTTAGCCACCCGCCCCGATCCGTTTTAACGGATTATAATTTTCGGGTTCGGATCATTCAGGTTGACCAAATATCAGGTTGTTCGGGGCTCGGGTCGGACGGGTTTTGCTCACCCCTAGCAAAAATATGTAAAACCCTAAACCTAAAAGGAGAGAAAAGTATGTAGCTTCTTAGAGAAGAAAAGCAGAAAATGAATCTCGTGTCTCTCAAAAATGAGAGAACCATTCGTTAAATATTTCAGCAAAGTTACACTTTTAGTCCCTGAAGTTCTTGGAATGAGCTCCGCTACCCTCCATGTTTCATCAACGGTGAGGCGCCGTCCATCACTTTCAGCAACGTCAACAATCAGTCCATGTACTTCAGAACAATCCTTTTAAGCCCCAACAAGATCTGAAACAATACCAAATAAATCCCAAAGTCAAGATTGATTACATTTAATATATTTCCAACAAAACCAATACAAATATATACTTGTTAGTTGCATATAAAGCTCAATGTAATCACTAAAGGCAGTACAATAAACTAGAACAAAAATTGTGGTGATTTGAGGCTAGATTTTGATCAAGTTTTAAACTTCATCAGGGGACTAGAGGTAAGTGTTAGGAAACCTTGGGGTGTCACTTGGTACAAGAAAATTGGTTTTCGCAAATTTTTCTGGTCATACACAAACAATATTATCGAAATTTAAAAGATTGAGGGAATAGAGAAACAAACATGTTGATGTAAAAGAGTTAATCAAGTTGACTAATCCACTTTTGTCGAGTCTACGCCCCAAGACATATCGATTCATTATATGAGGTATTTTTAATGATTAAACAAAATGGTTTGGACAAAATATGAGTACATGCTCTTTCTTTTGACAAGAGCTTGAATGGATCTTACATACACTTAAAATACATATCACTTACTACAAAGATATGAATATCACTAATGAATACAAGTGATTTGAATGAGTTTTTGTCTTTTTGAAAATCCATCAAACATAGAAAACTAATTATAAATGTTAATATATATAAACTAGCACTTAATTAATTAAACCTCCTGGATCATTTCAATCCTTTAGCTACTTCCAACATTTAGATATGGGCATTATTATTGATGTATATAAGTTTACTTACTAGCTTAAGAAATTTATATATATATATATATAAACTAAAAAACATTTTATCAACCGTTATATCAGATGATCTGATGGATGTGATTAGACGGGCGGTTACAACAATATTAATTAAATAAAAAAACCTCACCCCTCTATTTTTTATTCGAAAAAAGACGAAAAATAAACAAAATTCGAACGAAATAAATTACACCAAATAAATGATCATATTTTTCTCGTTAATTTGACATCCATATTGATATACTTTTTCCTCCTTATTTTCGTGGTTTTTCGGTTTTCCGGTTATATAGGATTTTCCCTTGAACCTGACCCTATATATATTAATTATGTTAGTCCCAATAAGTTGTATAAGGGTTTAAGTTTGTAGAAGGGGGTTAAATAAAAACATAAAATTATACTTTTAAATTTGTTTATTGACTATTATGAAATCAAAAATAGAATTTACAGATTGTTGCAGAAATAGAAAAGGTAAACTTATTCTAAACAATCTTAAGAATCACTAAGGGTGTGTTTGGTTAGGCGGATTCCGACGGAATTGGGCGGAATTGGAATGGTCAATTTCATTGACCAAATTCCATTCTGATGTTTGGTTCTTCGTGGAATGGAATTGAATTCCATGAATTCTCCCCAAATCAGGAATTCACCATTCCTTACTAAAAGTGATGGAATTGAAATCCATTCCAACTATGATTTTGAAAATGACAAAAATACCCCCATCAAAAAAACCCTAGCAATCTATCGACTTCATCCTCTGGTTTATTGGATCGACTTCTTCATCTGGAATAATTCCTCTAGCTTTTCTCCATCAATCGACTTCTTCTTTTGTTTCTCTCCATCAATCGACTTCTTCCTTTGTTTCTCTCCAGCTATCGATTTCAGAAACGATTTTACAAACGATTTTAGAAACAATTCAGCACCGTTACGATGGGGAAGAAGAAAGAAACGTTGATGCGATGATGGCCTGATAACGGTGCTGCGATGGTGGCCTGATAACGGTGCAGCGATGGTGGCCTGAAAAAATGGGGTTGCGATGGGTTGGAGGATTTAGGTCAAAAAGGGGGAGAAAGGTATTTTGGCAGATTTCATAATCATCCTTTTTTTTCAAAAATGGGGTTGCGATGGGTTGGAATTTGGAAACAATATATATGAAAAGAATAGTAATTTAGCTTTTTTCATTATTAAATACTAATTTTATCATTATTTATCTTTAAAAAAACTGAAAAATATATATTAAACAAAGGGTATTTTTGTCAATTTTCATTATTCCATTCCAATTCCTTCGTAAACCAAACAGACAGATTCCAATTCATTTGACAGATTGCATTCCATTTCCTGTTAACCAAACACTTGGTCAAACCTGATAACATTCCATTCCAATTCCTTTGACATATTTCATTCCTTCAGAAATCATTTTGTGAACCAAACGCACCCTAAGTTTCTTGCACTAGAAAGAAAGGGAGAATAAAACTTTAAAGAAAATATATCTTCAAAGATACATAAAAGAATGATCCTTGGAGAGGAAGGTATTCACTCTTATTTATACCCTATGCAATTAATGCAAGTCAAAAAGTACTTTCCACGTGTCCATGTTGATCCAAACCCTCAGTGATTTGATAATGACCCTATCTTAAATACTTAGTGAAAATTGTAAGTAAACAATATGTATCAGAGTTTCACTATCGCTGATAAGTACTAAGATCTTACAGTACTGCTGATAGGAACTCTCGCACTTTTAGATTAAACATTCAGCGAACACTGTTCACCATATCGCTGAGTCTGTTCAGTCCTTATGGTGATCGCTGATAAGTTAGTTGTTTACTTATGATCCCTGAAGACAAGATTCACGTCAACAAAGGTTCTACGCTGAAGTCGAAGATCAAGCTCAAGAACCAGCGACAAGTCTCCTAATGAACTGATGCGGATCAGCGAAGACTCAGATTTGTCCACTCAACGTGAAGTATCAAGTACAAGACTTCAGCTATCGCTGAACTTTATCATTCGCTGAATAGTAAATGATAATCGCTGAATCAACGAAAGCTGATCATGAAGTCCTCCGTACAAAGTACTTTTGTCTTAACCTCCCTTGCACGCCACCGTACGAAATGTCAGAAAAGAACCTCCGAAAATCTGAAATCGTACAACCACTCTGATACTACACTGTTCATTCATGCGGCTACTAAGGTTGTCAACAAAGGTCAATGACATGCAACCAATCCGCTGATGACACGTGTAAAGTGTATACTGAATTGCATTAAATGCATGCAGTATATAAAGAGATGAACTCACTTCATTTGAAATAACTTGCTAACTCTGGACAAGTTCAAATCTCTCTCAAGATAGGATTTTATTAGTAATCTCCATATCTTTCTTAGTGCAAGAAACCTTAGTGTTCCAACTTGTTTAGATTTAGGTTTATCCTTAATCTTGTTTCCGCAACAAGCTGTAAATTGTTAATGATTTATCAATAAACAATTTAGAAAAGTAAAATAGTGTGTTTGTATTCAACCCCCCCCCCCCTTCTACAAACTTGTTTAAGCCTTTCGGGACCAACAAGTGGTATCAGAGCAGATTTGTTTAAACTCATAAACAAGATCTAATCTAAGATTTTTCTCTTCCTAGCTACTATCTGAAAATGGCCAACTCAAACACAAACACTCACTATATAGACAATGGTTCTCTTGCAAAACCCCCTAGATTTTCCAGAGATAACTTCAACTTATGGAAAAATAGGATGACACTCTTCTTAGAAGGTGTAGACCCTACTATACCTTACTATCTTGAAAACGGTCCACACATCCCTGTAACGATTGATCCTGCCGTTCCAGCCACTGCAACTAGAGCTGCTATTCCAGAAAGGCTGATTCCAAAGGAAATCCATCATTGGACCGATGAAGACAAGAAGAAAGTGGCTATAGATACAAAAGCCAGATCCATACTATCCATGGCCCTTCCTGACGAAGTCTACCATTCCGTCATGAACCTGAAATCCTCAAAAGCCATGTGGGACACAATATGTGTTCAGTATGAAGGAACGTCTGAAGTCCAGGATTCAAGAAAGATCAACCTGGTAAGACAATACGAAAGTTTCATCTCTGGTAAGAATGAAACTCTCTCTGAAGTACATCAACGTTTTAACTGCTTAATTATAGATCTAAAAACGGTTGGTAAGGAATATTCAAACTTTGAAGTACTGACAAAGTTTTTAGAATGTTTACCTGAAAGCTGGGACAATATTATTCCATGTGTCTCAAGCTGTCAAAAGATCTAAGATCAATGACACTTGCTACCTTATATGGCACATTGCTGAATCATGAGCAATCTAGCCATCTTAAGAAGAATCTTGTAAAAGATTCCAAAAGCACCCCTGTTGCTTTAATCTCAGAGGAACCTTCTACTCAGCGACCCGTGGTCACTATCACTGAGTTAGAAAGTAACTCTGAAAGGTCATCAGATTCTGATTCTTCAGATGATGAATCCTTGGCTCTCCTAACTAAAAAGTTCAGGAGATTCGCCAAGAAGAAAATGTTTAGAAAGAACAAAACTCTTTCTATAGCTGACAAGCCTAAGTCATCAGCTTTTGTTGATAAGGCTACTGCTACTTGTTTCAACTGCGAAAAGACAGGTCATTTCGCTAACGAGTGCAGGTCAAAGAAAATCATGAGACCTTCAGCTTTTACAAAGAAATCCTTTGTTCCAAGGAATAAAGACGACAAATACTTAAAGCTGAAGGAGAAGTATGCAAAGCTGAAAAGCTTTAAGAAGAAAGGAAAAGGCCTGATGGCTGACTATGATTGGGCTGCTTCTGATGAAGAAGCCTCATCATCTGATTCTGAAGATGATGAAGCAAATCAATGTCTCATGGCCAAGATTGAATAAGAGGAAGAAAGTTCAGACATTCCCTCCACTTCAACATCTGCCATTCAGGTATCACCTTCCTTCTTTACCAATATTGTAAATATTGATGAAGCTGATAGTCTCCGTAAAATCGAACTACTGACTAGAAGTTTATACGAAGCCATGAACGGCAAAGCTGTGGTTGAAAACCAAAATCTTGATCTCGCTGAAAAGCTTAAAAATTGCCACCTTCAAATAGAAAAGCTTTCTAAATTTGAAGAAGATTTTAAAGATCAAGTCCATTTAAATCAGCTAGTCAAAATCGAACGAGCGGAAGCTATCGCTGCATTAAAAGCTGAACAAGCTACTGTTGAAGGATGGTGTAATTCTTCAACAAAGATCACTGAGATAATTAAGGCTCAGATTCCTCTGAGTGATAAACGTGGTCTGGGTTATAAATATGATACTCCAATACCAACCACTGAACGTTCAATGCTTAAATTTGGAACGTTCGTATCCTCAATAGCTGACACTTCTTCATCTCAGTGCTCCTCGTCGATTACACCAATCCCTGAGGAAACTCCTACCTCAAAAGGTAAGGAGAAAATGGTTTATTCAAAACCTACCTCTGTCTCTAAAGACAAAGGTAAAGGAATTGTAATTTATCAAAATCCTCAGAAGGGTACTTTAGTACCTAAGCTGAATGCTTCCAAAGCCTTAGTGATTCATTCATCTGGTTCTAGAAATCAGACCTCTGGATCAGTTCAGCGACCTACTCCTAGACTCAGAGTAGATGTCCTTGGTAAGAAATCTGAAGAACTGAATGTTCGTCCTATTTCAAAAACCAATAGTGTACTTGGTGCTGGCACTTCTAATTCCAAATTAAAAGCTCAGCACTCAAGTGGTCCTAGAACTAATTTTAGTTATAGGAAATGTTATCACTGTGGACTTACCGATCATATTGCAAGTAAGTGTCCCACAACCACCAAAGCTGATAAGATAGCTAAGGTGAAGATAGCACCCAAGAAGACCAAACCAGTTGCAAGTCAGGTCAAGGTGACTCCTACCTCTGAGGTCAAGAAATTGACCAAAGTGAAGAAAGACAAAGCTGAATCTTCAAATGCTGCGAAGACTGCTGAACCCATTCCAACCTCTTCCACTGACAAACACGTATACATGACGAAGTGGGTACCCAAGCAAAACTAATCTTCCTTTGTATTGCAGGTTAAAAAGGGTATCTGGTATCTCGATAGCGGATGCTCTAGACACATGACTGGAAAGAAAAGCCTGCTCGCTGAATACAAGGAAGAGAAGGGTCCCTCTGTGACTTTCGGTGGAAATGGAAAAGGACACACCCGAGGGTATGGTGTACTTTCAAATGGTACAACATCCTTCAGAAGAGTCGCATATGTTGAAGGGCTGAAGCATAATCTTCTGAGCATCAGTCAGCTTTGCGACATGGATAACAAAGTGATTTTCACCAAGGAATCCTGCTTTGTCTCTGACAAAAAGGAGAAGATAGCTCTCAGCGGTTATCGTTTGGAAAATGTTTACGTTATAAACATGGACTCAACAACCACTGAGAACTCCTGTTTCTTCTCAAAGGCATCTTCTGATGTCAACTGGCTATGGCACAAGAGGCTCTCACATCTCAACTTCAAGACACTGAACACTCTTTCATCCAAAGAGTTAGTCACTGGTCTACCTCAACATTCATACGCCAAAGAATCCTTATGTTCAGCGTGTGAAAAGGGGAAGCAGACCAAGGCAAGCTTTAAGTCCAAGCAAGTTTCCTCAGTGTCATCTCCTCTTCAACTACTCCATATGGATTTGTTTGGCCCCGTTAACAAACAATCCATCGCTGGAAAGAAATATACGCTGGTCATAGTTGATGAATTCTCTCGTTACACATGGGTAATGTTTCTCCGTTCTAAGAATGACACCCCTGAAGAACTCATCACCTTTGTTCGGAAGATGGAAACTCTGAACAATATGACTGTTCGCTCAATAAGGAGTGATCATGGAACTGAATTCAAAAACAGTTCTCTTGATTCCTTCCTTGAAAGCAAGGGTATTTCTCACAACTTTTCGTCAGTGAGAACACCACAACAAAACGGAGTCGCTGAAAGAAGAAATAGAACAATTATTGAAGCTGCACGTTCAATGCTCAGCGATTCTCACCTGCCTACTCAGTTTTGGGCAGAAGCTGTCAACACGGCTTGTTTTACGCAAAACAGGTCGCTGATAGTCAAAAGATTAAAAAAGACAGCCTATGAACTTTTTCATGGGAGAAAGCCTTCAATCATCTTTCTTCACATCTTTGGTTGTCAGTGTTTCATACTGAACAACAGATATGCCCTTGGAAAGTTTGATCCTAAGGCTGATGATGGAATCTTTCTTGGATACTCCTCAGTTTCCAAAGCCTTCAGAGTCTTCAACCGAAGAAGACAAACTGTAGAAGAAACTATTTACGTCACGTTTGACGAATCCCGTTCAGCGAACTCTAAACCGAACGCTGATACAGAAGAACTGAATCAATGGATGTTTTCTCATCTTTGTGATTCAGAAGATGTTCCCACTACTCATACTCATACAACTGAAAATGATGGTCCTACTATCATTCCCAATATGCAGAATAGTGAAGCTGAAACATCTTGGGTCTCAGCTGTTCCTATAAACACTATACCCGCAGTTGATCCAAATGTCTCAGAAATTCCATCTATTTCTCAGCAATCAGTGAATGAAGTGACAAATGCAAGCATTCCTCTCTTAGCTGATTATCCAGAAGTAGCTGAAGCCTCATCTTCAGTTTCTCCAGTTCAGACTGAGTCAGCGACGCATGCTCCGGCTCAGCGATGGACTGTAAATCACCCAATCGATCAAATTCTTGGTGATCCCAACGCTGGTATTCAGACTCGTAGAAGTGCAGGTAATATTTGTTTATTTGTTAACTTTATTTCTCTAACTGAACCAAAGAAAATAGATGATGCCCTCAGAGATCCAAACTGGGTCAGCGCTATGCAAGAAGAGCTGACTGAATTCGAAAAAAACAAAGTTTGGAAACTTGTTCGGAGACCAACTGACAAAACAGTGATAGGCACTAAGTGGGTCTATCGAAACAAGTTGGACGAACATGGTACTGTAACTCGCAACAAAGCTCGTCTTGTTGCTCAGGGATACAGACAAGAGGAAGGTATAGATTATGACGAAACCTTTGCTCCAGTAGCAAGACTTGAATCTATTCGTCTTTTCTTAGCATATGCTGTACACAAAAACTTCACTGTACATCAAATGGATGTTAAGTCAGCGTTTCTAAATGGAAAGCTGAATGAAGAAGTTTATGTGGAACAACCTCCAGGATTCTCAGATCCTAAGCGTCCAGGTTATGTTTATAAGCTGGATAAGGCACTTTATGGCTTGAAGCAAGCTCCTCGTGCATGGTATGACACTCTTTCTACTTATCTCCACCTTGAAAAATTTGAGAGAGGTAAGATTGACAAAACTTTGTTTTTTAGAAAAATAAAAGGTCATATCATTTTAGTTCAAATATATGTTGATGACATTATATTTGGTTCTACTAACCCTGAGCTTTGTACTCGTTTCGCTGATAGAATGAAAGATGAATATAAAATGAGTATGATGGGTGAACTAACATATTTCCTTGGTCTTCAGATTAAGCAAACTGAAAAAGGAACTTTTATAAATCAGGGAAAGTATGTTAAAGATATGCTGAAGAAATTCGACTTAACTGAAAGTTCAGCTATGAAAACCCCTATGGCACCACCGCTGATACTTGATAAGGACACAAAGGGTGTTCCTGTCAATGTCACGCTGTACCGTGGGATGATCGGCTCACTACTATATCTTACAGCTAGCCGACCCGATATTATGTTTGCAACATGTCTGTGCGCACGATATCAAGCTGAACCTAAGATATCCCATATGAAAGCTGTAAAGCGAATCTTTCGATATCTTAAGGGTACAGCGAATCTAGGTCTTTGGTATCCCAAAGATTCAGGATTCGATCTAACCGCCTATTCAGACAGTGATTTTGCAGGTTGCAAAATGAATAGGAAAAGCACCACAGGAGGATGTCAGCTCCTGGGTGGAAAGCTGGTAAGTTGGACAAGTAAGAAGCAAAACTCAGTGTCCACTTCCACAGCTGAAGCTGAGTATGTAGCCGCTGGAAGCTGCTGTTCTCAAGTCTTGTGGATGAGAAATCAACTACTAGACTATGATCTTCAGCTCTCCAAAATTCCAATCTATTGCGACAGCACAAGTGCCATCGCTATAGCAAACAATCCAGTGCTACACTCAAAGACAAAACACATAGAAATCAGATATCATTTTATCAGAGATCATGTGATGAATGGTGATATAGAACTTCATTTTATCCCAACTGATTATCAGTTAGCTGACTTGTTTACCAAACCTCTTGATGAGACAAGATTCAACTTTCTCATTAGCGAGCTTGGAATGCTGAACTTTGAAGGATAAATCTTCAGCGGTTCACATTTAATCAGCGATAGTTTATACATTCTTGTATAGGCTCTGGATAAAATAAACTTGTACAATCCATTTCATCATCTTCTCTCTGAATAAATTGGGTTAAACTGATATCAAGGTATGTTTTCTCTGACAAAACGCATGAAAATGCAAGATTTCAAATTCTTTCATCGCTGAATATCTCTTCCTTAACAGCGATATTTTGAAATTTCTTAAAACCCTCACTGATATTTCTATTCAGTGCTTCATATTTTCCAAAGAGTCCCTGAGTTTTTTCTTTCAAAACCTCAGAGACAACGAAAGAATGTGAAAGGACAGTTGTGACGTCATTGCAACAGATAACACCAGGCACGCTCTTTCTCTGACACACGTTTGCACGTTTCGTTGTCTATCCAATCAAATGCAAACACGTGTCCGTGTCATGATGAAAAACTTTCCCGCTCAAGTTTTTCTCTCTCTACTCTCTTCCTATATAAACACTCTCAAAGTTTATATTTGTCTTTTACGCGAATCAATCTTTCTCCGCAAGAAAAGAACACTGTTGCATTTTGTGCTCTCAATCTTCAAGAACTGTTCATCATCTTCTTCTTCGAACTCAAGGTTAATATGTTCTTATCTATTATCAAATGCGAATAACTTGTTTTCGATCTTATCATTGTTTTACACAAGATCAAACAAAAGAACTCAAAAATAAAATCATTTTCTTTCATGGTTTTATAAACACAACCATTTCATGGTTGTTCTTCAAGTTTTAAATCTAAAATCTTAAACTTGTTTTTCTTTCGTATCCAGTTTTTAAGAAACTAGAATACAAGGCTTATGGGTGTTATATTCGTTTTTTTTTTAAAAAAAACAAGAAAAACCCTAATCTTCATTAAGACATTTTTTTTGTCTGAATGAAATGGACAATATTCGAAAAATCTTAATGGAAATTTTCTTTCCACATTAAGATATTTCTTATCTGTTAACATCTTTGGTTGAACTGATAATACAGTGAAATGGCAACTTCAAAGCTGAATGTTACCGCTGAGTCCATCTCCGCTGATTCTGAGGAACTGGAAATCACCAAAGCTCCTCAGGTTAAGTTTGAGCTG
Source organism: Saussurea involucrata (assembly GCA_033807775.1). Lineage (NCBI taxonomy): Eukaryota > Viridiplantae > Streptophyta > Magnoliopsida > Asterales > Asteraceae > Saussurea > Saussurea involucrata. The sequence goes on from CM066315.1 coordinate 35,849,856, forward strand.
GATCAACTAGACTGGACAAAGGCAAACAACCTCTCGGCGCTTCTCGAGTTTCCTCCTCGGAAGCAAGTATCCCATCTAGACGATGCTGTAAATTTTTTGAAGAATAGCCCCATCTACACAGCACTGACAATCACACCTCCTGCCAGTCAGCGTCTATTATCCCAATTCTGGTACTCTGCCAGACACACCGACCTACCCTCAGCCAAAGATCCATCTAAAACCATCGACTGCATACTCAGCGATACTGAGTATGGCACCATCAAGATAACCCCCGCAATAATCCGCAAAGCTCTGAAATTCCCTAACGCTACCTCAGAAAATCCTTTCATTCCATTTCCTGACCACAAGAAGCACGCTGACAGGGAAGAAATCATTGCTTTCCTTGATGCGATGGGTTACATCTGGGAGACTGGAAGAGACAAGCTACCTGAGAAGAAGCTGACGCTGATAAAGAAATCCAAGATGCCCAGCGAGATGAACTTCATCTTCGCTCACCTGATCAGCTGCATGACAGCGAAATCCGGATCTTCTGATCAAGCCGCTCAACCTCAGCAGGCCATGGGTTACGCACTGCTGAAAGGTCTCAACATTGACTGGGCCTCCATCATCTATGAAGACCTCATTCAACGTGTTGATTCTGCCGCTGACCGACCAGCATGGGTTCCTTACCCACGATTCATCAGCGCCATATTTCAATATGGCCTGAAGGACAGCTATCCTGAAGAGGGTGATCTGAAACTCTCTCAGATTGGCCCTAAAGTTCTCGACTTCAAGCCTGTCGCCAACGAGGTACGTCTCTCTACCCTTCTCACTCTACTTAATTCTCCGCTTTCTGTGGCTCCTTCAGCGACAATACCCCTCGCTGATTCCCAGGCCACAAAATCCTTTCCTTCTAAGAAAAGGAAACAATCTCTTACCCCTCTTGATTCCAAAAGGATCAAGAAAACCAAGGAGCAACCCCAGCAACTCCATGCTGAAGACTCCTCAGCTCATTCTGAAGAGCTGAAGGAAAGTTCCGTGGTACGCTCTGCCACGCCAATTCAAGCCATCCCTTCTAAACCTACTTCAGCGTCCTTAAACGCTGAGGTTAGAACTTTGGAATCTACCCAACCTTCTTCAGTCTCTCAAAAGACTGATGAAGTACTTCTCAGCGAATCCAACGCTGAACTTGCAACCCAACCCCAATTCTTATCCTTCGCTCCTCCCTCTATTTCTTTGGACACTCCTCCAGTTAAAGCTGGAGATGCCATCATTCAAGAAGCCGTTGAAGCTTCTCAGCGAATGACGAAGAAAGGACCTGCAGAGATCTCCATCCCTCACGGAACTTTTGAGGGAGATATGGAACACTATGGAGGGACTCGAAACTTTGATGAGTTCGTCAACGCTCCTGTAGGTACAGATCCCACCTTAAACACTGTAACTAAACCTGAAACTTCTGAGCTTTCCTTTGTTCACAAGTACTTATATGTTACAGGTCCTTATTTGGGAGACATCAACCAGTCTCTGAAGTCCATGGAGATGAAACTTACAGATCTCACCACCGGTCTATCAAATAACTCTACAGCTGTAACAAACGCTGGAGAGAATCTGACGAAGCTGACTACTGTGGTGGAAAAGAAGGCCTCCTCTGATGACATCAAAGACCTTGATAAAACTCTCGCCGACTTTGCCAAAGTGCTCTCCGACATCTACACTGACTACACCAACCTCAAATCATCAGTTTCCACCATTTCCAGCGAGGTTACAACGCTGAAGAAATCGGTTGGTACACTCGAAGGTGATATGTCAGTGGTCAAGACCGACTTGGGCTCAGTGAAGACCGATCTTAGTTCTGTCAAGACAATGATCGAGACGCTGGTGAACAAGGCAAACAATCCAGCTCCTGCTCCGGCCCCTGCACCTATTTTGGACTCATTCACCGCAGAGGATCGCCAAGAGCTGAAGAAAATCACGCCTGCTATTTCTGGCCTAGAAGACAGAATAGCTAAGCTTGAAGGTTGTGTGAAAGTCTCTGGCCCAGAAGACAGAGACAACACCAATGCTGAGTCTACCCATTCCTCCCCCGCCCATCATGAGAAAGAGGGGGAGAAGAGCGCTGAACAGGAGAAGAGCGCTGAAGATCAAAATAAGAGCGCTGAAGACCTTTCCCATGATGAATCTATCAGGGGAGAGGGTAATGAAGATCGGATTACTGGACCTCAGGGAGATGAAAACCCTGAGGGAACCGAGAACCTCGCCTCTGTATCTGAGGGGGAGCAACTCGAAGAAGATGCTGAGGAATCCGAAGCAGAAGAAGACGAAGACATCGACATCCCTGAAGCTGAACCATCCTCCTCTCCAAGGAACGATGATGATGATGATGAAGATGACGATGATTTCTTTGTTGTCAAACCTGCTCCTCGAACCAAAGCTCTTAAAGGTATTTCAATAAAAGAACCTTCAGGGGAGAAGACAAAGACAAAGCACTCAGCCTCTGGCGCTGAGAAAAGCAAAGACAAAGGCATCGCTGAAGATGATAATCTGGCGATCCTACTTGCAAAGCCGATTTTTCAGGTACACTAAACTTATTTTTCCTTCCGTGATCATCTCTGAAAAATCAGTTATCCATTCCACAAACACCATACACATCCACATTTTTTTCTATCTTTTCTACCCAAGTTCTTCTACCCAGTTCTTATTTGTAAGATCGTTGCGTTTCAGCTAGTCCTCTCCCCTGTTTGAGGATATCGCTGAAAGATCTTCTATTGCGACTTCACCAATAATTCCAGCTACCGCTGAAGACATACTCCCAGTCTTAGATTTAATCTCTGAGACTGATGAATCAGAAGAACAACCTCTCTCGCACAGAAACAGACCTTCCTCAGTTTCTCAAAAGCTGAGTGAAGAAGATCAAAAGAGGAGAGAAGAAATGATAAAGCGATTCGAGGATCAGCGAATCATCCTAAGGCGCGATCAACTACCTTCAGTTCCTCCTAAGTTCAAAATTTCAAAAGCTGAATACCAGGATCATCTCAGAGCTGAACGCCTCATCGCTGAAAGGAAGGAAGCTGAAGATAAAGACAGAGAATACGCCATCAAGCTCACTCAAGAATCTGTCAAAGACCCCAAGCTGAAGCGTATTCCCATTCAAATCCAACGAAAGCTATGGGAACAAGCCCGGAAGATCGTGGAAAAGAAAGCTGAAGTTTCTCAGACCACCCTGATCTGGTGTAAAGAGAAAATCCACTTCAGATATCGTCCAGCGAAGATCAACAAGGTATTCATCTCTGGAAGAACCTCCATCGGAGTACCTATTGTTGACATCAAACTGTTCAGAGAAGATGGCTCATCTGAAACCTTTCGTGCTGACACTGTAAAAAGGTATGGTCTCTCTGAATGGCTGGAGATGAGGTTAGCTATCCAACCATCAAAATCTAAGTACAAGGATCATTTCGAAAAGCTGATAAACAGACAGATCGATTTGATATCTTCTTGTGTGGATATTCCTCCTGTTCCTGATCTAAAGCCGAAAAGAAAAAGGGGCTCACCAAAGAAGAAACGTCAAGATTCAAACTCAGGTCCTGTCATACGAAATGAAACTGGAATTGGTTTCTCTCGCGCTGAAGTACTTGGTCCTGATCCTGATCTATCTGCCCTTGACATCTCTTTGCCACCATGTGAACTTTTCGTCCCTGGTAAAGTCATCAGTAATCCTTATGGAATATTCTTTCTTGACTACGACGGACGTAAATGCTTTCAACGGATCGCTGAGCTTCCAATCACTCCAATCGAACAGCTCAGAGATCTCATCTACTGGTGCGACTTCAGAAAAGACATTCAGGCACGACACCTAAAACCCTTGATTTTTGAAGCTGCTCTGAAGCTAAAGAATAAAGGAGAAAAGGTTCCTGACTGGATGATTCCAACTGAAAAGACAACCCTTGATGAACTTCTCATTAAGGAAGAACCCTTTGAAGGCTGACAACAATCACCATTTTCTCTATTGTATCAGTCATCCTTCAGTACTTGTAATTTATTTCGCTTGTACTTATAATCTTTCTTATTCATATTGTAACCTGATTCAAAGATTTAAAGAAAGATTTCAGCGAATGTACTTTACTCCATCAGTACTGAAAAGATCCCAGAAAACAGTAAAAGGGACAAATATTTTATGAGTTCTTTTTATCCTTATGTTTTCATTAAATAGCAATTTTCTTTGTTGCTATGTCATAATCAAATAGGGGGAGATTGTTGATCCAAACCCTCAGTGATTTGATAATGACCCTATCTTAAATACTTAGTGAAAATTGTAAGTAAACAATATGTATCAGAGTTTCACTATCGCTGATAAGTACTAAGATCTTACAGTACTGCTGATAGGAACTCTCGCACTTTTAGATTAAACATTCAGCGAACACTGTTCACCATATCGCTGAGTCTGTTCAGTCCTTATGGTGATCGCTGATAAGTTAGTTGTTTACTTATGATCCCCGAAGACAAGATTCACGTCAACAAAGGTTCTACGCTGAAGTCGAAGATCAAGCTCAAGAACCAGCGACAAGTCTCCTAATGAACTGATGCGGATCAGCGAAGACTCAGATTTGTCCACTCAACGTGAAGTATCAAGTACAAGACTTCAGCTATCGCTGAACTTTATCATTCGCTGAATAGTAAATGATAATCGTTGAATCAACGAAAGCTGATCATGAAGTCCTCCGTACAAAGTACTTTTGTCTTAACCTCCCTTGCACGCCACCGTACGAAATGTCAGAAAAGAACCTCCGAAAATCTGAAATCGTACAACCACTCTGATACTACACTGTTCATTCATGCGGCTACTAAAGTTGTCAACAAAGGTCAATGACATGCAACCAATCCGCTGATGACACGTGTAAAGTGTATACTGAATTGCATTAAATGCATGCAGTATATAAAGAGATGAACTCACTTCATTTGAAATAACTTGCTAACTCTGGACAAGTTCAAATCTCTCTCAAGATAGGATTTTATTAGTAATCTCCATATCTTTCTTAGTGCAAGAAACCTTAGTGTTCCAACTTGTTTAGATTTAGGTTTATCCTTAATCTTGTTTCCGCAACAAGCTGTAAATTGTTAATGATTTATCAATAAACAATTTAGAAAAGTAAAATAGTGTGTTTGTATTCAACCCCCCCCCCCTTCTACAAACTTGTTTAAGCCTTTCGGGACCAACAGTCCATAAAGCATTGGTTGCATGCATTTGACTTTATCCAAGTCATGTTTTTTGTCGTATTGTAAACAGTGGATCAGATAAAGATTTGTATGGAGATAGACAAAAACATGCGTGTTTTTGTACCTTTGTACTATTTATGCAAGATGATAAGACAAACAAATCTTGTAGAACAAGACTCTTGATCAGCTATCATTGAGGAGCATCTTCAACTATCGCTAAGGAAGGGCTTCAGCTATCACTGAGTCTTGAACTTGATTGTCACACTTTGTAGACTTGTCTAGGTTTCATTGAATACCGGTTCAGATCATGAGTAGACTTGTCTATATCATCAGCTTTGGTCTTCGATTTTAACAGAGAGTTTCTTTCAGCGTGAGGCTTGTCTTAAGGTATTACTTACAAAATTGTTTACATGGGAAGCATTCAGTGATCACTGAACAGGCTCAGTGTCTGATCGTTGAAGCTGAAACTATTAGACTACAACAGTTGAAGTAGTTTTTAGTAAGTATAAGAATAATCATCAAATCACTAAGAGTTTGGATCAACATGAAATTTAGGCCAAAATCACATTTTAGAAAGCTATGGACCAATATGTAATTTATGAAAACTTAAAACAATTTTTAAATCAGAAGGGTTTAATTATTACTAAATCAGACCATCTATTTTCAATTGTTACTACTACCTACCTATCTTTTCTTATCCTAAGATACGTAACACTAGTTAGTAAATAAACATAATGAGTTTATGAATTTAAATTATTCATTTGTCATATATAAATATTTTATATTTTAAAAAAACATTTTATAATAATGACATCAAAATCATATTAAAACTATGCATGTAAAATATACGTCATACATTGAAACACAGTGCACATACACATACACATACATACATACATACATACATATATAATGTGTATTATATATAGAAGCATATGTAGCTGATCAATACACGTAATATACTAATATTTGACATTATACATAGACCCTTGCAGCATATATTGTTCCTTGCTAAAAATAGGGCTTTAACTTCTTTTTGAGATTGAATTGACGTCTGAGTTTATGATCCCACACACATACTAAATATAGTGTTTTCCTGCACAACTTAGTTGATATATCAAAATACTTTTATCATGTTAATTTTTTTTAAATACATAACATACAACATGCAAATCATGTTAGAAAAAAGGTTTGGATATGATCAAATGCCGAATAAAAAGGTTCACCCCTATTTTTTCAGGCTTAAAACCGATTAAGAATCGACCAGGTTCCTAGAATGACAAAATATTTTAACCATGTTGATCCAGGGTATCCGAAATCAAAAGGCTTAACCAAAGAATTGGTCTTAAACATCTCATTGTGTATATTTGTTTTACATAATGATTTTCTTTCCCTTGAATTAACTTACATTCTCATTAATAACTTAGTAACTACATCTTTTATAAAGTGTAACGACCCGGTTTCCAAACATACACCAAATAACATATATTGCATAACAGCGTTTCATTACAAAGGATACATCATATAACATTTACGGTCCCTTAGTCTTTATAACCATGATAAGTATTTCATTACAAACTTTTTGCTACTAAATAACAAAGTTATATCTACAAACACGTCATGGTCTTCAAAAACATAAGTCTTCCAAAAGCTAGTCACGAATTATCCTTCTTACTTGCTCTTACTTGATCCACGACCTGGAATACATATTTTTAAAACAAAAATGAGGGTTAGACCTAGTGGTCTAAGTGAAAAAATCCCTGTCAGTTTAAAATCATTTAAACAGACCCCACATACGTAACACACTTTTAATACCAATTATGACTCGTATGCATTGTGTACTTTCCTGTCTCATTCTCCTTGGCCATATTAATTGGTTGAGAGCAAACTAATCATTTTACTCCGCTGCACTAATATGCAGCCAACTCCGTTGTCCCTCCGTACAGCCAACTCCACCGGTCCTAAGCCCGGCCAACTTGCACTCGTGTAGTGTAATACTCATATAAATATAATATACATCTCAATATATCATACTTCATATATATGCACATTATTACACTATTTATCACATTCTCATTCCACGTATATGTATTCCAGTTTGAAAACATTTTAAAGTAAAACTCACCTGTTTGCTTATCAAAACGCTTCCAAGCTTTTCTCAAAACGATTCAGCTTTCACCCTAAATTCACAGAATCTGAAACAATTAGATACAAATATCTCTTTACCGAATAGAACACATAAGACTTACTAGGACTAAGAACTTTTAGATAAATCTATCTAACTCTTATCCTCAAATGTTTCCCCCAAACCCAAACTTAAGTCGAGTCCACAATATTTCCAGTCCTCATCCATATCCTATCCACGAGTCGATAAAACACAAAGTCACCGGATACTCAAAAGTATCTGGAATCTCAAAAGTGACTGAACAGCTAAAGTTTTCGGATACTACAAAACTATCCGGACAACATAACTTTCCGGACAGCACATACAATCCGGACAACACAACTTTCCGAACAACATAAACAATCCGGACGACATCCGGAAACCAAAGCAATCCGGACACCATCCGGTATCTAATTTCATCCGGAAACCAAAGAAAAGAGAAACTTACCGGATAATAGACTCGTTCGGACACCATCAACCAAAAACTACCGGACACTATCATTTCGTCCGGAAACCTCTGTCTGTTACCAAGATTCTACCTAGAAATCGACTGAAATCATTACCAGTTATGACATCGCTTATTCTACTCCGATAGAAACCTTCTACTAGCAATTACAAACATAAAATGTAAAGGAACATACCTCAAAAATCACTTTCCAAGCAAACCAATTGAAGCCCTAGCCAAAAGACCCTTTCTTCTTCTTCTTCTTCTCTTCTCAAAAACACACACACACACTAAACTGATATTTTCTGTTTGAAAATATCTGGAATCAAAAAGCATATTTATATCCTAGACCCAATTTGCAATTAAGGCTTAAACTATACAAGAATGGCCAAAACACCCCTAAACTTATAAATTACCCAAACTTACCCTAAACATCCAATTTTAAAGTTAACTAATTTTAACGAAAAGAGAATTTAACTAACGAACTTACCCGGGGTATTACATCATCTCCCCCTTAAAAGAATTCCGTCCCGGAATTCTTTTAGGTGAAAAGGTGCGGGTACTTAGTTCTCATTTCTGATTCTGATTCCCAAGTAGCATCCTGCCCTTTATGACGTCGCCACTGAACTTTTACTTGCTTGATCTCCTTACCATTCCCAAAACTTTGACTTTAATTCAGCTTTTCATCAACCTGTATATCTGGTAGAGAAACTGCCTGATCTGGCGTAACCAAACACTTTCGAAAATTTGATACGTGAAAAGCGTTGTGGATTCTGCTTAACTCTGGCGTAAGATCTAACCTGTAGGTACTTCACCAATTCTTTCTGTGATTGCAAACGGTCCAATGTACCTTGGGCTCAGTTTACCTTGTTTCCCAAATCGAATGACTTCTTTCCAAGGTGATACTTTTAACATTACAAAATCTCCAACTTGGAATTCTAACGATTTTCGGCGTCGGTCAGCGTAGCTTTTCTGTCTGTCTTGAGCCACTTTTAACCATTCCTGAATCTGAGTAATCTTATCCGTGGTTAACTGAACTATATTTGGCCCTGCTAATTGTTTCTCTCCCACTTCGTTCCAACACAGAGGAGTTCGACATTTCCTACCATACAGAACTTCGAACGGTGCCGCTTGTATGCTGGAATGATAACTGTTATTATAGGCAAATTCAATCAATGGCAAATGCTTATCCCACGATCCCCCAAAATCCACAATACAGGCTCGTAACATATCTTCCAAAGTCTGAATCGTTCGTTCCCTCTGACCGTCAGTTTGAGGATGATACGCTGTACTTAGCTTTATTTGCGTCCCCATTTCTTTTTGAAAACTCCTCCAGAACCTTGAAGTAAAACGACTATCCCAATCAGAAATAATCGATATTGGAACTCCATGTCGAGTTACTATTTCATCGATGTACAATTTGGCTAGTCTTTCTAACGAATAGGTTTCTTTTATTGGCAAGAAGTGAGCAGACTTTGTCAACCTGTCAACGATCACCCAAATGGCATCAAATCCTTTCGGAGTCCTTGGTAACTTCACTATGAAATCTGTAGTAATTTGATCCCATTTCCACATAGGTATTTCTAAACATTGTAACTGACCAAAAGGCTTTTGATGTTCAATCTTTACTTTCTTACAAGTGGTACAACCTTCTACATACTGAGCAATATTTCTTTTCATTCCCGGCCACCAGTAATATTGTCGTAAATCTTTATACATCTTATTCGTACCTGGATGAATAGAGAAACGAGATTGATGAGCTTCATGAAGTACCCGATCACGTAAACCACCCAAACGAGGCACCCAAATTCTGTTTCCCAGACACAATAACCCACGATCATCTTTTACGAGTGATGCTGATATACCCACTAACCGTTCTGGTTTCAAGTGTTCTTCTTGAAAGGCTTCTACTTGACACTTCTTCAATTCGTCAAAGATGTTAGGTAGAAGTTCAGCTCGTAGTGCAATTGCCTTTATTGTTCCGCTTCTCTCTTGGCGACTCAGTGCATCAGCTACCACATTAGCCTTCCCCGGATGATAAAGAATTTCACAGTCGTAATCATTCACCAATTCTAACCATCTTCTTTGCCTCATATTTAATTCTCGTTGGTCGAAGAGATGTTGGAGACTCTTATGATCGGTATAAATTTGACATTTAGAGCCGTAAAAATAGTGTCTCCAAATCTTCAGCGCGAAAACAACTGCTGCAAGTTCCATGTCATGTGTAGGATACTGTCGTTCATGATCCTTCAGTTGACGAGAAGCATAAGCAATAACTTTCCCACGCTGCATTAATACACATCACAATCCTAGTTTGGAAACATCGCTGTAAACAACAAAGTCATTGGAACCTTCAGGTAGTGACAGTACTGGCGCGCTACAGAGTTTTTCTTTCAATATTCGGAATGCTTCATCCTGTTCTGCTTTCCATTCAAACTTTATATTCTTTCGGGTCAGTTTGGTTAGGGGCGTAGCGATACGAGAGAAATCTTGTATAAACTTTCGATAGTAGCCGGCTAAACCCAGAAAACTTCGTACTTCGGTTGGCGTTCTTGGCAGTTCCCACTTTTCAATTGCTTCTACTTTCATCGGATCTACTTGAATGCCTTTCTCAGAAACTACATGCCCAAGAAATTGAACTTCCCTAGCCAGAATTCACATTTAGAAAATTTAGCATACAACTGTTCCTTCTTCAACAACTCCAGAAGCAAGCGAAGATGTCGTGTGTGCTCTTCTTTAGATCGGGAATAGATAAGGATATCATCGATAAACACAATAACAAATTTATCGAGATATGGCTTACATACCCGATTCATTAAATCTATAAAGGCAGCTAGGGCGTTCGTCAGACCGAAGGGCATCACTAAGAATTCGTAATGACCATACCTTGTGCGAAAGGCAGTTTTCAGAACATCTTCTTTAACCTTCAGTTGGTGATAACCGGATCTTAGATCAATCTTGGAAAAATAGAAAGCTCCAACTAATTGATCGAAGATGTCATCAATTCTGGGAAGCGGATACTTATTCTTGATCGTGCGTTTATTCAGTTCCCGATAATCAATACACATTCTCATTGACCCATCTTTCTTTTTCACAAACAAGACTGGTGCACCCCACGGCGAAGTACTGGGTCTGATGAAGCCCTTATCAGATAGATCTTGCAATTGCATCATCATTTCTTTCATCTCTGGAGGTGCCAGACGATACGGTGCACGGGCAACAGGAGCGGCTCCAGGAATCAGATCTATACCAAACTCTACTTGTCTAACGGGCGGAAGACTAGGCAAATCTTCTGGGAAAACTTTCGGAAATTCACAAACAACAGGAATATCTTCCAACTTATTCTTTTCTAGCTTAGTATCTATCACATAAGCTAGATAACTCGAGCATCCTTTATTAACACACTTACGAGCTTTCATCATAGAGATAAGGCAAGACTGATGATTTCTACGATCACCATAAATCACTACCGGTCTCTTCTCAGGTAAGACAACATTAATCAACTTCTTATCACAAACTATACTAGCCTGATTCTCGGCTAACCAATCCATTTCCCACTACCACGTCAAACTCGATCAAAGCTATAGGAAATAACTGAATAGGTACTCCACACCCATCTATGTTTATAACACAACTATCAAATACCTCTTTAACCGGTACTTGATTATCATTTGCAATATCTACCATTAAAGCATGATCTAACACTTTAGGCTTTAAATGCATATAAGCAGCAAAAGAAGGAGACACAAACGATCGATTTGCACCAGAGTCAAATAACACTTTAGCACGTGTAGAGTTTATTAGGAATGTACCTGTAACCACATCAGGAGTTTCTTCTGTTTCTTGTGTTGTCATTTGGAAGGCTCGACCCCTTGCTCTTGGTAGCTCTGGCCTTTGCACTACTAGTCTAACACCTGTTGGTCTCACTGACGTACCACCTTGCTGTACTCTCTCCCGTGGACAATCAGACTGAATGTGATCAGGAGAATTGCATGAGAAACAAAATCGTGTTACCCGATAGTCTTTAGCAATATGACCGGTCTTTCCACACTTGTAACAAACTCGAGGATCAACTTGACAATTTCCTTGATGAATACGGTTGCATTTTGGACAAGGTCTTTCAGCTGGTCTGAAAGGTGGATGACTATCGAATCTCTGAAATCTGGACTTCTTTGGATCATATTGTGGTCATTCCCATTTTCTTTTCCCAGTACTTTTATCACTAGTATCTCTCCCTTTACCTCGTTCCACATTTTCTACTGCATCTACTGCGGCTGAGAAGGTATCTGGTCCCTTTGCAATCACCAGACTTCTGATTTCTGAATTTAACCCGAAGATAAACCTTTCCATCTTAAGTGCCTCCGTGGCAACGTAGTACTCAGCGAAACGAGACTTCTCCAGAAAACAAGCGGTATAATCCCGAACTGATAAACTTCCCTGTTGCAGGTTCATGAACTCTTCTTCCAGTTGTCTAACTGCTGCTTGAGGACAAAACTGTCTCTTGAAAGCTATAGTGAATTCTTCCCAAGAAAAAGTAGAATATACATCAGATCCTCTAGAGGTAATAAGAGCTTCCCACCAATATAACGCATCCGCCTTCAGCATTGCAGTTCCATATAGCACTCTATCTTCGTCGGCACATTTACTGGTTTTAAAGATAGCTTCTATCTCTTTTAGCCACCTCATAGCCTTCACTGGATCTCTTTCCCCTGAGTAGGTTGGAGGTTTGCAACTTAGAAACATCTTATAATCACACTTCCTTGGCACCGGTATGACAGTAGGTGTAATGGGCATCTCGTCTTCCAGATTAGGATCTGGTATTTCCGTTTCAGTATTACGAGTTCTGTCGAACATTGCTTGTATATTTGCTTGCAGTCTTCCCATTTCAGCCGTCAAATCGTTTCTTGTAACAAATTCGGTACCCCACGACTGAACTCTACCTCCTGTTCTGCCCCTACCTCGTTCTCCCCTTCTTCCTCTTGTCCCGACTGTTGGATTCGTTCGATTAGGATTTCCTTCTCCCTCTCTATTTGTACGTCGAGTACCACTTGCCATTCTGTTGATTTCAACAAGGTTAATATACACATAAACACATACCCCATATAATAAGGTATTCTAGTTCAAACATGTACCTGTAAGTTCACAATTACACTGGCCAGATGTAATTTGAAATTACCTTACATGATGTTCCTTCTACCTTTTATATTTAGCATCCCAAGGTTCTAAAATAATAGGGACATCCTACTTCACATGCAGTTTACGTCTAGGTGTGGATCCGAATACCTAAATCCCTTAAACTAGGGCTCTGATACCATCTGTAACGACCCGGTTCCCAAACATACATCAAATAACATATATTGCATAACAGCGTTTCATTACAAAGGATACATCATATAACATTTACGGTCCCTTAGTCTTTACAACCATGATAAGTATTTCATTACAAACTTTTTGCTACTAAATAACAAAGTTATATCTACAAACACGTCATGGTCTTCAAAAACATAAGTCTTCCAAAAGCTAGTCACAAATTATCCTTCTTACTTGCTCTTACTTGATCCACGACATGGAATACATATTTTTAAAACAAAAATGAGGGTTAGACCTAGTGGTCTAAGTGAGAAAATCCCTGTCAATTTAAAATCATTTAAACAGACCCCATATACGTAACACACTTTTAATACCAATTATGACTCGTATGCATTGTGTACTTTCCTGTCTCATTCTCCTTAGCCATATTAATTGGTTGCGAGCCAACTAATCATTTTACTCCGCTGCACTAATATGCAGCCAACTCCGCTGTCCCTCCGTACAGCCAACTCCACCGGTCCTAAGCCCGACCAACTTGCACTCGTGTAGTGTAATACTCATATAAATATAATATACATCTCAATATATCATACTTCATATATATTCACATTATTACACTATTTATCACATTCTCATTCCACATATATGTATTCCAGTTTGAAAACATTTTAAAGTAAAACTCACATGTTTGCTTATCAAAACGCTTCCAAGCTTTTCTCAAAACGATTCAGCTTTCACCCCAAATTCACAGAATCTGAAACAATTAGATACAAATATCTCTTTACCGAATAGAACACATAAGACTTACTAGGACTAAGAACTTTTAGATAAATCCATCTAACTCTTATCCTCAAATGTTTCCCCCAAACCCAAACTTAAGTCGAGTCCACAATATTTCCAGTCCTCATCCATATCCTATCCACGAGTCGATAAAACACAAAGTCACCGGATACTTAAAAGTATCTGGAATCTCAAAAGTGACCGAACAGCTAAAGTTTCCGGATACTACAAAACTATCCGGACAACATAACTTTCCGGACAGCACATACAATCCGGACAACACAACTTTCCGGACAACATAAACAATCCGGACGACATCCGGAAACCAAAGCAATCCGGACACCATCCGGTATCTAATTTCATCCGGAAACCAAAGAAAAGATAAACTTACCGGATAATAGACTCGTTTGGACACCATCAACCAAAAACTACCGGACACTATCATTTCGTCCGGAAACCTCTGTCTGTTACCAATATTCTACCTAGAAATCGACTGAAATCATTACCAGTTATGACATCGCTTATTCTACTCCGATAGAAACCTTCTACTAGCAATTACAAACATAAAACGTAAAGGAACATACCTCAAAAATCACTTTCCAAGCAAACCAATTGAAGCCCTAGCCAAAAGACCCTTTCTTCTTCTTCTTCTCTTCTTAAAAACACACACACACTAAACTGATATTTTCTGTTTGAAAATATCTGGAATCAAAAAGGATATTTATATCCTAGACCCAATTTGCAATTAAGGCTTAAACTATACAAGAATGGCCAAAACACCCCTAAACTTATAAATTACCCAAACTTACCCTAAACATCCAATTTTAAAGTTAACTAATTTTAACGAAAAGAGAATTTAACTAACGAACTTACCCGGGGTATTACATAAAGACAGGGTAATACCTAACCCTAAAAATTCATGTCAAAAGATGAGTTCTTAAAAACATTTCAATATATCTCATTTAGATCATCTTAAACCTCTATTTTACTTTAATCATGTTGTATTTTCAAGTTTATTAACTTAAGCATCTTCACATTACTTAACTTATGTTTACATTCATATACACTTGTGTCGGTAAGTGCTCTACACTATAATTCTTTCAAATTATGCTTTAAGTTTACACGACGACACTTGCAAATATTCACATAGTTATTTAACTCAATTATTCCAAACTTTTCTTTGAATTTTTCACCCATCAAGTCACTTTCATTTTGTTATTCTTGTTCGTCCACTATTTTGGAATTCCTAGACTAGAATGGTAATAAGTAGCATGAAATTAATACAACATTACTACTCATAAATAACATTTTGGTATTACATACTTACATATACACATATATGCATACATGAATACATAGTGCTTTGAACACGTACTCAGTTCTTCAGTTCTTTTATTTTTCAGGGTTCTCCTTGGATCTTTTCCCATGTATATCTATCTATACATATAATAAATAAGTAACTAGCATGCCACGTGTCGTCTTCTGGTGAGCCGATTACAGTATTTTCCCGCCTAAACATGTATCTGGACGCAGTTTACATTATAAGTTCAATTAGCACATTCACATTCACTCCTCCTTAAATCTCTCCTTAATTCAACTTTTTTAATTTATACGTTACATTTGATACCCTTATAATTAGGTATGTAGTTTACTTTTATTCCCTTATTTTTTTATTTTTCATTTTAGACTCTTATCATATAAACATAAATAATGTATATGAACTAAAATGCATTAAAAACATTTCTATTTTTTTTACAAATTATACCATTGTAATCGCTTCGTCAATACCTTCAAAATGAGCCCAATATTGAATATTTTTGGATTTAATTATATTATTAAGTATCATAAATATATACGAATTAATGTGTCGTGATTAGTATGGAATTTGTTGAAATTAGTATGAGATTTGATATAAATAATCACTAAATTGTCGTGATTTTCTCTTTGCAAATTCATATCAATTTTTACTTCAAAGTCGATTTTTTTCGACGAATTACAATTCTATCAAATTCCTATATGTCAACGAAACACCCTAGAATTATCATAAGAGATTTAATTATTTGGAAAAAAAATATCACTTATCAAGTGACTTTTGGATTATGACTTCGAACCTTTTTCAAAAATATAATATGCAAATATTTTAGTATAGTATATTTAACTATTTATACTTTCTTAATCATGATTATATTATTTCCTCTAATTTTTTTGACCAATTAACCATATTGACCTTTAATTTTATACATTTGATATGCGATTTAAAAGCTTATAAATATAAACATGAAACAAAATTATTTTTTCGAATTCTCGGCTTTAGATTTGAGATATTTCGCACTGCATCGCGCGCATGTACTTATCTAATATATATATATATATATATATATATATATATATATATTCTAAGTAGAAATTTCAATATTGAACATGAATGACCCGACCCATGAATGCCAAAATGACAAACTATTAACTTTTCCAGATTTCTTAAAATAAACATATATAATATATGAAATCCGTGTTTTATTTTATTTTTTTGATAATTAAATAATATTGATGGGTGTCGGCAAATTTATTTGTTTGATTGCTTGGAAGTCAAATAAGACGAAGTCAATATTTCATTTATAAGGAGGATATCTGGAGGTGGAGGGGGGTTGCATTGCATACATTCTTTGACATTGGAGTAGTCAACTTCACACATACATACAAATGTTTGATACTATCACTTCTCTCTATCTCTATGGCCTTCCCTTTCTTCATATATTTACTTAGTTAAATATAGTATTTGGATTTTTTTATATTTTATATCAATTTATTAATTGACTAGTGATTCAATATAGTCTTTGAGTTCAATTCTAAAAAAATCTTAATCTGGTTGAATCATTAAAGATCAAAACGACGGGATAAGCCCGTCAAGCTGATCAATTCGTTTGGATTGGACTGTCTTGGACTGGACCTCGACTAATTCTAACTCATCACTTCCTTTTTTTAATTTCATTATAATTGTATAACACTCTTTAATATATAAATTTTCTAGTTTAACTTGGTAAATTGGTATTATTCGGGCATTTGACCAAACTTCTCATATTTTTATTTAGGCCTTTGATCAAACTTTTTTCAAACTTAATTTGAACTTTTGACAGAGCTTTATTTTGTCTGAACGGTAGGAGCTTAATGGGCCTGTATAAGGGATAGGGCTTATTCGTTCAACTATAAAAAGATGTTCGGTTGTAGCTTATTCGCTCGGTTGACGACTTACTTAATCAATCGGTAAGCTATAAAACATTTAGTGTTTTACACTCAGTCATTTTAATTCCCCAAAAAGAGAAACGTTTCTCATCAGATTCTCCATCAAACCCGTGTTCAATGACATGCTCTTCTATCCATCTTCTCTATCGATTTCCTTTCCTATTGTATATCGATTTTCTGGGATCAAGATTCAGGTTCAAAACTCTGGTTTCAATATAGCTCAATTTTCTGGTTCGATTTATGGAACCCAGATTTGTTGTATATCAATTTTATGGTGCAAGACTTGATTTTAATTAATTCTCAATGTTGGTTTCCAAGATTCCATCCAGGGTTATAACAGTTCCATTACAGGTGCCTCCATCAAGAGATTGCAGAAAGAAAGAGGGACGGTGGAGAGGAGAGATAGAGGAAGGAGTTGAAATGAAAGGATTTAGGATTAAATTAAATAGTATATGAATTATATTTTTCTACATTTTGATGTTTAATTACGTGATTTTTATTTAAAAAAATATTTTAAATTGATATTTTTTTTATAATCATAAGTTATTTATTCAAAAAAAAATTATCTGTTAACATTTTTTATAATTATAAGTTAAAATATTTTAAATTGACATTTTTCATTCAAATATATAGTTTAGGGACTTAATCATTCAAAATGAGAAATTTAAAGGTCTTTTCGTTCAAAAAAATAGTTTAGGGACTTTAACCATTCAAAATTGAATAATTCATTGCATTTTTTTAAACTTTTCACTATTAAATATTAATACAATATAATTTAATTTTGAAAGCAGCAAAACACAATTATGTTGCAAAATACAAATTGAAGAAAAGCGAGTTGTTGTTATCATAATAAATACAGAAAATGGTCTAATTTTTTCAACAAAATACTAGAGTAACAAACTAACAATGGCTAAAAATGTCAACAACATTATCACAAGCTTTCATTAAGCATTTAAGCTCCATGTCAAAGTTTATAACAAATATAATTAACCATAAGAATGATGCTTGTGCCGATCCTTATCCCGTGAAGCATATGATGACCCATGGTACTCCCGATCTGAACACACATACGCACACACACTAATTGTCAGTTTTGCTGCTGCTATTATTATTATATGTACAATAATAAAGAAAAACGGAAATGAAAATCAATCATATACCTCGGGAAGAATGGTGTTTCGCTTTTTCAACATGTCCTGCAATCAACAAATATCCAAAATATGAATGCTATTTCAATCTAGATTAAACCGTCTATGAGAATTACTTATTTGTCCAGTATCATCTCGATATTTGATTAGTCCCACAAATCAAGTACATTGTCATTATAATTGAAGGGTATTTCAGACATTCAACATCTCTTAAAGTAGTTGTTTGGTTAAAGTTTCTTTCATGTTAAAAAGGTAAATTATTCAACAAATGGATCGTTTGATGGAACAAACTAACCTGAGTCCTTTGCTCTGTCCTTTGACCGATGGCTCCTATCTTTGACTTTTTCATCTCGCTCCCTTTCTCTTTCTCGTTCACGTTCCCGAGGCTTATTATGTCTTTCCCTTGCGCCCCCGGTGGTATCTGCTCTATGCTGCTCAGCCTTGCTTTTTGAAACAGCTTCCTCTTTAAGCTCTCCTCCCTCAACGGGATTGGTCCGAGTATCATCATCACTCTTTGTTGAATCTTTCAACTTACCAATTGCTGGTGCAGCTTTTATCACTGCAACATCAGGAGACACATTGCTTGTATTTGCATCATCGCTACCAATTGGTGCCCCACTTGATGGACCTTCGTGAAACACATCAATCATATTTCAACTAAAACTCTTGCTAAACAAATATATATATATATATATATATATATAGAGAGAGAGAGAGAGCGAGAGAGGGAGGGAGAGGGAGGTTCAGGGGAAAACCTCAAAAAAATGGAAAACTGAAAAACACCCCGGTAGGCCTTCATATGGACGGTATGCACTTGTGCATGCAAGTAAATTAAGATGTTTTTTATTTGTATGCATGTGTGCATGTTACAAATTACTTGGATGCACAAGTGCATACCGTCTAGATGAAGGGGGTGTTTGTCAGTTTTCTATTTTTTATAGGTTTTCCCATGAACCTGACCCTATATATATACACATATAAATATAACAGTAACACATGGGAGAGAATAAGAATAAAAAATGGATAGACCTTAGGAAGAGGTTGGGATGGTGAATCCCATGACCTATTAGACATTGTAAAGGAACCACCTTCCTTGCAAACAGGAATATATTGTGCCTTTGGTAGAGTGTACAAGTGAGCTAAAACTCTACAAACTTCGTCTATGCCCGTTTTGTCGGCATCAAATGCCTTCCACCATGGAGGGTTTTCCGGCAAGGGAACACTGAATCGGCGAGCATCAGCATATACAACTCCACAAGCCACAACCGCACTCTTGAACCGCACACATAAAGTAGTGCGCAAGCTGTTCATAACAAAAATATAAAATTACACAATGAGAATTACTTGAAGATAAAAACATGTAAAAAGAATATAAGAATTACTGTAATAAAGGGACCAAATTTCATACCTATCATTTGCAAGATTCCAAGCTTCTTGTCTCAACTCCGGGGGGGGGGGGGGGGGGGTCTCAAGAGTGGCAAGATAATTTGATATGAACTTATGAGGATGTTCAACGTGGCATATGAAACCCATCTCCTTCAATAAATGTCGCTCCGATCTTATCAGATCCATTTTCAATTCTGAATATTTCTGTCAAAAAAGCATAAAACTTGCTTTAAATGGAAAAGAAACAGCCTTCAACTATATTTATTTCTAAGATAGAATTGATTAGATGGATACCTTTGAGAAGGAATCCAAATGCTCTATCGGTAGGTTCTCCCTTCTGCATTCCATTCTGTGGAAAACATTAAGAACGTGCCTAGCTCTCCTGGGGTTTTCCTCAAGTTTTGATGCAAGCCATACACAGCTCGCAACAACTCTCTATCAATAAGACACAAGAGCCAACATGTCACAAGTTTGTATAAACAAGTTTGTATCATATTGGACTTGAGAAATCAAACTGTAAACTTTATGGGAGCCAAACCTTGACGTTGAAACGAACAAATGACTTCTTGCAGTAGAACCGATGGAATAGAACCTGACCAGTAGCCATTACTTGTTGTGGTCTGTGTGGTGTATAGTTAAGAGAATTTACTATCCATTATTCAAGAAGAAGAAAAAAAGATAACATAAAGATTAGCACAAGGATACAACTTAAGTAAAATGCCACTCTCTTGGATAAGATCACAACCATATATTCTAAGTGTCATTTCAGTGGCTTCATCTATTCCATCTTTTCTAGAAGGCGTGTCCTGAAGTTGTTCATCCGTTAGATAGAACGTGTCAATAGCTTTGTAAATCATGGTTCACGGGGACTACACTGTCACAAGAAACAAACCAGTGTACAATATCATTAGTATTATTAACAAAACATATTACAATAGCAAACAACAAATATACAAGTGTAAACGACTATGCCAAGATTTAACATTCAAAATGAAAATTTGCCAAAACCATTAAGTCCTATAGATACTAAAACCACCATACATGACATACGGTTTCCCAAATGATAAAACCAAAATAGCCATTCCTTGTGTGTTCTTGAAACCCAAACCCAACCAAGTTTACCCATTATATCTCACTCGGATGGAGGGTCTTGAAGGATGCGAGAAAAGAGATATGGACAAAACCGGCATATTGTGACATTTGCTCGACAAATACCAAAACCTACGAATGTCACATAAAGATGATCCTCTAAATCAACTATGGGATTCATCATTTATTATAAAATATGATTCTTGTAACATTCTAGAGGGCTAAGAAGTCCAGAAGTCGATTGGCTATCATCAAGAGATTGAGACCAAGTTTCCTAGTCGTGTTTGTATCCGAAGTTGTTAAAGACTCAAGGCGCACTTAGGCGCAAAGAGGTTTCGGGGCCTAGGCGCGAGGCGTAAGCGTGAGGCGCGGGCCTCATGAATGCGAGACACATATTATCAAAATGTGTGTATATACATATAAACACACACACAGTTACACAACTCAAATATGCAGCAAGTAGAAGCCTCCAATGCAACAACCAACAATACTTCGATAAAGGCAATAGGGAGAAGGGTTTAAAGCGTGAGTTGTGAGGGAGAAGTTTTAAGGTCAGGGTTATTATGGTTTGACTTATGTCATCTATTTAATAAATCTTCTTAAAGAGTTTGGAGATGAGAAAACTTATTTAACATTAGGGTTTGACTAGGTATTTAATAACTCTTTATGAGGTGCGCCTAGGCCCACAAGGCGCCACAGCCAAGGCGCAGCCGCGCATGGCCTTAGTGAGCCTCATGAATACGCTGAGCCTGGACTTTAAAAAAGCGCAAGACCTTGAGCCTTATGAGCCTCAGAGCCTACAAGCCTCAGGCACGCTTTTAACAACTATGTTTGTATCATGTTTTTAATCACTATTTCGACCAGGATAGTCGATTAGAGATTATCCACGTAATGGCCATAAAAAGCCACTTTACTATCTATAATTTGCAGCCTCCTTCCCTCCAAAAGTCCTTTCAATGTTCTCTATGCATATAAGAACAAGGTTATAGTCTTTTGGATAATGAAAATTTTCCAAAAGTCTGGTATGTTTCGGTTTACAAAATTCAAAACTATTAGTTTTGCAAATTCGAAAATTGAATTTACTTCTCTAGGCTTTTCACTGTTATGTTTCCATTCTAATAGAGATACGTAACTAAATGTAATTATCAATTTTCTCAACATAACAAAAAAATAACTCCCGTCAATCTTGAAGTTAAAAAGCACTTTACTCAACAAAAGAGACCTAGTACCGAACATAGCCAGTAGGAGCGGATCAGGGATTTTCGATCAAGGTGGTCCACTTAATCCTAGTGTGAAAACTAGAAGATTCCAAAACTTCAAGAATGGCAAAATCCACTAGCAAAATGACTAAACCCTACTTCTGAAAGGAATCTATGCTAAAAAAGAGAGGCAATTAACATGTTTATAGGAAAACTTTCAGGCATGCTTAAACCAAGAAAAGTGTCTATATCTGTGTGTGCTTGTGACAAATGTAAATTGATGAAAGTGGATCCAAGTTACAAGTTAACCTTATATTATAAATAATAAAATCAAAAATAAATGAAGGGGGTCATAATTAATAGGAAACTAAGTTTAGTAATTGTTGGAAAGGTTAAAGCTATGTTTGAGGTTTCATGATTGATGCATGTCTTAAGTTTTACTTGCAAATTGCGATTGGGAACAATATATGAATGTATTGTTTTCAATGTATACTCTGTTGATTTCGGTTGGTAAAACACTAGACAACAGATTTGGAAAATGATTGAAATATGAGTTTACGTGCTAATAACAAAACTAAATACGACTACATAATCATAACATTTTCACGACAACTCTTACAACTAAAGACATATTATAATGGCTTTTTACCACTCTACTGATCTAATATTGATTTGAAATTTTCATTAATTCTATTTTCCATCCACTCGTTTGATTTCTTTTTATACCTCTCAAATACTTCATTATTCTAACACGGTTCTCAATCAGAATAATGAATACTTAATCAACACACTACATATGAATCCCAGAACTATGTTTTTGGTTGTTAATGCTTGTGACAACATTATACCATCACTCTTTCTTATCATTTGAACACCCAAAATGTCACTGTCTTGACTAATATTATAAACAGGAAGCATAGCGCATTGATGCTCGTGTGATCAACAAGCTGATTGAAAAACAAGAATCATCACTGGACCAAAAAATCCTATTGGTCCGTCCAACTCATTGAAAGAAGAAATCAGTCAATAGGGTTATTTAAACAACCTCTAACAACCAAAAATCAAATACAAATGTGTTGGTGCAAGTGTACCACATCTCTATATATTTATATATATTTATTTTGATGATTACAAACACACCGTATTATTGTTTATCTAACAATCCAATCCAAGTGTACAGTTCTTGAAGAACACGAAGATTTTATCTGAAGAGTTCAAGACGGAAGATTTACGTTGTCATTAGTGTTTATAATTTATAATGATAAACACCCTAAAATAATATACCACTTGGATATTTCTAAAAACCAAATAAATGATTTTAATTAAATATGGCTTATTGAGAAAGATTGGTTGCGTCCTGGAAGCTGCCTATTCTGACGCAGGTATACCGCGAAGAAGGCCCGGTATACCGCGGGTACATACTGGGCGGTATACCGCGATGTATAGCCGGTATACCGCGGCGGCTTGATGTTACCTCTGATTGATTGGAAGTACTTTTGTCTGGGCGGTATACCGCGATGTATAGCCGGTATACCGCGGGTACAGTTTCCGTTTGTTTTTGCAGGGTTGACCTTTCTCTTCTGACACGTACTTCATTACTGCACGGTATACCGCGTGCTTTTGGCGGTATACCGCGGATGCTTATATCCGTTGGAAGAGCTGCTATATAATGCATGCGATGGTGGAGAAGAAAAGTAGACAATACAGATACAAACCAACAGCCATCTCCTCATCTGATCTCTCCCAACTAATATTCCATACTACATATTATCACTACATATTTATTTTATAAAACGTTTTTATAAAATATCCAAGTGATAAATATTATACAAGAGTGATTTCCATTGTGAGTTATACTCCTCTTGTAAGTGTTTGAATAACGGGTGTGTGATCCTGTATATCTCAATAAGCTAAAGCTTGAGAGCCTATTGCTTTCCTTTGTATTTGGTTTGTATTCTACCGTAAAGAATACTTTTATTGGATCGTGTCGGGAAGTGTCTCGGCTAGTGATTTACCAAGTTGTGGTAGATCACTAAATCTCCGTGTCAAGTATCTCTATCCCTTATCTCTTTATATTTCCGCTGTGCATTTAATTATATCTGTTTATATAATTATTGTATATTCATTGCATTTATACTCTGCTTTATTTACTATATTTATACTATCCTGTATTTATACGTATCTGTTGTGTTTTCATATACTCTGTTGTATTTACATTATTAAGATATTTTTTATAAAAGAATTTTTGAAAGTAAATTATTTAAATACAACCTTACCCCCCCTAGGTTGTCTAACAATTGGTATCAGAGCAGGGCTTTCAAAAATTATCTGTTTAAATTTTTAAAGTTATATCTTTTATTTAATGGCTCAACAAAATGCTTGGTTTTCTAAATCTCTTCTTATTGATTTCGAAAATTTTGATCTTTGGGCAAATTCTTTTGAACGTTATGTTCGTGGGATAAATCAAAATATTTGGGATATTATTATTAAAGGAAATTTCAAACCCACAAAATTTCAAAACAACAAAGTTGTTGAAAAACCTAGCTCGGAATGGTCCGAAGAAGATAAGGATAATTGTTGTTTAAATTATGAAGCCAAAAATTTTCTCTTTTCGGTTCTTACTAACGATGATATTGAGCGTGTTTATCTCTTTGAAACTGCTCGTGATATTTGGGAGAACTTGAACATCACCTATGGTGAAAACTCAAAAGAAAAGAGAGACGAAACCCGAGATCAAAGAAATGAAGAAACTTGTCTCATCGTCGACTGCGAGAAAGAGGTATGTACTTCATACTCAAGTTATTCTAGTTGTAGTGATAACGATGATGATATTGATATGTTAAATGTCTCTTTTCAAAAATTGATTGTTCTCGTAAATAGTTATAAAAATGAGAATGCTAAATTAAAAGAAGAATTATTATTATGTCAAAATGAGTTGAATAATTGTAAACAAACCATTGCATGTGATAATAAAATCAAAAATGAGTTAAATGATAAAGTTATCACTTTAGAAAAGAAAGCATGCGAAAATATTGTTTGCAAATCATGTGATGTTTTAAATGAGAAACTTGCATGTTTAGATAAAAGAATAGAAGAAAATGACATATGTGCAAAATGTGATATTCTCATAAATGATAATGCTTGTTTAAAAGCTAAATGCGATTTATATGAAAAAGATAATATGTTAGCTAAAGCATTTCAAAATAGCAATGATAAAGTGTTAAAAATGCTAAATATGTCTAATCGCATAAATTGTAGAAAAGGTATAGGTTCAAATACATGTGTTGAAAAATGTAATTGCATGCCTATTAAAAGATGTTATGAACCACCTAAGTTTAATACACGAAAGCCGTATATGCAAAAACCTCCGTATGTACCTAAAATGCATAATGTAAATTATTATGGGAGGAAACCGTATGCTCGTATGTATAATAGTAATTTTCTAGACCTAAAAATAATGCGAATATAAATGCTTCATTTTATGTGTATGATAAATACAATCGCAAAATTAGAATGGTTAGAAAATGGATTCCGAAAGGAATGTTTAATGTTGACAATCCCGGTGGGATGCGTTTGTGGTTTTAAACAAATTTTGTGGATTGTATGTTGTCATGTTTTATTTTATGTCGACAACATATTTTAATTTTTTATTTGCAGTTTATGTTTTATACTAACTGTTAAAAGGACCCATAAGAAAAGGGTACCACGAAAAATTTTCTTTGCCTTTTGTAGGTGTTTCCTGGCGAGGATATAATACGTGTTTCCTGCCGAGGATATAATACGTGTTTCCTGGCGAGGATATAATACGTGTTTCCTGGCGAGGATACAATACGTGTTTCCTGCCGAGGATATAATACGTGTTTCCTGGCGAGGATATAATACGTGTTTCCTTGCGAGGATACAATACGTGTTTCCTGACGAGGATATAATACGTGTTTCCTGACGAGGATATAATACGTGTTCCCTGACGAGGTCATAATACGTGGTTTTTTTTTGCTCACATAAAATTAACCGAAAAATCGAAGCCTTAAGATCCTTTTTTTTGGTGCAAGTGTTTCTTTTTGGTTATTTTGTTTTATGTCTATTATATGCTTTTTTATGCATATTTTATTGTCCCTCAAATTTTATAATTTGTTATTAATTTGAGGGGGAGCTTTTTATCTTTTAACCATGAGATTATGCTCTCTCAAATATATGCATATTTTGAGGGGGAGCATCTCTCGAGGGGAAGCATACCGTCTTTCTTGACCCTTTTTGTTTCGACAAACGGGGGAGAGAAACCGCATATGCTCATGCTTAGCGGTTGTGTTTGTCATCATCAAAAAGGGGGAGATTGTTGGTGCAAGTGTACCACATCTCTATATATTTATATATATTTATTTTGATGATTACAAACACACCGTATTATTGTTTATCTAACAATCCAATCCAAGTGTACAGTTCTTGAAGAACACGAAGATTTTATCTGAAGAGTTCAAGACGGAAGATTTACGTTGTCATTAGTGTTTATAATTTATAATGATAAACACCCTAAAATAATATACCACTTGGATATTTCTAAAAACCAAATAAATGATTTTAATTAAATATGGCTTATTGAGAAAGATTGGTTGCGTCCTGGAAGCTGCCTATTCTGACGCAGGTATACCGCGAAGAAGGCCCGGTATACCGCGGGTACATACTGGGCGGTATACCGCGATGTATAGCCGGTATACCGCGGCGGCTTGATGTTACCTCTGATTGATTGGAAGTACTTTTGTCTGGGCGGTATACCGCGATGTATAGCCGGTATACCGCGGGTACAGTTTCCGTTTGTTTTTGCAGGGTTGACCTTTCTCTTCTGACACGTACTTCATTACTGCACGGTATACCGCGTGCTTTTGGCGGTATACCGCGGATGCTTATATCCGTTGGAAGAGCTGCTATATAATGCATGCGATGGTGGAGAAGAAAAGTAGACAATACAGATACAAACCAACAGCCATCTCCTCATCTGATCTCTCCCAACTAATATTCCATACTACATATTATCACTACATATTTATTTTATAAAACGTTTTTATAAAATATCCAAGTGATAAATATTATACAAGAGTGATTTCCATTGTGAGTTATACTCCTCTTGTAAGTGTTTGAATAACGGGTGTGTGATCCTGTATATCTCAATAAGCTAAAGCTTGAGAGCCTATTGCTTTCCTTTGTATTTGGTTTGTATTCTACCGTAAAGAATACTTTTATTGGATCGTGTCGGGAAGTGTCTCGGCTAGTGATTTACCAAGTTGTGGTAGATCACTAAATCTCCGTGTCAAGTATCTCTATCCCTTATCTCTTTATATTTCCGCTGTGCATTTAATTATATCTGTTTATATAATTATTGTATATTCATTGCATTTATACTCTGCTTTATTTACTATATTTATACTATCCTGTATTTATACGTATCTGTTGTGTTTTCATATACTCTGTTGTATTTACATTATTAAGATATTTTTTATAAAAGAATTTTTGAAAGTAAATTATTTAAATACAACCTTACCCCCCCCTAGGTTGTCTAACAAAATGTACAAGTACCAAAGCAACTTGTTTTGTGTAACAATGCAATCGATCAATAAATAACCGAAGACAAACCTGTGCAACAAATCAAGACAATCCTCTCCAAAAGGCGAGGAGACTGGCGACGAGCAGCAAAGCAGCCGGCAGCAGTGAGTCCGATTTGGATTTTGATTCGCCTGAGTTGATTTCAAGTGAGGATATTAGGATTCTGAACTTCTGATTCGTCCGAGTCTGAGGGTTTGGAGTGAGGGACGAAGGCAAACGGGTGAGGCTGGGCCTGTGGGTTAAAAAAAATTAGGGACGAATCTGAGCATAACATCTACGCTTCAATAATTGTACTTCCGAAGCTATAGTAATCTAGAATCAGAGTAACTTACCAAGCCACCTCAACTGTATATCGTCTTCTTTTCCCTCCTGCGATTTAAAACCCTAATTTCTTCTTGGATTTGGGAAACGTAAGCGCAACGAAAGCCTTGGAGATTGTTAATCGTTGAACGTCAATAGGAAAGGAACCGTGGGTGCCGCCGTAGATGGCTCTCTCCGGTGCCACTCAATTGGCCGACGATCAATATCCCACGCCTTCTTTCGAACTTTACAAACCCCCGACTGTTTAATCGGGTTCGGTTAGACCCGTCTTTACGAAAAAAAGTTAGGAATCAGATAGTTACACTTACATCCCCTATATGCTTATTTTATTTCAAAAGACCCCTCATGTTTCGGTTAAACAAAATACTACGACCAGAAATTTATGGCCATCCTTGTCTAGTTAATGACCGTTAGTACTTCCGTCTAAATAAGTCCCTCAACTCTTATAAATCCTATTTTAGATATTTTTTATAAGTTTTTTATACAATCGTTTTTAGCTTAGGTACAAACATGCATTTCATATGTACAAATATTAGGATTTTTCAAAAAAAAATCCTAAAACTAACACCCACCCTCCCCACCCAATTGACCGTCGTCTATCCCCGGTGAAATGTATACTACAGGCCAAAACTTCTTCTTTGGCAAAAGTTTCTACCCCATCTTCAACCATCGACGACCTCACCCAAAAAGAGCAAAAAGAAAAACTAAGTTGTAACACCCTGATAGCCCTTCATCTGGACGGTATGGGATAAAAAACTAAGTCATAAGCAACATTAAACCACCATTAAAGAAAAACTAAGTTGTAACACCCCGATACAAAAAACGTGATAAAAAACTAAGATTCCTAAACATACAGGATTTTGTTACAAACCTTTGACGATGTCATAAGCAACATTAAACCACCATTAAAGCAAAAGGTTAAAGCTTTAAAAAAGGACATACGTATTATAATTGTATTATAATTCATACAATATTTATTACATGAATGTTTGCTTTTGTGTTTGAATGATCTTGGACTTTCAAGTGAACTGAGTTTGGTTGTTAGTTAGGAAGTGCATATACGAATGGGTTTTTTATGTTGAAGCCGGATATGGGTATGGATTATGACGCATCGGGGAATTGCGGAATGAGTCAACAATCGTCTAAACCCTAAAGGATAATGAGTCTAACAAAGTAGAACTCGGAAAATTAAGAGAAAACTCTTAAACTTTGAGATAAAACTAAATATAATTTTATTAATCAATAATCTGAATAACAAAGAAAAGAATAAAACCTATTTATAATTAAACTAATCAAGCGACAGGGTCAAGTTCAAGGGAAAACCTCAAAAAACGGAAAACTGAGGAACACTCTGGTAGCCTTCATCTAGACGGTATGCACGTGTGTATACAAGTAATTTGTAACATGCACATGTGCATTAAAACCAAAAAACAACTTAATTTTACTTGTATGCACTTGTGCATATGCACGTGTGCATATTACAAATTACGTGTATGCACAAGTGCATACTATCCAGATGAAGGCTATCAGGGTGTTACAACTTAGTTTTTCTTTTTGCTCTTTTTGGGTGAGGTCGTCGGTGGTTGAAGATGGGGTAGAAGCTTTTGCCAAAGAAGTTTTGGTCGGTAGTATACATTTTACCGGGGATAGACAACGGTCAATTGGGGGGGGGGGGTGTTAGTTTTAGGATTTTTTTAAAAAATCCTAATATTTGTACATATAAAATGCATGTTTGTACCTAAGCTAAAAACGATTGTATAAAAAGCTTATAAAAAATATCTAAAAGATGATTTATAAGAGTTGAGGGACTTATTTAGACGGAAGTACTAACGGTCATTAACTAGACAAGGATATCCATAAATTTCTAGTGGTAGTATTTTGATTAACCGAAACATGAGGGGTCTTTAGAAATAAAATAAGCATATAGGGGATGTAAGTGTAACTATTTGATTCCTAACTTTTTTTCGTAAAGACGGGTCTAACCGAACCCGATTAAACAGTCGGGGGTTTGTAAAGTTCGAAAGAAAGCGTAGGATATTGATCGTCTACCAATTGAGTGATACCTGAGAGAGCCATCTACGGCGGCACCCACAATTCCATACGTATTGACGTTCAACGATTAACAATCTCCAGGCTTTTGTTGCGCTTACGTTTCCCAAATCCAAGAAGAAATTAGGGTTTCAAATCCAAGAAGAGATTCGATCCTAGAGAGTTAGAAGTTGCGTCTCCTTTTATTGGTGGTTTGCATTTCGTCATGGATGTAGGCGACTAAGGGATAGTTTTAGGTCATATGTTTTTTTCCTTTGAAAATGCATTAAACACTTGTACAATATAAATTATTTCATAAATACTAGGAAAAGAGCCAATATGCGTTTCTCATGACTAGTTCCATAAATGTAAACCACGGTGTTACCGGTATACTTATTAAAATCAAGTGACAAAAACCAAAATTTTAATGAACCACATGAACAATTTCTGTAATTTTGTTTTTGGTTTATGATAGCACTTCCTTTAGGAAACCTTTGAACATTTCCACTGTGTGAATTCTAAAAACACATTTTCCCTATCTTTAATACGGATGCTGAAGCACTTGTTTCGGGCTATTCTAACTTAATCTTGATTGAATAATCTTCTACCTTTTTTTCTTTCATCATCTCTAAACTCGTCATTTTTGCTATAGTTCCAGTCATCATCTTCAAGCCCAATTTTATTCACTACAAGTTTATTTCAGTTTTCCAACTTTTACCGCTCTTATTAAATGATATTTTCTTTAACTCCTACTTACTATAAGAATAAACGTTCAATCAACTTTTTTCATGTTTTCGGTGGTTACGTCTACATGCTATACACGTTTATTGAGAATCTTCTTCCGAGAACTAAATATGGAAGAGAGCGATAGCTCCTTCCTCCTAATCTTTTAGAGTTGACGGAGAGGGTTTGTGTAATAACCAAGACTAAATTTGGAAGGTTTTATTGTCTTGTGGAAAAGTTTAATAAAGTTGAAAGTTGAGGGATTAAATTGTAAATATGGGATAGGGTATAAGAACCCAATGATTGGGGCACAAAACCCTAGGTGAGCATTTAATTTGTAGTTGGCGGCTAGAGGGGTTTAGAGAGCAGAGAAAGAGTTTTTGGAGTTCAAGAGCAAGTGAAGAAGAAGATTATCAAACATCAAATTGGAAGAAGAGGTGGAGTTGGAGTTCAATTCTACAAGTATTTCTGCCAGGTAATTCCTTAACCAAACCCTATTTTGATTGTTTAGTTGGATTATTGAGTTATTTGGGAGTTTTTGGTGAAAAGTGCAAATGATGCCTTGAGAGAGAGATTAAGCAAACTAATCGTGTTTGAGTAGCAAAGAATGGTAAGGAATGGATATAGAATGTTTAGTAAGTCGTTTATCGCGTTATCGTTTTGATTAAGGGGCTGTTAGCAAGTATTTGGCCCCTGAAATCGACCCATCGCCGTACCCGGTAAGCTTCTTGTGATGAAGGTTACCGGGGGAGAACCCCGGTAAGTATATGTTAGTCGGTAAGTTGTTTCCGGTAAGATAGTTACTCGGTAAGTGTATGTTACCCGGTAAGTGTGTGTTACCCGGTAAGTGTATGTTACCCGGTAAGTATATGTGATCCGGTAAGTATAGAGTTCCGGAAAGTCTGGTACCCGGTAAGTCTGGTACCCGGTAAGTCTGGTATCCGGTAAGATAGCTCATTCGGTAACCTGGTGTCCGGTAAGCTGATTTTAGGGTCTGAGTAGTTTGTATTTCATTCACTTCTCAGGTAGATCAATTGAAAACCAGGAGCAAAGTAAGAAAAGATCCTAAACGCACCAGGTGAGTTTTTCTAACTAAAATACGTGACTTTACAACGTGTTTTCTAAAGTAAGTACATGATGAGAAATATCATGTTTTATTCTTATGCTTTTAACTGCGTGAAAGTTGTTTAAAGTTTTATATGAGATGTATGCATACATTGTGTAGACGTAAACTGGCTAATTCGGGGGAGTGGCCCGCCAGTGCTCACGCGGGAAGAGTGACCCGGTTATGCCTTGGGAAGAGTGACCCTGTACGGCAGCGTGAGACTGACTCGTTGTCACTTTCGAGTGACTTCAGGGTGTCATTTACGAGTGCAGATTTATCCGTGAGAGAGTTTTATAAAGTTTTATATGTGAAAGTTTTACATGCGAAAATTTGCAAACTGTTTTTAAATGTTTTGAGAACTGTCAGGAGGGAGCTCACTAGACCTCATGGTCTAACCATCGCATTTTCCAAACTAAACCCTTTCAGGTAAGCAGGTAGTTGGAGGCTCTGGCAAGTGAGCTGAACGTGCTAGTGAATAAGTGCAGTTAGAAGCAGTGCCACTATCGATTCAGTATTTAGTTTATTCTCAGTTGTGTATAGGTTGTTTCTGCCAACCTAATTTTGACACTTATGTAAGAAATTTTGGAACCCGATTTTTGGGATGTTTCGTTTTATATGAATTGCATGCTTATTTTAGACTGGGTTGTTACAATTGGTATCAGAGCCATAGTTTAAGGGATTTAGGTGACCGGACGAGCCTAAACTTAAACTTTGGGAGTAGAAATCCCAACTGAGAATCTGGAAATGCGTTAGGAGGGCACTATTATAGAAATAGGACTAATAGGGTACCGAGGACGGTCATGTGAGGTAAGTTTGGGATTACACCTGGCCAGTGTAATTGCGAACTTACAGGTACATGTATGTGCTTAATCCGCCTTTATATTCCGAAATTGTAGTCTTATACTAGCTTATATGTCGTACTCGAGTAATCTAGAATGTCAGCAAGATCCCTGAGGGGTAGATTGAGACCCATTGTTGGGGAAGTATCGTGAGAGATCATGTATGATGTGATGTATGTATACATCGTAGAGAAGAAATGTTGTATAGAATGTTATGAGTCGTCTAGAGGTAGATCTTCGTGGGTTCGAAGAGGATGAATGATTGATTTTGAGTAAGACTCCTGTTTCTGGAGAGTCCCAGTTCTAGAAATCGTGGGATAGATCAGTTCGGATGGTATGGAAGGACAGTGTCGAGATCTTGGAAGTGTTAATTCAAGAGCGAGCAGAGGATTAGAGCCCTGACTCTTTAGTCGAGTTGTTCAATGGCAGGATCATTGAAGGGAGATTTCTGTAGAGGACTGAAAGCGTGTTGAGGTAGAATGTGAGATAATTGATCAAGACGAAAATAGTATGAAATGGTTGAGTAAGTGGACCGTTGAATGTATGTATAGCAAGTTGTTGCAAGGCCGAGAGGGCGACCACTGGTCGAAAGTAGAGTGTCAATGATAAGTTGCGTGAGTAAAGCTATTGACCTTGTTTGAGTGAGTAGCCTTCAATTGCAAGTAGAGTTTCATGCATTGAGTTTATATATGTGTACATGAGATTTTTCATAAGTAAAGTAAATGTGTAAATATCAAGTTTGATCGGATATGGGTCGGCGTGTGCAAGCGTATGTTTAAAAAAATGCAAATCCATTTACATCGCACAATGAAGTCTTGAGGTTTACGATTTGCAAAATATTCAACTCTTTTCATGATAAGTTAAATTGTTGCAAAAAGTCAAGAAAACGTTTGAATGCAAAACTTGTATAACCAAAATGAGTATTGACATGGTGATGTCATATAAATGAGTGCGAGAGCCGACTGGTTTACTTCGTGTTGGTAATTCCTTTTAGAATTTTGTCGTATGAAAAGATTTTCATCCAATATATTCCTGTCGTAACAACATATTTTTGGTTGAGTAAGATTAAGTTTTACGGAAAGTTGCATGCAAACGATTCTCGAGATCGTTGTGCAGGGCATTGAAGTTATGAGAATGTTGGGGTCGTGTGTACCCAAGTTGTTTCCAAGTGTTGTTTCTTTAAAATGATAAAAAGTGTGAAATGATTTATTTATCGCGTTGTCATGCATGAAGGCTATGAACTCACTAGGTCGTAGAGTACTACATTTTTAAGCTAAGGAAGGACTCCTAGAGTGGAGAGGTGTTGGACAAATTAGGGGAGAATGTTTGTAGTTTTGGTATTTGTGTTCAAGAGGAGAGGTGAGCGGTGGAAGAGTCGGAAGTGGACTTTAGTGTCGGTTGTATGCGGGTCTGTACCCTTGTGCGGTGACTGGAAATACAGTTGCCGAGGGACGGTTGTGTTCAAGGGAAAGACTAGAAGTCATCAAGGTGTTGGTATTAGCAACTCGTTATGAGTAGTGTGGTGAAGTAGGAAGGGAATATCCTCGACGTCAAATAAGTGTTTTAAAGAGATCTTGTGATACTGACGATGCACGAGTGAGTTTGAAATGAGGACGGCGGGGTGTGAACTTGATTAGGATATGTTGGAAGGTTAGGTTCAGTAAGGGACCCTTGTTGGAGAATAAGTTAAGGAAGTATCAACATGTCAACTATTGACGTTGAAGTCGGCAGTTATGTAAAGTGTATGAGGCCGAAGACTTGAATCGGAAGGTTGAAAGTTGAAAGACCACCTTGTAGGGGTGGTAAGTTAGTGAAAGGCTGCTGTTTTAGATAAGCGTTTTACTTACGAGGTGGATGGTTCGTAAAGGATGAAGTATTTAGCAC
Organism: Saussurea involucrata; assembly: GCA_033807775.1. NCBI lineage: Eukaryota > Viridiplantae > Streptophyta > Magnoliopsida > Asterales > Asteraceae > Saussurea > Saussurea involucrata. The sequence continues at coordinate 35,884,305 of CM066315.1, forward strand.
AAACGAAGTGAGTATATAGATTATGTATATCTGTGAGGAAATGTGCCCTGTCGATGTAATGGTTTGAAATTGCAAAGAGCTAGCAAGAAACAAGTATGTTAGAGTTAATCAGAAACTCGTGTGTTGTGGTTCAACTAGAGCCGGGGAGAGACAAAGTAGCGAGATAGACTCGGTTATTTATGCGGGAGGTCTTGAAGATAAGTTTGAGTTGTGTACGAACGACCATGAGAGACATGGTCTGCAGTAAGATGTTATGGGTAGAGAATGTTCGGATGAGTAGAGGCATCAATTGCCAAGATAAATGTGCCAACCAGTGTGTAATGTGATGTTAGAAAGAGGAAGCATCAGATGGAAGTCTTTTTCGGAGTTTTCAGATGAGGTGTACGATTTGTTAATCAAGTCGTTGGAGCACGTGGTTTGTAAGATGGCGTTGTGACACGACCATTATAGGAATAGAATGTCGGAGCGGTAGCGGATGGTTACCCAATTGAGAAATCAAGTGTCTTGGGTTGTGTGAGTCGCTAAGTAAGTATATTTTGGAATCACTAGAAGATTAAAGAAGATGTTGGATGAGTGAGTCTAAGAGGTGGTGTAGTAAATGCTAAATCTTTAAGGAATGTGAATTGTTTCCTTTTGTGCGAAAGGATTAGTCTGAGAATGTAACAAATTGGAAATCAAGGAATGTGTAGTGGCTTCGAGCACCGGTGTCATTTCGAGATAACTAGTTTGGATGCCTCAGGTTAGAATTTTGGTTATGTGTAATAATGAGAAAGTGTTATCAGCATGTGGAAAGATCGGAAGAGAGAGGCAAGTAACGTTTGGTGGGCGGTACTCCACGTTAACGTAGGGAGGCAAAGATAGTATGTCGGGACAAGTGAGTAGGATGGAAGCAGTAAACTTGGCAGTAACATCGAAAAGGTGGAGTAGTGTGTGTAGATCGTCATCAGTAAGTGTGCGAACCCCTGGAAAGAGTATAGAGGAAGAGGATTTGTGCATGTCTTTATGCGGGAAGGAAGTGGAAAAGGGCAGTTGAATGAGTTGAGTTGGTGATGCTGTGAGAAACGTTCAAACGAACTGATAATTCAGTGTAAGCTATTGAGAACAGTAGGGTGTGATCATGGTTACTCCTCCTAGTTGAGTGGGGGTAACCGAGGTTATGTTATATGACTAGACACTTGTGGTAAGCAGTGGAGAGCTGGTGTGTTTTCAGGATAAGTTCAATTCGTATAGGTGAACGCTTCAATGAGGGATCATGGGAGTTTCCTTCTATTAGTCACGTTAAGTGCGAAATGATGAAGTGGTGAGAACGTACAAATTAGTTGTCAAGCTGTAGCCGATGTGATTCGGGAAAGGAGTATGATCTGCATAGATGTATGCCGATTGGAAAAAGTAATATGGAATTACATGTAACTCGAGAAGGGAACTCTCGTGCGTGAGTTCGTCGGGATGTACAAGGGTGGCCTTGTGCCAAATTGTCAAGTGAGTGATTATTCCTGGTCTAAGATTTTTGTTGTTGTGGCGGGAATTTCCGCCAAAACTCTTTCTCTTAAGGAAGTAAAGAGGTAGGAGAGACCGTAAATAGACGTGTTTTAAGACCGTGAGTCCCGACGTGGGGACGGAAGCGAGCAAATGAAGGCACGATTGACCTTGGATTTTCTAGTGGTATTTAAGCGAGTATAGGATTCAGAGAGGTTGCAAGTAAATAGTACAAGATGGCACGATATAGCAAGGTGGTGACTCGCCGAGGGCGGTTCCAAGGTATGGTGTACGGTTATGTTTCCCATCAGAACGGTTTGGGATGACCGAGTAGAACTGAGTTGGTTGGATTGAAAAACATAAGACTTTTGAACCTTGAAGTTTTAGAGATAGGTAAGGTGGACTAAGTCTGTGGATCCGACGAAGTTATGAAAGTTGGATAGATAGTGAGCGATCTTGAGGTACTCGATGACATTTTTGGAGGAATTCATAGTGTGATGCACGTCTCTTTTATGGAGAGCCGATGTGGGAAGTGAGATGATGGCGACCTTGTAAGAAATACAGACGATAGGAAGTTGACTTTTGTCTTTAGTGAGCGAGTTAGAGCAGCGGCATACAAGTTAGACTTGCCGGTGTAAAGCCCGTGTCCCGGTACGTGTTTCTTTTATTTTTTTAATTAATTTAAAGTGTGTACCGTTAATTGTTTTGGTTCGGGGTTTGATGTCGTTAAAGACCAAAAATGTTAAAATCCATGTCTTTTAGTGAAGTTAGTAAAATAGGGATAGTTTGGGGGGCTAATGTGAAAATTTGGGCAAGGTCCGGCCCATGCAAGTAAAGGCCGAACCCCTCCCCCCCCATACCTCTCGTTTTCTTCCTTGCATTCCAAGCCAAGCCAAAGAAACCCTATTTTTCCCTTTCGTAGTGTTGGAGAGGTGCGGCAGTGAGAGAGGGAGTTCGAGAGAGATAGAGGAGAGCCGAGAAGGAACGAGAGAGAGAGAGACGTAGAGAGAGAGAGGGACCTGCTGCTGCCGGAGTTGCTGTTCGCCGGAGTTCGTGAGAGTGAGAACCGGGCACATCAACGCGGCGTCGTCGTAAGGTAATTCCCCCCACCGTTTCGTTTCGTTTCGTTTCGTTTTTTCTTTTGTTCCCGTCGCCGCCGCCGTTCGCCGCCGCTGTGGCGGTGGTGGATGGACGGCCGTGGCTGCCGTTGTGGGTGCGTGTGCGGAGGCTGGTCGAGAGAGAAGGGGAGAATGATTGGGTTTTTGTCGCGTGCTATCGTAATCAAAAAAATAAAAGAAAGACCACCGCCGGCCGCCGCTGGCCGCCGCCGGTCGCCACCGGCGACCGCCACTGCCGGAGATGGCAGTGGGTGGCGCGTGGCGTGACCTGACCTCTGTTCCTATCGAACCCTTAAACCGTAACTTAACCGTTAAGCCGTATAACTTAAACCGTTGTTTCTAAAATCTTTCTTTTATGCGTAAAATGGTCCAGCCCCTGTTTTGTGACGTTAATAACTTCTCCGTCGTAACTCCGATTGAGCCGAAACTGGCGCCCACGCTTCGAGCTCGGGACCGAGTACGTTTTCTGTGTTTTGGCGGAAAACTGGTTCGGCCTCGAGTTGGGAGAAAAAGTGGTCGCAAGTTCTGTGGTTCGTCATTTTATGTGAATTTCCTGGAATCTGCCACTGTTTTGCGTGGACCGTAACTTTTTACTCGTAAGTCGTTTTAACTTGAGGTCAGTGGCCATTTTTCCTAAATTGAGTTAGGCACGTTTTTCGTGTTTCGCCGAAAGGCTGAATCGGCCCAGAACCGGGCTGTTCGGAGCTGTTAGTGCGAACTGGTCCGAAAACGGACAGTTCCGGTAGGCGAACTTAATAAATTCATAATTAATTATAGAAAAATCGTTAGGAGGCGTGTAATATATCCTCGGAAAGGTATTTCAGGGCACTTTTCAACCGTGTAATAAATCTGAGTTTTTCTGGAGTTTTAGTGGTCAAATCAGGTCCCGAACAGACCTGTTCGGTGTGACCGAAAGTTAGTTTTAGTGACAGTTTGGGGTGTGTCGCGTCGTGGGGTCCGGGTCTCGTATTGACGTATTTTATCGTACGTTTAGGTGCCGGAAAGTGATCGTCGTTGTGTGGAGCTACTTACTATTTTTAGCTAGGCGCGCACCCGAGGTGAGTTCTCTCACTACAATTAATTAATAGTTGTTTACTATTACTGTAGCACGTGTGTGAAAATTGTATGCGGGATGGTTGGGGGCTAGGTAGTGGGAAGCCTAGTTAACATTATGTGCTACATTATTCGGCGGGGCCGAGTCCCGACGGGGACGGAGGTGTTTTACGCAGTAGGCGTAAAAGGGGCGTTTACGCAGTAGGCGTAAAAAGGATGTCATACGCAGTAGGCGTAAAACGGGTGTTTCCCGCAGTAGGCGGAAACGTGCGACGGGGCCGTAGACCCGACATCCGCCCGGGGATTTTTTTTATGCGGTGGTTATTATACTTGTTTATGATTTGTTCGTAGACTTGTATGTGGTGGTGTGATCCTCTTTGCTTTAGGGGTAATATGAGATAACCATTGTTAATTGTTGTGTTTGAATTCACTAAGCTTCGTGCTTACCCCTCCCAATTTACAGTGGCTGCAGGTACAAGTGGTACGAAGGCATGACTGGCACACACTGACGCGCAAGATGGATGGGTCGAAGGATTTGCTTATTAAACATTTTCCCGTTATTGAATAAACAATTTAATTTCCGCTGTTGACTTATGTTTTAATAACGCTCGTGGTTGGAATTATTATTTTGGGTTTAATAAATGGAGACTTATTATTAAATATGCGCGTTTAAAAATTTTTAAATTTTCTTGAAATTTTGGGGCGTTACAACTTGGTATCAGAGCACAGCTTGAGTGAATCAAACGCACCTCGGCGTGTTGGGTCTCAAGTTGCGGCTGGGAAATTTCCAAATACTTTATTAAATCTTTTTAGAAATAAAAGGAAAAGTAAAAAAAAAAAAAAAAAAAACCCGTTCGAGGAACGGTGATCGAGGGCGCAGTGTGTACAGTCAGCCGGAGCCAAGGGAAAGGTACAATGCTTAGTGTTTTCTCATTTTATCGCTTCCTAGATCATAGGGTATGCATGCTAGATTGCCTGAGGTTGACACTATGCGATACGTTGGATTACTTGCTATTATGATTTTCTTGCTAATTATAGTAGGTTTCTAAGTAGGTGCCCTTTAAATCGTATGCGGTAAGAGGCTAATAGCCTTAGAATATTCGATTTAGTTCTATTGCGCAGCTCTTGTTTGAGTCCAACCGTTCTAGGATAGAATCTAGTATTCGAATGTCTATTTGTCTTGCACTGCATATGATTGGGTATTTGCGCGGCCACTCATTATGATTAACAGGGTTTTTATAGTAGCGAGGGTAGTGGGTGGAATATAATTCCTAGGGAGCTAGGAAGGGTGAGTGCATATGCCGGTGCGGGCATATGTGTTGAGTTGCGGCGAGAACTACTTGGACCCTCGGGATGGGACACGAAACGGGTAATGATAGGTGTGGAAGGTAGTAGTAGAGCTCCTATTACCGGAAGCACAGGATCAGTACTCGGGTCGGGGAAGTCACGAGGAATTCAAGGAGTTGAGCGTATGTGTTGATAGTGTGAGTTATTAGCTGATAATAACTCTTTGAATTTCTCCTTCTTATAGAATGGTCAACACTAGGAGGCGCGGTGAGGCTGAGCCGAGGGCTGAAGCCGGGATCACTGAGGAACGGATCCGAGAGATGATTGCAATTGAGGTTGCACGAGCTGTTGGGGATGCAATTCCCGAGATTATCACCGCGATTCAGGATCAACTGGTGACTCTAGTGGAGGAGCGGTTTGCAGCGATGCCGCCGCCTGTTGGGGGACAGCCCCGTGCCCGAGACTTCCAGTATCGGGATCTTTCTGCCTGCTCTCCACCAGAATTCAAGGGTGACTCTAACCCTATCGTTAGCATGCGCTGGATATCCGACATGGAGTGCGCTTTTCTGACAAGCGGCTGTCCGGATAACTTGAAGGTTCGATTTGCAGTGAATCTACTTCGCGAGGGAGCGAAAGACTGGTGCGCCACAGCATTGACTCTGGCCGAGCGTACCACTCTTACTTGGGACGAGTTCGTTGCTCGTTTCCGTGCTGAGTACGTGCCGCCGATAGAGATGGAAAGAATAGCGAAGGAGTTCTTGGAGCTGAACCAGACCACGGAGACCATAAAGGAGATGAACAAGAAGTTTACCGAAATGGCGCTATTCTGTCCCCAATATGCGGCCTCAGAAGAAATGAAGATGGCGAGGTACAAGGACATGCTTCGGACCGAGATCCGGGAAATTGTGAGCGCAGTGCAACATCCTTCGCTGTCGGCTATGATGGATGCAGCGCGGAGAAGAGAGTTAGAGTTGGAGACCCAAGCGAAGAAGAGGAAGGCGGCACAGGCAGTGACGCCTATCTCTGCAGTGCCAAAGAAATCGAAGTTGGTTGATTCTCGTGGGCACACGAAGAGTAGCGGTTCTAAGGCCCGGGATGTGAGTGGTAGAAGATCTGATGCATGTTACAAGTGTGGGCAGCCTGGCCATCTCAGTAGAGATTGCAGGTCGCCACTGATGTTATGTTTCGGCTGTAAACAGGCTGGCCATGTGAAGGCCAACTGCCCGAATGCTAGGGCAACTGATGGGGGTGGTGCACAGAGGGCTCCTGCGAATGCCCCGCTGCGCATCACCGACGGCCGTACGGGTCAGCCCGGGACGGAGGCGGCCCGAGGGAGAGTCCACCAGCTGAAGGTGGAGGAGGCGCAGGCGACGCCTAAGGTGGTGACAGGTATGTTTCATCACTCTTTTCTTTTGTCTTTCCTTTTCATGCCCTGTGTTTATGTATTGTTATTCTTTATATATTAGGTACGTTTCTAGTCAATTCTGTACATGCGGTTGTAATGTTTGATAGCGGGGCTACTCATTCATTCGTGTCTCGCACTTTTAGCGAGAGGTTGGGTCGAGTGGTGGGACGTCTAGGATGTCCTTTATTGGTCGAGGTCGCCGATGATAGGACCTTGACGGTTACGGACGTGTATCGGGGATGCACGTTGGAAATCTCGGGTGTGAGGTTTCCTATCGATTTGATCCCTATAGCGATGCGAGAGCTTTGCGTGATAGTGGGCATGGATTGGATGGACGCGTTCGATGCAGAGATTGTTTGCCGTCGCAAACAAGTACGGGTTCGAACCCCAAGCGGGGGAGAACTGTTGATTCAGGGAGACTCGCCTAGTCGGGTTACGGCTATTTGTTCTGCGGCGAGGGCTCGGAGATACCTTCAGCATAGTGGGCAGGGGTTCTTGGCGTATGTGGTGGATACGCGTGTCGATGAGACGAAGATTAGTGCCGAGGATGTGCCAGTCGTGAGGGAATTCGCCGATGTATTCCCCGATGAGTTGCCAGGGATACCTCCCGCGCGACAGGTGGAGTTTCGAATCGACCTGATTCCAGGTGCTGCTCCGGTGGCCAAGGCACCTTATCGCTTGGCTCCACCGGAAATGAAGGAGCTTTATGAGCAGCTGCAGGAGCTTCTGGAGAAGGAGTTCATCAAACCGAGTTGTTCACCGTGGGGAGCTCCGATCTTGTTCGTGAAAAAGAAAGATGGATCTCAGCGGATGTGCATTGACTACCGGGAGCTGAATAAGCTTACGGTGAAGAATCGTTATCCTTTGCCAAGGATTGATGATTTGTTTGATCAGTTGCAGGGAGCCTCGTGGTTCTCTAAGATTGACTTGAGATCCGGGTACCATCAGATGCGGGTGCGTAGCGAAGATACGGAGAAGACGGCCTTTCGCACGCGTTACGGCCATTACGAGTTCGTGGTGATGCCTTTCGGGCTCACCAATGCACCAGCAGCGTTCATGGACCTCATGAACAGGGTGTGTAGCCCGATGTTGTATCGTTCGGTGATCGTGTTCATCGACGACATACTTGTATATTCCAAGACGAAGGAAGAGCACGAGGTGCATTTGCGGGAAGTGTTAGAAGTTTTGAGACGGGAGAAGCTTTATGCTAAGTTCTCCAAGTGTGAATTCTGGTTACGAGAGGTCCAATTCTTAGGACATGTCGTGAATCAGAATGGTATCATGGTCGATCCGGCCAAGATTTCGGCAGTTATGCGGTGGGAGGTGCCGAAAACTCCTACCGAGGTGCGAAGTTTTCTCGGTTTAGCAGGGTATTATCGGAGATTTATCCAAGATTTCTCCAAAATCGCCTTGCCTATGACGAAACTGACGAAGAAAACTGCAGCTTTCAGTTGGGGTGAAGAGCAACAGAAGGCGTTTGAGGAGCTACGCAGGCGTTTATGTGAGGCTCCTGTGTTAACCTTGCCTGAGGGCATGGAAGATTTGGTGGTTTACTGTGATGCTTCGTACCAAGGGTTGGGTGCCGTGCTTATGCAACGCGGCAAGGTCATCGCTTACGCGTCGAGGCAGTTGAAGCCTCATGAGGCGAACTACCCGACTCATGATTTGGAGCTGGGAGCGGTGGTGTTTGCTTTAAAAATATGGAGACACTATTTTCATGGTGTCAAGTGCACGATCTATACCGATCACAAGAGCCTTAAATACCTGATGGACCAGCAAAATCTTAATATGCGTCAGCGGAGGTGGCTTGATGTGGTCAATGATTACGACTGCGAGATACTTTACCACCCCGGTAAGGCGAATGTAGTCGCGGATGCACTTAGCCGACATCCGGTCGGGGGATCTTTGAAGGGTTTTTGTCAGCGATTAACGGTAGTTGCACCACTCTTGGAGTCGATCGGTATCGCTCAAGAGGTGGCCGTGTTGGAGGAAAATGCTAAACGAGAGAGAGTTTCGGGAGAAATTCCGAAGTTAGTACGGGATAGTCGGGGACTGTTAACCCGTTATGGTAGAATTTGGGTTCCATACACTGGTGGGAATCGCCAGACACTATTGGACGAGGCGCATAAGTCCAAGTTTTCGATTCATCCCGGAGCTACCAAGATGTACAGAGACCTGCGTGAAGACTATTGGTGGCCCGGAATGAAGCGGGATGTAGCCAAATGTGTGGAAGTATGTTTGACCTGTCGGAAGGTCAAAGCGGAACACCAACGACCGCATGGGAAATTGCAGCCGTTGGAGGTTCCGGTGTGGAAGTGGGAGCAAATCGCAATGGATTTCATCACTAAGCTTCCCAAGACTCAGCGAGGGAATGATACTATCTGGGTGATCGTGGATCGCCTGACGAAGAGCGCTCACTTCTTGGCGATTAAAGAGAGCTTTTCGGCGGATAAGCTTGCGGAGGTTTTCATTCGGGAAATTGTAACTCGGCACGGGGTGCCAGTCTCAATTGTCTCGGATCGGGATACTCGTTTCACCTCCCGATTTTGGGAGAAGTTTCAGAATGAGATGGGTACGCGGTTGCATTTCAGTACAGCATTTCATCCTCAGACGGACGGACAGAGTGAGCGTACTATTCAGACACTTGAGGACATGCTGCGAGCATGTGTGATTGACTTTGGTGGTAGTTGGGATCAGAATCTTCCACTAGCTGAGTTCTCCTACAATAACAGCTATCACGCTAGCATCGGTAGAGCGCCGTACGAAGTGTTGTATGGCAGGAAGTGTCGGACGCCCATTTGCTGGGGCGAGGTTGGTCACAGAGTGCTGGGGAGCACCGATATTGTGCTAAAGACGACGGAAATGATTCAGATGGTGCGGGATCGGTTAGTCACCGCTCAGAGCCGACAAAAGAGTTACGCCGATAAGAGACGATCGGACTTGGAGTTCCAAGTCGGGGATTACGTTCTTTTGAAAGTGTCACCCTGGAAGGGGGTAATCCGTTTTCGCAAGCGGGGAAAGTTGGGTCCCCGATATATCGGACCATACAAGGTCATCGCGCGTGTGGGGAAAGTAGCTTACCGATTGGAGCTACCGGAGGAACTGAGCCTGATCCACAACACGTTCCATGTCTCTCAGTTGCGGGAGTGTGTGATGGATGAGTCTGCAGTAGTTCCCCTTGAAGATATTCAGATTGACGAGCGACTCAACTATGTAGAGAAGCCGGTAGCCATCGTCGAGAGGAAGACGAAGACTCTAAGGAACAAAGTCATTGGATTGGTGAAGGTCCAGTGGCAGCACCGGAAAGGTTCGGAATGGACGTGGGAACCAGAAGCCGAGATGCGGGAGAATTACCCGGAGCTGTTTGCAGGCGTGGACTTCGGGGACGAAGTCTAGTCCAAGCGGGGGAGAGTTGTAAAGCCCGTGTCCCGGTACGTGTTTCTTTTATTTTTTTAATTAATTTAAAGTGTGTACCGTTAATTGTTTTGGTTCGGGGTTTGATGTCGTTAAAGACCAAAAATGTTAAAATTCATGTCTTTTAGTGAAGTTAGTAAAATAGGGATAGTTTGGGGGGCTAATGTGAAAATTTGGGCAAGGTCCGGCCCATGCAAGTAAAGGCCGAACCCCTCCCCCCCCATACCTCTCGTTTTCTTCCTTGCATTCCAAGCCAAGCCAAAGAAACCCTATTTTTCCCTTTCGTAGTGTTGGAGAGGTGCGACAGTGAGAGAGGGAGTTCGAGAGAGATAGAGGAGAGCCGAGAAGGAACGAGAGAGAGAGAGAGACGTAGAGAGAGAGAGGGACCTGCTGCCGGAGCTTGCTGCTGCCGGAGTTGCTGTTCGCCGGAGTTCGTGAGAGTGAGAACCGGGCACATCAACGCGGCGTCGTCGTAAGGTAATTCCCCCCACCGTTTCGTTTCGTTTCGTTTCGTTTTTTCTTTTGTTCCCGTCGCCGCCGCCGTTCGCCGCCGCTGTGGCGGTGGTGGATGGACGGCCGTGGCTGCCGTTGTGGGTGCGTGTGCGGAGGCTGGTCGAGAGAGAAGGGGAGAATGATTGGGTTTTTGTCGCGTGCTATCGTAATCAAAAAAATAAAAGAAAGACCACCGCCGGCCGCCGCTGGCCGCCGCCGGTCGCCACCGGCGACCGCCACTGCCGGAGATGGCAGTGGGTGGCGCGTGGCGTGACCTGACCTCTGTTCCTATCGAACCCTTAAACCGTAACTTAACCGTTAAGCCGTATAACTTAAACCGTTGTTTCTAAAATCTTTCTTTTATGCGTAAAATGGTCCAGCCCCTGTTTTGTGACGGTAATAACTTCTCCGTCGTAACTCCGATTGAGCCGAAACTGGCGCCCACGCTTCGAGCTCGGGACCGAGTACGTTTTCTGTGTTTTGGCGGAAAACTGGTTCGGCCTCGAGTTGGGAGAAAAAGTGGTCGCAAGTTCTGTGGTTCGTCATTTTATGTGAATTTCCTGGAATCTGCCACTGTTTTGCGTGGACCGTAACGTTTTACTCGTAAGTCGTTTTAACTTGAGGTCAGTGGCCATTTTTCCTAAATTGAGTTAGGCACGTTTTTCGTGTTTCGCCGAAAGGCTGAATCGGCCCAGAACCGGGCTGTTCGGAGCTGTTAGTGCGAACTGGTCCGAAAACGGACAGTTCCGGTAGGCGAACTTAATAAATTCATAATTAATTATAGAAAAATCGTTAGGAGGCGTGTAATATATCCTTGGAAAGGTATTTCAGGGCACTTTTCAACCGTGTAATAAATCTGAGTTTTTCTGGAGTTTTAGTGGTCAAATCAGGTCCCGAACAGACCTGTTCGGTGTGACCGAAAGTTAGTTTTAGTGACAGTTTGGGGTGTGTCGCGTCGTGGGGTCCGGGTCTCGTATTGACGTATTTTATCGTACGTTTAGGTGCCGGAAAGTGATCGTCGTTGTGTGGAGCTACTTACTATTTTTAGCTAGGCGCGCACCCCAGGTGAGTTCTCTCACTACAATTAATTAATAGTTGTTTACTATTACTGTAGCACGTGTGTGAAAATTGTATGCGGGATGGTTGGGGGCTAGGTAGTGGGAAGCCTAGTTAACATTATGTGCTACATTATTCGGCGGGGCCGAGTCCCGACGGGGACGGAGGTGTTTTACGCAGTAGGCGTAAAAGGGGCGTTTACGCAGTAGGCGTAAAAAGGATGTCATACGCAGTAGGCGTAAAACGGGTGTTTCCCGCAGTAGGCGGAAACGTGCGGCGGGGCCGTAGACCCGACATCCGCCCGGGGATTTTTTTTATGCGGTGGTTATTATACTTGTTTATGATTTGTTCGTAGACTTGTATGTGGTGGTGTGATCCTCTTTGCTTTAGGGGTAATATGAGATAACCATTGTTAATTGTTGTGTTTGAATTCACTAAGCTTCGTGCTTACCCCTCCCAATTTACAGTGGCTGCAGGTACAAGTGGTACGAAGGCATGACTGGCACACACTGACGCGCAAGATGGATGGGTCGAAGGATTTGCTTATTAAACATTTTCCCGTTATTGAATAAACAATTTAATTTCCGCTGTTGACTTATGTTTTAATAACGCTCGTGGTTGGAATTATTATTTTGGGTTTAATAAATGGAGACTTATTATTAAATATGCGCGTTTAAAAATTTTTAAATTTTCTTGAAATTTTGGGGCGTTACAGCCGGAGGAATTAAAGAGTGTTCATCCGACATTTTATGTCTCAGACTCAAAGAAGTGTTTGTCAGAAGCCGAGGTGGTTGTTCCTTTGGGGGACATCGGTATAGATGAGAGGTTGACTTATGTAGAAGAACCGTTAGATATCGTAGACAGTAAAGTACTGAAGACGAGGAACAAAGAAGTTCGTTTAGTGAAGGTTCAGTGGAGGTATCATAAGGGACGAGAGGCAACGTGGGAAGTATAATCAGATATGCAGACCAGATACCCTAACCTTTTTGCAAATGGAATTCCGGGGACGGAATTCTTTTGAGGGGGGAGTGTTGTAATAACCAAGACTAAATTTGGAAGGTTTTATTGTCTTGTGGAAAAGTTTAATAAAGTTGAAAGTTGAGGGATTAAATTGTAAATATGGGATAGGGTATAAGAACCCAATGATTGGGGCACAAAACCCTAGGTGAGCATTTCATTTGTAGTTGGCGGCTAGAGGGGTTTAGAGAGCAGAGAAAGAGTTTTTGGAGTTCAAGAGCAAGTGAAGAAGAAGATTATCAAACATCAAATTGGAAGAAGAGGTGTAGTTGGAGTGCAATTCTACAAGTATTTCTGCCAGGTAATTCCTTAACCAAACCCTATTTTGATTGTTTAGTTGGATTGTTGAGTTATTTGGGAGTTTTTGGTGAAAAGTGCAAATGATGCCTTGAGAGAGAGATTAAGCAAACTAATCGTGTTTGAGTAGCAAAGATTGGTAAGGAATGGATATAGAATGTTTAGTAAGTCGTTTATCGCGTTATCGTTTTGATTAAGGGGCTATTAGCAAGAATTTGGCCCCTGAAATCGACCCAGCGCCGTACCCGGTAAGCTTCTTGTGATGAAGGTTACCGGGGGAGAACCCCGGTAAGTATATGTTAGTCGGTAAGTTGTTTCCGGTAAGATAGTTACCTGGTAAGTGTATGTTACCCGGTAAGTATATGTGATCCGGTAAGTATAGAGTTCCGGAAAGTATGGTACCCAGTAAGTCTGGTATCCGGTAAGATAGCTCATTCGGTAACCTGGTGTCCGGTAAGCTGATTTTAGGGTCTGAGTAGTTTGTATTTCATTCACTTCTCAGGTAGATCAATTGAAAACCAGGAGCAAAGTAAGAAAAGATCCTAAACGCACCAGGTGAGTTTTTCTAACTAAAATACGTGACTTTACAACGTGTTTTCTAAAGTAAGTACATGATGAGAAATGCCATGTTTTATTCTTATGCTTTTAACTGCATGAAAGTTGTTTAAAGTTTTATATGAGATGTATGCATACATTGTGTAGACGTAAACTGGCTAAGTCGGGGGGAGTGGCCCGCCAGTGCTCACCCGGGAGGAGTGACCCGATTATGCCTTGGGAAGAGTGACCCTGTATGGCAGCGTGAGACTGACTCGTTGTCACTTTCGAGTGATTTCAGGGTGCCATTTACGAGTGCGGATTTATCCGTGAGAGAGTTTTATAAAGTTTTATATGTGAAAGTTTTACATGCGAAAATTTGCAAACTGTTTTTAAATGTTTTGAGACCTGTCAAGAGGGAGCTCACTAGACCTCATGGTCTAACCCTCGCATTTTCCAAACTAAACCCTTTCAGGTAAGCAGGTAGTTGGAGGCTCTGGCAAGTGAGCTGAGCGTGCTAGTGAATAAGTGTAGTTAAAGGCAGTGCCACTATCGATTCAGTATTAAGTTTATTCTCAATTGTGTATAGGTTGTTTCCGCCAACCTAATTTTGAGACTTATGTAAGAAATTTTGGAACCCGATTTTTGGGATGTTTCGTTTTATATGAATTGCATGCTTATTTTAGACTGGGTTGTTACAGTTTGAGGTTTCAATATCCTACTACGAATGAATTGCTTTCTTTGCAAGAGCCTACACCGCAATTTCCAAAAAAGGTAACCATAAAGAAAACAGAGGGTCCACATGCCGAAGCAGGCATCTTTCTTGGCAATCCTTTTGGCATGTATTCTTTCTCGCACATATATGATTCTTCTTTAAAACCACTTACTCTTCTTTAAAACCACAACTTCGATAGGACAAGGTTTGAAGAGCTCTTACATGGAGAGTCAATCGCTCTCTCATATTCAATTTGAATGATCAGTTACATGACAAAGCTAAACTCAATAGTAGAATAAAGAATCGAATCATAGAGTTCAGGTATCTACCGAAAGGCTTTCTTCAACTAGGTCAGGCGTACAAAATAATCCACCTGAGTTAGAGCGCGCACGGGAAATGAGGCATATTTATAGTAGGGATGCACATGAGTTGGGTTGGTAGGGTTAAAGGCATTTGAACAACCCAACCCAATGTTTGCGGTTTAAAAAATCTCAACCTAACACCGTGTTTGCGGTTTAAAAAATCTCAACCTAACCCAAACCATGCGGGTTGGATTGGGTTGGTCGGATTGAAACTCTAGTATATAATTTTACAATCTAGCTAAACAGTTGTGTTTAAAGGAAGTAAAATCAAAATGAAAACATACAAAAAGACTAACAAACTTAAAGAAGAAAGTTGAAGATTCATGTAAATAACAAAGTAAAATTACGGTTTAAATTGTGGTATAATTAAAATAGAGCTAATAACGGATTGGTCTATGGTATAGTGTATATATATTTATTAAGGATTTAACAATCATATTAAATACAAGGTATAGAAAGACATCGAATAAAACTGGGTTCAAATAGCCCTAACTCGACTCCAACCCAATACCATGATTTGAAGATTTTACTACTCGATAAAAAATGAGTTAGGTTGATCGGGTTTTTGTGCACCCCTAGTTTAAAATTTAGGGGCCGTTTACCAAACACATACCCGGGTAAGTGTTTACCGGAAAATTTTAACAATATCACTTACTTAGCGGGTAAGATTTTAGTCCACTAAAACGGTAGAGGATGCAACAATTTTCCCGGTAAACATTAACCGTGGTAAGAGTCTTCGCCCTCACTTACCGGGTAAGACTCTTGGTCCTTGCCCCGCTCTTACCGGGTAAGATTCTTGGTCCTTGCCTCGCTCTTACCGGGTAAGATTCTTGGTCCTTGCCTCGCTCTTACCGGGTAAGATTCCTGGTCCTTACTGTATTCATCCGATAAGGTAACGTGACTTAATAAGCACTTACCCGGATAAGCGTTTGGTAAACGGCCTCTTAGTCTTGTACTTGTGGCCATGCTAGTCTCTTACAAGGATGATCTAAAGTTTTTAAATGGTAAATTTAGCTCAACTCCCATCAAATAGCTCTTAAATTTTCAAAAGGCATATTGTTATATTATTTCTATATCAAGTCTCATTAAAATTCATCGTTAACTTCAAGTAAAAGTGATGGTTTTTCCATAATCTAGTTTATTTTTCAACAATATGATTGTGTCTATTGCCTCCTTCGTCCTATCATTGCTTCCACAAAACTAGTTTCCATTTTAAAGAGGGAGCGACGGAGGGAGATAGAAGGAGATAGGTGGTGCCTGAATCCATGCTATGTTTTGCCATTTGCCTAAATGAGAGTGTAAATTCTCACTGGTAAGCGTTTGGGTAGACGGCCCCTTAGTGCAAGAATTGCAAACAACAACATTGAGATCATAACTTTCAAACCCACCTTCCTCGGATGTGGTTCATAATCAAACCAAACCAACCCAACCCAACATATCTCCTAATAAGCAGGAATTCCATAATAACAAAATATAACTTCTATTCAAATAATATTTGTTTTGTTGCAACAAATAATCTCAAAAACCTTGCACCAATAACACACCATCTCTTTTACCAGCTTCAACTTGTAAAACCAATTATACAAGTTAGATTTAGAACCTAATTGGAGGAATGAAATGAAATGTTGGTAAGAGTATTTTAGGAGCTGTAAAACTTTTGAAAAACAAACTGTTAAAAGTATACATGAATATGTACCAATCTTGACATGTGTTATTTATTTTATTTATGTTAATGCCAAAAATTGTCCAAAAGGATAACTTAAGGTTGATGTGGAGCTTAACAACTAAAGAATGGAAATCGTTCGACAAACCGTGCGACAAAGACAAAAAAGTAAAAGAGACGGGAGAAATTTTGGTGAAGCGGAATAAACCTCAACGAGGAAAAAACCCGCGGACGACAGTGCTGGTCGTCGTTGTACTATGGTCGCCAATCAGGGGCGACGTCCTTGTGTTTCAAACGTCGAGAGTACAAATGATTACAGTACAAATATAAGAAATAACTTAATTCGTAAAGTAAATGAATCATCGTGTGTAAAAAACAATGTGTCGTGTGTATAAGTCGTGCGTCGTCTGTTCGAGAGAGGGTTCTTTTGCTTGAATGCTTTTCGTTATGCAGTGAGTATTCTTGAATTCAGATGTCCGCAAATGAGGTAGGAGCCTTCGTTTATATAGCCCTTGCAGCTTTAAATGATCTCCATAAAATTCGAATAACGGTCTTAACGGATTCTGAGGGTTATTGCTCGTAATGATCTTGTCGGTTATAGCCGTTGAGCATTAATAGCTTTGATCCTGCATTAAACAGAGAAAACATAATAGTCATGTCATACGTTAGTCTAGTCGTGTTCTGTCAAATACCATGTGATGGTCGTATGAGTTGGACGACGACATGGTCGAATGTCGTGGGTAACCCTCGACCTAAACTTAGATTTTAGCGATAGGGTCGTTGAGTGTGTAGGATTCTATCTTGACATAAGATGTGTCGTGTAAGAAATATTTTTTCCTTTTTCGGTCGTGGTCGTGACTTGTGAATTTTTACCCAAACAGTTTGCCCCCAAAATTTAAAATGAAAAGGAAATTTCAAATTTTGAAATTTAAATTTTTGTCAGAAGAAAATCTTTTAAAATCTTCGTCTAAGGGAATGTCATGGGGTGTGACACGTGTCAAAAGTCGTTGTCTTGGGAACTGAATCGGTTCGATTCCAACTGAATGGGAAGTTGAAAAGAGGATAAGATCGTGACGTCACGCTGATGTGCGGTCATGCTTGACAGCTGTGGATGCCAGGTGTCGACGATCTGTCGAGCTTTTGAAAAGGCGTGGACACGTGGCGATCATCAAACGACTCGATCTGACACGATCTATTACATAAATAGAGACCCTTAGCGGATCTTTCTTGTTTTACGTTCTCAGAGAGTTCTTAGAGCGAGATTTCTTCTTTCGATCTTTGTTTCCTTTTAGCGAATCCATTCCTAAACCTGCAAAATATTGAACCGATTTAGAGTTTTTCGAGGATTAGAGCATCTATATAAGGTACGACTCTTTCTCCCTTATATGCGTCGCAAATCGATTGCTAGAAAGCATTGGAAGAACTAGGATCTTTTTGCCTTTTCAGACCTGAAAATTTGGCTCACAGGATTAGCAATGTCAACTGAGCCTGCGAGTACCATTCGAGATCAAGATGATCTCGACTCCTTTAGGAAACTAGCACAAATCCCTGCGGGGATTAAGTTGAGTAGGGCTGGTCAGGTTCAACCAGATATGTGTCCAGATGGGTTCGTCGTTATATACGAATCCCCATTCAAAATAGGTTTCCAATGGCCTTATTCCACTTTAGCCAAGGCGTTTATGTGCGAGTTCGATTTAGCACCAGGCCAATTAATGCCCCAATTTTGGCGGGTCATACAAGTTATCGAGCGCCTTACCAAAGACTGGGAATCTCCCATTAATGTGCGCGGTCTCCTCTTGGCCTACCAAGTCAAGATGGACGGATGTCGTCGCTACAGCTTGTTTTCCAAGCATAAGGGCGATCGTACCTTGATCCTGAAGACTGCGGTTAATGACCGTAAGTGGAAGACTAGGTACGCGTTTGTGCGCGTAGCGACGCTAGACCCTGAGAGCGACTGGATTAGGGCCGACTGGAATATGTCGGGTGAGATTTTTTAGCTTTTTGTCGTGTGTCGTGTGTTAGTTTCAACTTGTTTCTAACTTATCTTTTATGTGTCGACAGATATAAATTTCGAAGACGTGAAGCCCTACGCCAACTCTCAAGCCAAGATCGACAAATTCTTGGAGTTCAGCGCTATCTAGCGGTCGTTTTTCACACGACACCTTGTGGACGACGACGACGAGGACTTAGTGTATCTGGGAGAGAATCGAGAGGAAAGGCGAGAGGAAGAGGAGGAAGAGGAGGCAGAGAAAGAAGAGTCGAGAGAAGAGGAAGAAGAGATGACTGGTAAGTGTACCTTATTCTTTCTGCTTGACTGAATCTTTCCACTACTTCAATCGTATAACATTCTTTCTTCTCGTTTTCCAGAGTAATCTCAGGCGAAAGTGTCGTCTGTAGCTGCCAAGAAGGCAGCCCAAGATGAATTGGCCTGCAGGGGCAGGGAGAAGAGGAAAGGGAACTCGACCACTGGGTCGGGGGTTTTGAAGAGGACCAGGATTACGGTCTCGAAGGAACCGTCTTCAAAGGCGGACGACTCGTCAAGAGTCGTTACCCCTGAGAAGGCGAAGGTGTCGGTCGCATCTCCTGGGAAGACGAGGACGTCTTCTGATGCGATCGATGCGACACCAGTCAGTTCTGCTACGTCAACCCCTTCGTCAGCCGACAAGGGAAAGGGTCATGCGACGGGAGAGGCTAAGGTCACGACGGTTAACTTTACGTTGCCGTCGGACTTCATGGCGGATAACGTCCTGGACGGGACGAAAATATTTCCTCATCTGGGGAAGTATCAGCTCCCCTCTTTCAGGGAGCGTTTTCAGGGAGTCCTGGTCGAGGAGACGGGATCCCGTGTCGCTGGACTCACGTTCATGGTAAGTATCCAGGACTTGTCTTTTGAATCTTTGTTATTTCGTCGATTGTTTGCTAATTTTATGTTTTTTTGTGTTCTCAGGCGTTTCAGTCTTCCCTTGCCCTGTACTCCGAAATAGAGAAGACAAGGGGCTTGGTGCCCGTAGCTCTCGAAAGAGAGAAGGCAGCACTGGAGAGAGAGAAAGTCGCCCTGGCGCGCGTCGAAGCCTTATCTATACGGCTCGACGACGTTCAAAATGACCTAGAGGTCATTGAACGTGAGAAGGACGAGGCGAGCCATCGTCTGAAGTAGGCCCTGTCCTTGATAGCCGATTCGAGGGCTGAGCTGGACAAGACCAAAGAGTCTTTGGCTGCGAGTGAGAATGAAGCCAAAGATTCTAAGTCTAAGGTGTCGAAGCTAGAGGGGGAGGTGAAGGAGCTGAGGGACGAGCTGAAGTCCGTCTTCGCTCTTGCTCGACTGACCGCGCGGGCGGCGATCATGCGACAACACTTGTCAGGGAAGAATCCCCTTGCCTCGGCATCGGACGAGTTGGCCTTCTACCTGTCGAGCGTCGGGTCTGAGAGGGATCTCGATTCGGACGACGTGAAGGAGGTCGAGGAGGAGGAGATGGACGAGGGCTTCAAGGGGGAAGCTTCTGGCAAGGATGCGACCGACGATCCTCCCCAACCTTAAGAGATTTTTGTTTTTGTCTTTTATTGATCGATCGTTGGGGGTCGAGTCTTTCAATGTAATCGACTATTGATGAATGAATTCTATCTTTCTTTTGAATTCATGCATTACTTTGTCTTATTCATTTTGTATCACCAAGTAAACATACATCATATAAAAATGAACATAAAGACTTTCGACATAGGCATCCATTGTAATACACTGATTAGAACATAAGTTGTAAGATCTTTAGACCCTTAAGTCGTGTAAATAAAACATAGGTACATGTGACTAAAGCATTCACGCAAAACATGACAATTTTTCCAAGTCAGAAAACTTAGATCGTGAGGTCTTTGGACCTTATGATCGTACAATCAAGACGTGCGACAGACTTGGGTCGTGCGCTTCTGCAATCGTGCAATCAAGTCCTATGGTAGACCTGGTTGCTTATGTCGTGCGATCCTGCAAAAATGTACTTAAGTCGTGTAATGGACTTAGTAACTCATGTCGTGCGATCCTGAGATAAAACAAGGTCAGAGGTTGGTCGTTGGCTAACCAACGACCCTCCGATGCTTAAGTCAGTAATCGTCGTGATGAAAAAATCGTATGAGAAAAAAGGGTTTAGAAAAATACCTTTTCAGATGTGTTGCATTCCAGCTACGTGGGATATCTCGATTGTCGAGGGTTTGGAGTTTATAAGCACCTTTACCCACGACTTCTGAGATACGATAAGGACCTTCCCACCTGGTGGAAAGTTTACCTACATTGGGCTCTTGAGTGCTCTGGAACACTCGCCGGAGGACGTAGTCACCTTCTTGGAAGACTTTAGCTTTGACATTCTTGTTGAAATGTCGCTCGACCGCTTGCCTCTGTGACGCCATTCTGATCAATGCTGATTCTCTAAGCTCTTCAAGGGCGTCGAGGTCATAACTTAAATCGACCAAGTTATGGTCGACAAAAGTATGCCTCGAGGTCGGGAGTCGGACCTCGACCGGAAAAACTGCTTCACAACCATAGACCAAAGAGAAAGGGGTTTGTCCTGTAGACGTGTGTGGCGTCGTGCGATTCGCCCACAGGACAGAAGGGAGTTCTTCGACCCACTTTCCTTTTGCAGCTTTTAATCTTTTCTTGATCGAAGCAATAATGGTTTTATTACTCGACTCTGCAAGTCCATTCGCCTGAGGATACCTTGGTGTCGAGGTCGTCAGCTTGATATTGCAGTCTTCACAGAACTGACGAGTCCTGTTGCTTATGAACTGGGATCCATTGTCGCAGACAATTTCAGATGGGATCCCGAACTTGCATATGACGTTAGTCTGGAAAAAAGAGACGACCTCCTTGTCCCGGACTTGGGAAAAGGCGGCTGCTTCTATCCACTTAGAAAAATAATCTGTAAGTACGAGGAGAAATACCTTTTGCCTGGGGGCAGGTGGTAACTTGCCGACAATATCCATCCCCCATCTCATGAAGGGCCATGGGATTAATGTCGAATGTAAAGGTTCAGATGGTTTATGGGACGTACCTGAATGTCGTTGACAAGGATCACAATTCTGGACATACCTGACGGCGTCTTGTCGCAGTGTTGGCCAAAAGTAGTCTTGTCGAGAGATACGATTAGCCAAACTGCGACCTCCTGAGTGGTTGCCACACTCTCCATCATGCATTTCTTGGAGGATTCTTTGAACTTGACTTTTCCCGATAACACATCTCAGGTTCAAGCCTATCGATGATCGTCGATAGAGTCTATCCCCGATCACGACATATTTGAATGCCTTGAACCTGATCTTCCGAGCTTCCATCTTGTCTTCTGGGAGTTGGTCGTGCATAAGGAAATTTCTGATGTCGCGACCAATCATCTTCTAGGTCTTCGATCTGGACGACGTCGTCATTTTCGATGGACGGTATTTCCAGGTGGATCATAGGAATGTTGTCGAATATTGGTTCGCTGAGTGCAGACCCAAGGTTTGCTAAAGCGTCGGCTTGAGTATTTTGGTCCCTTGGAATCTGTTCAATTGAAAATGGTTTAAAAATTTCTGATTTTTCTTTTGCCACCTTTAGGTACGCTGTCATCTTTGAATCTTTGGCCGCGAATTCTCCATTCATCTGGTTTACGACCAGGAGAGAATCTCTTTTGACATGTAGCGCGGTTGCCCCCAAGTCGTGGGCCATAGTCATTCCCACGATCAGGGCTTCGTACTCGGCTTCATTGTTGGTGGTTTTGAAGTCGCATCGTATGGAATATACCACCTTACCCCCCTGTGGTGACTTTAAGACGATGCCTAGTCCTGAACCCCTAATGTTAGATGACCCGTCGACATGTAGGGTCCAGGATACGTCATCGTGAGTCGCCACAGTGAGCACCTCGAGCTCTGCTTCTTTTTCCAGCTCAGGACTGAAATCAACGATGAAATCTGCCAAAGCTTGCGATTTGATCGCTGTCCTGGGCTTGAAGTCGATGTCGTAACTACTGAGATATATGCTCCATTTCGCTAATCGACCTGTCAACTCAGGTTTCCTCAAGACAAACTTAAGAGGAAAGTTAGTCACGACAGTAATAGGGTGTGATTCGAAATAATGTCGCAATTTCTTTGCGGTTGTAACTAGAGACAAAAGTAATTTTTCCATAGAGCAATACCTGGTTTCGGCGTCCAAAAGGGATTTACTTACATAGTAGATCGGTAGTTGCTGCTTTTCATCTTCTCGTGTCAAGACGACACTTACTGCATTAGGTCTGACAGCAAAATATAGCCGCAAGACCTCATTATCGTGAGGTTTTGACAGCAGCGACGGCGACGTCATGTCCTCCTTCAGTTTATGTAGTGCTTGCTCATGATCGTCGGTCCAGTCGAAGCCTTTATTTTTTCGGAGGACGTTGTAGAATAGATGGCATCTATCTGATGATCGAGAGATAAACCTGTTCAGAGCTGCCACTCGACCAGTGAGCCTTTGGACTTCCTTAAAATTCCTTGGGGATTTGATATCGATAATGGCCTTGATCTGATCTGGATTGGCCTCGATCCCCCGTTGAGTGACCATATAGCCCAGGAATTTCCTGGCACTGACGCCAAAGGAACACTTCGTCGGATTCAGCTTCATGCTATACTTTCTGAGGATGTCGAACGACTGCCTTAAATGCTTGATGTGGTCGACTGCTTGCTTCGACTTGACGAGCATGTCGTAAATATACACCTCCATCGTGTCGCCAAGACGATCTTTGAACATCTTGTTCACCAGACGTTGGTAGGTGGACCCTGAATTTTTTAAACCAAAGGGCATAACCTTATAACAATAAATACATCGATCTGTCATGAAGGCAGTTTTTTCTTGATCCTCGACATGCATAAGGATCTGATTGTATCTGGAATAAGCATCCATGAACGTAATAGTTCATGTCCTGCTGTCGCGTCGACCATGGCGTCGATATGTGGCAATGGAAAAGGATCATTTGGACAAGCTTTGTTGAGATCAGCGAAATCGATACAGACCCTCCATTTGCCATTCTTCTTTTGCACGACCACGACGTTTGCAAGCCAGTCGGGGTACTTTACTTCTCGAATCTTCCCTGTCTTGAGGAGGTTGTCGACCTCGTCATTGATTACCTTATTCCGTTCAGGAGCGAATTTTTGTCGCTTTTGCTTGACAGGTTTGAATGATGGGCCGACGTTGAGCTTGTGAGAAATAACGTTGGGGTTTATGCCGACCATGTCTTCGTGCAACCTGTTTGGGCAAAATTTCACAGGTCTCGACCATGACCAGAAAAGGTAAGACACATGTTATGAACTATATCTTGTATTAAGATAAGGCCCCGACAAAGACCCAAAAAACCTCCGTCGTCCCTCCTAAAAGGTAAGTTGAGAGTTCCTCACGACACTCGACCTCGACGTCGCCCGTTCCGCACGACCGTCGCACAAGACCGTACGACCTTGACTAACTCGATATACGACTGTTACGTTTGTTCAATGATTAATGCAGGAGTCAAAGTCATTAATGGGCAACGGTCATAACCGACGAAGAGCAATTATGAAGAGTTACAACTGGCGACCGTTATGGCTATTATCAAAGCAATCAATGAGCTAATCAAAGCACCCGAAGGTTATAAAAGGTCAAGTTAAACTTCAGTTCCAGGGACCGAACACCGAACACCGAACACCGAACACCGAACACCGAACATCGAACAATAGAAGATAAGCATCCCAGCTCAGAAGAACACTACAAGCAAAGAACTCTCACTCGAAGAATCGCTCCCGACGCATGACTTTCACTCTCGACCAACAGTTTACACATTGTTTTCACACACGACGCACACTGTTTTTACATTTCAAACACTTGTACTTTACATTTCGAAGTCTTTCCCTTCATTTGTATTGTAATCTCTGTACGATCGACACCCGGAACACCAAGGACATCGCCCCTAATTGGCGACCATAGTGCAGCGATGACATCCACTATCGTCCGCAGGTTTTTTACTCGTTGAGGTTTTTCATGCGTCATCAAATCCTCTGTCTCATTTACATTTTTGTCTTTGTCGCACGTCTTTGTCGAATGATTCCTTTCTTTAGTTGTTAAAGTCCACATCGACCTTAAGTTGTCCCTTTGGTGCGATTTTTGGCATTAACAGTTTGGCGCCATCCGTGGGACCCCATCTAGAGAAAATCTTCGACAAACGTACGTCCTACTTACGTTTTCTTGGAGTTTCTTCAGTTCTCTGTTTCAGGAAAATGGCGAATAACGAACAATCCGCTGACCCAGCACATGAGGGGCTCGAAAATGCACAAGATGCACTTAAAGCAGTCAACGATTATCGCCTGGAGGAAGTCATTCTAGATTCAAGCAAGCCTGACCAAAAAGTCTTAATCGGGTCGTCTCTCAATCCTTGCCTCAGGGAAAAGTTAATATCTTTTTTGCAGGAACATGCTGATTGTTTCGCCTGGTCGCATGAAGATATGGTCGGCATAGATCCTGACGTCATCTCTCACAAGCTCAACGTCGACCCATCGTTCAAACCTATCAAGCAGAAGCGACGGAAATTTGCTCCTGAAAGGAATAAGGTGATAAGTGACGAAGTCGACAACCTTCTCAAGACAGGGAAGATTCGAGAGGTAAAATACCCCGATTGGCTTGCTAACGCCGTGGTTGTAGCGAAGAAGAATGAAAAGTGGAGGGTCTGTATCAACTTCACAGACCTCAATAAAGCCTGTCCAAAAGATCCTTTTCCATTACCTCATATCGACGCCATGGTCGACGCGACAGCGGGGCACGAACTACTGACGTTCATGGATGCTGTTTGGGCAAAAATTCACGTCGTACGACCACGACCAGAAAAGGTAAGACACGCATCATGAAAGACATCTTGGATTAATATAAGGTCCCGACCTAGACCCGCAGAACATCCGTCGTCCGTCGTAAAAGGTAAGTCGAGAGTTTTCTAGGACGTACGACCATAGCGACGCCCGTCCTGCATAACTATCGCATCGAGCCATACGTCTTCGACCAAAACTAACGTTAACCATGACTGTTACGTTTTGTTAAGTGTTTAATGCAGGAGTCAAAGCTATTAAAAGAGCAACGGCTATATCCGACGCAAGCTGTTATCCGACACAAGCTGTTACTCGTAACGGACGAAGACCATTATGGATGATCACGCCGGCAACCGTTACAGACCGTTGCGACAATTAAAGCTGTTAATGAAGCAATCAATGAGCCAATCAAAGCTCCCAAAGACTATAAAGCTAGAGCCGAATCCTCATTTCAGGGGGACCGAACATCGAACTTCTAAGTAGAGAACATCTGGAGATCATCTGAAGGACATCTGCAGAGTAATCTACTACAATCATTCCAGCTCAAGAACCACACTACGAACTCAAGAACGCTCGAAGAAAAGCTCAAGTTATCGCTCCCGACGCACGACAACAGCCCTCGACCAGCAATTCACACTTTGTTTCGTACACGATAAACACCTATTTTTACATTCAAACACTTGTACTTTACATTTCAAAGCATTTCCTTCATCTGTATTGTAACCCTTGTACGACCGATGCCAGTATCGAAGGACGTCGCCCCTGATTGGCGACCATAGTGCAGCGACGACACCCCCTGTCGTCCGCAGGTTTTTTCCTCGATTGAGGTTTTTCCTGCATCATCAAATCCCTTGTTTCTTTATTTTTATCCTCATCGCACGTCTCGTCGAAAGATTCTTTCTTTAGTTGTTTAAGTCCACATCGACCTTAAGTTGTCCCTTTGGTGCGATTTTTGGCATTAACAGATGCCTATTCCGGATACAATCAAATCTTAATGCACGTCGAGGACCAAGAAAAAACCGCATTTATGACGGACCGAGGTATTTATTGTTATAAACTTATGCCTTTCGGACTAAAAAATGCAGGATCTACTTACCAGCGCCTGGTGAACAAGATGTTCAAAGACCGTCTTGGCGACACGATGGAAGTATACATCGACGATATGTTGGTCAAGTCAAGGCAATCTATTGACCACGTGGTACAGAGTTTGTTACACGGGATGATCTGACTGCTGAAATGGGGAGATTACAGGATAGCATACAAGCCATGTTCGAACGTAATCGTCATAATGAAACTGAAAGATCAAATCCGGAACATGAAGTTGAGATGCCAATTACCGCTACTGTTTTACCGGTAAGGAAAAGGTGTGACTATAAAATGTTTCTTAGTTGCAAGCCCCCTACATACTCAGGAGATCGGGATCCGGTAAAAGCTATGAGATGGCTGAAAGAAATAGAGGCTATCTTCAAAACGTGTAAATGTGCTGAAGAAGATAAAGTACTTTATGGTACGGCAATGCTAAAAGGTGATGCTCTGTATTGGTGGGAGGCTCATATAGAATCGAGAGGAGCGGATATATACTCTACTTTTTCATGGGAGGAATTCGTGTTAGCTTTCACAACACACTTCTGTCCACAAGCTGCTGTCAGACAATTGGAGGAAGAATTTATGAATCTACAGCAAGGGAATTTGTCAGTCAGAGACTATACTGCACGATTTTTAGAAAAATCTCGTTTTGCAGGATATTATGTTGCTATAGAAAAGATGAAAATGGAGAGATTTATTTTTGGGTTGAATTCAGAAGTCCGAAGACTAGTGACTGCAACAAGGCCAGATACTTTTACAGCTGCGGTGGATGCTGCAGAAAATGTAGAACGAGATAATAAAAGGGATGCCGGAGATAAGAGCTTGGGAAAAAGGAAATGGGAAGGACCATCACAGGATTCAAGGAAGCCTAGATTTCAGAGGTTCGATAACCGTCCGTCGTTTCGACCAGCGGAAAGACCATGTCCGAGATGTAATCGCTACCATTAGGGAAATTGTCAAGTGGAGTCTCGGGTTTGTTTTAAGTGTGGGAAAACCGGTCATGTTGTTAAAGATTGTCGATTAACACGGTTTTGCTTTTTGTGCAATTCACCGGATCACCTCCAATCAGATTGTCCACGAGGTAGAATACAACAAGGGGGTACATCCGGGAAACCAGCCATTACTAGACCAGTAGTCCCAAGAATAGAACCGCCGAAAACGAGGGGTCGTACATTCCAAATGACAGCTAAAGAGGCGGAGGAAACTCCGGATGTGGTCACAGGTACATTTTTCATAAACTCCACGCGTGCTAAAGTGTTATTTGATTCTGGTGCAAATCGATCTTTTGTGTCTCCCTCCTTTGCTGCTCACATGCATTTAGAGCCTAAAATGTTAAAACATGCTTTATTAGTAGATACTGCAAATGATAGCCAGGTGGCAGTTAAAGAAGTTTTTGATCGTTGCATGATAAATATAGAGGGGTGTGGAGTACCGATACAACTATTTCCAATAGCTTTGATTGAATTTGATGTGGTAGTAGGAATGGATTGGTTAGCTGAGAATCAGGCTAACATAGTTTGTGATAAGAAAATAATCAATGTCGTTTTACCTGATAAGAGATCAGTAGTGATTTATGGAGATCGTAAGAATCATCAGTCCAGTCTTATATCTATGGTAAAAGCCCGTAAGTGTGTCAACAAGGGTTGCTCTAGTTATTTAGCTTATGTGATAGACAGTAGGCCTGAAAAGATTAAGCTGGAGGATATTTCTATCGTTAGTGAATATCCAGAAGTTTTCCCTGAAGACTTGAATAGTCTTCCTTCTGTTAGACAAGTAGAATTTGGTATTGACTTAATCCCAGGAGCCGCTCCTATCGCTCGTGCGCCGTACCGATTAGCACCTCCAGAGATGAAAGAAATGATGGCACAGCTTCAAGACTTGTCTGATAAGGGCTTCATCAGACCCAACTCTTCGCCGTGGGGTGCACCAGTTCTATTTGTGAAAAAGAAAGACGGTTCAATGAGAATGTGTATCGACTACCGAGAGCTGAACAAGCGCACGATCAAGAACAAGTATCCACTTCCAAGAATTGATGACCTCTTCGATCAATTAGTTGGAGCTTGTTACTTCTCCAAGATTGATCTCAGATCTGGCTACCATCAGTTGAAGGTTAAGGAAGAAGACGTTCTGAAGACTGCTTTTCGTATGAGGTACGGTCACTACGAATTTTTGGTGATGCCCTTCGGACTAACTGTTGATCCAAACCCTCAGTGATTTGATAATGACCCTATCTTAAATACTTAGTGAAAATCGTAAGTAAACAATATGTATCAGAGTTTCACTATCGCTGATAAGTACTAAGATCTTACAGTACTGCTGATAGGAACTCTCGCACTTTTAGATTAAACATTCAGCGAACACTGTTCACCATATCGCTGAGTCTGTTCAGTCCTTATGGTGATCGCTGATAAGTTAGTTGTTTACTTATGATCCCTGAAGACAAGATTCACGTCAACAAAGGTTCTACGCTGAAGTCGAAGATCAAGCTCAAGAACCAGCGACAAGTCTCCTAATGAACTGATGCGGATCAGCGAAGACTCAGATTTGTCCACTCAACGTGAAGTATCAAGTACAAGACTTCAGCTATCGCTGAACTTTATCATCTGCTGAATAGTAAATGATAATCGCTGAATCAACGAAAGCTGATCATGAAGTCCTCCGTACAAAGTACTTTTGTCTTAACCTCCCTTGCACGCCACCGTACGAAATGTCAGAAAAGAACCTCCGAAAATCTGAAATCGTACAACCACTCTGACACTACACTGTTCATTCATGCGGCTACTAAGGTTGTCATCAAAGGTCAATGACATGCAACCAATCCGCTAATGACACGTGTAAAGTATATACTGGATTGCATTAAATGCATGCAGTATATAAAGAGATGAACTCACTTCATTTGAAGTAACTTGCTAACTCTGGACAAGTTCAAATCTCTCAAGATAGGATTTTATTAGTAATCTCCTTATCTTTCTTAGTGCAAGAAAACCTTAGTGTTCCAACTTGTTTAGATTTAGGTTTATCCTTAATCTTGTTTCCGCAACAAGCTGTAAATTGTTAATGATTTATCAATAAACAATTTAGAAAAGTAAAATAGTGTGTTTGTATTCAACCCCCCCCCTTCTACAAACTTGTTTAAGCCTTTCGGGACCAACACTAACGAACGCTCCGACCGCTTTTATGGATCTAATGAATCGGGTATGTAAGCCTTATCTCGATAAATTTGTCATTGTGTTTATCGATGATATACTTATTTATTCTCGATCCAAAGAGGATCACGCACAACACCTTCGTTTGATTCTAGAGTTGTTAAAGAAAGAGAAGTTATATGCTAAATTTTCGAAGTGTGAATTCTGGCTACGAGAAGTTCAGTTTTTGGGTCATGTAGTTTCAGAGAAGGGTATACAAGTTGATCCAGCGAAAGTGGAAGCAATTGAAAAATGGGAACCGCCGAAGACGGCAACCGAAGTACGTAGTTTTCTGGGTCTAGCTGGATACTATCGGAAATTTATAAAAGACTTTTCTCGAATCGCGACGCCATTGACTAAGCTGACTCGGAAGAATCTAAAGTTTGAATGGAAAGCAGAACAGGATGAGGCATTCAGAATATTGAAGGAGAAACTCTGCAGCGCGCCGATATTAGCATTGCCAGAAGGTTCCGATGATTTTGTGGTCTACAGTGATGCTTCTAAACTGGGATTGGGATGTGTACTTATGCAACGTGGAAAGGTGATTGCCTATGCTTCCCGTCAACTAAAGGATCATGAAAAACAATATCCTACTCATGATATGGAACTAGCAGCAGTTGTCTTCGCGTTGAAAATTTGGAGGCATTATCTTTATGGTTCTAAATGCCAAATTTTTACTGACCATAAGAGTCTCCAACATCTTTTCGATCAGAAGGGACTGAATATGAGGCAAAGAAGATGGTTGGAATTAGTAAATGATTATGATTGTGAAATCCTGTATCACCCCGGGAAGGCGAACGTGGTAGCAGATGCACTAAGTCGTCAAGAAAGAAGTGGAACGATAAAAGCGATATCGCTACGAGCTGAACTCCTTCCAAATATCTTTGACGAATTACTGAAGTGCCAAATAGATGTTTATCAGGAAGAAAGTTTGAAATCAGAACGGTTAGTGGGAATATCAGCATTGCTTGGGAAAGATGACCGTGGGTTATTGTGTATGGGGAACAGAATTTGGGTGCCTCGTTTGGGTGGATTACGTGATCGTGTACTACAAGAGGCTCATCAATCTCGATTTTCTATTCATCCAGGTACAAATAAAATGTATGGAGATTTGAAACAATTCTATTGGTGGCCGGGAATGAAGAGAAGTATTGCTAAGTATGTGGAAGATTGTACTACTTGCAAGAAAGTAAAGATTGAACATCAGAAGTCGTTTGGTCAGTTACAACGACTAGATATACCAATGTGGAAATGGGATCAGATCACTACTGATTTTATTACCAAGTTACCTAGAACTTTAAAGGGATTCGATACTATTTGGGTGATTGTGGATAGATTGACGAAGTCTGCTCATTTCTTACCGATAAAAGAAACTGATTCCTTGGAACGTTTGGCCAAATTGTACATTAATGAAATAGTAACCCGACATGGAGTTCCAATCTCGATTATCTCTGATCGAGATAGTCGTTTTACTTCCAGATTCTGGAGAAGCTTTCAAAAAGAGATGGGAACGCAGATAAAGTTGAG
Organism: Saussurea involucrata; assembly: GCA_033807775.1. Taxonomy (NCBI): domain Eukaryota; kingdom Viridiplantae; phylum Streptophyta; class Magnoliopsida; order Asterales; family Asteraceae; genus Saussurea; species Saussurea involucrata. Next base: position 35,914,803 of record CM066315.1, read on the forward strand.
TACATCGTATCATCCTCAGACTGACGGGCAGAGTGAAAGAACAATCCAGACTTTAGAATACATGCTTCGGGCTTGTATAGTTGATTTTGGGGGATCGTGGGATAAACATTTGCCTTTGATAGAATTTGCCTACAACAACAATTATCATCCCAGCATTCAAGCGACACCGTTTGAAGTACTGTATGGTAGAAAATGCCGAACGCCTCTGTGTTGGAATGAAGTGGGGGAGAAACAATTAGCAGGACCAGAAATAGTACAATTAACAGCAGATAAAATTACCCAGATTCGGGACAGATTAAAAGTGGCTCAAGACAGACAGAAAAGTTATGCAGATCGACGCCGGAAACCGTTAGAGTTCCAAGTCGGGGAATTTGTGATGTTGAAACTCTCGCCCTGGAAAGGAGTCATACGTTTTGGGAAGCAAGGTAAACTTAGTCCAAGGTATATCGGGCCGTTTGCAATTACGGAAAGGATCGGCGAAGTAGCTTACAGATTGGATCTTCCGCCGGAATTAAGCAGGATTCACAATGCGTTTCATGTATCAAATTTTCGAAAGTGTTTGGTTACACCAGATCAGGCAGTCTCTCTACCAGATATCCAGGTTGACGAAAAGTTGAACTATGTGGAGGAACCGGAAGCTATAGTTGATCACAAAGTCAAAGTATTGGGGAACAAAGAGATCAGACAGGTAAAGGTTCAATGGAAACATCATAGAGGTCAGGATGCGACGTGGGAATCAGAGTCGGATATGAGAGCCAAATACCCTCATCTTTTCACTTAACTGAATTCCGGGACGGAATTCTTTTAAGGGGGAGATGTTGTAATAACCAGGTATTTTATCTAATTGCAAATTTGAGAAATTTTATAAGTATTTATTTTAGTATTCTATGGAGTTAGGAGTTAAGGGATAAGTTTTAATTTTTAATTGGAAGTTTGGGGGTAAGTCTTGCCAAATGAGTAAATCCTAGGGTCTATTTGGTCTTTTTACCAAACCCCATCACCACCGCCACTTTTATTCCTTTAGGAGGAGGTGTCCTCTCTTTAGATAACATTAGCATTTTATCAAGAACAAGGTGTGTGTGTGTGTGTGTATTTTCGGTGAGATAGAAAAGAGAGAAATTGAAGAAAGGTTAAGAAGGAGAGGAAATCGAAGAATCTGCAGCTGGGTTTAGAAATCTATCCAAGAGAAACCAAGGTAATAATCCATACAATCTTTACTTTTATGTATAGGAAGTTTTTACAAGAGTTTTGAAGTGGGTTTTGATGATTTATGAATATTTTGGGAAATCTAAGCTTAAGGTTAGGTTATGTTCATAGTCTTAAACATATCTGCACCTTTACAGCAACATGCATAGACTAAAAGTATGATTTCTGGGTTTTTAGGATGAACAGTGAACTGAGACATTCAACGAAGTCGCAATGGTTGATTGCGACATTCAACGAAGTCGCAATGGTTGATTGCGATTTGGCTTTGAAGTCGCAATGGTCTATTGCGACTTGGTTTGGAATCGCAGTAGTTAATTGCGATTTGGGTTTGGAATCGCAATAGTTGATTGCGACTTGGGGTTGGAATCGCAATAGTGGGTTGCGATTTGGGATGAAGTCGCAGTAGTTGATTGCGACTTAGCACTATGCATTGCGATTCTAATTTACTTTTAGTAGGTTGCGACTTGAGTCGAGGATTTCATAAGTTTAGTTTTAAAAAGAGATATTTGGTATTTTGTGTGATTTCAGATTCTGTGAAGGATTGGCATACGTGATAATTAACTTGGAAAGACTTTGGTGATAAACAAAACATGTGAGTTTTACTTTGAAGTATTTTTACTGTAATACATTATGTGGATAACAAATACTTGATAAATTGTATGAATGTGTCATACGTGGGTGATTATAATATATTGAGATATTATAATTACGTGAGTATTATATGAGAATATAATACGTGGTCGGGCTTTGGACCGGTGTGTTAAATTGGCTCGCAACCAATAAATTTGGCCATTGGTGGAGAGATAAGGTGGGATGAGACAGGTATGATGCACAAATCTTGGTTGGTATTAATTTACGTGTGATATATGTGTATTCATATAAAGAGTATTTTATATAAATGAATTTTTATTGATTTCCAAATGTCAGGGATTTACTCACTAGACCCTTAGGTCTAACCCTCATTTTCTGTTTTAAAAATATGTATTCCAGGTGGTGATTCCAGTAAGACTAAGTGATTAGAATACTTGGTGAATAGCTTTTTGGGGAAGATGATCGTTATGAAGTTGTGGATGCTCGCGTACTTATAACTGTGTTATTAGTTATTATGTTATCTAAATAGGATCAAGTTTGTAATGAATTTTTATATTGATTAGTCAGACTTTGGGTCCAAATGTGCAATATGAATTACTTTTGTTGAAAACATGTTATGAATTATATGTTATATGTATATTTGGATTGTGGGTTGTTACAGATGGTATCAGAGCCCTAGTTTAAGGGATTTAGGTATTAGTATCTGTACCTAGACTTAAACTGCATGTGAAGTAGGATGTCCGTATTATTTTAGAACCTGGGGATGCTAAGTATAAAAGATAGAAAGAACATCATGTAAGGTAATTTCAGATTACACCTGGCCAATGTAATTATGATCTTACAGGTACATGTTTGAACTGGAGTACCTTGTTATATGGGGTATGTGCTTATGTGTATATTAACTTTGTTCGAATCCACAGAATGGCAAGTGGCACTAGACAAAGGAATCAGGGAAGAGGAAAGAATTCGAGTGGAGAGAATCCACCAATAGGAACATGGGGAAGAGGAGGAGATCGTGGTAGAGGCAGAACCGGAAGGGGAACTGGGGGCCGAACTGGAGGTAGAACACAACCGCATGGTACATAGTTTGTTACACGGGATGATCTGACTGCTGAAATGGGGAGATTATAGGATAGCATACAAGCCATGTTCGAACGTAATCGTCATAATGAAACTGAAAGATCAAATCCGGAACATGAAGTTGAGATGCCAATTACCGCTACTGTTTTACCGGTAAGGAAAAGGTGTGACTATAAAATGTTTCTTAGTTGCAAGCCCCCTACATACTCAGGAGATCGGGATCCGGTAAAAGCTATGAGATGGCTGAAAGAAATAGAGGCTATCTTCAAAACGTGTAAATGTGCTGAAGAAGATAAAGTACTTTATGGTACGGCAATGCTAAAAGGTGATGCTCTGTATTGGTGGGAGGCTCATATAGAATCGAGAGGAGCGGATATATACTCTACTTTTTCATGGGAGGAATTCGTGTTAGCTTTCACAACACACTTCTGTCCACAAGCTGCTGTCAGACAATTGGAGGAAGAATTTATGAATCTACAACATAGGAATTTGTCAGTCAGAGACTATACTGCACGATTTTTAGAAAAATCTCGTTTTGCAGGATATTATGTTGCTACAGAAAAGATGAAAATGGAGAGATTTATTTTTGGGTTGAATTCAGAAGTCCGAAGACTAGTGACTGCAACAAGGCCAGATACTTTTACAGCTGCGGTGGATGCTGCAGAAAATGTAGAACGAGATAATAAAAGGGATGCCGGAGATAAGAGCTTGGGAAAAAGGAAATGGGAAGGACCATCAAAGGATTCAAGGAAGCCTAGATTTTAGAGGTTCGATAACCGTCCGTCGTTTCGACCAGCGGAAAGACCATGTCCGAGATGTAATCGCTACCATTAGGGAAATTGTCAAGTGGAGTCTCGGGTTTGTTTTAAGTGTGGGAAAACCGGTCATGTTGTTAAAGATTGTCGATTAACACGGTTTTTCTTTTTGTGCAATTCACCGGATCACCTCCAATCAGATTGTCCACAAGGTAGAATACAACAAGGGGGTACATCCGGGAAACCAGCCATTACTAGACCAGTAGTCCCAAGAATAGAACCGCCGAAAACGAGGGGTCGTACATTCCAAATGACAGCTAAAGAGGCGGAGGAAACTCCGGATGTGGTCACAGGTACATTTTTCATAAACTCCACGCGTGCTAAAGTGTTATTTGATTCTGGTGCAAATCGATCTTTTGTGTCTTCCTCCTTTGCTGCTCACATGCATTTAGAGCCTAAAATGTTAAAACATGCTTTATTAGTAGATACTGCAAATGATAGCCAGGTGGCAGTTAAAGAAGTTTTTGATCGTTGCATGATAAATATAGAGGGGTGTGGAGTACCGATACAACTATTTCCAATAGCTTTGATTGAATTTGATGTGGTAGTAGGAATGGATTGGTTAGCTGAGAATCAGGCTAACATAGTTTGTGATAAGAAAATAATCAATGTCGTTTTACCTGATAAGAGATCAGTAGTGATTTATGGAGATCGTAAGAATCATTAGTCCAGTCTTATATCTATGGTAAAAGCCCGTAAGTGTGTCAACAAGGGTTGCTCTAGTTATTTAGCTTATGTGATAGACATTAGGCCTGAAAAGATTTAGCTGGAGGATATTTCTATCGTTAGTGAATATCCAGAAGTTTTCCCTGAAGACTTGAATAGTCTTCCTTCTGTTAGACAAGTAGAATTTGGTATTGACTTAATCCCAGGAGCCGCTCCTATCGCTCGTGCGCCGTACCGATTAGCACCTCCAGAGATGAAAGAAATGATGGCACAGCTTCAAGACTTGTCTGATATGGGCTTCATCAGACCCAACTCTTCGCCGTGGGGTGCACCAGTTCTATTTGTGAAAAAGAAAGACGGTTCAATGAGAATGTGTATCGACTACCGAGAGCTGAACAAGCGCACGATCAAGAACAAGTATCCACTTCCAAGAATTGATGACCTCTTCGATCAATTAGTTGGAGCTTGTTACTTCTCCAAGATTGATCTCAGATCTGGCTACCATCAGTTGAAGGTTAAGGAAGAAGACGTTCTGAAGACTGCTTTTCGTATGAGGTACGGTCACTACGAATTTTTGGTGATGCCCTTCGGACTAACGAACGCTCCGGCCGCTTTTATGGATCTAATGAATCGGGTATGTAAGCCTTATCTTGATAAATTTGTCATTGTGTTTATCGATGATATACTTATTTATTCTCGATCCAAAGAGGATCACGCACAACACCTTCGTTTGATTCTAGAGTTGTTAAAGAAAGAGAAGTTATATGCTAAATTTTCGAAGTGTGAATTCTGGCTACGAGAAGTTCAGTTTTTGGGTCATGTAGTTTCAGAGAAGGGTATACAAGTTGATCCAGCGAAAGTGGAAGCAATTGAAAAATGGGAACCGCCGAAGACGGCAACCGAAGTACGTAGTTTTCTGGGTCTAGCTGGATACTATCGGAAATTTATAAAAGACTTTTCTCGAATCGCGACGCCATTGACTAAGCTGACTCGGAAGAATCTAAAGTTTGAATGGAAAGCAGAACAGGATGAGGCATTCAGAATATTGAAGGAGAAACTCTGCAGCGCGCCGATATTAGCATTGCCAGAAGGTTCCGATGATTTTGTGGTCTACAGTGATGCTTCTAAACTGGGATTGGGATGTGTACTTATGCAACGTGGAAAGGTGATTGCCTATGCTTCCCGTCAACTAAAGGATCATGAAAAACAATATCCTACTCATGATATGGAACTAGCAGCAGTTGTCTTCGCGTTGAAAATTTGGAGGCATTATCTTTATGGTTCTAAATGCCAAATTTTTACTGACCATAAGAGTCTCCAACATCTTTTCGATCAGAAGGAACTGAATATGAGGCAAAGAAGATGGTTGGAATTAGTAAATGATTATGATTGTGAAATCCTGTATCACCCCGGGAAGGCGAACGTGGTAGCAGATGCACTAAGTCGTCAAGAAAGAAGTGGAACGATAAAAGCGATATCGCTACGAGCTGAACTCCTTCCAAATATCTTTGACGAATTACTGAAGTGCCAAATAGATGTTTATCAGGAAGAAAGTTTGAAATCAGAACGGTTAGTGGGAATATCAGCATTGCTTGGGAAAGATGACCGTGGGTTATTGTGTATGGGGAACAGAATTTGGGTGCCTCGTTTGGGTGGATTACGTGATCGTGTACTACAAGAGGCTCATCAATCTCGATTTTCTATTCATCCAGGTACAAATAAAATGTATGGAGATTTGAAACAATTCTATTGGTGGCCGGGAATGAAGAGAAGTATTGCTAAGTATGTGGAAGATTGTACTACTTGCAAGAAAGTAAAGATTGAACATCAGAAGCCGTTTGGTCAGTTACAACGACTAGATATACCAATGTGGAAATGGGATCAGATCACTACTGATTTTATTACCAAGTTACCTAGAACTTCAAAGGGATTCGATTCTATTTGGGTGATTGTGGATAGATTGACGAAGTCTGCTCATTTCTTACCGATAAAAGAAACCGATTCCTTGGAACGTTTGGCCAAATTGTACATTAATGAAATAGTAACCCGACATGGAGTTCCAATCTCGATTATCTCTGATCGAGATAGTCGTTTTACTTCCAGATTCTGGAGAAGCTTTCAAAAAGAGATGGGAACGCAGATAAAGTTGAGTACAGCGTATCATCCTCAGACTGACGGGCAGAGTGAAAGAGCAATCCAGACTTTAGAAGACATGCTTCGGGCTTGTATAGTTGATTTTGGGGGATCGTGGGATAAACATTTGCCTTTGATAGAATTTGCCTACAACAACAGTTATCATTCCAGCATTCAAGCGGCACCGTTTGAAGTACTGTATGGTAGAAAATGCCGAACGCCTCTGTGTTGGAATGAAGTGGGGGAGAAACAATTAGCAGGACCAAAAATAGTACAGTTAACAGCAGATAAAATTACCCAGATTCGGGACAGATTAAAAGTGGCTCAAGACAGACATAAAAGTTATGCAGATCGACGCCGGAAACCGTTAGAGTTCCAAGTCGGGGAATTTGTGATGTTGAAAGTCTCGCCCTGGAAAGGAGTCATACATTTTGGGAAGCAAGGTAAACTTAGTCCAAGGTATATCGGGCCGTTTGCAATTACGGAAAGGATCGGCGAAGTAGCTTACAGATTGGATCTTCCGCCGGAATTAAGCAGGATTCACAATGCGTTTCATGTATCAAATTTTCGAAAGTGTTTGGTTACACCAGATCAGGCAGTCTCTCTACCAGATATCCAGGTTGACGAAAAGTTGAACTATGTGGAGGAACCGGAAGCTATAGTTGATCACAAAGTCAAAGTATTGAGGAACAAAGAGATCAGACAGGTAAAGGTTCAATGGAAACATCATAGAGGTCAGGATGCGACGTGGGAATCAGAGTCGGATATGAGAGCCAAATACCCTCATCTTTTCACTTAACTGAATTCCGGGATGGAATTCTTTTAAGGGGGAGATGTTGTAATAACCAGGTATTTTATCTAATTGCAAATTTGAGAAATTTTATAAGTATTTATTTTAGTATTCTATGGAGTTAGGAGTTAAGGGATAAGTTTTAATTTTTAATTGGAAGTTTGGGGGTAAGTCTTGCCAAATGAGTAAAGCCTAGGGTCTATTTGGTCTTTTTACCAAACCCCATCACCACCGCCACTTTTATTCCTTTAGGAGGAGGTGTCCTCTCTTTAGATAACATTAGCATTTTATCAAGAACAAGGTGTGTGTGTGTATTTTCGGTGAGATAGAAAAGAGAGAAATTGAAGAAAGGTTAAGAAGGAGAGGAAATCGAAGAATCTGCAGCTGGGTTTAGAAATCTATCCAAGAGAAACCAAGGTAATAATCCATACAATCTTTACTTTTATGTATAGGAAGTTTTTACAAGAGTTTTGAAGTGGGTTTTGATGATTTATGAATGTTTTGGGAAATCTAAGCTTAAGGTTAGGTTATGTTCATAGTCTTAAACATATCTGCACCTTTACAGCAACATGCATAGACTAAAAGTATGATTTCTGGGTTTTTAGGATGAACAGTGAACTGAGACATTCAACGAAGTCGCAATGGTTGATTGCGACATTCAACGAAGTCGCAATGGTTGATTGCGATTTGGCTTTGAAGTCGCAATGGTCTATTGCGACTTGGTTTGGAATCGCAGTAGTTAATTGCGATTTGGGTTTGGAATCGCAATAGTTGATTGCGACTTGGGGTTGGAATCGCAATAGTGGGTTGCGATTTGGGATGAAGTCGCAGTAGTTGATTGCGACTTAGCACTATGCATTGCGATTCTAATTTACTTTTAGTAGGTTGCGACTTGAGTCGAGGATTTCATAAGTTTAGTTTTAAAAAGAGATATTTGGTATTTTGTGTGATTTCAGATTCTGTGTAGGATTGGCATACGTGATAATTAACTTGGAAAGACTTTGGTGATAAACAAAACATGTGAGTTTTACTTTAAAGTATTTTTACTGGAATACATTATGTGGATAACAAATACTTGATAAATTGTATGAATGTGTCATACGTGGGTGATTATAATATATTGAGATATTATAATTATGTGAGTATTATATGAGAATATAATACGTGGCCGGGCTTTGGACCGGTGTGTTAAATTGGCTCGCAACCAATAAATTTGGCCATTGGTGGAGAGATAAGGTGGGATGAGATAGGTATGCTGCACAAATCTTGGTTGGTATTAATTTACGTGTGATATATGTGTATTCATATAAAGAGTATTTTATATAAATGAATTTTTATTGATTTCCAAATGTCAGGGATTTACTCACTAGACCCTTAGGTCTAACCCTCATTTTCTGTTTTAAAAATATGTATTCCAGGTGGTGATTCCAGTAAGACTAAGTGATTAGAATACTTGGTGAATAGCTTTTTGGGGAAGATGATCGTTATGAAGTTGTGGATGCTCGCGTACTTATAACTGTGTTATTAGTTATTATGTTATCTAAATAGGATCAAGTTTGTAATGAATTTTTATATTGATTAGTCAGACTTTGGGACCAAATGTGCAATATGAATTACTTTTGTTGAAAACATGTTATGAATTATATGTTATATGTATATTTGGATTGTGGGTTGTTACATGCGTCATCAAATCCCTTGTTTCTTTATTTTTATCCTCGTCGCACGTCTCGTCGAAAGATTTTTTCTTTAGTTGTTTAAGTCCACATCGACCTTAAGTTGTCCCTTTGGTGCGATTTTTGGCTTTAACTGTTTGGCGCCATCCGTGGGACTACATCTAGAGAAAATCTTCGACGAACGTGCATTCTACTAATAGTTTCTTGGAGTTTCTTCTATTTTCTATTGCGTAGCAAGCCGTCGCTCAGATGTATCAGGAGCTCGAGGTTGCCAGGAATCAACTCAATGCAATGGCAGAGCAGAATCGCAGAGCAGCTGAAGAGATCGCGCGGTTAAGGAATCCTTTTGGACCCCAGAATGATCCTAGACCATTCATCCAGAATCCAGGTCCGGGACCAGGCCCGTCCGCGCAGAATCAGCATCCAGGTCCATTCATGCAGAATCAGCAGCCGGGTCCGTTCATTCTGAATCCCCAGTCTGGGCAGATTCCCCCTCAGCACATCCGACCACCACCCTTGAACAACGGATCCCAACCATTGCAAGGTGGCGCCCAACCGTTTCAGAATGGATCCCAGCCGTTTTCTCAGCCGTTCCAAAGTGGTCCGCAACCTTTCCAGCAAGGATCGCAACCTCTCCAGCAAGGATCGCAATCTTTCCAGCAGAGATCGCAGCCATTTCAGCATGGACCACAATCGTTTCAGAATGGACCGCAACAATTCCACTATGGGTCGCAGCCATATTTTGTTCCGTTCAACGGGGACACCAATGGTTCATCGCATGGTAATGGCACTAGTCCAGGGACCAATCCCTCGACAGGGGCAAATCCTGATCTTAACGATCCCGTCGCCCAGCGTTTGAAGATGTTAGAAGACCAAAATGAGCGCGTCCTGTCCTTGCTCGCCAAGTTGCCTGGGGCAGCCGTGCCTGTCGACGTCGAGCCTCGCTCGGGGTATCAGGCGTCGCCCTTCATCGACGAGATCGCCACCGTCGAGGTCCCAAAGAAGTATAACATTCCTGCCTTCACTCCCAAGTATTCGGGTGTGACCGATCCAACCGAGCATGTCGCGCAGTATAAGCAGCTCATGTGGACAATCTCGATTCCACACATGTACCAGGAAGTATGCATGTGCAAGAGTTTCGGGGCGACTCTCACTGGTCCAGCTCTCCAGTGGTTGATCAATCTCAAACCCAAATCTATCGGGTCGTTCGCCGAATTGGTCAACCAATTCTCCCGGCAATTCGCCAGCAGTCGTAAGATGGAAAAGCAGACTAGTGATTTGTACTATGTCGTGCAGAAGACCAATGAGTCTATTCGAAGTTATTTCAATAGATTCAATGCCGAAATGATCAGTATCCGCAATTGTGACATCAAAACTGCGATCGAAGCCTATAAGCGTGGTCTGGACGATAGTTCAGGTCTATATATCGACCTGACTAAATATCCCCCAGAGAATTTTGAAGACGTTCGTGCTCGAACTTTAGCATATATGAGGGTCAAGGACGACGCAGCATTTCGTCGCAAGCACACTGACGACAAGAAGTCGTTAGGCGTCAGAAAACCGGAATTCAAGGCCAAAGCTGTTTCCAGAATTGAGCTCGCGCGCCAAATTTTAAATGTTCGTTTCAAGACGAAAGCAGAGGCCAAGACCGCGAATAAATTTCCTCGATACCCCAAGATATCCTCTTACGGATTCAAAGGGTCCGCAAAAGACTTAGTCAAAGCTCTTAAGTCCATCCAAGCGACCATTCAATGGCCAAAGAAGTCCGACCTGGATGGTGCTAAGAAAGATAAATCAAAGTGGTGCGACTTCCACGTCGATCATGGTCACGCGACAGACGATTGCATCGCGCTGAAGAAGGAGCTAGCATATCACTTCCCAAAAGAAAATCTCAAAGATATCATCGACGATGATGCTACTCCAGCTAGTAACCATCGACCGTTGACCCCCGAGCATACAAAAGTCGTCAATTGCATCACCGGTGGTTCAGACATGTATGGTCTGACATACTCCACAGTCAGGCGCCTTTGACAGGTTCGTTCTTCTAAAATTATATCTTTTCCACATGGATAAGTCTACTATGGTGCCCTGTCGCACGACAATATCTCATCAGATCGCAGTGTCATCCTGTCATTTAAAACCTATCTTTCCTCCGAAAAGAATAAGATAATAAATGACAGGGGGGCAATATCCCACTAAAAAGAGAATCTAACGGTATGTTCCTAAATCTTTCTCACAACTGACTTAAGCATCGGAGGGTCATTGGTTAGCCAACAACCAACCTTTAACATCGTTTTACCGCAGAATCGCACGACAGCTTATCGCAGGATCGCACGACAGTAGTCATTAAGTCTACAATATGACTTTAAATTCATAAGGTCGCACGATATAAACGACCAAATCTATGATTTGATCATCCTTTACAGGGACATACGATTCAAATTAATCACACGACTTAGTCGTACGATTGCGAGGTCTAACGATCTCGTGATCTAAGCCTCTTAACTTGGAAAAATTTCATACTCCGAATGTATGCTTTAGTCGCATGTGCTTATGTTTATACACACGATTTAAAAGTCTTATGGCTTACGTACCAGTTATTGTGTTACAATGAATGCCTTAGTCGCATGATTCCCAGATTCAATTTCATAATTGATATGGTATTTGTTTACCAAATATATAAAACGCAAGTTCAAACAAAAGTTCAAACTTTCATTTACAAAACTGTCGGTTATATTCAAAAGAACTCGACTACCGACGGTCGAGTATACAAAGTTAAAATGGTTCGACCACCAGCGGTCGAGACATGAAAAGACATAGCATTTCCTAAACCTAGAGAAAAACGTCGATGGCAAGCTCTGCCTAAAAGTCTTGACCTTCGAAGTCCTACCAATCCCGAAGAACTGATGCAAGGATCAAACGAGTATATTAGGAGTGGTCTTCCAACTCCTTACACCTCGACATTCTGAGAATATGGCTCTAAAGATTAATGTTAAGGTTGGAGGAAGGAATATATCCTTCTCAACGATCGACCTCCACTCCAGCATTTCCTCTACCTTCACATATTCAATGAGAGGAAACAGAAGAATCTGCAAATTACAAAAGAAACATACTAAATGCTCAGCGAGAGAACTTCGATAACACAAGTTTTGAAAGAAAAACTTACAAAGAACGCCAGTTCGGCTAAACACAGTCCAATCTCTTCAACAGAGATTCTTCGAAAACGCTCCTTGAAAGATAAGAGCTGATATTTTCCCAGATGCGGAAGTGACTCTGCCCTGACGAGGACATAGTCAATCAGGAGGGTTGACGACAACGCAAAGTTGTTCGTCGCCATAAACTCTCCCTTATTCTCTCCCGTCTTTACACCCTTGCCCCTGGCGGCTGACGAAAGGGTCGACGAAGATGTAGAGAACATCGTCGCCAGTTGCACAGTATGAAACACCGTCGCCAGTTGCGTAGTATGAAACATCGTCGCCAGTTGCGCAGTATGAGACCTTGTCGCCAGTTGCGCAATATAAGACATCGTCGCCAGTTGTGCAGTATCAACAGATCCAATCCAATCACTGTCCGTATCCAGCACATACCTCGTCTTCCATTTGCGATCATCGACAGCAGTGTTCAAAACTAAGGTACAATCACCCTTAAGTCCTGAAAGTAAACTATAACGACGATATTAATCGGTCGTGACTTTATATGCCACTCCCAGTGCGAGGTAAGTCACTCGATGATCAGGATAACTCGCCAGAACTGGGGCATCGGTTGCCTCGGTGAAAGATCGAATTCACGCATGAACACTTCGACCAAAGGCGAATACGGCCAGTGAAAGCCCATCTTAAACAGGTACTCATATATCACGACATATCCATCAGGACACATCTCCAGTCGAACCTCGCCAACCTTGCTCATGGTAATACACATGAGAATCCTCGCTAGACTTCCAAAGTCGTCAAAATCTTTTTCATTTCTAATAGCACCTCTGGGCTCCGTCGACATTCAGCTGGTAAGCACGATCGTATGTCAGCATGACGTCACGACCTCGTTCCCCTTTTTAACTTCTCGTTCAGTTAGAGGCAAACCATCCCAGTTACAAGGCGGCCAAGGTAATTTTTTCTGACCCTTGCACTATTTTTTACGCGTCTGATTGACAAAATTTAAACTCGAATTTGCCATCCTTCTTTCAAATTTTGGGGGCAAACTGTTTGGGCAAAAATTCACGTCGTACGACCACGACCAGAAAAGGTAAGACACGCGTCATGAAAGACATCTTGGATTAATATAAGGTCCCGACCAAGACCCGCAGAACGTCCATTGTCCGTCGTAAAAGGTAAGTCGAGAGTTTCCTAGGACGTACGACCATAGCGAAGCCCGTCCTGCATAACTGTCGCATCGAGCCATACGTCTTCGACCAAAACTAACGTTAACCATGACTGTTACGTTTTGTTAAGTGTTTAATGCAGGAGTCAAAGCTATTAAAAGAGCAACGGCTATATCCGACGCAAGCCGTTATCCGACGCAAGCTGTTACTCGTAACGGACGAAGACCATTATGGATGATCACGCCGGCAGCCGTTACAGACCGTTGCGACAATTAAAGCTGTTAATGAAGCAATCAATGAGCTAAGCAAAGGTCCCAAAGACTATAAAGCTAGAGCCGAATCCTCATTTCAGGGGGACCGAACATCGAACTTCTAAGTAGAGAACATCTGGAGATCATCTGAAGGACATCTGCAGAGTAATCTACTACAATCATTCCAGCTCAAGAACCACACTACGAACTCAAGAACGCTCGAAGAAAAGCTCAAGTTATCGCTCCCGACGCACGACAACAGCCCTCGACCAGCAATTCACACTTTGTTTCGTACACGATAAACACCTATTTTTACATTCAAACATTTGTACTTTACATTTCGAAGCATTTCCTTCATCTGTATTGTAACCCTTGTACGACCGACGCCAGTATCGAAGGACGTCGCCCCTGATTGGCGACTATAGTGCAGCGACGACACCCCCTGTCGTCCACAGATTTTTTCCTCGATTGAGGTTTTTCCTGCATCATCAAATCCCTTGTTTCTTTATTTTTATCCTCGTCGCACGTCTCGTCGAAAGATTCTTTCTTTAGTTGTTTAAGTCCACATCGACCTTAAGTTGTCCATTTGGTGCAATTTTTGGCATTAACAGATGCCTATTCCGGATACAATCAAATCTTAATGCACGTCGAGGACCAAGAAAAAACCGCATTTATGACGGACCGAGGTATTTATTGTTATAAAGTTATGCCTTTCAGACTAAAAAAATGCAGGATCTACTTACCAGCGCCTGGTGAACAAGATGTTCAAAGACCGTCTTGGCGACACGATGGAAGTATACATCGACGATATGTTGGTCAAGTCAAGGCAATCTATTGACCACGTGGAGCATTTAAGGCAGTCGTTCGACATCCTTCGAAAATACAGCATGAAGCTTAACCCGACGAAATGTTCTTTCGGTGTCCGCGCTGGGAAATTCCTGGGCTATATGGTCACTCGTCGAGGAATTGAAGCTAATCCAGACCAGAACAAGGCGATTATCGAAATTAAATCCCCTAGAAATTTCAAGGAGGTTCATAAGCTTACTGGTCGAGTAGCTGCCCTGAACAGGTTTATCTCTCGATCCTCAGATAAATGCCATCTGTTTTACAACGTCCTCAGGAAAAACAGAGGCTTCGACTGGACCGACGATCATGAACAGGCATTGCAAAAGCTCAAAGAATACATGACATCACCTCCCTTATTGTCGAAACCTCGCGATCATGAAATCTTGCAACTATATCTGGTTGTTAGTCCAAACGCGGTAAGTGCTGTCCTAACACGAGAAGATGAAAAACAGCAACTGCCAATCTACTATGTAAGTAAATCTCTTCTGGACGCAGAAACCAGGTATTCCTCTATGGAAAAATTGCTCTTGTCGCTAGTCACAGCTGCTAAAAAATTACGACACTATTTTGAGTCGCATCCCATTACTGTCGTAACTAACTTCCTTCTTAAGTCTATCTTAAGAAAACCTGAGTTGACAGGTCGCTTAGCAAAATGGAGCATATATCTCAGCAGCTACGACATTGACTTCAAGCCTAGGACCGCGATCAAGTCGCAAGCCTTGGCAGACTTCATTGCTGACTTCAGCCCTGAATTGGAGAAAGAAGCAGAGCTCGAGGTATCGACTGTGGCGACTCATGAAGACGTGCCTTGGATCTTACACGTCGATGGGTCATCCAACATTAGAGGCTCAGGACTAGGCGTCGTCTTAAAGTCCCCACAGGGGGACAAGATGGTATACTCGATCCGATGCGATTTCAAAACCACCAACAACGAAGCTGAATATGAAGCCCTGATCGTGGGAATGAATATGGCCCACGACTCGGGGGCAACTGCGTTACATGTTAAAAGCGACTCTCTCCTGGTGGTGAACCAGATCAATGGGGAGTTCGCGGCCAAAGATTCAAAAATGACAGCATACCTGAAGGTAGCAAAGAAAAGGCCGAAAAATTCAAAACATTTTCTATCGAACAAATCCCGAGGGACCAGAATACTCAAGCCGACGCTTTAGCAAATCTCGGGTTTGCTTTAGTCGAACCCATATTCGACGTTATTCCCATGATCCATCTGGCGAAATCGTCTATCGAAAACATCGATGTCGTCCAGATCGAGGACGAAAAAGATGATTGGTCGTGCGACATCCGAAATTTCCTTATGCACGACCAACTCCCAGAAGACAAGATGGAAGCCCGGAAGATCAGATTCAAAGCATCTAAATATACCATAATTGGAGATAAGCTCTATCGACGATCATCGACAGGATTAAACCTGAGATGCGTCATTAGCAAGAGTCAGGTCCAAAAAACCCTTCACGAGATGCACGACGGCGAATGTGGCAATCATTCCGGTGGTCGCAGTTTAGCTAATCGTATCTCTCGACAAGGGTATTTTTGGCCAACATTGCGACAAGACGCCGTCAAGTACGTCCAAAACTGTGACCCTTGTCAGCGACATGCAGGTATGTCTCATAAACCCTCTGAACCCTTTCACTCGACACTTATCCCATGGCCCTTCATGAGGTGGGGAATGGATATTGTCGGCAAGCTACCCCCGGCCCCGGGGCAAAAGGTATTCCTCCTCGTACTCACCGATTATTTTTCCAAGTGGGTTGAAGCGGCTGTTTTTTCCCAAATAAGGGACAAGGAAGTTGTTAATGCCAAAAATCGCACCAAAGGGACAACTTAAGGTCGATGTGGACTTAATCAACTAAAGAAAGGATCTTTCGACGAGACGTGCGATGAGGAAAAAATAAACGAGACAAGGGATTTGATGACGCAGGAAAAACCTCAAGCGAGGAAAAAACCTGCGGACGACAATGGGTGTCGTCGCTGCACTATGGTCGCCAATCAGGGGCGACGTCCTTGGTACTGGCATCGGTCGTACGATGATTACAATACAAATGAAGGAAATACTTCGAAATGTAAAGTACAAGTGTTTGAATGTAAAAACAGGTGTTTGTCGTGTGTGTATACAAAGTGTGAACTTCTGGTCGAGGGCTGTTTGTCGTGCGTCGAGAGCGATACTTGAGCTTTCCCTCGAGTGTTCTTGAGTTCGCAGTAGGGTTCTGGCTTTCAGTACTTGATCTCCAGAGTTTGAATGTTCTTTGCTATGAGTTTGGATGATTTTCTCTGCTGTTTGGTGATGTTCGCAGATGTATATTCGATGTTAACTGATGTCCCTTGAAATGAAGCTTTAGCTTGTCTTTTATAGTCTTCGCGTCATTAATTAGCTCCATTAATGATTTGATCAACGGCTATAACGACTGGACACGGTCGCCGAGATGAATGTTCATAATACTCCTCGTCCGTTACGGCTATCGATCGTTAATGGTTGCGTCGGTTATGTCCGTTGCTCTTTAATGACTTTGAATCCTGCATTAAACACTTAACAAACGTAACAGTCAAGGTTAACGTTAGTTTGGTAGAAGGTGCAACGATCTTACGCGATGGTCGTACGGGACGGGCGATGTTATGGTCGTGCATTATGGGAGACGTACGACTTACCTTTTACGGGAGACGACGGATGTTTTATGGGTTCTTGTCGAGACCTTATCTTAACACAAGATTTAGTTCATAATCGTACGTCTTACCTGTTCTGGTCGTGGTCGTACGACGTGATTTTTTGCCCAAACAGAAGTCATCTCTTTTATCCAGACTAACATCATATGCAGATTTGGGATTCCATCCGAAATCGTCTGTGACAACGGATCCCAATTCATAAGCGACAAGACCCAACAATTTTGCGAAGACAGGAGTATCAAGTTAACAACCTCGACTCCCAGATACCCTCAGGCGAACGGACTTGCTGAATCAAGTAATAAGACCATTATAGCTTCGATCAAGAAAAGGTTAAAAGCTGCAAAAGGAAGATGGGTCGAAGAACTCCCTTCAGTCCTATGGGAAAATCGCACGACACCGCGCACGTCCACAGGACAAACCCCTTTCTCTCTCGTCTACGGTTGCGAAGCAGTCCTGCCAATCGAAGTCCAGCTCCCAACTTCGAGGCATACTTCCGTCGACCACAACATGATTGATTTAAATTATGATATCGACGCCCTCGAGGAGCTTAGAGAATCATCCTTGATCAGAATGGCATCTCAGAAGCAAGCAGTCGAGCGACATTTCAATAAACACGTCAAAGTCAAAGTCTTTCAAGAAGGATATTACGTCCTCCGTCGAGTGTTCCAAAACACTCAAGAACTCAATGCCGGCAAGCTTTCTATTAAATGGGAAGGTCCTTACCGCATCTCCGAAGTCGTTGGTAAAGGAGCCTATCGACTCCAGACTCTCGACAATCAAGAAATCCCACGCAGTTGGAATGCGACGCACTTGAAAAAGTATTTTTTCTAAAAACACCTTCCTCTCATGCAACTTAATTGTTTTATCACAGGGGCACATGATTCAAATTTCATCATGAAATTTGGTTACACGATCATAAGGTTTGAGCGACCTCTTGATCTGAGTTTCTGGATTCAGAAAAATTTTGTACGTTCTAACACGTCAACAACGTATAGTTGAGCCTATCAATACAAGTCAAACGTATGATATTTCAATCGTTATATTGCTATGAATGCCTAAGTCGCACGATTCTTCGCTTGTTCTATACTTAACAAAGTTATACAGTTGATATTACATCTATCTACGACATATGTAAATCAAAATAAAAATTCGACAAAAGGATGAAATTCATTTACGAAACGAACGATTACATAGGAGCGACCGACGGTCGAGTATACAAAGTTAAAATGGCTCGACCACCAACGATCGAGACATGAAAAAACATAGCATCTCCTAAATCTAGAGAGGAGTGTCGATCGTATGCTCAGTCTCGACCTTCGAGTCCTCGTCACACCCAAAAACACGCTAAGAAGCTAATGTAAGGATCAAACGAGTATATTATGAGTTTTCTGACGCCCTACGCCGCAACACTTTTAGAATGCGGCTCTTAAGATTAATGTTAAAGTAAGAGGAAGGAATATGATCTTCTCGACGGTCGACTTCCAGTCCAACATCTTCTCTATCTTCGCGTATCTAACAAAAGAAGATTGAAACATCTGTAAAATACAAAAGAAGTCTGTTACACAAACATTCAGCGAAAACATTAGGAACACGAGTTTTGAAAGAAAAACTCACAAAAAACGCTAGTCCAGCTAAACGCGATCCCATCTCTTCGATAGAGGTCCCTTGAAAACGCTCCTTGAAAGGTAAGAGCTGATATTTCCCCATATACGGAAATGACTTCGTCCCGTCAAGGACATAGTCAGTCAGGAGGATCGTCGACAACGTAAAGTTGATCATCATGACTTCCTCCTCATCCTCTCCCGTCTTTACACCCTTGCCCCTGGCGGCTGACGAAAGGGTCGACGAGGATATAGAGAACATCGTCGCCAGATGCGCAGGATCCACGAACGTCGCGTCTATCGCAATCTAGGCCTTCACCAGCTCAGGTATAATTATTCTCGAGGTATCTCTGATTTGAAAAAGATCGAGAAACTAGGTCTTATACAAAAGCTTCAAAAAATTTCTGAGCAAAGAAAAACAAAGAATAGCAAGAAATCTCGCTTTATTTTTTTTTCCGAAAAGCCATAACAAATGATCCATTCTGATCTCTATTTATGCAAGAAATCGCGTCCGATCGAATCCTTTGATGATCAACCCGCGTCCCCGTCTTTTCGTATGACTACACGGATCGTCGACACCTGTCAAAGACAGCTGGTAAGCACCATCGTGCGTCGGCATGACGTCACGACTTTATCCTCTCTTCGACTTCCCTCTCTAGTTTGAATTGAACCGATTTAGTTCTAAAACAACCAAGGTAACTTTCGACACGTGTCATAATCTTATGCGTCCGACTGACAAAATTTAAAATTCGAATTTGCTATCCTACTTTCAAATTTTGGGGGCAAACTGTTTGGGCAAAATTTCACACGTCTCGACCACGACCAGAAAAGGTAAGACACATGTTATGAACTATATCTTGTATTAAGATAAGGCCCCGACAAAGACCTAAAAAACCTCCGTCGTCCCTCCTAAAAGGTAAGTCGAGAGTTCCTCACGACACTCGACCTCGACGTCGCCCGTTCCGCATGACCGTCGTACAAGACCGTACGACCTTGACTAACTCGATATACGACTATTACGTTTGTTCAATGATTAATGCAGGAGTCAAAGTCATTAATGGGCAACGGTCATAACCGACGAAGAGCAATTATGAAGAGTTACAACTGGCGACCGTTATGGCTGTTATAAAAGCAATCAATGAGCTAATCAAAGCACCCGAAGGTTATAAAAGGTCAAGTTAAACTTCAGTTCCAGGGACCGAACACCGAACATCGAACAATAGAAGATAAGCATCCCAGCTCAGAAGAACACTACAAGCAAAGAACTCTCACTCGAAGAATCGCTCTCGATGCACGACTTTCACTCTCGACCAACAGTTTACACATTGTTTTCACACACGACGCACACTGTTTTTACATTTCAAACACTTGTACTTTACATTTCGAAGTCTTTCCCTTCATTTGTTTTGTAATCTCTGTACGATCGACACCCGGAACACCAAGGACATCGCCCCTAATTGGCGGCCATAGTGCAGCGACGACATCCACTGTCGTCCGCAGGTTTTTTCCTCGTTGAGGTTTTTCCTGCATCATCAAATCCTCTGTCTCATTTACATTTTTGTCTTTGTCGCACGTCTTTGTCGAATGATTCCTTTCTTTAGTTGTTAAAGTTCACATCGACCTTAAGTTGTCCCTTTGGTGCGATTTTTGGCATTAACACAACCAGGCAAAGCAGTCGGCATGTTCCTGCAAAAAAGATATTAGCTTTTCCTTAAGGCAGGGGACGAGGGATGAACCTATAAAGACGATCTGGTCAGGCTTGCTCTGGTCCAGGACGACTTCCTCCAGGCGATAGTCGTCGGCTGTCCCAGGAGCATCCTGGACCTGTAATTGCTAGATGGTCTGCTTTTGTGGTTTTAGGGTCGTCTTGTAGCAGTCGCGGGCGACCTTCGACTCACTTTTGATCTCCTAGACTCCCCACGGCGTAGGGAACTTCGTGGTCTGATGATACATCGAGGGAATGGCTTTCATATCATGGATCAACGGTCGACCTAAGATGATGTTATAGGCCGACGATCAATCGATGGCGTTGAACTTGGTCTGCTTGTTGATCCCTCAGGCGTAGACGGGCAGGGTAATTTCTCCAAAGGTGCTTGTCGTGTCTCCATTGAAACCTACCAAGGTTGTCGAGCGTCGGGTAATTTCCGATCGATCGATTCCCATGGCCTTGATGGTGTCAAGGAAGATGACGTTCGCTGAGCTGCCCCCGTCGACCAAGACTCGTCGGGTCAGGCAATTACCAATCGTGAGTTGAATGATCAACCCGTCATGATGTTTCTGATACGAGTCACCGAGGTCATCCTGGTCGAATGTAATCTTCATGGCTTCTAACTCCAGATATCCTTTGGGTCTTGATGAGCGAGGGGTAGGTCGATCGTCAGGTGCTTGGCTGGCGTGACGTTTGGATGCGGCGTACGTCAGACCGCATACGTCGGACCCACCAGTTATGCAGTTGACGACCTTTGTGTGGTCGGGAGATGGCGGTCGAACGTCGTTATCTGGGGCAACGACATTGTCGATGATATCCTTGAGATTGCCCTTCGGGACATGGTATGCTAGCTCTTTTTTAAGGGCTATGCTATCGTCCGTCATGTGACTATGGTCGACGTGGAAATCGCACCACTTCGATTTATCTTTCTTGTCGTCATCTTTGTCGGTCTTCTTCGCCCACCGGATGGTCGCCTGAAAGGTCTTCAGGGCCTGGACCAAGTTTTTAGTAGTTCCTTTGAATCCATATAAGGATATCTTGGGATACTGAGGGAATTTGGTCGGAGTCGCGGTCTTCTTTTTCTCGAATTGGACATTCGAGATCTGTCGTGCAGGCTCTGATTTGGACATCGCCTCCGTCTTGAACTCTGCTTTCTTTACACCCAGTGACCTTTTGTCGTCAGTGTGCTTTCGACGAAAGGCAGCGTCGTCTTCCACCCTCATATATGCCAGGGTTCTTGCTCGGACGTCTTCGAAATTTAATTTCTGGAGGATATTTTGTCAAATCGGTGTACAAACCCGAACTGTCGTCTAGACCGCGTTTGTAGGCTTCGATCGCGGTCTTGACGTCGTAGTTAGGGACACTGATCATTTCCGCATTGAACCTGTTGAAATAACTCTGGGTCGATTCACCAGTCTTCTGCACGATGTAATATAAGTAACTGATTTGCTTTTCCATCTTGCGACTACGGGCGAACTGTTGCGAGAATTGGTTGACCAACTCTGCGAAGTTGCTAATGGACTTGGGCTTGAGGTTGATCAACCACTGGAGAGCAGGACCTGTAAGAGTCGCCCCGAAGCTTTTGCACATACAAACTTCCTGGTATTGAAAGAGGATCGACACAGTCAACATCAGTTGTTTATACTGTGCGATGTGTTCTGTGGGGTCCGAAATACCAGAATATTTGAGTGTGAAGGTCGGGATATTGAATTTCTTGGGGACGTAGACGGTTGCAATTTCGTCGATGAAAGGCGATGCTTGGAATCATGAGCGAGGCTCGACATCGACGAGCACGGCTGCCCCCGACAACTTGGCGAGCAAGGACAGGACACGCTCGTTCTGGTCTTCCAACATCTTCAATCGTTGGGCGACGGGGTCCACACCTACTGGAGGGTTGGTCCCTGAATTTGCGCCGTTTCCGTACGACGAACCATTGGCGTCCCCATTGAGAGGAACGAAGTACGACTGAGACCCATTGTGCAGGGGAGGTGGCCTCAGATGCTGAGGAGGAATCAGTCCATACTGAGGATTATGGACGAACGATCCCTGCTGCGGATTCTGAACGAATGGACCTTGCTGCGGATTCTGAACGAATGGACCTTGCTGCGGATTCTGGACGAACGACCCATGCTGCGGATTATGGATGAATGGACCTGAACCTGGATTGCTGGCAAATGGTCTTGGACCGTTCTGCGGTCCAAATGATCCATTCGGATTCTGATTCCACAATCGCACGATTTCTTCAGCGGCCCTTCGAATTTGCTCAGCAAGGGCGTCGATCTGATTGCGCGTATTTTCCAGCTCCCAATGCATCTGGGCGATGATCTGCTCTTGATTTCCATGACCTGCCATTTTCCTGAAACAGAAAAAAGAGGAAACTCCAAGAAATTGTTAGTCGGACGCACGTTTGTCGAAGACTTTCTCTAGATGGGGCCCCACGGTGGGCGCCAAGCTATTAATGCCGAAAATCGTCCAAAATGATAACTTAAGGTTGATGTGGAGCTTACCAACTAAAGAATGGAAATCGTTCGACAAATCGTGCGACAAAGACAAAAAAGTAAAAGAGACGAGAGAAATTTTGGTGACGCGGGAAAAACCTCAATGTGGAAAAAACCCGTGGACGACAGTGCTAGTCGTCGCTGTACTATGGTCGCAAATCAGGGGCGACGTCCTTGCGTTTCAAACGTCGAGAGTACAAATGATTACAGTACAAATATAAGAAATAACTTAATTCGTAAAGTAAATGAATGTGTCGTGTGTAAAAAACAATGTGTCGTGTGTATAAGTCGTGCGTCGTCTGTTCGAGAGAGGGTTCTTTTGCTTGAATGCTTTTTGTTATGCAGTGAGTATTCTTGATTTCAGATGTTCGCAAATGAGGTTGGAGCCTTCGTTTATATAGCCCTTGCAGCTTTAAATGATCTCCATAAAATTCGAATAACGGTCGTAACGGATTCTGAGGGTTATTGCTCGTAATGATCTTGTCGGTTATAGTCGTTTAGCATTAATAGCTTTGATCCTGCATTAAACAGAGAAAACATAACAGTCATGTCATACATTAGTCTAGTCGTGTTCTATCAAATACCCTATGATGGTCGTATGAGTTGGACGACGACATGGTCGAATGTCGTGGGTAAACCTCGAACTAAACTTAGGTTTTAGCGATAGGGTCGTTGAGTGTGTAGGATTATATCTTGACATAAGATGTGTCGTGTAAGAAATATTTTTTCCTTTTTCGGTCGTGGTCGTGACTTGTGAATTTTTACCCAAACAATTTATACTTTGTATGTTTGTAATATGTGTGAGGGCTGATTGTGTCAATTGGAAGAAACAGTTGGATGGCGCTGCAAGGCTTAAGGACAACAAGGGTAGCGGTACAAATAGAAGACTTTTGAGGACTGAAGGACAATTTCTAGTTGTTATAAATACAATATGTTGTTTAGGGTTTCTCATTATTCACTCTAATTTTAGAGAGTTTCTCTCCGTTCTCTCTCTCTCGTGTTAGGTTATTTTTAGGTTTTCGTTACTTTCAATCTTCAAACCTCTTGAAGATCATGAGTGTGAGAGATTTTGTAGTGAGGTTTGTTATGTAATCGTATGAGTGTGAGAGTAATGTAGTGAGTTTTCTTTTGTATTATGTTTCTTAATTTTCAGAGTTAATAATATGTTTAGTTTTACATTTCGAACATGGTATCAGAGCGTATGGTGAGATCTTCTTCAATAGAATCATCACCGACGTTCGGATCTGGTATGGTTCCTGTTTTTCACCTCTGAAAATTGTATTCTACATTTAAATTCTTAACTCACGAGGATTTTGGTGTTGTTACCATTAATCCAATGACCTCAGTCGTTTTTTGCTTTAATATTCTCATTCTATTTCAGATCTGTCAGTATTCTACATTGTTTGAGGGTTCTTTGGTGTTGTTACCATTAATCCGATGATCTCAGTCGATTCTCACTCTATTTTGTTTAGATCCACTTTATTTCAGATCTGTGAGTGTTTTACACTTCTGAGGATTGTATCTCTTTTTTTGAAAAAAATTCGACTCACGAGGATTTAGGTGTTGTAACCCTAATCCGATGACCTCAGTCGATTCTCACTCTATTTTGTTTAGATCTGGTTGGTTTAGTCAAGTCTGATCAGAAGGAGTTGTTTGGCTCGTTATAGCTCTAACTCTTTTGTATTCAGCTTCTCTTCTTGAGTTCTTAGTTCTCAATCAATACTGATGCATGGATCTTGTCTGAATCATAGACAGGGTCATTCATCGAGTGTTTTGCATTACTTGCTTCAATTTTTTTTTGGAAAACAGATCATATTATTGTTTTATTTTCTTTTTCTGTTATTAGATCTTGCTGTAGTACTGGATCTATTGTCATTCTATTGAGTACATATAGTATTATATTTGTTGATATCAGATCTGCTGAAATATTCCATTTCAGATCTGTTATCAGTCTGTATTCTTATACATCAGTGTTCATTTAGATCTTGTAGTACAATATTAGATCTATTCTCATTCTATTGAAAATTTTTCAGACCTGTTATCAGTATATCTAGATTTATCATTGAAATCTTGTGTAATAGTAGATCTATCATCATTTTTGTTAGACTTATCATTTTTAGATTTGTCATCTTCATACTCAGATTTGTTATTGTCCGTACTTTACTTAGATCTTTGTTCATCTCGTGTGTGTGATTCGGTCTCTTTAGATCCAGTTGCATACACTCAGATCTGGTATTATCACGCTTGAGATCTATGATCATTTCGTGTTTTCAGTAGTCTGTTGTGAAAAGTGGGTGAGGATAGAACTAAAGTTCTGAATCACACTACATTCTGATCACTGCAGTTCCTGCTTGAAGACATTATCTGTGTGAGATCTGTTGTTCTTCTTGTTCGGTTGTTTTTTGTTTACATACTGTGTTCAGGTTTGTATCCTCCCTCTATTGTATGCTCTTGACCTCAGTTGTTCACTGAGGCCACTTACTTCCGCTGCATCTCTTGCATACACACTCACTGTAAGTCTTCTTCATTTTCTTTGTGTGTGCTCTTCTATTTCTTGTTCTGTTTTTGGGGACCTAAGTGTTTGGCTTGACCTACCACTTCGAGTGGCAAGAAATCCTGTCATCTATAACTTGGAGTTTTTCCCTTGTGTGTTTTACTTTCTGTCTCCATCATGACTGGTACAGATGATCCCAAAGGTCCAGAGGGGCAATCACTGATTGCAAAACTGGACTTTGGGGACCCTCTTTACCTTCATCCCATTGACACTTCTGGTGTGTCCATTCTCAATATGAAATTAACTGGTACAGAGAATTACAAATTATGGGCATGTGCTATGATATTGGCTTTGGAAACTAAGAATAAACTTGGTTTTGTTGATAGAACTGTTCTACGTCCCACCGATAATGAAATCTTAGGAAAACAATGAGATAGATGTAATTCAGTTGTGTTGTCTTGGATCCTTGGTTCTGTATCTGCGGAATTATTTGTTAGCCAAGTTTTTTCTAAGATTGCTTCTGATGTTTGGGTGGAACTGAAAGAGACCTATGACAAGATTGATGGGTCTGTAACCTTCAATCTTTATCAAAAGATAAATTCACTTACTCAGCATGGGTCCTCTGTTTCAGATTACTATCACAAATTAAATGGATTATGAAATCAATTCGATGCATTAGTTAAACTTCCTGCATGTTCTTGTAATGCTTTCCATGATTTTACTAAACATAATCAACTGATAAAACTAATGCAATTCTTAATGGGACTAGATGATGTGTACATGCAACTTAGGAGTAATATTTTAACAACTGATCCATTACCAACAGTTAAAACGACTTTTTCTTTAGTCTCTAGAAAAGAGTCACACCGTGGTGTGACTCGTCCTTTTTCAGAATCCAAAACCCAAAATACCGCCTTTTTCAGTAAACCACTTGACAATAAGAAAAAGCCAGGAAAATCCCCTTTAGTTTGTAAGCATTGTGGTGTGACAGGCCACACCATAAAGAAATGCTTCAAACTAATAGGGTTTCCAAAAGATTTCCAATTTACCAAGACCAAGACAAATCAACTTTCGAATCAACTTTCGAATCAATTTTCAAAACCTCCTTTTAGTAATGCATGTAGCACTGAAGGTCCTGTTAGTGCTTCTAGTTCCAAGTCTCTTACAGAAGAGCAAATCATCAAATTACTTTCCCTTCTGGATCAGAAACAAAATGAAGGTGTCACTGCCAACATGGCAGGTAGGTTCTTTGCCAATATGGCTCATGTTTCAAAATTTTCTCAAACTGGATGGATTATAGATTCTGGTGCTAATCAACACATGACATCATATGTTTCTCATTTAGAAAATGTTGTTGACATATCAGACTTGAACTTAAAAGTGACTCAACCTAATGGGGAGGAGGTACAAATTAACAACATTGAAAATTACAGATTAAATGATGGTGTGATGTTGTTTGATGTGCTTGTTATACCAGATTTTCATGTCAATCTTCTATCTGTTCACAAACTTGCTAGGGACAGTAAAATCTTTGTTGGATTTGATGAATTTAAATGTTACTTGGTTTAGGGTTTACTTCCCATGAGAGTAGTGGGGACTGGTAGTGAAAATGGAGGCTTATATGTGTTTGACCAAAATAATAAGGGTGAGATGTTTGACTCTAATTTGTTAAAGAATAAACGTAACACCTCAAATATGTCCATTTTCTGCTATGTTTCACGCCAACTTTGGCACAGTAGGCTAGGGCATCCTGCTGAACAGGCTCTATCTTGTTTAAGGAATAGACTGAACTTAGGTAATAATTCTCAACCTTCCCCTTGTGACATTTGTCACATGGCCAAACAAACAAGGGAAAAGTTCAATCTTAGTAATCACACTTCCAAGGTCTTAGGTGATTTAGTTCATCTGGACCTATGGGGTCCCTATCGTGTCCCTAGCAAAGATGGGTATAAATATTTTCTTACGATAGTTGATGACTTCACTAGATCAGTTTGGGTATACTTGTTGAAAAATAAAGATGAGGTGTTTGACAATGTTGTTTCTTTTCACAGTTTGTTGATTAATCAATTTGGGAAACATGTTAAAGTTTTTCGAAGTGATAACGGGACTGAATTTGTAAATAGTAAATTTGGTGAGTTTTTCAAATCAAAAGGTATTTTACATCAAACAACTTGCATCTACACACCTCAACAAAACGGGGTTGTAGAACGCAAGCATAGGCATCTTTTGAATGTTGCTAGGGCTTTGATGTTTCAGAGTGGCATCCCTCTTAACATGTGGAATGGGTGTATTTTAACTGCAACTTACTTGATTAATAGAACTCCTTCTTCCGTGTTAAGTGGAAAATGATCGTATGAAATTGTGTTTGGTTTTCCTCCTGTTTTATCACATTTAAGGAACTTTAGATGTTTGTGCTTTTCTGTTAGACCTAATAATCTTGATAAATTTGCTTCACGTACCGAGAAGTATGTGCTTCTTGGATATGCTAATTCTCAAAAGGGTTATCGTCTTTATAGTTTAGATACTAAACAGATTATCATTTCAAGAGATGTGAAATTCTATGAAACAATCTTTCCTTTCAAAATGAAAACCAACAATCAACATCACAACTCTAGTGACATCAACTCTTTAAATTTCTTTGACAATATTTTTCAAACTAATGATTTCTCTGTTGAAATACCCGATGATGATTCAAGGGATAACTCACAAAATGAAAATCGTAGTCCCTCTCGTAGTCTTAATCAAACAGAAAACAACAGTAACCGTGGTCATTCTGGTGGCCTAAGTCAAGCTACTAGTTCAGGTAAGGCTAGTAGCACTAGTGGAATTCATTCCCAAGATGTGTCTGTCGGTTCTATAGGTTCTGGTAGTCACACTAGAGGAATTAATTCCCAAGATATGCCTACCGGATCGATAGGTTTTGGTAGTCAAACTATGGTTGCCAATGACCAGCGTGATGCTGAAACTGAAGTTCATTTGGGTTTCCCTCCTGAGGGTGATTTTGTTGAACTCTCTACTAGAAAGTCTAATCATGTATCTAACCTGCCTAGAAAATTTTCTGATTATGTGGTAGAAGGTAAGGTCAAGTATGGAATAGAAAGGGTAGTGAATTACTCATTTCTTAGTCCAAATAATTTTTGTTTTGTAACTACTCTAAACAAATATGTAGAACCAATTTTTTTTTTGATGCTTGTAAGGATCAAAATTGGATTTTTGCAATGAATGAAGAAATGGAAGCTTTGTATCGAAATAACACCTGGATTTATTGAGAGGTACAAAGCTAGGTTAGTTGCTAAAGGTTATTCACAGCGTGAAGGTTTAGACTATGATAAGACTTTTTCTCCTATAGTTAAAATGGTCACGGTAAGGTGTGTAATTGCTTTAGCTATTCAAAATAACTGGCCCTTGTGTCAGTTAGATGTAAACAATGCTTTCTTGTACGGTGATTTAGCCGAAGATGTTTACATGAGTCTTCCCCCAGGATATTTCTCGGCTAATGACAAAAGGGTCTGCAAATTGGTTAAGTCTTTATATGGTTTAAAACAGGCCCCTCGTCAATGGTACGCAAAACTATCCGCTTGTTTAATTGATCATGGTTTTGTACAAAGTACAAGTGACTATTCCTTGTTTACTAATGTTAATGATTCTGTTTACTTAGTTTTACTTGTGTATGTAGATGACATAGTTCTCACTGGAAATTCTAGTGATGAGATTAATAAAGTAAAAAATTATTTACAATCAAGTTTCAAAATCAAGGACCTTGGTGAGTTGAAGTTTTTCTTGGGTATTGAAATTCTGAGGACTGACAAAGGTGTCTGTATGTCACAGCGTAAGTATTGTCTTGAACTTCTTAGTGATTTCAGGTATTTAGGGAGTAAACCTATAAGTACTCCTATGGATACGAATCTTGTTGTCACTGACTCAGCATGATCTGATTTAAAAGATCCTCCTTTAGTTAACTTCACTGAATATCAGAAACTAATAGGTAGATTAATTTACTTATTAGCAACACGTCCTGATATTGCTTATGCTGTACATATTTTAAGTCAATTTATGCATTCACCAAGACAGTCTCATCTCAAATTAGCTCTTCGTGTTTTAAAATATTTAAAAGGTTCTCCAGGAAAAAGTGTTAACTTTACCTCTTCTGATGTTTTTAGATTGAGTGCTTATGTGGACGCTAATTGGTGTAAGTGTCTTTCAACTAGGTGCTCAGTTACTGGTTATTGCTTATATAGGGCAATGGCCTCAGCCCTATGTGAAATTATTTGGGTTCTTAACATTTTAGCAGATTTAAAATTGGAAAATTTACTTCCTGTTGAGCTTCATTGTGATAACAAGTCTGCTATACAAATTGCTAATAACCCTGTTTTCCAGGAAAGGACAAAACATATTGAAATCGATATACACCAAGTTAGAAACAAAGTAACTTCTGGATTACTAAAGACAGTTAAAGTACCTTCTTTAGATAACCCAACTGATATATTTACAAAATCACTTGGTGTACAACAACACAATTATTTGTGTTCAAAATTAAATATGTTAGATCTTTTTAGATGTCAAGATTGAGGGCAGTTGTTAAAAGTATACATGAATATGTACCAATCTTGACATGTGTTATTTATTTTATTTATACTTTGTATGTTTGTAATATGTGCGAGGGCTGATTGTGTCAATTGGAAGAAACATTTGGATGACGCTGCAAGGCTTAAGGACAATAAGGGTAGCGAATAGAAGACTTTTGAGGACTGAAGGACAATTTCCAGTTGTTATAAATACAATATGTTGTTTAGGGTTTCTCATTATTCACTCTAATTTTAGAGAGTTTCTCTCCGTTCTCTCTCTCTCGTGTTAGGTTATTTTTAGGGTTTCGTTACTTTCAATCTTCAAACCTCTTGAAGATCACGAGTGTGAGAGATTTTGTAGTGAGGTTTGTTATGTAATCGTATGAGTGTGAGAGTAATGTAGTGAGTTTTCTTTTGTATTCTGTTTCTTAATTTTCAGAGTTAATAATATGTTTAGTTTTACATTTCGAACACAAACAAACAAACAAAGAAGAACAAAAATGGTATTTGGTCCAATAATATATCAATCAAACCAACCTACATAAGACGACCTACATAATGAGCTCGGGGATATTGTTTTTGTAATTGCGGCCACTGCACAAACAGCTCATCAGCCATGCGTAATTTGTAAAGAAGCAAGCCGCTCAGTGATAGTCTTTTCACTCTTGCAATACTCTCCACGTAGAAAATATACGACCATCTGATTCCCAAAACCTGATGTACATATCCAGTGTCATCACAAGGGTCACACAAATGCAAACACAACTTGGCATATAATTTAGGGTCAAATGTATTAAAATGCAACCAACTTGGTTCCTATTCAGCGTAAATAATCTTTTTCCTCAATCAATGAAACATAATTTCAAAAAATAAATCTACTTTTACCCATTTTGACCACCTGCTAATCTTATAACATTTGATGACATGAATATCAAGTTTATCACCCAATTCGCCATAACCCGTTCCTAAACATTTCATAAACCTTTTGTAAACAAGTATCCACGTCATCAAATGTTACAAGATTAAAGGTTGTCGGTCAAAATGGGTACACAATAATATATATATATATATATATATGTGTGTGTGTGTATATATATAACTTCAGTCACATTGATTGATAAAAAAAAGATCTTCGTTACGCAATTGCACATATATTCTTAAAACTGAAATGCTGCAATTTTCATGGGACGGAGAATGTAGTAGTTTAAAGTTGAAGCACTTGAACCTTGAAAATAAACGCAATTGCACATATAGGAATACAAGTCCCAGGACCATTGCATAGAATCTGTGTAAAGAAGATGAAATGTTATCAAAACCTATATGAAGACCACAAAAGTAAGAAATAACACTGGTTATAGTTAGATAGTACCACTTGAGGTCTGATATTTATCATAAGCCACAAGGCGTGAGCTAAAGCAAGTAATGTGGTTCCAACTGAGGTAATATATGATTGACCCACTTCACGGCTTCGATAAATCTGCATAAATTGGGTATCGTCTGCCCCCTGCAAACTTGTCTACACAAGGAGGAACCCATTTAATGTCGCAGCTTGACTCAGTCAGAAAACAAACAGGTGATGTCATTCAAAGTAAATTAGACAAGCGTCAGTTTGAAATAAAATAAAAGAACAAAAATGGGTTCCTACTATCTTGGAAAGCAAAGCAAAGGAATGGAATCCAACCATATTACCTATAAGAATTCGAGACATCTAGAGATGAAATGTGCTTGTAAGGTTCCTAATGCATATTATCATAATCGTAATAAGGTTCCTTAGTAACTTTGACAGATTGGATGTGCATGCATGATAGTTCCATTTTGAGTGCTTAGATTCAAGTGCTTGCTGTAAAAAGACCCTTTGTGATTGTGGGTGCCAAACTTGAAAACCATAATTGCTTGAGATCATAAATTGCAACTACACAAGCTCACTAGTATTGTGACAAATATTGAAGTCCATAATTAATATTATAAAAGCCATAATGGGTTTAGAGGGAGACAAGCTGCCTTCCCAAATAGTACATTGAGAATAATCAGGTAACAAGATTAACACATTAAGCTCATTGTATATTGATTGAGAAATGTAGAAGATGAGAATTAAGAACAATTTCCCTTGGAGGCCACTCTCTAAAACACACACACACACTCTTGGTGGCTATACTCAAATGACCTCACCCACAAAACCCTAACAATTGGGGTTTAAATACCCTTTGACCAAACCTAGCTATTTTGACTTTGACATTTGTTGACTAATCTATATATATATTAAAGGAAAATCTACTAACAATGATGTGGCACATTGTTAGAGTAGGATTTGACAAAAGAAATTTTCTCATTGTTTTGAATTTTTTAAATATTGAATAAGTTAAAGACTATACTACCCTTAAATGAAAAACATGTATTTCATTATAAAAAGGTTTTTTTGGTAATTTCATTTCCACTTTAATTAGCTTTAACTTTCAAACTACACAACTTCCTAGAGATAGTCTTTTCATATTTCCATCATCTAATTAAGAAAAACCTACAATAAATTATGTGACACATTGTTACAAGATGATTCTTTATAAATATGATTAAGTTAAAGACGTTAAAATGTTAGTTAAGTTAACGATTTTTCTACCCGTGAATAAAAAATGTGTATTTCATTATTCTCTTTAAAATGATAACAAAATTTCGAAACAAAGACGTATTTAATTGAGAAACTCGCATTATTAGTTCACATATATCTAAACATAAAATATGAAGTTTCTTAGATGACATTTTGTGGAAAAGTTATTTCATAATTCATTTTTTCTGAAATTTTTAGATTTGTTAACTTATTTTGATGGTTATATTAGTTGTCTTTTATTAACTCATAAATGTCCTAGACTTTTCGGTTTTCTATTCCGTTTTATCCCGTCTATATATTATATCTCATTTAACATTTTTTTCTTTTGTTTCACTGAATCTTCCATCATATTGAAAACTATACAATCAAATGCCTAATGAAGATAGAAAGATTTTTTCTTTTATTTTACCGAATTCTCCATCATATTGCAAACTACACAACCGAATGTCTCATCAAGATGGAAGCTACATTTTATGGTTTATTTTATGTTTTTATGTGAGCTATTTGATGTTATTGATGCGTTGTGTTTTTTTTGTAGAATTTTTATCGTGAAACCGTTATTCTTCTTCTATAAATCCATGTAAGAGTTGTTATATTTTATTTTATGATTTGTCTCGGTTATATATTGTTGATAAATGTTTTTATTTCATGTTATTATATTTGTTAAGTATTGTTATGTCTATTGTTCTGTGTGATATGTTGTATTTATGTGTCTCTAAATAGTTTTTTTATTGTTCATACTGAATGTTATATAAGCATAAACTTTTTCAGGTAACAAATAATACATAATATTTATGATTTGTGTGAGTTGTTATTGATGAATGTTTTTTTCAAAATTTCTTCCTTATTATTATATTTTATTCATTATGATTTTTCATCCCTCATTTTTCGAAAGTTATTTATGTTGTATGTGTATTACTTTTTATGTACCTTTTTATTTTGCATAACTTTGTTTACTAATATCGTTGTAGTTATTCAAGTTTTACTTTTTGTTTCTTGACAACAGTTGTAATTATTATGTGTAAACCTCTTCATAATCTGTTAATAATTAAGTTGTAAAACAAACATTATTAGCTAAAATGGAAAACTAATTTTGTGTACACTCATAGTAACAGTTAATATTCCACATATGATTGAAACTAACCATCTTCGTACAAGTTTTAACTTTAATCTCAAATCAATATTTTGCAACAAAAAGAAGTGTATGACATTCTATTTGTTACAAGAAACAATATCAATGAAAATATATAATTTACATCTAAACAACCCATTAAATTTATTGTCTTATACTACATCTAATTAGTTGTCATTTATCAAATTGCATTTTATCTTAACTTAATACGGATTTTCTAACAATAATTTTTTGTTGCCGTCCAACACGAATATATAAATGAAGGCTATAAGGTATTAACATGACATAATGGAAACTTATTATCCTCAAATCAATATTGTAATTAAGCGTGGGTTATCCCACGTTGATAAGAAAAAGAAATATTAGAAAATGTAGTTGTGTGTATGAAAGGAGAACGATAGCTTGAAAATCAGTATCAGATTCTTCACAAATAATCACAAATATTAATTTATTTAATAACTACCACTTTTCTTATACAACTGCAATTATAATAAAAAAATAGAAAGAACTATTTATTAAAGTTCTTAACACACTAATAGTTGCCATGTTATTTTTCGGTTAAGAAATTACCTTTGGTAAAACAACATTTCTTACATAGTACTTTTATGTATGGAAAATAAGCTGAAGAATCACTATTATGCACGTGCTAATTTGGTTAGAGTTTAGAGTTATACTTGCGATGAGTAGACACACCTATCATGTTGGACTCAACTTTACATATTGAGTTTTATCTAAAATACTCATCTTTTTCATGTTTTTGAAACGAATCACAATATTTATTGCTACTTTTTTCGTGTTTTTATACTTCATACAATGCTCTCACATCTAATGTCATAGACTTTAAAATCGGATAAAATATACAACTGAATGAATTATAATTTCACACCATAAGCAACTTATATATGTAATTTTGATCATAAGATTTCGTTACCGCGCAACGCGCGGTGTCACACCTAGTTACAATTAGACTAAATACAATTATCCCTAAATCTTAGATACATTGTGTACTAACATACATTAACATTGCGACTACATGCGCTGAAAAATACAACACTTTGTGTGTGTCAAATTGAAAAAGTTTGACCTTGAAGTGTGTCTTGTTCTTAATAGAACCCAAGTACTGTAATTCCATATCAAATCCGAATTGTGAGTAGAAATGCAACCCAAAAGTGGATGGTGGTAAGCTTGTCGGAGCAAAAATGATGCCTTAACACTTGTTGTCCATTGATTAAGATGCATAAAACACTTATTAAATTAATCCTCATCCACCAATTACAAGCTTTACCGCCCAGAAAATTGGCAAATATCACAATGTTTTTAATAAGAAATATTCATAAGCTTTACCGCACAGAAAATTGACCAGTTTGACTTCCTAGAGTAAAAGTAAAACCTAGTAGTTTTCAGTGGAACTTGTTGGGTATATTGTATAAGAACAATCCAGTTTTCCATGAAAGAACGAAGCATGTTGAGATGGATTGTTACTTCGTTCGAGAACGTGTTGAATCCAAAGACATTCTCCCCTGCAAAATCTCAAAGGAACAACACGTTGCTGCCTGTTTACAAAGCTTTAGGGGCAACCCGCTTCCGATTTCTCGTCGGCAAGTTGGGCGTTTGTAATCTTCACGTGCCAACTTGAGGGGGAGTGAAGGAAATGATTTTCTTATTTTAGAAAAGTGTCGTCTGTATCTTCTGTTTCCTATACTCTAGGCCTTTTTTCATCTCCTTCCTTTTAGTGCTGATTCATTATTGGTTCCCATATATAGGTGGCTCTGTTGTGTATATATAGTTGTTGCTTTCATGTCTTTGTAAAACACACAATAGAAAACCAATTTATACCTCTCTCTGTTTTCATTTTCTTCAAAAATAAAATGTTTGATTCAATCTAGGACCACATTTTTTAGAACAAACAAGAGTTATGGAAAGAAGAATGCATTCAATTGGACATGGTATCAAAGGAGTTGCAGCCCAGTGGCAAGGTAACATCCTTGGGGTCAGTGCTGGAAGGCCTGACTACCAGGGTTCGAACCCCGCGGTGAGCGCTCTGGCGATATCCAGACTTTGGGCCTGGTCCTTCGGGGCCGGGGCCGGTCCTGTGGGCCGTGTCCGATCGGGTTGGTCCATAGGACCGGCCGGGTATACGGGGATTAGTCGGGTGGCACCCTTAAGTGGGAGCCCGGATACCCCGGGAACGTGTGCGTGTGTTGACTTGCCGTTCAAAAAAAAAAATCAATTGGACATGGTAACCCCGAACCTAATTATGAAAAGAATTGAGACACACATATAGATGAAAGATCGTGTGAGAAAAAGAGTTAAGGCGAGAATCGTAAGAAGGGATCTGGACTCTAGATCACTTTTAATATCTCCCCACCCATGAATTGTGCTTCTCACAGGATTTGATCTAATGCATCTCGATGCATCTCATTAGTGTTGATCTTCAATTATGATTACTCCAAGGATCCAGATCTTTTCTTACGTTTCTCACCATTATTTTTTCTTCTCACCTTAACCCAACCCCACACACATCTATATATATAGTTGTGTATGAGAGATGAAATAAATGTTAAATATCTTTCAACAATATTTTGTGAAGATGAGAACAAGGAGCATTATTACTTTCTTCTTTGCTATTTCTTTGTACAAACTATTATTTCGTCTATGATCACAATTGTCCAGGCACGAATAACGGATGCGGTGCCAACACCAACACTGAAAGCAAAATCAGTATTACCGGCGAAAGCAACACCTTCGAACGGACGTTGGGGAGGCTGGGGATGTTGGTACTTGGTACGACCATTGTTGATTAAGATATTGATGCATCGATTCATGACAAATAAATATATCATTTTATGATGCATGATATGTAAGAGTTGTAATATATATAACAACCAATTAACATGTGTGTGTATGTGTATATATATATACACTCAAGTTCATACAAGAATAGTAACTAAATAAGAAAACAGTTGAATCACATGTGATTTTACACTAAAATCATGTGTAAAATCACATGTGATTCACGCGACATTGGTCACAACATGAGGTCGTACGCCACATTGGCCACACTCCCTTGTGTTGACCGTTATTATTATAAAATCACATATGACTTTGAAAATAGAAGGTCCCATTGTCGCCGCCACCATCACCACGACTGGCAACCATCGGTAGCCACCGTCAACCGCCATTGGCCACCTCCACCTCCTCCTCTAATACAACAACCTTCTCTACCACCTCCACAACCACCATTAGCCACCGACTACCACCGGCCATCACCACCACCACTACCATCGTGACCACCTCCACCGACCACCACTACCCATAGTCACCTACCACCACCTATATCTCTTCACCATCAGCCACAACTACCTCCTCTACCACTCTCGGCCGACGCCACCACCACTGTCCACCGCCTTCACGTCCTTCAAAGCCACTGTTGTCTACCAACCACCACCACCACCTCTACCTCCGCATGTCGCTGCAACAACCTTCAACGCGCCTCTAGCAATTCATAAGTATCTTCCAAACCGAATCAAGCATAGTATTTCCTTTGTATGAATCGGTTTTTTGTAACTACCATCAATTTTATCATATTCTTCATTCAAATTAATTTCATACTATTATATATTTGTCTATTTATATATAAATATTTGAAAATTGTTTTATAACTTAAGTTATATAAATATTTACTTCATTAGTTTGTGTCATTTATAACTGTCTATGATATATAAAATCATTAAACAAAATCTAGGGACAAATTGTCTACTCCTGTCCTATCTTGTCATAGTTGTACCAAACACCAAACAGATATTTGTGTTGTCCTGTCTAGTGTTGTCACTACTAGGCAAATCCGGCGGATTTTCCAATGGAAAATCACCGACGAATTTCCGGCAAACCTTAAGAAAGTCAAACGGCGTTGACTACCACCGGAAATCCGCTAAAAAGATGTCAAAAAATATATTTTTATTTTTTAAAAAAACTTGCGCTTTTCCGACTGATCTCTGACGGATTTTATACATTTCTTTAATTAATTATTTTTGAAACTATTAAACTAAAATTAATTAACTTTTCCGGCGGAAAATAATTAATTAACATTCGTCGGAAATCCGTCGGAAAAGTTAATTAATTTTAATAAAAAAATTAAGAAAAATTAAGTAATTCGTTAAACGGGAAAAACCAAGTTGGTGGATTTTGGTGGTCTTCATCGGCCGGAAATGCTGTTGTCAAAGCCAATCATCGCGTCCATTATTCCGGCCGCCGTATCCGCCGAAAAGTCAGTTTTCCGGCATAATTTCGGCGGATTCGGTCGCCGTAAATGACCTGTTGTCTAGTATTGTGTGCAGTCTAGTCCTGTCATGTCTAGTCCAGTCCATTCAAATCATACGTGCGCCCATACCAAACGCTAGTACGCTACCAAAAAGAACTGAGATCGTCAAAAGTGTGTATGGGCCTTTCAAACATATCTATTTCCAACGTTCTCTTTTGGATTGGAGATAAATCATTTTTCTAGTGAATATTATTCGTAATACCTTTTTCGTTTGATAATTCATTCGAACATATGATCAGCTTTGAGACAAGAACTTATACCTTTTATGTATCAAGTGTTGGAACCACCTTAAAAGTGACCGTCACTGATCGTTTATCATTCCTGATGTGATAATTGACAATAACTGAAATCCCTATGTCTGGTAAATATATGATGGGCGTATTTACTATTATTGACATACTATAGGGTTTCCCATTAGGTGATTGGAACTATGGGGAATTATACTGCACATAATAAACACCAAGGGTTGAAAGTGTAAGATACTCTTATTATAAATAGAGTACCCTAATCACTCTTTTAACCCTAATGACATATTACTGATCATAAACCCAGCCGTGTGCCTCCCCAAGATCGGCTCTCTCAAGCTCGATCATCATCCCATCATTATACAATCATCTCGTTCTAGGAACCCGTCAATCCATGGCAAATATGTTTAACGCTTTCACCGGATCCTCAGGATCATCAGGTATGATTTATTATTATCATGTTTTCATTATCCATCAAATACAAATCATGTTTATTCCAACATGTGGTATCAGAGCTTCGGGTTCATAATGATTCATGATTTGTATTTTTTCTTGGTGGTTCTATCCTTGTTTTATTTCGTTCCTGTATGCCGTCACATATGAACTCAAGGAATTGAATTGTTAATTCAAATCAAAATTACATTGAATTGCAAAACCATAAATTTCCAGCCGCCGCAAAATTTTGGTGGTTCTGTTTTGTTTTTTTTTTATCAGTCGCCATATTCATATCAATATATATATATATATATATATATTTTTGTTGAATTGATTATGCCATGTGAATTGATATTTTTTTTATCAAGTTAATTATGCCATGTTAATTGATCAATGTTAATTGTACCGAATTGATCAATGTATAGAATTTTTTTTTTTCGGTTGAACCTAACTTTTCGGTATAGTTCATCCCGAAAACCTTACTTTTCGGTACTGTACATACCGAAAACCTTACTTTTCGTTTCTGTACATACCGAAAACCTTACTTTTCGGTACTGTACATACCGAAAACCTTACTTTTCGTTTCTGTACATACCGAAAACCTTACTTTTCGGTACTGTACATACCGAAAACCTTACTTTTCGTTTCTGTACATACCGAAAACCTTACTTTTCGGTACTGTACATACCGAAAACCTTACTTTTCGTTTCTGTACATACCGAAAACCTTACTTTTCGTTTATGTACATACCGAAAACCTTACTTTTCGGTACTGTACATACCGAAAACCTTACTTTTCGTTTCTGTACATACCGAAAACCTTACTTTTCGGTATCTTGCATACCGAAAACCTTACTTTTCGGTATCTTGCATACCGAAAACCTTACTTTTCGGCATCTTGTATACCGAAAACCTAACTTTTCGGTACTTTGGATACCGAATACTTTTCTTTTCGGTACTGTACATACCGAATTCCTCAATTTTTTTTTTCGGTATGGATCATTCCTATTACTGCCATACCGAAAACCCTTGCACTAATATATATGGTCTCATTATTTGTGCCCAAAGGTCAAATATGATTCACATAATGCATTCTTTTCCTTTTGCATAATGAACACTGAGTATACTAATTCTGCCCAAAGGTGATTTAATATACCTGTGTGTTAAGAGGACTCTCTACATGCATAATTCACACGATGCTCTATTTTGTGCCCAAAGGTCAAAAGATAAGCATTGCGTTGCATGACCCTAACGCTCATGTTTACTTAGATATTAGTTATTTCTGCCCAAAGGTGATGTAACATCTAAGTAGAGCCTTACTTTGACTTATTGTTTTGGTGTTTACAATAGGTTTACTTATCACTAGCTTCATCACTAAAATGGTCATAGTTTCATTATTCTAAGCAATATTACTGTTAGGCCTGCTTACTTTAACATTACTATAATTACATTGCTTTGTCCGCCTTTTATAGCTAACTACGTCACTATGATAATCTTCTATAACTTATATCCTCCTTATTTCCACATCAGTACCTAACTTTGGCATTGAGCCACTTACTGGTGCGAACTTTGCTTCATGGAAGGATCAATTACTTCTTACTCTGGGGATGCTAGACCTTGACCATGCCATTCGCCATGATGAACCCGCTGCTATTACTGCTGAGTCCTCTGCAGCTCAGAAAGCAAATTTTGAAAAGTGGGAAAGGGCAAATCGCCTGTCACTAATGATGGTCAAGAACTCCATCAACCTCAGTATCCGAGGAGCTATCCCTGACTCTGATAAAGTCAAAACTTACCTCAAATCTGTTGAGGATCACTTCAAGGGATCGTCTAAGGCTCATGCAAGTAGCTTAATGCTACAGATGCTCACTCTGAAATATGAAGGAAATAGCAGTGTCCGTGAACACATTATGAAAATGATTGATATGGCTCATAAGCTTAAGAGTCTTGAGATGGAAGTCTCTGATAATTTTCTGGTGCATTTCATAATGACCTCGTTGCCTGCTCGGTTCGACACCTTCAAAGTTAACTATAACGCTATGAAGGATAAATGGTCGATAAGTGAACTGATTGCAATGTGTGTGCAAGAGGAGGATCGCCTAAAGCTGGTACAACCTGAAGCCGTTCACCTAACAACCACTGGTAATTCTAAGAAAAGGAAGGGTAATCACGGTAATCAGACTGGAAATAAAATCCAAAAGGATAATAATCATGGTGATGTTGCCTCTAGCTCTAAACCCTTGACAAGCAAACCTAACTGCAAATTCTGTCGTGCAAAAGGGCACGGACAGAAAGATTGCCCTAAGTTCAAGGAATGGCTAGCTAAGAAAGGTAACATTCTTTATGTAATATTTGATTCCTTTACTACTGATGTCCCTATTAATACATGGTGGGGTGACTCTGGTTCTATGGTCCATGTGACAAACTCGATGCAGGGATTCCTTACAATCCAGAAGCTACCAAAGGGCCAAAGAAAACTTAGAGTTGGAAGTGGTGATCTCTTAGATGTCGAAGCCATGGGAACTTTAAATTTACATATGAGTACCGGAAAGTGTATTAGACTAGTGGATACCTTATATGTACCGAGAATTACTCGGAACCTTGTATCCATATCTAGACTAGACCTTGAAGGTTATGTAATAATTCATGGTTGCGGCAAGATTGCTATTACTCATAATAATGAATTACTTGGTCGAGGTTTCTTGGATGGATTGCTGTATAAATTAGAACTAGATCATAATTTCTCACAGTCTTTGTTGTCTCTTAATATTGATGACATAACTAAAACAACAAAATCACCTAAACAATTAGAGAATTCCTCCATGTTGTGGCATAAACGTCTTGGTCACATCTCACGAGATCGAATGACTCGACTCGTAAAGGATGGAATCTTACATTCTCTTGATTTTAGTGATTTTGAAACATGTATTAAGTGCCTCAAAGGAAAAATGGCGAAAGGGAATAAGAAAGGAGCTACTAGAAGTTCCAACTTGTTGGAAATAATTCACATTGACATTAGTGGTCCTTATCCCGCATCAATCACAGGACATACATCATTTATTACATTCATTGACGATTATTCGCGTTATATACACCTATATCTGATTAAGGAAAAATCTGAATCCTTACAAACTTTTATTGATTTTAAAACTTTGGTTGAAAACCAACTTGATCATAAAATAAAAGTTGTGAGGTCAGATAGAGGGGGTGAGTATTATGGTAGACATACTGATATTGGTCAAGCTCCTGGTCCTTTCTATAATTTTTGCAAGGAACATGGCATAATTAACCAATACACCATGCCTGGTTCTCCTCAACAAAATGGTGTTGCTGAAAGGAGAAACAGAACCTTAATGGACATGGTGAGAAGTATGCTTGCTAACACTAACTTACCTACTTTCCTCTGGACTGAGGCATTAAAAACAGCCGTTCATATACTCAATAGAGTTCCATC
Organism: Saussurea involucrata; assembly: GCA_033807775.1. Taxonomy (NCBI): domain Eukaryota; kingdom Viridiplantae; phylum Streptophyta; class Magnoliopsida; order Asterales; family Asteraceae; genus Saussurea; species Saussurea involucrata. The sequence continues at coordinate 35,956,902 of CM066315.1, forward strand.
AAAATCTGTCCCTAAAACTCCTTATGAAATCTGGACAGGTAGGAAACCGAGTCTAAAATATATGAAAGTATGGGGCTGTCCTGCCGAAGCAAAAGTCTATAACCCTAACTTAAAGAAACTGGATCCTAAAACCCTTACATGTTTCTTTATCGGTTATCCTGATAACTCAAAAGGTTATCGTTTTTACTGTCCTTCCCACACTACGAGCATCATTGACACGCAGCATGCCACATTTCTTGAGAACTCAAAGATCAGTGGGAGCACGACAAATCATGACTCAGATTTGCAAGAAGTACAAGAAGCGGGGGGAAACCATTCTTCCGGTATCTTTATTCCTCCGATAATTCCTCTTGTACCCACCGCTGCTCCTAATATCACTGATCCTGCTCCTCCTAACCAAAACGCCGAGGGAACATCATCATCGCCTCTTGTACCCAACGCTGAGCATAATATCACTGATCCCACTCCTCCTGTTACTGAACCTGATAATCAACTCAGGAGATCATCTAGGGCACGCAGGGCCACAAATTTTGATGATTTCGTAACCTTTTTATCTGAAGTTGAGAACATTGGAAAGCTTACTGATCCTACCTCTTATCGAGAAGCCATTAATAGTGATCAGGCCACTCAGTGGAATGAAGCCATGATTGAGGAGCTTAATTCCATGCAACATAATGATGTTTGGGACTTGGTTGAACTTCCTGAAGGATCCAAAACCATCGGTTGTAAATGGGTCTTCAAAACCAAATTAGACCCGAAAGGAAACATCGAACGCTATAAGGCCAGACTGGTTGCAAAAGGCTTTACTCAAAAGGAAGGAATCGATTATCAAGAGACCTTCTCTCCTGTCTCTCGTAAAGATTCTTTAAGGATCGTCATGGCACTTGTAGCTCATTATGATTTAGAGTTACATCAGATGGATGTCAAGACCGCTTTCCTGAATGGAGACTTGCAAGAAGATGTATACATGCGACAACCTGAAGGATTCATTCCAGAAGGTAAAGAGCATATGGTCTGCAAGTTGAAGAAATCCATTTATGGGTTGAAGCAGGCATCACGACAATGGTACCTCAAGTTCCATAAAATCGTAAAAAGGCAAGGTTTTCTAAAGAATCAAGTGGATCAATGCACCTATCTCAAGATCAGTGGGAGTAACTTTATAATCCTTGTCTTGTACGTAGATGACATCCTACTAGCAAGTAACAACTTGGATATGCTGCATGAGTCGAAGCGGATGCTTTCGCAAAATTTCGACATGAAAGATCTCGGTGATGTCTCTTATGTCATTGGTATCGAAATACATCGAGATAGGCATAATGGTGTTTTGGGACTTTCTCAAAACGCATATATTGAGCGTATCTTAAAACGCTATAACATGCAGCACTGTACACCCACTGTAGCTCCACTAGTTAAAGGGGACGTGTTTGGTTCTTTCCAAGCTCCGAGCACTGAGATTGAAAAGGAAGAAATGAGGATGATACCTTATTCGTCTGTAGTAGGGAGCATTATGTATGCTCAGGTCTGTACTCGTCCAGATATCGCTTATATCGCTGGTATGTTGGGACGTTACTTATCTAATCCCGGAATAGCACACTGGAAAGCGGCTAAAAAGGTTCTTCGATATCTGCAAGGGACCAAAGACTACAAATTAACTTATAGAAGAAGTGACAACTTAGAAGTAGTAGGTTATTCTGATTCCGATTTTGCTAAATGCAAGGAAGATAAGAAATCTACTTCTGGGTACATATTTATGTTAGCTGGTGGACCTATCTCATGGCGGAGTCACAAACAGAAGCTGACTACAACGTCCACCATGATGGCTGAATACGTTGCCGTTTATAATGCCAGTTGTCATGGGATGTTGTTAAGGAACCTGGTCAGTGGACTCAAAATCGTCAACTCCATTTCTAGACCATTGAAGCTTTACTGTGATAACTCAGCTGCCGTAACTTTCTCGAACAGTAACAGTTCAACTGGCGCTGGGCTGTATCTTGATACAAAGTATCTGTTCGTGCGCGAACGGGTTGAGGAAAATGTCCTTTGTATTGAGTACACAAGTACAAAGAATATGCTAGCGGATCCGATGACCAAAGGTCTTCCTCCTAATGTCTTCGTAGGACACGTGTCGAAGATGGGGCTTACAAAAGACTTAATTTAATAGCATATTGTACTTATTGGTCATTATTATTATCTTAATAAATTTTTCCTCTATATTCAGATTTTGTTTGTCTATTAGTTATGCTTTGAGCTCATAATGGTGCATGGACATTATTATAACGAAATTTGTCTTAGTCAGTTGATCATTGCTTATTCAGTTTTAAATTTGAGTCATAGTTTAACTAGTGGGGGTCCTGAGTTGATATTCTTCTCTACGGCTGTACTTATTAGCTATGATTTCAGTTTAAAACAAAATGAGTATTATCCCGGCCGGACTTATTGGTACTCATAGATAAAAGATCGCTTGGTCAAGTGGGAGAATGTTGGAACCACCTTAAAAGTGACCGTCACTGATCGTTTATCATTCCTGATGTGATAATTGACAATAACTGAAATCCCTATGTCTGGTAAATATATGATGGACGTATTTACTATTATTGACATACTATAGGGTTTCCCATTAGGTGATTGGAACTATGGGGAATTATACTTCACATAATAAACACCAAGGGTTGAAAGTGTAAGATACTCTTATTATAAATAGAGTACCCTAATCACTCTTTTAACCCTAATGACATATTACTGATCATAAACCCAGCCGTGTGCCTCCCCAAGATCGGCTCTCTCAACTCTCAAGCTCGATCATCATCCCATCATTATACAATCATATCGTTCTGGGAACCCGTCAATCCATGGCAAATATGTTTAACGCTTTCACCGGATCCTCAGGATCATCACGTATGATTTATTATTATCATGTTTTCATTATCCATCAAATACAAATCATGTTTATTCCAACATCAAGAGCTAGTTCGTTGCATGCGAACATATAGTACTCGTGTAGCTTCTTGGAAGTTTGGTGCAACTTGTGTTGAGATATACGTTTAATTAGGCTCAGGTGCATGTGCAGAGAAATGTTCACAAAGGCTTGTATATTCATCAACTAGCTTAGAGAGTCTTTGACTTTTGTGTGTGTATATATATATATATATATATCCACCCTCTCTCTCTATATATATATATATATCCATCCTCTATATATATATATGTGTGTATATATATTAGAGAGATAGAGAGAGAGGAAGACGAAACAAATGCTAACTATCATTCGACAGTACTTTGTGAAGATGAGAATGAGGGGAGTTATTGCTTTTTTCTTGGCTATTTTCATTGCACTTGCTATTATTGCTTCTACGGTGACAAATGTCCAAGCACAAGTAGTAGTTGTGTTGCCGCCGCCGCCGCCACCACCACCACCACCAAAAGTAGTATTCCCTCGACCAGGCGGACCAGCACCTATTGGCGGTTGGGGCTGCTGGGGTAACCCACGTTGCTGATGGTCATGCATGCTTCACAACAATATACGATTTAATGATGAATATAATCTGTAATTGTCAGGAAAATAACCACAAATTTGATGTTGCTATTTCTGTTTCTCCACACGCACACATATTCGACCACTTATCTATTGCTGCTTTCGTGTTATAGTTTTTGCTGTTTGAATTAAGATTTATATATCTGTATTTTCGTTTGTCTTTTTTATATTACTATAACACATTTAATTTGTGGTCTGAAATTATGTTCGTTATTTCATAGATGATAGATACTATTTCTTATTTTCTATGTGAGGTTTTAAATTGTCGTCGGATATATGCTATTTACACCGATAATAACACATCTTTCGTCCTCAACAATCACAAATTCACAACGTGTTAATTTTCAATAAGAAATCGATCCCAATTTTATTTATATCCAAATGGAACGTATATAATATAGAAGATTGATGGAGGAACTTGTGAATGTTATTAACAAATAATGAGTATTTATATATAATTATTGAGACTACTTTTAGAAAAAGAATAACCTATTGGGTGTTGCTACAGAGACACCTATCTATGATTAGAGGGTCTATGTAACTAATTTTGAATTAAATTTAAGGAGCTTTGAAAATTGTGAAGTATTGTAATTATAATGTTTTTATTTTATTTTTCTATTACTTTTTATTTTTTTAATAATCATAATAATTAGGTTTTTAAATTTTAATTTTTAACAGTATTTTTTTTAAATAAATTAATAATAATTTAGTTAACTGTTAATATTCTTTATCGGATGACTCATAATTTTGTTAAAAATAAGTTATTTTTACTTAACTTTATCGTTATTACACACATATATAATGCAATATTTTATTTATATTTTTATTTATTAACATTTTATTTCTTATATTTTAAATAAAAATAACATATAAATCAACATTTTTAAATTTGGACTTTTATATACTCAATTATAGATTAAATAATTAAAAATACTAACATTAACATATCAAACAAAAAAACTTATAAATTATAAAATACTTATTAGTTACAAAAAAATTTAACTTAAATTATGAACAAATAATATATATATATAATAAAAAAAAATACATAGAAATTTTTATTCAATTAAATAAAAAGTCTTGTCAAAAGTTCACAAAAATATGTCATTCCCTGTGCAAATGCAACCTTAAAAGTTGATAAGAGTAAAATCCTAGATAAAGGGAAATTAATTAAAATACCCTAAGTTTGACCAACTGTTACCGAAATACCCTAAATTTTTTCAATTTTGCAAAAATACCCAAAATACCCGCGATGGATCCCGCGATCGCGGGCTAGGGCTGACGTGGCACGTATTTTGGCCCCAAATGCCCCGCGAAGCCCCTCAACTTTGGCCGCGGTGCACTTTTGGTCCCTGCCCGCGATGGACCAAAATTTACAGTTTTGGTCCCTGAAAATTTACAGTTTTGGTCCCTGAAAATTTACACTTTTGGTCCCTGTACTTAGACGAATCTTGCATGCTTTTACTGTTTTTTTCCACAATTATTGTACTTTGAAGACCGATTTGTGGTTGAAATTCATTTGCATGTTTGAGATTTCATCCATAAATATCAGTAATATGCAATTCACAATTCACACTTGTTCTTGCTTTCTTTCTTGATTTCTCTCTTGCTTTCTTTCTTTGAATTGCTTTCTCTCTTGATTTCTCTTCTCTCATTTAATCCACAAATGGCATCGTCATCAAACCCTAAGTCTACTTCTGAAAAAATGCCACCTCAAATCGAGGTCGCCATAGCAAAAAAGGAAAAGGAGATAGATGAACTAACAGAAGAGTGGAAAAAAATTATGGACAGGAAGGCAGTCCATTTGAGAAAGATCGAAGAGGAAGACAGGGAGATCAAAAGGATGAAAGGGGATATAAAAGCTAGGGAGGCTCGTGTTCGTCGAGAACAAGAAGCAATTCACCATATTCTGCAAGACTTTGCAATTATTCAAGCGAAGGTAAACGAGAAGCAAGCTTGGATTGATGAAACTAAATCAATTTTTAAGTAGGTGGTGGTTGTTTTAGTTGTTTTGTATTTTTTTTCTTGTTTTGTATTTTTTACTATGTTGTTGTTTTGTATTTTTTGTTGTTGTTAATTTCTCTGAAAAGTAGTTTTTAAGCCGCTGAACCACGGTTAGGTTGGATACATCATGCAAGGTCAAGTCAGAGGTTACCTCATTCGTGGGCCTACTCCTCTTGTAGAATATATGACAACCCTCAACTCATTTGCTAAAGTGTGTGCGGGTTATGGTACACAATGGCCATACGTGGTTGCAAAAGCAGAAGCCGTTGAAGAAGGGTCAGAAAGATTGAAGATGAAGAGCATGTTGGATGAAATACAAACTAGCTGTGTTATCAATGTTTATTTAAAATCATATGTATGTGTGTATATATCTAATATGAATATATTTATCATTTACAAACTAGTTGTGTTATCAATGTTCATTTAGAAGCATATGTATGTGTGTATATATATCATTTACAAATCAGTGTTTAGATCAACAGTATCATATGTGTTTGTTCCAACAAAATGTCAAGAAATGATAATTTCCAGATCTTACAGATAAAGGTCTCCTTTTTTAAGTCTTCTTCTTCTTCTTCTTCATATATACATAATATATATATATATATATATATCTAAAAAGCTAGAAACCTGCTTCCATTCTTGCTACTAATCTTTCTTGCTATATAAACAGACATGTGTACTCAGAGTTAACATTCACTGCCATGGTAACAATCAACCTTTCTTATTTCTTTCGCTTATCATATCAAACTCCTATTTTCTTTATGTGTGTAAATATATAATACGAATATATATATATATATATATATATATATATCATTTACAAACTAGCTGTGTTATCAATGTTAATTTAGAAGCATATGTATGTGTGTATATATATCATTTACAAATCAGTGTTTAGATCAACAGTATCATATGGGTTTGTTCCATATGGTTCAAGCTGTGACGGACCCGGGGTGTGACTGACAGAATGTCTCCTTGGCACGGTTGAAGGGGCGGGATTTGGACACTCTCCACGAGTGTGTCCTACGCATTGGCACCGAGTACATCTTCGTTGTATCGAACTTTCACCACGTGATGGACGTCGGTCGTTCTTTCTCGGTCTCCCGGCCCTGTTCTTATTCATTAAAGGTGGATAGCATGGTGGAAGCGGGTCGGGTGGATACACCCATGCTGCAGGGGGTCCAGCTGGGTTTATTACCTCCACGTATGTTTTCCGGTAATATTCGGACGTGAAGAAAGGTACAGCCAAGTCGCTGCAATCTGTACGACCCATATATGTTGCTGCAGCGATGGCATGGCCGCACGGTAACCCAGATTTATCCCATTCGCGACACAAACAAAGGTGGTCTTCCATATTCACAATTGCGTGAATATAGTCATCATGCACCTCGTACTTCCCATACCCGATTGCTCTTACCGGCCATGTCGCCGCACGACGCGCCCTGTACTGAACGATATTCTCCGTCGTTGGTGTGAGTGCATTTTGCATCTCAGCTCCTTTTAGGCGTCGAATTTGGTACCACTCTTGTTGAAAGGCCCGAAAGTAGTCCATAAGATTAACAATCGGACATCTACGCGCAAAACGGGAGAGTGCATTCACAGACTCTGCACTATTCGAGGTCAGAATGTCATACCGTTGTCCAGGAAAATGGGCCGCGGACCACCTCTCCGGTCCAGCATCGTCAAAGACTTTGGCTGCTTCCTTGACACTGTGTCGTAGCATATTCATGTACTTGTTAAACTCCCGATCCGTATATGCTCTGCATGCCGCCCAATAGACATCCTTGTAGGTGGTAATACGTTTGTCCTTGGATTTGGCGTTCATCTCCAAATGTCGACAGCATATGGCGTGAGGGGCGTTTGGGTACATGGCAGAGATTGCGGCGCTTATGGAAGGAGCCCTGTCAGACATAAACACCAACCCTTGCGGGTCTCCGATAGCTTGTCTCAACATGGACATAAACCAAGTCCACTCGTCCCCGGTTTCAGACTTGCCTACGCCGAAAGCTACTGGAACGATGGAGTTATCCCCGTCCATGGCAACCGCCAGGAACATCATACCCAAGTAACGGCCCTTTAAATGGGCTGCGTCTATTATCAGGACACGACGTAGATTTGCCACAAATGTGCGGATCTGCAAAAACATAGGTTAAAATGTTATAGCTAATAATGTGTAAATGTTATAGTTTATAATGTGTAAACATATGACGTGTTAAAATACGTACCGCGGGTCCAAGGGCCACGAAGCACATCTCAAACCGTCCACGTGAATCGGTCCGTAGCTGCGTGACAGTACCAGGGTTCTGCAGCTGCAAATTATATAAATATGTCGGGAGTCGTTCATACGACTCCTCGAACGTGCCTCTCACCATAAACAGTGCATGGCAGCGCGCACGCCACGCTTGGTGGTAATCAATCGTGACGCCGAACTGCCGGTGAACGTCGTGGACGATGTCCTTTGGACGCAATGACCTGCTAACATCAAGAAATTTGTTTTTCAGGATCGCACCCAAAGTCTTTTTGCCGGCTTGTTTGTGGTGGGGATTAAGTTGCGTCCTCGTACAAGTGTGTACGTCGTGCAACTTTCTAATCATTATCGCCCCTCCTTTGGGACCCGTGTGAATCGCGTACAACCTCCACTCACACTTTTCTCTAGCACATTCAACTACGTATTTGCTTTTGTCAGATGCCCGCACGCGACTTTGGAAACCCTCTTCCAAGAACTTGAGTCCGATCTGACTTGCTAAGAGATCCTTCGAATCGAATATCTGACCTGCTGTTAAACTTTCACTGCGAATATAAGGTGTAGGTTCGTAGCTTTGTGTCTGGGTTTGGGAGTCTGGAAGAATAGGGGGCATATCAAAAAAGTCATTTATCTGACTACATGATTTTCTACTAGGGGTATATTCTTCGTGATCATCATTATCGGTGTCTGATCTGTCTATTTCAGAATTACCCGTTCTGAAAACGTGGGTTTCGTCATCAGCAACTCCAGCAGTACGCCATTCGTGTGGTTGTGGTGGTTGTTGTTGTTGAGAATCAGGCTGCTCTATTTGGAGGTCTTCGTCGTCGTCACCCTCCTCATCACCGTCGTCGTCACCGTCGTCGTCACCGTCGTCGTCACCGTCGGATACGCCGGGATACACAAAGAGTAATGGGGGTCTTTCTGAATCGACTGCAAGGTGCATAAAAGTAGAGATATCCCCATCGTTGGATAAATCCACAAATGACCCATCGCCATTTTTAAACACTAACTTGCAAACATCAGAAGAGTTGATTCCACATTTTTGCATGACGTATGCAACAAACTTCTGATAAGTATAGTTTACTGACACTTTTACACCATGCTTAGATTTATAAGCAAAATTCCACTCATTGTTATCTTGCACCCATTCACCATCAAAACAGAAATATAGCTTAGCTTTTGCAACAGATGAACTCTTTTTTTCAGTAGTATCTCAAACACAAAATATTGCAGAAAGAAATATTGCAACAATGAAATCGTTGTGTGGAGATTATGGCTTGCATTTTACGTCTATTTATCAATGAAACAACCAACATATCAGAAAACCAATCTCTCATTTCATCCACAAACTGGTATTCCAAAAACATTGATTTAACATTGATTCAAACATGCAAATGAATTTCAACCACAAATCGGTCTTTAAAGTGCAATAATTGTGGAAAAAAACAGTAAAAACATGCAAAATTCGTCTAAGTTTAGGGGCTGAAAGTGTAAATTTTCAGGGACTGAAAGTGTAAATTTCAGGGACCAAAAGTGTAAAATTTCGGGCCATCGCGGGCTGCGATCGCGGGCAGGGACCAAAAGTGTACCGCGGCCAAAGTTGAGGGGCTTCGCGGGGCATTTGGGGCCAAAATACGTGCCACGTCAGCCCTAGCCCGCGATCGCGGGATCCATCGCGAGTATTTTGGGTATTTTTGCAAAATTGAAAAAAATTAGGGTATTTTGGTAACTCAATGTTTGACTTAGGGTATTTTAATTAATTTTCCCTAGATAAATTGAAAAGACAAAAAATTATTAGGTCATTATTATTAGTAGGTAGGTGTTTAATTAGTAAATAGCTAGATAGGTGTTCTAATAAGAGCATCTCCAATGGTATTTGAAGAAGACTTGATGAGGACTTGAAGAAGACTTGAACATGACTTGACCATTGGAGAGGAAGACTTGAAAATGACTTTACTCATCAAAGGCTTGATGTTCCTCAGGGCATCCACAATGGTAAAGCTTTTAAGAAAGACTTGATAAAAATAAAAATATATAAAAAATAGGTTGGTCCCACCAACATATACTTTCTCTCTCTTTTTTATCTCTCATTCATTTTTTCAAAGGCTTGAGGAACATCAAGTCTTTGATAAGTTAAGTCATCTTCAAGTATTTGTCTCTAATGGTCAACCCATCTTCAAGTCTTCTTCAAGTCCATTTCAAGCTATCTTCAAATACCATTGGAGATGCTCTACCTCAAGTCTTTGACAAAATTAATTTGAGAGGCAAAAAAGAGAGAAAATATATATTGGTGGGACCAACATATTTTTTATATTTTTTATATTTTTTTCAAGTTTTACCATTGTGGATGCCCTAAAATCACCCTAACCTATTATAGGATAGTATTATAATCATAAAAAAAAAGATGCAAACATCACTAAGGATTGGGGATTGTGAATTACCATTGATGATAGATGATTTTGTATTGATAATAGTGATTGTGTCTTGATCTTAATAACACCACTCCTAATTTTTTTTTGTAGTTGCATCCACAAACAAACACACACCACTCCCAAAATTCTTTCTAGTCGCATCCACAAACAAACACACAATTTTTTTTTTTTTTTTTTGAAAAGGCAACCATATTATTAAAAAACCAACAACCACAACAACAGTTTACAAGAACGGGGCCAAAACCCACAAAACCAAGAAGCAAAATAAACAAAACTGCACCTTGGCCATAGAGAAGCAAACCACAGGCAGCAGACCACATGAAACAAATACGAACCAGATTGCAGTGCCACACTTTGTGGGTTATTACGGACTGGTGGACGAGGCGTAGATGAGCTGCAGCTACGTTTTGTGAGGCTCAAAACGACCTCTCTTCCACACCTACCACCTGCAGATCGCAACCCACTACACGAACAACCCTTCTTTCGTCACACCGTAGGATCCGACATCCACCTCGTCCAATCCATCGCCAACTTCGGTTCTCTTCTCTTGATCCATTCAAACGAGATTCTTTGGAAATCAAAGATGTAGTCGATAATCTTCCTCTTTTCTCTTTTGAAGATAACTTTGTTTCTATGTTCCCAAATGAAATACAAAAAGGCCCATTTCACTCCATTCCAAACAATCGAATTTTCCCCCGTTTAGACGTCTTCTTCTATAAACTCTTGCAACGAAGTCACATCTTCCAGATTTCTCCGCCACCATTTACCTACAATATTCCACACCTTTCTTACCTCCACGCATGATACTAGTGCGTGGTCCACCGTTTCCGTCTCCTTCCCACATATAGGGCATAAGACCGAATCCAAGTCTATACCCGAATAGTCCAAAACCGATCGACACGGTATACGTCCCCATCTCGCACTCCATATGAAGATCGATACATTTTTGGGGACGATTTGATTCCATAAAGTAGGCTGTGAATTTCCCGCCGTCCCTCCAACTCTTTGTTCGATTAACTTCCTCAAGCATTTCACTTTGAATTCCTTTGTTACTGCTAGGTTCCATTCCATTTTATCCCTTTGGTTGACTTCCGGGCGGATATCTCCAATTCTCCGCGTTAATTCTTCCAACTCACTCGCTGCCCTTCCTCTCGGTTCTCGACTCCATTCCCATTTCCATTGCCAATTACCCTCGATCCATTCCCCTCTTTCCGCTACAATAACGTCTTTTTTTGTTTCAAGCTGATAGAGTCTTTGAAATTCTTCTTAAAACACCTCATTTCCAGCCCACCTCTCTTTCCAAAGTCTTGTATCCATGCCATCCCCGAGCCTTTTTACAGAAGACTTTGAGAATTCCATGCCGCTGCCGTCCAGTAACGCCCCTATCCGAACGATGTCGCTCCAAGTTGTACTTGTGCCAAAATTATTACAATTATTAACCCCTAGCCCCCCCTCCTCCCCATATAAACTTTTGATGATTTGGAACCAAAATGCGTTTTTTTCCACTCGAAACCTCCACCACCATTTCCCCAAAAGTACCCAATTGGCGGTTTGTAACGAGCCAATATTCAAGCCCCCCTTTTCAAAGCTTCCCACAGTTTTGTCCCAACTCACCCCCGCCCACCCTCTCTTCTCTCCCTCCCCCCACCCCCCACCCCAAAAAAATCTACCTCTCCACTTTTCCATTTCACTCACTACTCCTCTTGTGGCCCGATACAACGAGAAAAAAAAATACAACGGTAAGCTACCAAGTACCGATTTGACTAGAGTTAACCGCCCGCCGAAAGATAATAATTTCGACCTCCACGATGCAAGCCTCTTCTTCACCTTTTCCAACGCCGGCTTTCAATGTTCCAATCTCCTCATTGAAGCACCTACCAGAAGACCCAAATAAGTGAACGACAATAAATCCCAACCACACCCAACACTATTTTCCCAAGCTTGAATTTCATCCTCCTTTATTCCGACGCCATAAATTTAACTTTTAGCCACAAACAAACACACAATTGCATAGTTTTTTAAGAATTTGTAACATCATATGAATCTTCGAGACTTCTTGTTTTTCTAATTGGGCTGCTTGAAGAAGAACTTCATAAAGAACTTGGAGAAGTAGGATGATTTCCTCCTTGCTCATCATTTCCAACGTTTTCAAACACTTTCTCATCTTCTTCTTCAAGTTGATAGGGAAAAGTTGGGAAATTCTCTTTCTCAACTTCCATCTCCTCAAAGAACGAATTTCATCAAACCGAACATCTCAGCTCATCACCATCTTCTTTGTCACCGCATTATACAACTTGTATGTCTTGCTTGTTTCACTATAGCCAATGAATATACACTTCTCACTCTTGTCATCTAATTTGCTTCTTATTGCATCTGGAATATAAGAGTAAGCAACACTCCCAAATACTTTTAGGTGATGAACACTAGGTTTTGTACCATATCATATACCATGTGGCGTACAATTCTCCAAGATCCTTGTTAGTGACCCATTAATTAGATAAATTGCACAAGAAACAACTTCAACCCAAAAATTTATCGGCGACCTTTTCTTTTTATCTAGCCATCTCCATAATTGTTCTATTCTTTCTTTCACACACACCATTTTGTAGTGGTGTACAATGGACCGTCATCTCATGTCGAATGCCAATGTCTTTGCAATATTTCTCAAAATAATTTGAAACATATTTACCACCATGGTCCGTTCATAAAGTGTTTATCTTTAGCTTTGTAAAATTCTCCACTTCTGCTTTGAAATATTTGAATTTCTGAAAAGCTTTCGAGTTTTCTTTAACACAACAAACCCAAACTTTCCGTGAGTAATCATCAAGGAAAGAGATAAAACAATGATTACCTCTCAAACATGAAACTGTCATCGGACCACAGAGATCCGAGTGAATAAGTTGCAGTGGCCTTTATACTTTCCAAGAGGAATGGGAAGAAAAACAATTTTTATGTTGCTTTCCAAACTGAAACGCTTCACATACATCATCAAGACGATCAATTTTAGGCAAACCTCTTACCATCATTTTCTTCGAAAGCTTCTCCAAGTCTCCATAGTTCAAGTGTCCATATCTATCATGCCATAACTTAGAAATTCCTTTATCAACACTAATAAAACAAGACATGTTTTTACCTCGAAGAGTGAGCGAGAAAAGATTATTGGAAGCAACTCCAACTCTAGCAACAAACTTAATTTTCTCGAGAAGTAACAAGCCATGTCATCGAAATGAATGTCATACCCCTTATTCAAAAGATGGCCAACACTTGGCAAATTGTTTTTAAGCTGTAAGTCCAGAATCAACATATAAAATCTATAAAGATCAAGATCTAGGAAATCATGTCATATATTTTTTGAGAGAAAAGTTTACAATGATGAACACACCGTTAAGCCAGAGAATGTAAGAGTTATGAAAACAACAAAGACAAAGGCTTTATATACTTAAAGAAAGTCACACTTTGACTTCTCAAGGCATAAATAAAATCTTTGTATGGTTTTCCATCTCCAACTTTGAACTTATCCAAAATTACTTTCAAACAACTTGAAAAATAATCTTTTGTTACCCGTCATATGTTTGCTAGCACCATTGTCTATGTACGAAACATCTTCACAATATCCACCATGAGACATGAATAACGTATCTTGATTATGATGCATTTGGTTTCTATAGCCAGACACCCAATTAGCAACATGTTTTTCTTCTTCTTTGTACCAAGATTCACTTGTCAAGTGACAAGGTTTGTGGCAATTGAAACATTCAATATAACCACGACCTCTTCTTCTTTGATTTCCACGTCCATGTCATCTTTGTGAACCTCTGAAATTATGAGTTTGATTGGCTTTGCTCCAACCATAATCTCTTCCTCGAGCATTTGAGTCCCTTCCTCAATAGATTCCTCCTCTTCCACGACAACAAAATCCACCTCTTTAGATTTTAAAATCTTCCTTATTCTTCTTTAGAGACAACTTTGACCGGAGTGCTTAATCCAAAACAACATTCTTCTTCGTCTTTTATAATCTCTCTTCATGAGATTCCAATGAGCCTATGAGTTCATCAATTGTCATGGTGGTTAAGTCCTTTGATTCTTCTATGGCTACCACAATATAGTCAAAGTTAGAATCTAAAGAATGGACAATTTTTTTATATGATACGGATATCATCCATATCTTCACCATTTTATTTTAATTGGTTGACTACATACAATACACGTGAACAATAATCGGAAACAGATTCCGACTCCGTTTTACGCAAACTTTCAAACTCTCCCCGAAGAGTTTGAAACCAAACTCTTTTTTATCTTATCATCTCCTTTGAATGAAATTTCAAATCTCTTATGCTTGCTTTGCCAAAGTGGCACAAGCTATTTTCTCCCAAGCGGCTTCATATGATTGTACTTCTTGGTATATCCAAAACAAAACTTGCTGGTTTTTTATTCTTGATCTTCCTAGATTCTCTCTTTGAAATTGTGATAATTCTTCCTCATTTTCAACATTAGTATATCATTTTTCAACCGACTCCAATTCTTCTTGAGATCCAAGAATAGCCTTCATTACATTTACCATAGTTTTATTTTGTTAGTTGAGCAGCAAACGAAATATTGGGAATATTAGAGTTGTTCATATTGATTGAATAAAGCTCTGATACCAATTGTTGAATAAAGAACAAAGATGGAGAATTGATAGAGAATAAACTTCTTTTATTTTGAACACTCATTTCTAACTTTTCTCAATTCTCAATGCTCTTCGCACATACAATGAGAAATATTTATAGGTAAATCAATTACTCTTATATTTACTACTACATTAATTCTAGACTTTTCACTTTTCATTTTTTTAAACTTCTCATATTTCTAGGTGGTTACATGAACGTAAATACCAAAACATGCTAAAAACATTCAAGTTAATTTATTATGTCAACAAAATCAGCTGATATTCTCGGTTACAATTTTGAATCATTCTCTTCATCATAACAACTCATATATTAAATGTTATAATAACTATTCATTAAATGGAAATGATCACTAGACTAATTTGGGGACGATTAAGTACTGCTTATAAGTAGTTATAGACATAACAGTTACAAATTGTATACACTAACCGTAACCAACTCTGAAGAGTCAAAAGAAGCTACCTAATAAGACTAAGAAGCATCTAAATTTCACTTAGGGCATTCAAAAGCCCATTTTTCCACTTAGGACATTCAAAATTTCACTTAGGACATTCAAAGGCTTTCAAAAAGTCTATAATTCACATCTCACCAAAGATGAGGAAGGAATGTGAATTAATTCTATATAATTTAAGAACTTGGTAGTGTTTGCCTACGAACTTTTCCTTAGGAAATCTGTCGCTAAAGGATGATTCGTCATAAAACCGTCACAAAAGTTGGTGGGTGTTTGTGATCCCAGAAACTAGTAATCAATTCAATAACATTAAAGTGTCCACCTCTATATTCAATGAATCAAACAAGCTCACACAATACAATGAAGAACAAATCATGTGTGTGTGGCTAGTGTGTATAGGTGACTCTTATGATTGCTAGACCTAATTAGGAAAACAAGCAAACAATATATACCTAGGGTAAAGAATCACCCTATTACAAAATAGGCCCCTCTACTTAGTACAACTAGAATTTAGGCACTAACATTCTCCCCCTTTGTACAAGTAGAGGCAAAGAAATTAGACATCTACTGGTGTCACAATACGTTTACGGAGACCAAAGATGTGTTCGAATCGGCGCAGTTCCAGGCGGTAGTCTTTCCGGTAAGAAATAGCTTTCAGCACTTGGTTGATCAGGTCCTTTTCTTTGTCAGTGAGCTTTACCAATCCATTGGCATCCAGACGAAGCCTGCTTTCTAGATGAACTGAGATGATCTTCAAGGTACCCTCACAGAACTTGTTCATTTCGATGACTCGCAAAAACCTTTTCGTTGAGTCAGGTTCAACATAAACAACCCCAAGTTCTGGCTTGCTTAGAACGGTGTAAGCGGGGAAACCTTCAATATCAGATAGTTTTCTGTTCGGTCTTTTCAGGTTCACACTCTCTTGAAAGGATTCCAGGCCCATCTGAAAGTCAGTAAGATAAGAGAACTTGAGAATGTTCTTCATAAAGTTCTTCACACTTCGGAAGGCAGCTCTGTATTGTATTCTGTTCTCAGGACTCTTCAGCTCCGGATGATCAACAAGAAGGTTGAAAACACTCAGAAGATCGTTCAGCCTCAGACTCTTGAAATCAGCTTCAGAAAATACGCTTTCAGACCCATCTGACCTCAAGACGGTGAACTCTGGATAGAAGACATCAAACAGCTTCTGAGATTCAACTTTCAGCACTTTCATAATCATGTTGTCTGATTGGACGGCTTCTGATCCTCTGTCTTTATGCTTCACAACATACAGAAACTCGACTTTCTTCAGTGAAGGCCAGTCTTCAATTCCATACACCTTCTCCAAGTTGATCTTCTGAACATCCCGTACATATAGCTCTTTCCGTATGGTCTCTAGATAAGAAGTATGTACCGGTACTCTGTCTCCAGTGGCCACGTACCTTGGTTCAGCATCGACTAAACTCTGAAATACCCGGAGTTTTGCTTCAAGTACTTTATCTCTGATCTTCCCATCAGGTATAAACGGTGTTAGAGGAGCTAAAATACTTGAACTTGGACCTGCAGATTCGACATTTGTTGGAGCATTTTCTAGCATGGCCGGAACATCTTCTTCGGACTCTATATCCATATCCTGAACCCCAGTTTCTGTCTCATAATCTAGTTCATCTAAGGCTTCAATCATTTCCTCTTTGATCTTGAAATTTAGAAGTTCAGGTTCTTCATCAGAATCAATGTTTATGATTTTGGTTCTATTGTCAACAGCCGCAGGCTTTTCAACCCCAGCTATGACATCAGCTAGAACAAGTGATTCTTCCACATTCTCCATAACAGTATCAGTTCCACTTGTTCCCTGTTCATCAGCTGGCTGATCTGAGCCATGAACGATTCCAGTAGCTGTCCCACTAGATTCACCAACCCCTGCTGATCTCTTCTCCCCCTCATGTTGATCAGGCGGATCCTGATCATCATGTCTTCTTTTCTGTGAGGTTTCAGCTTGAACAGCACACCTTTCTTCAACAACTGATACCCGTGTGGCGAGAGACTGATATCCAAAAAGTAGGGCGCTGGTCATATCTGTGATAGCATTAGTTAGCAGCTGATATTGTGAGTTTAGAGTAGCTAACCCATCTGAGGATGTTGAAGCTTGAGGTTGGGATTGAGGTTGTGATTGTTGGCGCAGTAGTGAAACAAGATCTACCTCTTCAGCAGTGTTAGAATCGCCTTGGGCTAGAAGTCGGTCTAACAGCTCTGATTTGACAGCTCTGATTTGAGCTGGTCAGTTGGGATTTGGTGTAATGGAACTGGTAGAGTTTGTGGGTCGGGTTGTGTTTCGGTAGATTCTGCAACGCCTTTTCCTTTCACAGCTCTGGTTACATCTTGAGACAACTTCTTCATTTTGGCCTTCATGTCGTTCACATGAGCTTGATATGAGTTACTCAAGGACTTGATAGCTAGCTGCAAAAGAGGTACTGTCACAAGGTTATCCGGTCCAATTAAAGACCGTACACGTTCAGCTTCTTGGGAACTAACACCCAGACCACTTAGGTTACTGGTTGACATAGCAGTCGAAGAGACTGTATGGCCTATGTTCAATGTTGGCATAGGGTTAACATAGCAGTCGAAGAGACTGTATGGCCTATGTTCAACGAATGACGGCGACACTCTGGGCGTTCTGGTTGGGGCACGAAAGCCTCCAACTTGGTGTTGTACCGTCATCGGTGTCCTAGGAAAAGAAGTTGTTCCAAAAGGTCCTAGACTCGATGTGCTTTGAACAAAGGGCGGTGGCTGGGGCGGGAGCCCACCTATTTCAATACCAGCAGACACCGAGTGTGTCGCCGACAGAGTTTGTGCTAAATCCCCTGTGGAAAATAAAACATCAGCAAATTGAGATGCCGATGAGTGGCTGAGTGGGGCTGTGCATTTCATGGATGGGTCCACCATGGCTGTTTCAATACGCAACGGCGACGAACGCACGTCAGTAGTAGATGTGGCTACCCAGCTAGTAACAGTTTGGGAAGGGTCAGTAGTTAAAACTTTATCTGTCCCTGTCACAGCTTCACTCAATTCTTTTGCACCCTCATTCTCACCACTAGCTAAAACTACATCTGCTTCTACTTCTTCGTTTACAGCACCGGTTGTAGTTTCAGCAAGTTCCATATTCCATGTAGAATCATCAGAAGAAACTACCATTCTTGATCTTTTTCCCACAAATCGTGGAATCAAGTTCGTATTGGGATCGTGATCAGAATCATCGTCATCATCATCAAATGGAGGTATAGCGGTATTCTCCTCAGCTTCTTTGTTAACAGCTTCATCATTGGGAGATGATGCAGCATTGGCATTAGCAGAGTTCCATGAAACGTCATCGGCGAAAACATTTACTTGAGGTACCTTCGGTGGTCGTTTAGATGATGCTTCACCAACAGTCCGTATTCTTCTCCCGGCTCTCTTTCTTTTAGTTCTTCTCACCCCTCGTTGTTCAGGAACACCCCCTGTTCCTGAACCCCCTCGACTATTGGACCCTCACCTCCTAAAGGATTTGCATCGTGGGTAGGTCCCTCCGGCTCTGGCTGGACCGGCAATGCATTTTCTATCCTAGATTTGTGCATAGGATGAAATCTGTTTACTCCCCCTGAAATCATGAACAAACCTTTCGTGCAGATACAGATAGCATAACATATCATAAATAAGACAATTTAAACGAACTGAGAAAAGAAGAACAAATTGAAGAAATATATAAAATACAACGAGGATATGACAATTTAAATAACATATATTAAAAATAGAATATGATGAAAATTTTAGTGTATTAATCTAGAAGCAAAGTCTAGATTAAGATACAAATATTTCCATCTATTATATGTTTAATATATGGAAGTTAAACTTTCATATTAAGCATGCCGAGCTTGGATACAAGAAAATTGAAACGTTTTTCATCTAAGGCTTTGGTAAAGAGATCGGCAAGCTGAAACTCAGTTGTAACAAAATATAATTCAACAGTTCCTTTCTCAACATGATCTTTTATGAAATGATACCTGATGTCGATATGCTTGGTTTTGGTGTGTTGGACAGGATTAGCAGATATGGCGATTGCACTTTTACTGTCACAGTAAATGGGGATTTTCTCATATTTATATCCATAGTCTATGAGTTGGGTCTTCATCCAAAGAACTTGTGAACAACAACTTGCAGCGGCAACGTATTCTGCTTCCGCTGTAGAAGTGGAAACACAATTTTGCTTCTTTGATGACCAACTCACGAGCTTGTCACCCAAAAACTGAATATGACCAGAAGTACTCTTTCTGTCCAACATGCTTCCTCCGTGATCAGCATCTGAGTATGCGGTGAGTTCGAAACCGGTTCCCTTGGGATACCACAGTCCGAGATACGGAGTGCCTTTCAAGTATCGAAAAATTCTTTTGACGGCGCCAAGGTGTGACATTTTAGGATTAGCTTGAAATCTAGCACAGAGACAAGTCGAAAACATTATATCTGGACGACTAGCGGTCAGGTACATTAGAGACCCAATCATTCCTCTATAGAGTTTTGCATCAGCATCAACACCATGTGGATCAGGACCAATTTTGGACGCATGAGCCATAGGTGTACCAATCGAAGTACAGTTCTCCATCTTGAATTTCTTCAAAATGTCAAACACATATTTTGACTGATTGATGAAGATTCCAGTTGAAAATTGTTTCACTTGTAATCCGAGAAAGAAATTAATCTCTCCCATCATACTCATTTGAAATTGAGTCATCATAATGCCCGAAAACCAAGTACAAAGTCCAGGATTAGTCGAACCAAAAATAATATCATCAACGTAAATCTGAACTAAGATAATATCACCTTCCTTGCGTAGAGTAAATAGAGTTGTGTCGATTTTACCTTTCTCAAAGCCAGCTTTTAGTAGAGAGGTTGATAGTACTTCATACCAGGCACGGGGAGCTTGCTTCAGACCGTAAAGCGCTTTATCAAGAATGTAGACGTGATCTGGATGTTCTTTGTCCACAAAGCCTTCAGGTTGAGACACGTACACCTCCTCCTTAAGAACACCATTCAAGAAAGCAGTCTTCACGTCCATTTGATAGACAGTGAAGTTCTTGAAAGCGGCATACGAAAGAAACATCCGAATTGCCTCAAGACGAGCAACCGGCGCGTACGTCTCATCATAATCTATCCCCTCCTGTTGCCTATACCCTTTAGCTACCAATCTAGCTTTGTTTCGCACAATTACTCCGTCTTCATCTTTCTTGTTCTTTAGGACCCACTTCGTACCAATAACTGTTTTACCCTTGGGTCGCGGAACTAATCTCCACACTTTTAAAGCTTCGAACTGATTCAGTTCTTCTTGCATCGCAATCAACCAGTCAGGATCTTCTAAAGCCTGTTGAACTGTTGAAGGTTCAACCTGACTTAAGAATAGCGCGTATAAGATTTCATTTGCGGTTGCGGAAGCGGATCTTGTCTTTACTGGTTCAGATACATCACCAATCACCTGATCAATTGGGTGACTGCGTGTCCACTTGGTAGAGTGTGGATGGAGAGATAAAGCACCATCATTGGGGTCTACAAGGGTAAGATCCGCATCAAAGTTCAACTCGATCGTTAGTGTCGGTTCCGGATTTGAGACGGGTTGCCTGTCAGAATTGACAATCGGCACAGCCTCGGGAACTGATTCGGTAGAATTGTCATTTGAAGTTGTTCTAGATGAAGAAGCACCACTTGTAGATATTTGTTGTCGTGCTTGTGGAGAATCTGTTGATGTGTTCCTTGGAGAAATTACAGGAGTAGTTGAACCAGTATTTGGTGTAGTCAGTACCGGTGAAGGACCTGACATAGAAGTTTGTGCTGGCGGGGTTACAACTTGAATCCTGTCATTTACAGATGAAGACGATTTGTCACTGTTAAAATAGTCATCATAAAAATATTCAAACAATAAATCAAGTTCATTAGGAGTAGAGTTAGAAGTGGAAGCTTGATCCTTGTTTGACGATGTAGTCATCATTGGACGAAATTGTCCAGATGCTAGAATACCAGATAACTCGGGTTCTGTACTGTTTTGCACAGAAGCCATTGCTTCAGTCTCGTCGAATTTGACATTTATGCTTTCCATCACGTTCCTGGAAGATTTGAGGTAGATCCTGTAAGCTTTTGATGTGAGAGAGTATCCGATGAAGTAGCCCTCAAGACCTTTAGGACTGAATTTGTTCAGGTTGTCCTTATCATTCAGCACAATACACCTGCATCCAAAAACACGGAAGTAGTGTATCACATGTTTTCTATTATTCATTAACTCATATGGAGTTTTACCAAACCGTCGATGAATGATTGAGCGGTTTTGTGTATAGCATGCCGTTGCAACAGCTTCAGCCCATAGGAATAGTGGTAGACCAGCGTAGGACAGCATCGTTCTTGCGGCTTCAACAAGTGTGCGATTTCGCCTTTCAACAACTCCGTTCTGTTGAGGAGTTCTGGCCGCTGAGTACTGATGAGTTATACCTAATGACTTGAAGAAGTCATCAAGAGTTTTGTTCTTGAACTCTGTTCCATTATCTGATCTAACCGTCTGAACTAATTGTTGACGATTCACTTGAAGTTGTTTGATTAACGAGATGATCAAGTCAAGAGTTTCATCTTTTGAGCGTAGGAACTTGACCCAAGTGTATCTCGAATAATCATCGACAATCACTAACACGTAACGTTTGGCATTGATACTTTGAGTCTTCATCGGACCACAGAGATCCATATAAAGGATTTCCAAAGCTTGTCTTGTGCTGGGCTCGGGTTTCGGTGGATGAGGAGCACGCTTCATCTTCCCTTTCTCACAAGCAATACAGAAATTATCTTTCTCAAATGTCAGAACTGGTAGACCTATGACTGAATCACCTAACATCAACTTTTGAATGTAACGGAAATTGAGATGAGATAGTCGTCTATGCCATAACCAACTTTTCTCTAACGACCCTTTTGACATCAAACATATGCCGTTCTTCGGTTTAAGAGTGGATAGGTCAATGGTATACAGGTTTGACTTCCGAGAACCAACAAGAAGTTCGTCACCTCCATCGGTAAGAACAGCACAATGGGTCTTCTTGAAATGAACCTCTAGGTCTTTGTCACAGAATTGACCTATACTAAATAAGTTGTAACCTAAGCCCTCGACATAATTGACTTTTGTAATCCTTACATTGTCCTTTACAATGTCCCCATAACCCAAAATTGAAGCATACTGATCATTTCCAAACTTCACTTTTCCACAATCCTGTTCTACAAAATTAACCAGCAGCTCTTTTCTTCCAGTCATGTGTTTTGTGCACCCTGAATCTAAATACCATACATGATTGGGCTGCAAAATGGAAATTAAACAGTTTTAGGTACCCACTGCCAATCGGGTCCTTTTGGGTTAGTAGGCTTGGGTTTCACATTTTGCTTTCTATAATCGGATTTAAAATAAACATTTGAGTAAAACCAACGATTATAGTCAGATTTGCAGATAAAATCATCCACACCACAAGAAGCACAACAAATTTGATCTCTTGCCAAATTAATCAGTTGTCGCATTGAATAAACCTTGTAAGGAACTACAAGTTTTTGTCTATTGCCAACATCATAATTAATAACATTTGAAACAAAATTGTCTTTCTTGGAATTTAAAACATTTGAATTGACGTGGGATGATTTGATCTGGGCCACATCCTGTGTGGACGCCTTTATTCTCCACTCTAGACGCGTATTGTTTCTCAAATTACGATCTGAAAAACCAGACAAATATGAGTTGTAAGCTTTTGAATATTGAGTCTGAAAAGAATTAACACGCTTCTTTCTTTTTGTTTTTCTTTTCTTTTTCTGTAATGATGGTTTTGATTTAGATTTGGAATGCTCATCATTAACAGAAACTTTCTCAGCTGATTTTGAAGATTCTCCTTCCAAGATAATCTTTTCAGGTTCCTCTTCATTTATTAGAAAATCAGAATGATCTGGAAGTTTGGCACTAAAATCAAATTGAACAGGCACTTCACATACACCTTTACCTTTATCCTTACCAACATTCTCGCTTTCAAAATCAATATCAATATCAGTATCAGTATCATATGATGGACTATCATTATCATCAGACTTGGGAAAAAGAAAGTCATTATATTCTTTTCGAAAGATTTTATCTTCTTCTATTGGAAAATATATAGGACGATCATTATCAAACTGATCTTCCAAATCCCAAGGTTCATAATCATCTTGGTCATTGGTTGTCCAGTCTCTCAAAAGAGCATTTCCTATAAAGGCTTTGCATGAGGAAACATCTGAGTCTGAAGATTGTTTTTCTTTTGAAACTATTCCTTCAGATATTTCCTCAAGTTTGGTTTTCATTTCCTTTAAGCTTTCTGAAAACACAGTGATCATAACTTCCTTTTCGATCTCGAAAGCAAGTTTCTCGTCATTTCTGACTCCTTGAATAGTACTTTCGATCTTGCTTTCGAGGTCCATGAGTTTTTGTTCAAGAACCATTGGTGGAAAGTATCTTTTACCTTCAAAATCTGGTTTGTCAGTAATATCCTTTTGAGTATTTTCTTTTTCCTCCGGTTCTTTAACAACATGACTCTCAAAATAATTGTTTGGTAAGGTTTTCTTAGAATTCAATGCCTTTGCATTGTCTGGACCATACCAAAAAGGAAGTTGCATTTTAACTGTGGTTTTCCTCTTTATTTCTTCTTCCGCCTTATAGTCTTCATCATCCATCTTGATTTGAAAGTTTGAATATACGGCAAGTTCAATCCATTCAAATTTATACAAAGTAGGAGATTTTGATAAAGCATTACTTAGGTATTGTGGATTGTCATACCCGATTCCCCACTTTGAGTTGAAATATCTAAACTTGTTTGGTTTATGCATGTGAATTGTTTGTTCAGTTTGACCTGCTTTGTACAATTTATTTTCCAGATCTTTAACTTGTTCAGACAATTCATCATTTCTATTTTTGTAAGCATGTAAAAGACTCTCAAACTCGCTATTCTTGACTTGCGAACTCAATAATTTATCCGATAGTTCAGTCATTCTATCTTGAAAATAAGCATGACCAATCTCGAATTCAGCCTTTTTCTTTTTAAAATCCTTTAATTGATTGTCTTGTTCAATTAGTCTTGTCTTTTGAGTGGAAATTATTTCATTTGCTCAATCTTGATCTTTTGTATGGTTTTCTAATCTTTTAGTTAAACAAGCCTGTTGAGAAAAGAATTGATTATAAAGATCGGAATATACCTCATTGGAAGTAGACTCTGAATCTTCACCATCAGTGTTCTTGGTCATGAAGCACAGCTTTGTCTGATCATCTTTCTCACCTTCAGCTTCATTATCAGAAAGATCAAGCCAGTATTCTTCTTCAGCCATCAGCACTATCCCTGGTTCTTTCTTCTCGGCAAGCAGCAACTTGTTCTTGTAGTATGTAGAATCCCTGACTTTCGGCTTCCAACACTCTTTTGAGAAGTGACCAGGCTTCCCGCAATTGTAGCATGTCGGAACTTCCTCTTTCTTTTCGAACACCCATTTCTCTTCCGGCTTCTTATACTCAGGCTTCTTGTACTCCTCTCTCTTGTACTCAACCTTCTTATCATCAAACCTTCTACTCGACTCAACATTCGCCTTGTGTTCAAAATTCTTAGAACCAGACGCATACCTTTGATTGTTGGACCCGGGAGATTTTCCAAACTTTCTCTGAAAAGAGTTAGTAAGAAGTGCCATTGCTCGCTTCATACTTTCAACATCATCTGTCTCACCATCTTCACCCTGTTCATCATCAGAATGCTTTGAATAATTTCTGTTTGGTTTGACAGACACCAAAGCAAGCGGATCTAGTTCTTCTTCCTTCTTATCCTCTCTTTTCTCTTCCCTCTTGTCCTTCTTCTGTTTCTTTGCCCTCTTGGGTTCAGCATCTTCTTCATCCTGTTTCAAAGTCTCGTACATCTCTTGAAGAGGCAAAACATTCAGCCTTGAATTTTGTTTCATACGATGAGCATACTTCTTCCACTCAGGTTGAAGTACGTTCAAAAACTTCACATTATGCTCAATTATCGATTTGTTGATGCTGTATCTGTTCAGCTCGTTCAAGATAGTAGTAAAACGATCGTATGTGGAATCAAGAGCTTCACCATCCTTCTGTTTAAAACTCTCATACAGATTAATAGCATTTGAAATTCTCATCTGGTTTTCAATCTCAGAACCTTGATAAAGTTTTGTCAGCTCATCAAACATGGCTTTCCCGGAGTGATTCTGGCTATCTACCTTTCGGTAAATATCATTAGTCAACGCTTGAATTACAAGGGACTTTGCCATCTTATCCCCATTATATTTATTCTTCTCTTCAGGGTCATAGTGAATTGGTAAAACTTCAACAAGATCTGGAACTGGTTCACCATCGATAAGAATTCCTCTTCTATATACCTTTCCCATTGGCCCATTAATCAGTGAATGTGAAATGTATTCCCCGTTCTCTTGTCTTTCCACATAATCCATAAAACGGTCTTTCCAAATTTTGAATTCTTTAGGAAACAGAACTGGTGGTTTATCCTTAGATCCAATCAATAGCATATCTCTTGCAGTCATATTGAATTACTTGTCGTTGATCGTTTGTATTCTTTAGATTTGATTAGAAGAAAAAAAAATTCAAACTGAAGTCTCAACACACTTAAGTCGCAATAGGTTTGAAATCGCAATGCAATGAAGTCGCAATGCTTGAAGTCGCAACAGTTGGAATCGCAACAAATGAAGTCGCAATAAAATGGAATCGCAACAGAGTAAGAAAAAATTCACTCGAGTCGCAATAGAGGATTGCGATTTGGTACTGTTCACGGGGTAATGGACTGCGATTCGGGATCGAAGTCGCAATAGGTCACTGCGATTTGGGAGTCAAGTCACAATAGGTCACTGCGACTTGGAACTGTTCACTCAACGTTCACTGCGATTTCGATGAATATCAGACGATTGCGATTTCGATGAATATCATGATTGCGATTTCGATGAAGATTCAAATGATCGGGAGTTGATTCTTCAATAATGATCCAAATGATCTGAAAATTGGTAGGTAAGGCCGAAATACGATTCTGGACAGATCTACTACTTCAAGTTTTGTCCAAAAACCACTAGAACAGTGATTTTCGATCCAAAACAGTAGGTTTTTGCTCAAAAGTCCGAAAATCCGAGTTTGCCCGATTTGAGATCGATTCTGGTGTGATTATGGAATCAAAACACGCAGAAATGAATATCAAACACTTCTAGATCGATCCTAATCCATTTGAAGAACTCAAATGATCAAAATCAATAAGAAATGGATGAAAACTTGAAGAACACTCAAGATGCAAAAACTCTCAATAAAATCTAATCTGATCTAGATGAATACATTGCTCTGATACCAATTGTGATCCCAGAAACAAGTAATCAATCCAATAACATTAAAGTGTCCACCTCTATATTCAATGAATCAAACAAGCTCACACAATACAATGAAGAACAAATCAAGTGTGTGTGGCTAGTGTGTATAGGTGACTCTTATGATTGCTAGACCTAATTAGGAAAACAAGCAAACAATATATATCTAGGGTAAAGAATCACCCTATTACAAAATAGGCCCCTCTACTTAGTACAACTAGAATTTAGGCACTAACAGTGTTTCAGATCGGTGACAGATTACCCGGGGATTCTCTGAGTGATCCATTGGTATTTTCTCAAAAAACATCGGATTCTACTGAACCATTGATATTTACTAAGTGATCTCTGGGTAATCAGTTCAAATTTCTTTGGATGATTTTTATGGGTAAAAACCATTTTTTTATAGTGTAGATAGCGACCATGACTTTTTCCATGTCTAACTTTGCATCATCATGCATTGATGTTGAAGAGTTCCTAAAGTGTAAGATTTCTTCATTTTCATTAAAGAAATCAAGACGACTTTGTATACTTTAAAAGAAGCACAATCGACACAATATTTTTTATTCACATCAGGCCTGCATTTAAAAAAGAAATCGAGGCTGATTACGACCCCTTTGATGAAAGGTAAGCGCTTTAGCTGGCTGGCTACTTATAATATAAAAATCATTCACTGCACACTTTAGATATATGTTTCCATCCAATCAAAGACGGGAAAGCGCCTCTAATCTAAAGGCCAAAGAGTGCTCTTTGCGCTACTACGCATCCTTACTCATAGTATAGTGCTAGTTAGGTTTGGGTATAGCATGACTTCAACCTGCGACCATTAGGTTAAAAGCCCAATGCTCTACTACCAATTGAGCTAAAACATAATTTAATTGGTTATTTAGAAAGGAAAATTATATTAAAATAGAATTAATTTTAAGTTGATTTCTATTTTAAGAAATAAACTTTCAAAACCATTATTTAAGAATTTGTAGCATATTTTAAGGGTCTCGATAATGCGAATGTATTTTCAACAACTTTTGGCTTTTGTAATTAACTTTGACGAAGCTAGTGTTTCCGATTTTGAATTTCATTAAATAAATTATTAGGCTGCTTTTAATTAAATTATTTGATTGTCCAAGTTTGAAAATTTCATTCTTAACATTACATTAAATTACAATGACAATGATGATAATAAAACATTAAAATTAAAAAAATGGACACAATATTTTTTGTTCACATCACGCCCACTTTTTAAGGAAAACATAATTTAATTGGTAAATAAAAAGATCGAATCAATTTTATTTTTAAGAAATAAACTTTCGAAACTATTATTTAAGGATTTGTAGCCTATTTTTCAGTTGTTAAGGGGTTTGATTATTAATTCAAGAGTAAACTACACTTTTGGTCCCTGGGATTTAGTGTTTATAACAAATTTGGTCTCTACAATTTAAAAATTACACTTTAGCCACTGTAATTTGCTATTTGGTCCGGATTTGGTCCCTCATCGTTAAATCCGTTAAAAATCTTGTTAGATGAGGGTATTTTAGTCTTTTTCACTTTTACTTTATTTTTCTTTAATAAATAAACTGTAGGGACTAAATGTGTTATACCATAATTATTATTTTTTCTTAAATATTCATCTTCTCCAAATAAATTATCAAGAACACCATGAGGAAAACCAAAATCGAGATTTATCTCAATCAAACTGAAGAGTCATCTCCAAAATCTCAATCTGAGCAAAAAATGAACAAGAGAGCATAAACCAAACAGCCATGAGTCACTAAGCAGTTGAGAGCTGATTAGATGATGGAATCTGATAAGAAACAGGAGCTGCAAAAACTAATGCGGTTGATTATAACTTCGAAGGAACAGTAGCTGCTGTAAACTTGTCCAATCCCCTTATAACATCATAAGACAGCTGAAAATGCAGTAAAAAAATACTCTTCTGCAGGAGAAAGATGATGAATTAAAATCCATTCCATGAATGCACAAATTGAATTAAAATCCATTCCATGAATGCACCATCCAACAGCTGAACAGAAGAAACCCAGAAGTATCAAAAACATGAATTACGACAGCAAAAGCATAACTCCATCTTCCTTTCCAGCTGAAAATCATAATTCCAAACACCATCTTGCCAAACCAGTCCAAAAAAGAATATACCTGTCCAAAACAATTCCTGGTAAAACGGATGCATCATCATCAACATTTGCTCCAATTGAAACCCCCAATTTTCTATCTCTGATTAATCTATCAAATGGAAGATTCAAATACCCTAAAAGAAACCGATTCATCCCACAATTTCTTTAGTTTCCTCAGCTCTGATTTGACTGAACTCATCTTATCTGACCTCTCAATCCGTTCAATCATCTGTTGTTTTGCCTTCTGCAAGCTATGGCACTCCATCACCACCACCCCGCTGTTCTCCTCCTACGCCGCCGCTATAAGAACCCCCTGGTTCTTCCTCTATCGCCGTTCACCATCACCATCGATCCCTGGTTCTTTCTCTCGTTTGAAACCCTCGTCGCCGCATATATATATATATATATATAACTCTAATATTAATATAAATTAGACAAAATTACAATTTGGTCCCTATGGTTTTAAAAGAATTGTAAAACTTCTCCTTGTAAAAGAAAAAGACGAAAATACCCCTACCCTTAACTAAGTTTTTAAACGGACTTAACGATGAGGGACCAAATCCAAACCAAATAGCAAATTGCAGTAGCTAAAGTGTAATTTTTAAATTGTAGGGACCAAATATGTTATAAACACTAAATCTTAGAGACCAAAAGTGTAATTTACTCTTAATTCAATAAGTAATTAGTTTAAGAAAATTTTACAGATTTGACCCCTGTTTTATAGGGTCTATTATCGAGTTGGTCCCAACCTAATACTCCCTCTCTCTTTACTTCTTCCCTCTTGCTAGGGCTGTATAAAAAACCGTTAATCCATGAAAATCATCCAACCCCATCCATTAATAACCCAATTAAACTCAACCTGCCAACCCACTAAACCGTTAAAATGTCAACCCGTCAAACCACTAATTAGAAGGGTAGAAATTAGGTTAGCATAACTCAACCCAGCCCAAACCGTCAACCCGCCGCTAATATATTATTTCAATAAAATTATATATATATATATATATATATATATAGGCTACTATTTTGTAAACTTTTTTTTCGTGTAAACTTTGGATTTCATAGATTTTCTTGATGAAATTGTTTTAATGAAATTGTTTATTTTGATGAAATTGTTTCATATCATTAATTTCTTAATAAAATTGTTTCATATATTTGTGTTTTTATGTAGTTTCATATATTTTTTTCATTCCTATGAAACTGTTTCATATATTGTCTCAATTTGATGAATTTTTTTTCGTTTTTACATAAAAGAACACAAATATATGAAACAATTTCATCAAAAAATGAATGATATGAAACATTTTCATCAAAATAAACAATTTCATGAAACAATTTCATCAAGAAAACCTATGAAATCCAAAGTTTACACACATTTAGAGGTTTACAATTTATTATCCCTCTATATATATATATATGTGATACAAATCAAATACAAACCATGTATTTGTTGCACCCCTTACAAACCAATGTGCATATGTGAACAATGTGTGCATAATCTGAGATGCATATATGTATTATCATTATGAATGTATGTCCATTATATGTATATGCACATTGTTCACATATGCACACTGATTGTTCACATATGCACATTGTGGTTTGTAAGGTGTGCAGCAAATGCAAATTTTGCAATTTACGGAACCTATATATATATATATATATATATATATAATATTTACAACCATTACAATTTATGGCCCAAAAAATATGTACATATATTAGTCTAATTTACATACCAAAAAATATATACATATTAGTCTAATTTACATACCAAAAAGGTCGATCCCGCCTGCGTGTATTAGAGGCGACAGAGATAACTCGGTTCGATAGCTGCAATCGGTGGTTGGTCTTGTTCTGTTTTATCGGTCGATTTGGGCTGCTCTATGTAGTTTTTTTTTCTGCAAGTGTGATGTAACTCTCGGCGTGGTTTGCTCCTGGCAAGCTTCTGGCCTGAGTTTTGTTTCTATTTTGCGATATTGTTTGGTGGCTTGCTGTATCTCTTAGTTATTTGGTGGTAATAAAAGGTTACTTTAAAAAAAAGGTCGATCGATACGTCTCAATAAGCACAAGTACACTGAAACAGTTAGATCGACGTTGTTAGAGAGTTGTTAAAGAGTTGCAACCTAAATTTGGGCTTTAGTAGAGTGATTATTGCTAGAGATATTATTGGTTGTTTTACGATGAGATGATTAAATTGATTGATGATTTGAGTCAGATTTTATCATTCAAACTTTTGAAGTTTAATTCTAAAACTTAAGTATTTTGAGATAGATTCGGATGATTGTAATAACTAATAACTTTTTGGGTATATTTTAGTATTATTTTATTGTATTACATTCTTCAACATTATGTATATTACTAACCCGCCAATCCAACCCAAACCGCCCTACTCGCAAGGGTTGGGTTGGTTTGGGTTATACTTCTGAATGAGTTGGGTTAAGTTGAGATTTTTTTCAAACCACCATAATTGGGTTGAGTTGTAAGAATGTCAAAAACCGCTCTACCCAAGCCGCGTACACCCCTACTTTTTGCTCCCCTCTCTCAATGGTAATTTGGTTTGCACCACCGAGTGGTGATAATAGGGGTGAGGAGAAAATCGATTCCACCCCCACGTTGCTTCTGTCAATGAAAACCAAAAATAGGAATCCTTCTGTACTTCGATTGAAACCTCTTGTGGATTTTCTTTTTGCAATTTTAGCTATTTCTCTTCTGCATTTGTTTCACTATAAGACAATGAATTTCAATTTTTTCCTTCTACATCTGAGGGATTAGGGTTTGATTTAGTTTGTTAAGGATTTGATTTTAAGGATCCATGGTTGATTCATATTTGTATTATAACTTTGTAAAATTAATTTACACAAAATTGTTGTTTATGTTCTAAGTGTTCTTGAGATATTGGATTTGTGTTTGAAATTTAGGATTTTAATTTTAGGTTTTGGGTGGATGATAATGATACATAGACTTGTTCCTTGATGAAATGGTTTTTGTTTTTATTTTTATTTTATAGAAATCGGTCATAAACTCATAATCATCCATCCATGAGGGATTCACTAATGGAATTTGAATTAACGACGTTAAGGTTGAATGACCAACTTGTTATGAGGATTAAAAGTTAAGGAGAAATTGTATATTTCATTTTGAAATATGATATTGAATTCTAGTTGTTAAATAAAAATATCATATACATGTCATCATTTAAGAGTTATTTTATTTTAATTTTAAATATGATGTGAAATCTAGTTGGTATTTATCATGGCCATGTCATCACTAACACATTCATTAGGTAATATAGAGCCTTAAATAAATTAAAAGTTTGTTTTAGACCCTCAAATTATATTTTTGATAGTTTGTTTCTCAAAATTGAAATTAACTCAAAGTTGGTTTCATTTTATTACAATTTTCCCTAAATAGAAAATACATATTCAATGTAGGACAGTAAAACTCAAACCTGATTATGGAGAGAATTGAGAGCAACGTATATGCATATCAGATCCTTTCAAATGTTTCCGACCCATCAACTATTTCTTGTAGATTGGAGACAACCATTTAGGAATACCAATAGGTATTCGATCAATATGAAATTGAAAGCAAAAACTCATTCCTTCTATCAAGCTAGTTCGATCATCTCATGCGAACGGATCATACTTGTGTAGTTTCTCGGAAATTTGGAGCAACTTGGTGTTGAAATATATTTTAATTTGGCTTAGTTTATAGTTTATAGGACATAGAGTCCTTACTTTTGGAATTATATATATATATATATATATATATATGTATGCATTAGTGTGTGAGAGGGACACAAAACGAATGCTAGATATCATTCCAAAATTTGTGAAGATGAGAATGAGGGACGTTATTGCTTTCTTCTTGGCTATTTTTTTTGCATTTGTTATTATTCCTTCTACGATGAACGTTGTCCAAGCACAAGTAGTAGTTGTGTTGCCACCACCACCACCACCACCACGTAGGGGCGGTTGGGGCTGCTGGGGTGACCCTAATTGCTGATGGTGGGGATGCATGGTTATTTAGAGGAAGATATACCGTTGTAAGAGTTTTAAAAAAATAATAACCTCATAATCGATGTTGCTTCATCGCTTTGTATACACACATATTTTGACCACTTATATTTTGCCTTTGTTGTTTGATTTAAGTTTTACACGTTTTCATGTTCATTTTCTGTCTTTGTTTTTCCTCATAATTATATATTGGCTGTATCTGTAAAACTACTTTTGTGCTTTGAAATGACGTTCAAATTTCTATAAATAGTATTTCTTTGTTGGATTTTAATTTTTTCATTCTAGCTATTTGCACAGATAATAGCACATCTTTGCCCTAAGGCTACGATTTGTTTTTCAACAAGATATTAATCCAATTTTTTTTATTCCACAGCGATTATATAAATAATTATTAATCAAAATCCCTCAATATATCCATCAAGTTACAACAATTTTATGGAAACGAATATGGCACAACTCCCAAAATTCTTTGCATATATACCACAAATTTATATAACTCACATTAGCAGCTTCACCCTTCAAAAGATTGACGTTACCAACATTATATGTGTTCCATATATAGTGTATTCTTGAACCTATGTAGCCATAGTTTTGTCGTCTTGCATTGTTCTTTAAGAACATGTAAAATTGACCTAGTGCAAAAACATGATCATTGATCAACTGTCGTCCACTACAAAACAAGTGACTATTTCTGGCGGACGTATTCGCCAGAAATCCGTTTGTACGGGCAGTGGTACTATTAGGACACAAAATGTCCTAATTATATGATAGTTTTGTAAATGGTTATAATTATAATATGGGCTTGGGTTATTGTAATATGGGTTTGGGCTTAAGTGACTAACAAGTGAATACGTATATATAGGATTAATGTGTGTAATTAGGGTTAAAAAAATTATTTTACAATGTAGCTCAAGGTATAGTGTGCGTGTTCTAGAGAGAGAACCATTCTCTCTCTAGGTTGTTTTCTTCCTATATGAATAATACACCATATTCCTATTATATCTCATCTTGTTACTATCTTCATGATATATTGAATTGTTACTATCATAGAGAATCGTACTAGCTACCAATTAACCCTTGTGGCATACGCTAAAACACTACTACACGGAAAACTTCCTACGAACTTTTATTCCGGAAATCTGTCGCTAATTGGTGATTCGTCACAAAACCGTCACAAAAGTTGGTGAGTAAATTTTTTTTTTGTGGCCAATTGTGGGTAATGCAAATTAGTGGCAGATTATCCAGAGATTATCTGGGTGATCCATGGGTATTTTCTCGAAAAATATCGGAATCTACCGAAACATTGGTATATTCTGGGTGATCCGTGGGCCGGTAATCACCGATGAAAATTTCCCTAGGTAAATTTTGTGGGTAAAAGTCATTTGTCTTGTAGTGAAATGATTGTAGCTAGGATCCACATATGGGACTTTTCTATAGTTGTTCAATGATTGTTCCAACAATTAATAATTGGATCTAACACACATAGATCATAAATATATA
The DNA here is from genome assembly GCA_033807775.1 of Saussurea involucrata. Classification (NCBI taxonomy): domain Eukaryota; kingdom Viridiplantae; phylum Streptophyta; class Magnoliopsida; order Asterales; family Asteraceae; genus Saussurea; species Saussurea involucrata. The sequence goes on from CM066315.1 coordinate 35,991,281, forward strand.
TATATATATATATATAGAGAGGTTCAGGAAAAAACCTAAAAAAAATGGAAAGCTAAAGAACGTCATGATAACCCTTCATCTGGACGATATTTATTTGTGCATACAATTAAATTAAGTTGTTTATTTTTGTTTTTATTCACGTGTGTATATTACAAATTACTAGTATAGACAGATATATATCATATAAATAAAGGGCTATCAGGGTTTTCTCATTGTCTCACCTTGGAAGCGTTGTTGATATGCATTTAATTATATATTTTAAACATCACTAGAAAATCCCTTTTATTCATACTTCTCTTATTCTCAAAGTACTAGCTAAAGTAACATTCACATCTAAAGAAATTGACTTCATTCCAACCAACGAAACAAATTTTGAATTTGGATAAGCAATTCAATGAGTAAGAATATCTACGGCCAGTTTATGAACGTATCAGGTATCACTAGTAATTCATCACACATTCCACATGTATATAACCCAAACCCTAATATACAAACTTAGTCTTAACCCGGCCTTTTTAACATTCAATTCCCAGATGACATCCAACTGGTTTTATTTTCCAGTTTTTTTCAATTCAACCCCACACACACACACACACACACACACACACACACACACACACACACACATATTAATATATCTATACTATATTATAAAGCATTTAACCACTTAACTCTTAAAAACAACTATTAAAGCACTTGGTACTGCTGTTTCATGCATACAAGTTAAAAAACTCTTAAAAACTGTTTTTTATGCATAATGTACAAGTGAATGCTGCTTCCTTTACACCTCTCTCACTATTCAGTTTTCAAACGATTGTTCACGTCTACACGCTTCAACTTCCAAGACTCTCAAGATATTATCTTCCCAATACTTGCATACACGCTCATCCCTCATCCCAAAGTGACAGATTCAGTCTCTCATCAATTCAACGATTCAAATTCTGAATCCTGATATGTATATGGTTAGGGTTCACTATGTATTCATTCTCCATTCACGCTTCTTGCATGTGGTTGTCGGTTTGCCGCCCTTCCTCCGTTGTACACCATCTTTCACCTTATTCTGAAACAAATCTACTCCCAAAGGTAAAGTCTACGTCTTTGATTATTTCGAGTTTTTGTGTCAAATATTTCAGATTATGTAGTCGATTTACAATATTTTTATGTTTTTCTTTGTGTTCCTTAAATTTCTTACTTGAATGCAATTGATTTCGGATTCAAACTCCCTGTTTTAGTTTTTTATATTTGCTGCATAGAACATGTTCGAGGAAATGCCTCAAAGGGATTTGTTTGCTTTTTCTACCGGTGGTATACATCTCTGTAGCTTTCTCACTTTCTCATCACTTGTGCTGCTCTGTTTTGATTTATTGAGTTGAAAGATCCAGGTTTTGAGTTTGAAAGCTCTCGGTTTTCCTCTTCATCCTCTTCTGATTGTTAACTTCTGCTGCAATTTGATTCTTTAAATGCCTAAACAAAACAAAATGACAAAACAATATTTGTGTTAAGTGTCATTTAGAATTATACAAGTTACTCTGTATCATGTGCTAATTTTGCTCTAGGAAATTTAAGTTTTTATACATTCCTTTTCTTTCTTGTTCTACATCAAATCAACTTACTTTTTTCTTTATCAACAAAAGTTAATGAACATGAGAAAACTTATCTGATCAGCATGCTCAAGATGCTTGAAAGGTATCAGAATTGCACTTATGGTTCAATGGAAGTTGACAGATCAGCCACCAATGCTGAGGTACATAGCTAGCTTTTAGTTTCTTCATAATTTCAAATATCACTCAACTCATATAAATTAAGCATTGGTTCTTCCTTTCTTTAGCAAAACAGCTACAAGGAGTACATGAAACTAAAAGCCAAATACGAGTCTCTTCAGCAGTACCAAAGGCAAGTTTCATACGGTTTTTAATTACACATGCATAACATATAACGATACTTTAATGAGGCTTACAAGATTGGTAATTTGGTATCTATATATATCGCAGACAAATCTTTGGTGAAGACCTCGGGCCACTGAGTCTTAAGGAACTTGAACAACTAGAACGACAACTAGACTCTACTTTGAAGCAAATCCGGTCTATGAGGGTAAGCATTCATAGTTTTTGCATTTTACTAGCTAGCTTTGCTAGCTTTAAACTAATGAAATTGAAGTTTCTTAGATCTTCAATATGATCATTTGTTATTCCTATTGTCTAATGAACCCAAAAATGAAGATTTCTAAAAAACTTGGTTTTGTGGGTATATTTTCTTTTTATGCTTTGGATTGAAGTTCATATGATCTTGTAAATGCCTATATATATCACAGACACAATCAATGCTGGATCGGCTTTCTGAACTTCAAGTTCAGGTATACTTTTCAAGCTCTCTTTGAGTTTATATGCTCCTCGATCGCCAAGATGATTATTTACTCGTGAATTGGTGCAATGACAGGAAAGGATGTGGCTTGAAGCTAACAAAGCTTTGCAGAATAAGGTAACAAGACCATATGGCACATTCGATAGGAATAAAATTAAAAGATTACCGTAAACGATCATAAAGATAAGTTTTTTAATGTATAAAATCAACTGTTGTTTTAGCAGCCGGAAGAAGTTTATGCAGAAAATCAAGCAGGACCATCATGGGCAGCAGGTGAACACTGTTGTTCATATCAACAACATGATCAGCATCCTCAATCTCAAGATTTCTTTCAGCCTTTAGATTGCAACTCCAATCTGCAAATTGGGTAATTATCCTTGGATCAAAATTTGGTTTCATCTGTGGGGTCTAATTTTTGTCTTTCTTACCCACAAATATATGTAATTACATGTATAATGCAGTTGGTTCAAGCCAGTTAACAACTTCCACAAATGGGCAGAATCTGAATGGATTAGATTCTGGATGGATGCTATAACTTTGACATGGTCAACCTTGTCCATTTTTGGTGATAGAAATCTACCTTATATTGTCATGAATTTCAATAATATTTTTGTCTGGGAGTTATATACAAATTAAAGGCTTGTAAGAACCTAGCTAGCATTGATATAATATATATATATATATATATAAAAATATATATAAGAAGAACAATGTATTTGTTTATCTTAATCTCATGAAGATATATGGTGGATGATCATATATATATAGGATGTATTCGGCACCAGGTGATACTTGACCCTATCTTGGTAAGGCAACTTGAATTTAGTTACAATTTTGATCTCAAGTTAACAATGGAGGAAATCGATTTTGCAAATGAAGAATTGGGAATGGTATAATGATCAGTACAGGTCTTTCGTAAATCTTTTAAGACTATCGTTGCCCTATGATTGAACTTGGTTTTTTGGTATAGCGCTTGATGCGATGAAGACTGGGTTTCGGGTCCATGATCTTCAACAGTTTAAGGTGGAACAGTTAAGGCAACGTAAAGTCTGTAAGCCTTTTTTAATCTTATCTCAAGATTTAATTCTTTAAATGCCTAAACAAAACAAAATGACAAAACAATATTTGTTTTGTTTGCTATTGTAATGTAATGCAACATGTTTTCACATTCTAATATTTTCATATTGACATATGGTTTTTGTTCTTCTGACCCTTTTAGTAGTTAATGTTGTAACAGGGATTTGGGTTATTTGTTCATATTTTTACATTGATGGATGATGGTTTCATCATTGCTTGTGAAACATTTGCAATCTTGTTATGCAAGTTCTTGTGATTGTGGCTTTCAATTGATAACATATGTTCTCTTCTTGATCAACTTAAGTCATTTCACATTTTTCTTTGTTATGATATCTACTACTGTAGGGGCTTAGGCACAAGAGGTGCTATGCATTATTACAAAAGATCTACTAAGAATATTATGCAGGTGCTTTGTATGTTATCAATTGAGTCTTGATTTCTCATAATTTACATTTTAAGAGCAATTATTTCAGAAAACTTACCATAATATTTATGATGTAAAATATGATTAAAATATACATACATCACATAATCTATTACATGCAAGTGCATAGACATATAAACAACAGTAAGTTTTCATACTCTATATTTATTAATGTGTGTTAAAAAATAGGTAAGCATCGTGTTAAATTAGAAATACTAAAAGTGAGAAAAAGCCTCTGGTCAAAATCTAGATACTACCATTTGACACCTTGATTTTACTTGTTCTATGTAAACAGCCTCTGGTCAAATGTGTTTTTGTTTTATTTTTTCATATTTTCATATATGGTTTCAAACATATATTTGGTTATCCAACCATGCCATTTAACAATTAATCTGTTTGTTTTTATTTTCCCATTTGAAGATAAACCGGAGGTCGTTACCAAAATATAATCGAGGCTGACAGGCTGCGATGGAGTTCTTTTGCATTTTACATTTTCGAGCATAGGTTTTCGGCACCAGGTGATACTTGACCCGTCTCTTGGTAAGGCAACTTGAATTTAGTTACAATTTTGATCTCAAGTTAACAATGGAGGAAATCGATTTTGCAAATGAAGAATTGGGAATGGTATAATGATCAGTACAGGTCTTGTGGCACCACTTTGGTCTTCTTTGACGTGCAAATCAGATAGAGAAACAATCTGCAGGGTTGGTTGCGGTTTATGCCTAAATCACAGTGTATTAGTTATGGTTTTATTTTGAATTGAACACGTTGTGGAGATTTTATTAGAAATGTGTGTTTGTTTCAAATGTGTGTTTGTTTTATTTTTTCATATTTTCATATATGGTTTCAAACATATATTTGGTTATCCAACCATGCCATCTAACAATTAATCTGTTTGTTTTTATTTTCCCATTTGAAGTTAAACCGGAGGTCGTTACCAAAATATAATCGAGGCTGACAGGCTGTGATGGAGTTCTTTTGCATTTTACATTTTCGAGCATAGGTTTTCGGCACCAGGTGATACTTGACCCTATCTTGGTAAGGCAACTTGAATTTAGTTACAATTTTGATCTCAAGTTAACAATGGAGGAAATCGATTTTGCAAATGAAGAATTGGAAATGGTATAATGATCAGTACAGGTCTTTCGTAAATCTTTTAAGACTATCGTTGCCCTACGATTGAACTTGGTTTTTTGGTATAGCGCTTGATGCGATGAAGACTGGGTTTCGGGTCCATGATCTTCAACAGTTTAAGGTGGAACAGTTAAGGCAACGTAAAGTCTGTAAGCCTTTTTTAATCTTATCTCAAGATTGAGAGTGTTATCTTTCGGTAGATAAAATGTTCTGGCTGGTTATGGACTAGGCAAACATTAGATGTTATCGGTTTGCAGCCTGATGGACCCATCAAAAAAGTTAGTAATCATGGTTGATAGTTTCTACAATCATAAATTAATACCAAAACTTAGGTTGGTACTTATGTGTATGTGTTAGGAGTGGGAATTTTTTTGGTCTCATGTTTGACAATTACATGGTCTTTTAATGTTTGTTAAATTACAGGAGTATGTAGTGGGAATCTATGTCAAGACTTGTATAGGACTCGGTTGTTGTTCTTCAAACTCTATGGGACTTGGTTGTTCTTCATCAACTTCCAATTAAGTTTATTCATTGAAATAATGCCTCAATTTGCTCTTCAACTTCTATGTGACTTGGTTGTTGTTCGCTCACTTTTTGTATTAAAATATTGTTCTTTTCAATCCTCTACTAATAACATAATATGGAATTACCTTCTTTATCCATCTTTATGTTTGAAGGAATCATCTTTATGTTTGAAGGAATTATTTCTCCCATATTTCTTTTGCATTTACCAAGTAAGATTCATCACTGTTGCCAAGTTCATTTGGTAAAGACTTGGGTAAGCGTTTAATAATCGAATGCTAAGTGTAAATTATATCATCGTTAAAATCTTCTCTAAAATTCTCAAAAGCTTCAAAAGCGTTTACATTTACGTCTCCCGCCGCATTGCGCGGGTACACTACTAGTATATATATATGGGTGGAAAGTCCGTGCATGTAAACTACTTAGAATTTGGTAGGCTTTGAATGACGCGTTGAACATAGAAGAAGGCAACCTATTAATAGTCAAATATGGGGTAGTTGGAGATGCTCTCAGCAACATTTATAGGGGGTGGTTGGAGTTGCTCGATCGCATGGCCAAATCTAACAAGGATAATTAATACGTGACCCAAATAAATTAAGATATGCCATTTGTGACAAAAAGCTCTAAGAACTATAATCAGTGCAAAATATTATAAAACGGATCTTGGTTTAATATATGTTTTAATCTTGGATTCCATATATATCCCATACGCTAACTTTTCACTTTCGGTTAAAGATCCTCTTATGATTTTTAGTTATGTATAGGTTTGCTCTTATTAGTGTTGTTGTCCATAATAATCCTTTTTAACATATATAAGATCATACAATTTAAAATAGGAATTAGCTAATAGCTACCTGCACTACCTCAAAATGTCACTTAATAAACAACAAACAAAAAATGTTGCCTAAGAAAGGTTTATGTGTTGCTTAAGGCTTAGGCAACAAACTCATGTTGCCTAAGCGATGTTGCATTTTCAATGTTGCATAAGAACATAGGCAACAAATGCAAACATCATACGTTGCCTAAGCAGACTGCATAGGCAACACGTAAAATGTTATGTTGCCTATGGAAAAAACATATGTTGCACCAAAGAGAGATTTTAGGCAACATAGAAACAAGAAAATATGTTGTCTAAGAGAGATCTTAGGCAACTAACACAATACATTATATGTTGCCTAAGTAAAATTAGTTGTCAACTTAATTGTCAACCTTAAATATCCGTCAGCGAGTTATTACTTTTTCAACTATCTATATTTATTTATATTTTTTACCTTAGGCAACATAGAAACATGAAAAGTATGTTGCCTAAGATAACTTTCATTGATTTTAAAAAAGGCATGAGTGGTCCACATACAACTAAGGCAACGTAAGGGAAGATGTTGCTTAAGATAGTATAGGCAACATACAATTATTCAACGTTGCATAAGATCTCACTTAGGCAACAAATAACTACATTTTGCCTAAGAGGAAACTTAGGCACCATATATTAGCCTGCAACATACAATTATTCATACGTTGCATAAGATCTCGCTTAGGCAACAAATAACTACACTTTGCCTAAGAGGAAACTTAGGCAACATATATTAGCCTTTGTTGCCTAAGTTTATCTTAAGCAACATTGGCAATTAACATTTGTTATCTAAGGCAACATTTGGTGTAGTGATAGTCATGGGTGTCCGACTAAATTTACACGCACCTCAACTAAAGCCTTGAAGTCATAAACAACCGCACAACACACAACATCAAATGTAGTCTATTGTGACGACTTTTGTCGTTGCTAAAGATCAATTTTGATCTTTAGCAACGACTTTTGTTGCCGCAACACTCGATTCTCCAACCCTACATTTTCAGTAGCCGCAACACTCGATTCTCCAACCCTAGATGTAACACCCTAAAAACAGGGTCAATTTGAACCTTAAATTTTCACAAGGTAAACCAGAAAACTTCCAAACTTTCATATAAATAAACAGAGAGTTAACTATGAGGGTTCCTTTAAACACAAATTGAATTCTCCAAATAACCATTAATCTAATCATATCAATTATAAATAGATTAACTTGGTTATCTAAACCATTCATCATAAGCCTCCTCACATCGTCTAGGTTCTCCGCTTATCATCAACAGTTGAATACCAAAGCACTCATCCCACATCCTAATACTTCTCTGAACTTGCACCTGGTAAGAACATTGAATTTGAACAATTAGGCTTACGCCTAGTGAGAACATCCAATTCAAATTAAAAACATTAACATCTTGAAAGCTCAGATTTTTAAGCATATAAACAAACCTGTTCACCACCATTCTTACCGTACTCGTACTCATCTCATAATGACGGGAACATACTCGATCCCATGAATATAACTAACATTTAGAAAGTCATATCATCAAATTCGTGAGCCTACTACGAATCATCAAAGATTCTAGTTTATCGATCAAGCCTAAAGACTTACAATCAATCGCCATACCTTTTCTTGGAATGGAAGCAGAAATAGCATTTATATATTGCCTATCTCTAATCCACCGAAAGCAACCGGAATTTCTAAATTCAATACCAACTTACCAATTCATTAAGACAGTTTATATACCATTTCTGGTTCAATTTCAACTGTGAATTTCTAAATTGAAAAGAATGAACTCACCTGTACAGGAGTTAAACCCAGCAATCCAAATCTTCTTCTTCTCTATTCCACAACCATGAGAATCACAGTTCCTCCTCTTTCTTTTTCTCGCTTTCTCCTTTCTTTTTCTCTCCTCTCCAAAAATGACCGACTCTAGAACCCTTGTTGAGATAATATCTCAATTGAGGTCAGTTTACCCAATCTTAAAGAAACCTCAACTTTCACTAAATGACCAAACAACCCCTTAAGTTAAATTTCAATAATAACTACGAACTTTGGTCAAAATGTAATTTCAACCCTAGAGTTTATAATTACAATTTAGTCCACAACTCAGACAAAATTACAATTCAACCCCATTCATATTAAAATAATATAATGGAATTTCGGGGTGTTACAAATCTTCCCAACTTGAAATTGATTTCGTCCCCGAAATCAAAGCTAGATATAGATGAGGATATTCGTTCTACATATCCTCTTCTAGTTCTCAAGCCGCCTTAACACTTCTAAGATGTTTCCACTGTGGTACCTTTACCATTTCTCGCTCCCCAACTTGAGAAAATCATAACATTCTATTGGTCTTCTTTGGTTATAAATCAAAGATCTACTTGTCAGCCTTTGCTCCTTGATCGGAATTTAAATTCTAAATTCCTCAGTATTTATCTCTACAACATGATTACCAGGAGACAAACTAGTCTCTAATCGGGTTGGGTCACAACCTGTACTAAAGACTAGTAGATCAATAATGGGTCTGACTGTCCACTTTATCTACTACTATTACCGATTCCTCGTCAAGCATACATACATCGTCTTGGAGATTCTCATCTGGAGGGCTCAACGAGCTAACGGAGTAGCATAATTAGTCGTGCTGTACTTGAAACTCTTTTATGTGCTACAGCATCGTCAAACGAAATCACCTCCAATTGCCAAAACTATTAGAAACAAGTATGCTTACATAACAATATATTCATAATAACAGTAGCTAACTGAAATTATGAACATACTATACATAAGAATCCTTGTTACAATATTACAATTCTTACTTCTCGTATTTCCGTCGACTCTTAAGACCATCTCGTCTTAGTGCTTCTACCCATATCTCACAAATCATATCTTCATTCATCTCAGTTTAAGTCTAGGTATCTCGCAATCATACCTAGTTCACTTAAACTACAGCTCTGATACCATATTGTAACACCCTAAAAACAAGGTCAATTTGAACTTTAAATTTTCACAAGGTAAACCAGAAAGCTTCCAAACTTTCATATAAATAAATAGAGAGTTAACTATGAGGGTTCCTTTAAACACAAATTGAATTCTCCAAATAACCATTAATCTAATCATATCAATTATAAATAGATTAACTTTGTTATCTAAACCATTCATCATAAGCCTCCTCACATCGTCTAGGTTCTCCGCTTATCATCAACAGTTGAATACCAAAGCACTCGTCCCACATCCCAATACTTCTCTGAACTTGCATCTGGTAAGAACATTGAATTTGAACAATTAGGCTTACGCCTAGTGAGAACATCCAATTCAAATTAAAACATTAACAACTTGAAAGCTCAGATATTCAAGCATATAAACAAACCTGTTTACCACCATTCTTATCGTACTCGTACTCATCTCATATTGACGGGAACATACTCGATCCCATGAATATAACTAACATTCAGAAAGTCATATCATCAAATTCGTGAGCCTACTACGAATCATCAAGGATTCTAGTTTATCGATCAAGCCTAAAGACTTACAATCAATCGCCATACCTTTTCTTGGAATGGAAGCAGAAATAGCATTTATATATTGCCTATCTCTAATCCACCGAAAGCAACCGGAAACGACAATCATACTTTGTCTTTTCCACGTTTCCACGTCTTAATCCCGAATAGAAGTTATGTTTGCCTATTTACTGTAGTCAATACGAATAGCAACTATATTTTACCTATTCCACTATTTCCAATATGAATAACAATTCTACTTTGTCTATTCAATCAATTACAACTTGAATAGCATTTCTACTTTGCCTATTCAATCAATTCTTATAGCCTCCCGAAATGGGATTAACAATCCGCATTATAGGCTATCCCCTCCCGAAATGGGAGTACAATCCACATTATAGGCTATCGCCTCCCGAAATGGGATTACAATCCACATTATAGGCGAACAGGATTTACCATTACGAGCCTGGTTTATTCCATGTTTCTCATCACCTTAGAATCAATGGCCCCAATGGGATCAGTAAATCGCGATTCATAGCCGGGGCCCCCGATGATTCAAGGTACACTCATTCACTAGAAATTACACCATGTGGCCAATGGCTAGTACCGGCTCCCATAAGACCGTACCAAATTGCCCCCGATGGCCTGATGCCAATTTCTAGCTACAACATGAGAATAACCGTCCCATTAAAGATAATAAAGATTGACTTGTATGCCTATGGGTCCATTACAATATTAATGTATATGTATCAAACATATCACGCTTTAACCCACTACATATTCTTAACTTAAGAATATTAACAATTAATCGTTTATTCATTCTCAATTGTTTCCCTTCCGAATACTATAATTAAAAAGTATTCTGAACTCACATAGTGGGATTATCTAAATACGAATTCTAATTTAAAACCCAATTGTTAATTTGATTCTACGTCTAACCCGGGTCCATTTAATATCGAAATCAAACCCAATCCGGAATTACCATTTCCGGATCTTAAAACCCGATACCGAAAATTAATTCCTAAACGGATTCTAAAAATAAAACATACATTTGATTCTAAACCCAACTTCTAAATTTAATGTATGTCGTCCCAACTCAAAGCCAGTTTAACATTTAATGCCAAGCCCAAGGGTCGAGATCCATTTAATTACCAAAGCCCAGATCCATTTAATTACCAAAGCCCATCTGTCGGTATTTCATTTTAAATTCCGGAACTCATTGGGCCAAAACCCAATTCCGGTATCTCATCTAATTCCAGTCCATTACCGGATCTCGTTTGCAACAGCCCACACACCGGAAGTTTATTAAATTCCGGATCCGTTTGAGCCCAGTTCCGGAACCCACGTACCGGAAGCCCATTCCGGGTCTCTTATTCCGGAAGTCCAATTCCGGAACTCGTATACCAGATGTCCAATTCCGGAACTCGTTTTGTTCAAACCCACTGCCGGAATTGCTCAGTACCGGAACCAAACCCCAATTCCGGAACCTACCAGTTCCGGATCCAAAACACAGTTTCGGAACCCATCTTTTCCTGAATTAAATTAATACCGGAACCGCGATACTGGTTCATCTATTCGCGTTAATTTTAACACAAAAACTCATCTACAATACAGCTTATAGATCGACTAAACATCAATACCAACTTACCAATTCATTAAGACAGTTTATATACCATTTCTGGTTCAATTTCAACTGTGAATTTCTAAATTGAAAAGAATGAACTCACATGTGTAGGAGTTAAACCCAACAATCCAAATCTTCTTCTTCTCTATTCCACAACCATGAGAATCACAGTTCCTCCTCTTTCTTCTTCTCGCGTTCTCCTTTCTTTTTCTCTCCTCTCCAAAAATGACCGACTCTAGAACCCTTGTTGAGATAATATCTCAATTGAGGTCAGTTTACCCAATCTTAAAGAAACCTCAACTTTCACTAAATGACCAAACAACCCCTTAAGTTAAATTTCAATAATAACTACGAACTTTGGTCAAAATGTAATTTCAACCCTAGAGTTTATAATTACAATTTAGTCCACAACTCAGACAAAATTACAATTCAACCCCATTCATATTAAAATAATATAATGGAATTTCGGGGTGTTACAAATCTTCCCAACTTGAAATTGATTTCGTCCCCGAAATCAAAGCTAGATATAGATGAGGATATTCGTTCTACATATTCTCTTCTCGTTCTCAAGCCGCCTTAACACTTCTAAGATGTTTCCACGGTGGTACCTTTACCATTTCTCGCTCCCCAACTTGAGAAAATCATAACATTCTATTGGTCTTCTTTGGTTATAAATCAAAGATCTACTTGTCAGCCTTTGCTCCTTGATCGGAATTTAAATTCTAAATTCCTCAGTATTTATCTCTACAACATGATTACCAGGAGACAAACTAGTCTCTAATCGGGTTGGGTCACAACCTGTACTAAAGACTAGTAGATCAATATTGGGTCTGACTGTCCACTTTATCTACTACTATTACCGATTCCTCGTCAAGCATACATACATCGTCTTAGAGATTCTCATCTGGAGGGCTCAACGAGCTAACGGAGTAGCATAATTAGTCGTGCTGTACTTGAAACTCTTTTATGTGCTACAGCATCGTTAAACGAAATCACCTCCAATTGCCAAAACTATTAGAAACAAGTATGCTTACATAACAATATATTCATAATAACAGTATCTAATTGAAATTATGAACATACTATACATAAGAATCCTTGTTACAAAATTACAATTCTTACTTCTCGTATTTCCGTCGACTCTTAAGACCATCTCGTCTTAGTGCTTCTACCCATATCTCACAAATCATATCTTAATTCATCTCAGCTTAAGTCTAGGTATCTCGCAATCATACCTAGTTCACTTAAACTACATCTCTGATACCATATTGTAACACCCTAAAAACAAGGTCAATTTGAACCTTAAATTTTCACAAGGTAAACCAGAAAGCTTCCAAACTTTCATATAAATAAACAGAGAGTTAACTATGAGGGTTCCTTTAAACACAAATTGAATTCTCCAAATAACCATTAATCTAATCATATCAATTATAAATAGATTAACTTTGTTATCTAAACCATTCATCATAAGCCTCCTCACATTGTCTAGGTTCTCCGCTTATCATCAACAGTTGAATACCAAAGCACTCGTCCCACATCCCAATACTTCTCTGAACTTGCATCTGGTAAGAACATTGAATTTAAATAATTAGGCTTACGCCTAGTGAGAACATCCATTTCAAATTAAAACATTAACAACTTGAAAGCTCAGATATTCAAGCATATAAACAAACCTGTTCACCACCATTCTTACCGTACTCGTACTCATCTCATAATGACGGGAACATACTCGATCCCATGAATATAACTAACATTCAGAAAGTCATATCATCAAATTCGTGAGCCTACTACGAATCATCAAGGATTCTAGTTTATCGATCAAGCCTAAAGACTTACAATCAATCGCCATACCTTTTCTTGGAATGGAAGCAGAAATAGCATTTATATATTGCCTATCTCTAATCCACCGAAAGCAACCGGAAACGACAATCATACTTTGTCTTTTCCACGTCTTAATCCCGAATAGAAGTTATGTTTGCCTATTTACTGTAGTCAATACGAATAGAAACTATATTTTGCCTATTCCACTATTTACAATATGAATAGCAATTCTACTTTGCCTATTCAATCAATTACAACTTGAATAGCATTTCTACTTTGCCTATTCAATCAATTCTTATAGCCTCCCGAAATGGGATTAACAATCCGCATTATAGGCTATCGCCTCCCGAAATGGGATTACTATCCACATTATAGGCTATCGCCTCCCGAAATGGGATTACAATCCACATTATAGGCGAACAGGAATTACCATTATGAGCCTGGTTTATTCCACGTTTCTCATCACCTTAGAATCAATGGCCCCAATGGGATCAGTAAATCGCGATTCATAGTCGGGCCCCCCATGATTCAAGGTACACTCATTCACTAGAAATGACACCATGTGGCCAATGGCTAGTACCGGCTCCCATAAGACCGTACCAAATTGCCCCCGATGGCCTGATGCCTATTTCTAGCTACAACATGAGAATAACCGTCCCATTAAAGATAATAAAGATTGACTTGTATGCCTATGGGTCCATTACAATATTAATGTAAATGTATCAAACATATCACACTTTAACCCATAACATATTCTTAACTTATGAATATTAACAATTAATCGTTTATTCATTCTCAATTGTTTCCCTTCCGAATACTGTAATTAAAAAGTATTCCGAACTCACATAGTGGGATTATCTAAATACGAATTCTAATTTAAAACCCAATTGTTAATTTGATTCTATGTCTAACCCGGTTCCATTTAATATCGAAATCAAACCCAATCCGGAATTACCATTTTCGGATCTTAAAACCCGATACCGGAAATTAATTCCTAAACGGATCCTAAAAATAAAACATACATTTGATTCTAAACCCAACTTCTAAATTTAATGTATGTCGTCCCAACTCAAAGCCAGTTTAACATTTAATGCCAAGCCCAAGGGTCGAGATCCATTTAATTACCAAAGCCCAGATCCATTTAATTACCAAAGCCCATCTGTCGGTTTTTCATTTTAAATTCCGGAACTCATTGGGCCAAAACCCAATTCCGGTATATCGTCTAATTTCGGTCCATTACCGGATCTCGTTTGCAACAGCCCACACACCGAAAGTTTATTAAATTCCGGATCCGTTTGAGCCCAGTTCCGGAACCCACGTACCGGAAGCCCATTCCGGGTCTCTTATTCCTGAAGTCCAATTCCGGAACTCGTATACCAGATGTCCAATTCCGGAACTCGTTTTGTTCAAACCCACTGCCGGAATTGCTCAGTACCAGAACCAAACCCCAATTTCGGAACCCACCAGTTCCGGATCCAAAACACAGTTTCGGAACCCATCTTTTCCTGAATTAAATTAATACCGGAACCTCGATACCGGTTCATCTATTCGCGTTAATTTTAACACAAAAACTCGTCTACAATACAGCTTATAGATCGACTAAAATTCAATACCAACTTACCAATTCATTAACATAGTTTATATACCATTTCTGGTTCAATTTCAACTGTGAATTTCTAAATAGAAAAGAATGAACTCACCTGTACAGAAGTTAAACCCAGCAATCCAAATCTTCTTCTTCTCTATTCCACAACCATGAGAATCACAGTTCCTCCTCTTTCTTCTTCTCGCTTTCTCCTTTCTTTTTCTCTCCTCTCCAAAAATGACCGACTCTAGAACCCTTGTTGAAATAATATCTCAATTGAGGTCAGTTTACCCAATCTTAAAGAAACCTCAACTTTCACTAAATGACCAAACAACCCCTTAAGTTAAATTTCAATAATAACTACGAACTTTGGTCAAAATGTAATTTCAACCCTAGAGTTTATAATTACAATTTAGTCCACAACTCAGACAAAATTACAATTCAACCCCATTCATATTAAAATAATATAATGGAATTTCGGGGTGTTACAAATCTTCCCAACTTGAAATTGATTTCGTCCCCGAAATCAAAGCTACATATAGATGAGGATATTCGTTCTACATATCCTCTTCTAGTTCTAAAGCCGCCTTAACACTTCTAAGATGTTTCCACGGTGGCACCTTTACCATTTCTCGCTCCCCAACTTGAGAAAATCATAACATTCTATTGGTCTTCTTTGGTTATAAATCAAAGATCTACTTGTCAGCCTTTGCTCCTTGATCGGAATTTAAATTCTAAATTCCTCAGTATTTATCTCTACAACATGATTACCAGGATACAAACTAGTCTCTAATCGGGTTGGGTCACAACCTGTACTAAAGACTAGTAGATCAATATTGGGTCCGACTGTCCACTTTATCTACTACTATTACCGATTCCTCGTCAAGCATACATACATCGTCTTGGAGATTCTCATCTAGAGGGCTCAACGAGCTAACGGAGTAGCATAATTAGTCGTGTTGTACTTGAAACTCTTTTATGTGCTACATCATCGTCAAACGAAATCACCTCCAATTGCCAAAACTATTAGAAACAAGTATGCTTACTTAACAATATATTCATAATAACAATAGCTAATTGAAATTATGAACATACTATACATAAGAATCCTTGTTACAATATTACAATTATTACTTCTCGTATTTCCGTTGACTCTTAAGACCATCTCGTCTTAGTGCTTCTACCCATATCCCACAAATCATATCTTAATTCATCTCAGTTTAAGTCTAGGTATCTCACAATCATACCTAGTTCACTTAAACTACAACTCTGATACCATATTGTAACACCCTAAAAACAAGGTCAATTTGAATCTTAAATTTTCACAAGGTAAACCAGAAAGCTTCCAAACTTTCATATAAATAAATAGAGAGTTAACTATGAGGGTTCCTTTAAACACAAATTGAATTCTCCAAATAACCATTAATCTAAACATATCAATTATAAATAGATTAACTTTGTTATCTAAACCATTCATCATAAGCCTCCTCACATCGTCTAGGTTCTCCGCTTATCATCAACAGTTGAATACCAAAGCACTCGTCCCACATCCCAATACTTCTCTGAACTTGCATCTGGTAAGAACATTGAATTTGAACAATTAGGCTTACGCCTTGTGAGAACATCCAATTCAAATTAAAACATTAACAACTTGAAAGCTCAGATATTCAAGCATATAAACAAACCTGTTCACCACCATTCTTACCGTACTCGTACTCATCTCATAATGACGGGAACATACTCGATCCCATGAATATAACTAACATTCAGAAAGTCATATCATCAAATTCGTGAGCCTACTACGAATCATCAAGGATTCTAGTTTATCGATCAAGCCTAAAGACTTACAATCAATCGCCATACCTTTTCTTGGAATGGAAGCAAAAATAGCATTTATATATTGCCTATCTCTAATCCACCGAAAGCAACCGGAAACGACAATCATACTTTGTCTTTTCCACGTTTCCACGTCTTAATCCCGAATAGAAGTTATGTTTGCCTATTTACTGTAGTCAATACGAATAGCAACTATATTTTGCCTATTCCACTATTACCAATATGAATAGCAATTCTACTTTGCCTATTCAATCAATTACAACTTGAATAGCATTTCTACTTTGCCTATTCAATCAATTCTTATAGCCTCCCGAAATGGGATTAACAATCCGCATTATAGGCTATCTCCTCCCGAAATGGGATTACAATCCACATTATAGGCTATCGCCTCCCGAAATGGGATTACAATCCACATTATAGGCGAACATGAATTACCATTACGAGCCTGGTCTATTCCACGTTTCTCGTCACCTTAGAATCAATGGCCCCAATGGGATCAGTAAATCGCGATTCATAGCCGGGGCCCCGATGATTCAAGGTACACTCATTCACTAGAAATTACACCATGTGGCCAATGGCTAGTATCCGGCTCCCATAAGACCGTACCAAATTGCCCCCGATGGCCTGATGCCTATTTCTAGCTACAACATGAGAATAACCGTCCCATTAAAGATAATAAAGATTGACTTGTATGCCTATGGGTCCATTACAATATTAATGTATATGTATCAAACATATCACGCTTTAACCCACAACATATTCTTAACTTAAGAATATTAACAATTAATCGTTTATTCATTCTCAATTGTTTCCCTTCCGAATACTGTAATTAAAAAGTATTACGAACTCACATAGTGGGATTATCTAAATACGAATTCTAATTTAAAACCCAATTGTTAATTTGATTCTACGTCTAACCCGGGTCCATTTAATATCGAAATCAAACCCAATCCGGAATTACCATTTCCGGATCTTAAAACCCGATACCGGAAATTAATTACTAAACGGATCCTAAAAATAAAACATACATTTGATTCTAAACCCAACTTCTAAATTTAATGTATGTCGTCCCAACTCAAAGCCAGTTTAACATTTAATGCCAAGCCTAAGGGTCGAGATCCATTTAATTACCGAAGCCCAGATCCATTTAATTACCAAAGCCCATCTGTCGGTATTTCATTTTAAATTCCGAAACTCATTGGGCCAAAACCCAATTCCGGTATCTCATCTAATTCCGGTCCATTACCGGATCTCGTTTGCAACAGCCCACACACCGGAAGTTTATTAAATTCCGGATCCGTTTGAGCCCAGTTCCGGAACCCACGTACCAGAAGCCCATTTCGGGTCTTTTATTCCGGAAGTCCAATTCCGTAACTCGTATACCAGATGTCTAATTCCGGAACTCGTTTTGTTCAAACCCACTGCCGGAATTGCTCAGTACCGGAACCAAACCCCAATTCCGGAACCCACCAGTTCCGGATCCAAAACACAGTTTCGGAACCCATCTTTTCCTGAATTAAATTAATACCGGAACCTCGATACTGGTTCATCTATTCGCGTTAATTTTAACACAAAAACTCGTCTACAATACAACTTATAGATCGACTAAAATTCAATACCAACTTACCAATTCATTAAGACAGTTTATATACCATTTCTGGTTCAATTTCAACTGTGAATTTCTAAATTGAAAAGAATGAACTCACCTGTAATAACCAGGTAAATCCATTAGTTAAACTCTATCCCGTTAAGTTTATTTAATTTTAAGATTGGGATGTTTGGGGTAAGTTTGAATTAAGTCATAAGTTTAAGGGTGTTTTGGTACTTATCATATAGTTTCAACCAAAAGTGAAAATTAATACTTAAATATCTTAAGTATCAGATTACCACTTTCCTTATTCAGAAAGTGTGTATGTGTGTGTGCGTTTTGAGAGAAAAAGGAAGCAGAGGAAGAAAACGTACGGTTAGGGCTTCAATTGATTGGGCTGAAATCGATTTGGAGGTAAGTTCCTTTACAATTTGTGTTTATAATCAGTAGTATTAGACTTCTATCGGTTTAGAATTTTAATTTCGCGACATGAATAGATTTCAATCGATTTCTGGAAGTGGAAACCGACTGTGTTCTTGAAAACTTCCGGTAGAGTCCCGGTAGTGTCGACTCCCGATATAGTGAACTCTCGGTATTGTTAACTTCCGGTATTGCCAACTCCCGGTACCAAAGAGTCCCGGTACTGAGAAGCCCCGGTACTCTGTGTAGTCCCGGTAGTTGTTAAGTTTAGTGATACAGTTGAGAACAGGAACTGGTAGGATTTATATGTTTGGCTAGTAAAGAGGTGTATGTACCTTAAATTGTTTCAGATTCTGTGTAGTCGTGGTAAGAGATAAGACCATTGTGAAAGGAGCTTGCGAGCGTGTGTAATAATCAAAACAGATGAGTTTTACTTTAAAAGTATTTTTAACTGGAATACATATACGTATGGTTTGGGAAGGTGATAATTGGTGATTACGTGTTTATATGTATGGCATATGTGAATTATAATATATTGAGGTATTATATTTACATGAATATTATAATGTGTTATAATACGTTGGTCGGGCTCAGGACCGGTGTGTTTGGCTATAGAATCCGTATAGCGTTGTTTAGCTGTAGATGTTGTACAGCGTTGTAAATTTATTAGTTGGCTTGCAACCAACTAATATGGCCAGGAGGAATGAGAAGGGAAGGTATATGATGTGTGAGTTCAAATTGATATACTTGATCGTGCTGTGTGATTTATATAAATAAGGTTTATATATATGATTTCGAACTAACAGGGATTTTTCTCACTTAGACCCTTAGGTCTAACCCTCAATTTTGTTTTAAAAATATGTATTCCAGGTGGTGGATCGAGTAAGAGCAAGTAATTAGAGTAACCGATGGATGGCTTTTGTGAAGGAATATATGATGAAGATTTTGGCATGTTTAGCAGTTGTATTACAATATTAAATGTTATGTATGTATTTAGTACATAGTTTATAGTAGAATGGCTTCTGCTAAATGTAAAAGACTACGGGACCGTACTTGTAATATGATGTCTCTTTTGTTATATCGATGTTGTGTTACATTATGTGATTTGTTGTGTATATGGGAATTGGGTTGTTACAAATGGTATCAGAGCCTTAGTTTAAGGGATTTAGGTATTTGTATCTGTACCTAGACTTAAACTGCATGTGAAGTAGGATGTCCCTATCATTATAGAACCTTGGGATGTTGAAGTATAAAAGGGAAGAAGGAACATCGTGTAAGGTAATTTCAGATTACACCTGGCCAGTGTAATCATGATCTTACAGGTACATGTTTGAACCAGAATACCTTGTTATATGGGGTATGTGCTTATGTGTATATTAATTTTGTTTGAATCTACAGAATGGCAAGTGGTACTAGGCGAAAGAACCAAGGAGGAGGAAACCCGAATAGTACTAATCCGCCGATAGGAACAGGGGACAGGGGAGGCAGAACTGGGGGCAGAGTCGGGGGTAGAACCGGGGGTAGAGCTGGAGGTCGAGCCGGAGGCAGAGTCCAGCCACATGGTACAGAGTTCGTTACCAGGGATGATCTAATGGCAGAAATGGGAAGACTGCAGGCTAGTATACAAACAATGTTTGATCGAAACCGTCATAATGAAGCTGAAATACCGGATCCCGGACCGGAAGATGAAATGCCAATCACATCGACTGTTGTACCAGTACAAAGGAGGTGCGACTACAAAATGTTTTTAAGCTGTAGACCTCCGACCTACTCAGGAGACAGGGATCCAGTGAAAGCAATGAGATGGATGAAGGAAATAGAAGCTATTTTCAAGACGAGTAAGTGCGCTGACGAAGATAGAGTATTGTATGGAGCAGCAATGTTAAAGGGGGATGCTTTGTCCCCAAGAAGCCGTCAAACAACTGGAAGGGGAATTTATGAACTTGCAACAAGGAAACTTATCCGTTCGAGACTACACCGCTAGCTTTCTGGAAAAGTCTCGGTTCGCAGAATACTACGTTGCTACGAAGACGATGAAGACGGAAAGGTTTATCTATGGGCTGAACACAGAAGTCAGAAGGCTAGTGAATGCAAAAGGACCCGATACCTTCTCAGTTGCAGTTGATGCCGCAGAGAATGTTGAACGAGATATTAGAAGGGATGCTGGCGATAAAAGTATCGGGAAGAGAAAGTGGGAAGGACCACAACACGATCCGAAGAAGTCCCGATTTCAGAGGTATGATAACCGTCCGCCGTTTTGACCAGCGGAAAGACCATGTCAGAAGTGCAACCGTGTCCACCAAGGAAATTGCCAAGGTGATTTACGAGCGTGTTATAAGTGTGGGAAGACCGGACACGTCATTAAAGATTGTAAGGTAACGCGGTTATGTTTCTTATGCAATTCACCGGATCACCTTCAGTCGGACTGCCCGCGGGGGAGGATACAACAAGGTGGGTCATCGGGCAGGCCAGCGATTGTTAAACCAGGAATACCAAGACTAGAACCGCCAGTAACCAGGGGTCGCGCATTTCAAATGACTGAGAAAGAAGCGGAGGAAACTCCGGATGTGGTCACAGGTACATTTTTAATAAACTCTACACGTGCTAAGGTGTTATTTGATTCCGGTGCAAACCGATCGTTTGTGTCTCCTGCATTTGCTGCTTGCCTGTGTTTGAAACCTAAAATGCTAGAACATGCTCTATCAGTAGATACGGCAAATGATAATCAAGTGTCAGTTAAAGAAGTATTTGATGACTGTGTGATAAATATAGAGGAGTGTAGAGTTTCGATACAAATGTTTCCTATAACTTTGATAGAGTTTGACGTCGTAGTGGGAATGGACTGGTTAGCCGAGAATCAGCCTAACATAGTGTGTGATAAGAAGTTAATAAATGTGGTATTACCTGAGAAGGGACCAGTAGTGATTTATGGTGATCGTAGGAATCATCAGTCTAGCCTTATATCTATGATAAAAGCCCGTAAGTGTGTGAATAAGGGTTGTCAGAGTTACTTGGCTTATGTGATAGATAGTAGGCCTGAAAAGATTAAGTTGGAAGATATTCCTATCGTTAGTGAATTTCCAGAAGTTTTTTCCCGAAGACTTGAATAGTCTTCCGCCTGTTATACAAGTAGAGTTCGGTATAGACCTGATTCCTGGAGCCACTCCTGTAGCCCGTGCACCTTATCGTCTGGCACCTCCAGAGATGAAAGTGATGATGGCAAAACTACAAGATCTATCCGATAAAGGCTTCATCAGACCTAGTTCTTCACCGTGGGGAGCACCATTGTTATTTGTGAAAAAGAAGGATGGTTCGATGAGAATGTGTATCGACTACCGAGAACTGAATAAGCGCACGATCAAGAACAAGTATCCGTTACCCAGAATTGACGACCTCTTCGATCAGTTAGTTGGAGCTTGCTATTTCTCCAAGATTGATCTAAGATCCGGTTATCACCAGTTGAAAGTTAAAGAAGAAGACGTTCTAAAGACTGCTTTTCGAACAAGGTATGGACATCACGAATTCTTAGTGATGCCGTTCGGACTGACGAACGCTCCAGCTGCCTTTATGGATTTAATGAATCGGGTATGTAAGCCGTATCTCGATAAATTTGTTATTGTATTTATCGATGATATCCTTATCTATTCCCGATCCAAGGAAGAGCACGCGCAACATCTTCGTTTGATTCTGGATCTACTGAAGAAGGAAAAGTTGTATGCAAAATTTTCTAAATGTGAATTCTGGCTACGGAAAGTTCAATTCCCGGGGCACGTGGTTTCTGAGAAAGGTATCCAAGTTGATCCAACAAAGGTGGAAGCAATTGAAAGGTGGGAACCACCGAAGACGCCAACGGAGGTACGAAGTTTTCTGGGCTTAGCCGGCTACTATCGGAAATTTATAAAAGACTTCTCTCGTATCGCAACGCCTTTGACTAAGCTGACCCGGAAGAACTTGAAGTATGAATGGAAAGCAGAACAAGACGAGGCATTCCGGATATTGAAAGAGAAACTGTGCAGTGCACCGATTCTATCACTACCTGAAGGTTCGGAAGATTTTGTTGTTTATAGTGATGCGTCAAAACTGGGATTGGGATGTGTACTTATGCAGCGGGGAAAGGTTATTGCTTATGCTTCTCGTCAATTAAAGGGTCATGAAAGACAGTATCCTACGCACGACATGGAGCTTGCAGCAGTCGTCTTCGCGTTAAAAATTTGGAGACATTATTTGTATGGTTCCAAATGTCAGATTTATACTGATCATAAGAGTCTCCAACAACTCTTTGATCAGAAGGAACTAAATATGAGACAAAGAAGATGGCTAGAATTGCTGAATGATTACGACTGTGAAATCCTTTATCATCCGGGAAAGGCAAATGTGGTAGCTGATGCATTGAGTCGTCAAGAAAGGGGTGGAACAATAAAAGTTATTTCGCTACGAACTGAACTCCTACCCAACATATTTGACGAATTGCAGAAGTGTCAAGTGGAGGCTTATCAGGATGAACATCTGAAATCAGAACGGTTAGCGGGGATGTCAGCATTGTTAGTAAAAGATGATCGGGGGTTATTGTGTCTGGGAAACAGAGTATGGGTACCTCGTTTGGGTGGGTTACGTGATCGTGTTTTACAAGAAGCTCATAAATCCCGTTTCTCTATTCACCCAGGTACAAACAAGATGTATAAAGACCTAAAGCAATTCTATTGGTGGCCGGGGATAAAAAGAGGGATTGCTCAGTACGTGGAAAGATGTGATACTTGTAAGAAAGTAAAGATCGAACACCAAAAGCCGTTTGGTCAACTACAACGGCTAGAAATACCTATGTGGAAATGGGAGCAGATTACCACAGATTTCATCACGAAGTTACCAAGGACTCCGAAGGGATTTGATTCTATTTGGGTGATCGTTGACAGATTGAAAAAGTCTGCACACTTTCTACCGATAAAGGAAACTGATTCGATGGAGCGATTAGCTAAGTTGTACATTGACGAAATAGTAACTCGACATGGAGTTCCAATCTCAATCATTTCTGATCGTGATAGTCGTTTTACTTCGAGATTTTGGAGAAGTTTTCAAAGGGAAATGGGGACACATATAAAGTTAAGTACGGCGTATCATCCTCAAACAGATGGGCAGAGTGAACGAACGATTCAGACCTTAGAAGATATGCTCCGGGCTTGCATTGTTGATTTTGGGGATCATGGGATAAACACTTACCGTTGATCGAGTTTGCATATAATAACAGTTATCATTCCAGCATACAAGCGGCACCGTTCGAAGTACTGTATGGTAGGAAATGCCGAACGCCTCTGTGTTGGAACGAAGTGGGAGAAAAACAGCTAACGGGACCAGAAATAGTTCAGTTAACTGCCGATAAGGTTACTCAGATTCGAGAAAGATTAAAAGTGGCTCAAGATAGACAGAAGAGCTACGCTGACCGACGTCGAAAGCCTTTGGAATTTCAAGTCGGGGATTTCGTAATGTTAAAGGTTTCACCGTGGAAAGGAGTCATCCGATTTGGACGACAAGGTAAACTTAGCCCAAGGTATATCGGACCATTTGCAATTATAGAAAGGATCGGTGAGGTAGCTTACCAATTAGATCTTCCGCCGGAGTTGAGCAGGATTCATAACGCATTTCACGTATCGAACTTCCGAAAGTGTTTGGTTACTCCAGATCAGGCCGTCTCCCTACCAGAAATACAAGTCGATGAAAGACTGAATTATGTGGAAGAACCGGAAGCTATAGTTGATCATAAAGTCAAAGTGTTGCGGAATAAGGAGATCAAGCAAGTGAAGGTTCAATGGAGGCATCATAGAGGTCAAGATGCTATATGGGAATCAGAGTCGGAAATGAGGGTCAAATACCCTCACCTTTTCACTTAACTGAATTCCGGGACGAAATTCTTTTTAAGGGGGAGATGATGTAATAACCAGGTAAATCCATTAGTTAAACTCTATCCCGTTAAGTTTATTTAATTTTAAGATTGGGATGTTTGGGGTAAGTTTGAATTAAGTCATAAGTTTAAGGGTGCTTTGGTACTTATCATATAGTTTCAGCCAAAAGTGAAAATTAATACTTAAATATCTTAAGTATCAGATTACCACTTTCCTTATTCAGAAAGTGTGTATGTGTGTGTGCGTTTTGAGAGAAAAAGGAAGCAGAGGAAGAAAACGTACGGTTAGGGCTTCAATTGATTGGGCTGAAATCGATTTGGAGGTAAGTTCCTTTACAATTTGTGTTTATAATCAGTAGTATTAGACTTCTATCGGTTTAGAATTTCTAATTTCGCGACTTGAATATATTTCAATCGATTTCTGGAAGTGGAAACCGACTGTGTTCTTGAAAACTTCCGGTAGAGTCCCGGTAGTGTCGACTCCTGGTAGTGTCGACTCCCGGTATAGTGAACTCCCGGTATTGTTAACTTCCGGTATTGCCAACTCCCGGTACCAAATAGTCCCGGTACTGTGAAGTCCCGGTACCAAGGAGTCCCGGTACTGAGAAGCCCCGGTACTCTGTGTAGTCCCGGTAGTTGTTAAGTTTAGTGATACAGTTGAGAACAGGAACTGGTAGGCTTTATATGTTTGGCTAGTAAAGAGGTGTATGTACCTTAAATTGTTTCAGATTCTGTGGAGTCGTGGTAAGAGATAAGACCATTGTGAAAGGAGCTTGCGAGCATGTGTAATAATCAAAACAGGTGAGTTTTACTTTAAAAGTATTTTTAACTGGAATACATATACGTATGGTTTGGGAAGGTGATAATTGGTGATTACGTGTTTATATGTATGGCATATGTGAATTATAATATATTGAGGTATTATATTTACATGAGTATTATAATGTGTTATAATACGTTGGTCGGGCTCAGGACCGGTGTGTTTGGCTATAGAATCCATATAGCGTTGTTTGGCTGTAGATGTTGTACAACGTTGTAAATTTATTAGTTGGCTTGCAACCAACTAATATGGCCAGGAGGAATGAGAAGGGAAGGTATATGATGTGTGAGTTCAAATTGATATATTTTATCGTGCTGTGTGATTTATTTAAATAAGGTTTATATATATGATTTCGAACTAACAGGGATTTTTCTCACTTAGACCCTTAGGTCTAACCCTCATTTTTGTTTTAAAAATATGTATTCCAGGTGGTGGATCGAGTAAGAGCAAGTAATTAGAGTAACCGATGGATGGCTTTTGTGAAGGAATATATGATGAAGATTTTGGGATGTTTAGCAATTGTATTACAATATTAAATGTTATGTATGTATTTAGTACATAGTTTATAGTAGAATGGCTTCTGCTAAATGTAAAAGACTACGGGACCGTACTTGTAATATGATGTCTCTTTTGTTATATCGATGTTTTGTTACATTATGTGATTTGTTGTGTATATGGGAATTGGGTTGTTACATCACCTGTACAGGAGTTAAACCCAGCAATCCAAATCTTCTTCTTCTCTATTCCACAACTATGAGAATCACAGTTCCTCCTCTTTCTTCTTCTCGCTTTCTCCTTTCTTTTTCTCTCCTCTCAAAAAATGACCGACTCTAGAACCCTTGTTGAGATAATATCTCAATTGAGGTCAGTTTACCCAATCTTAAAGAAACCTCAACTTTCACTAAATGACCAAACAACCCCTTAAGTTAAATTTCAATAATAACTACGAACTTTGGTCAAAATGTAATTTCAACCCTAGAGTTTATAATTACAATTTAGTCCACAACTAAGACAAAATTACAATTCAACCCCATTCATATTAAAATAATATAATGGAATTTCGGGGTGTTACACTAGCTCTCTTCTCCCCCTCATGTTGATCAGGATCGGAGTCGGAATCACCATTATCAGCTCGTCGGGGTTGGTTGGATGCTTCATCCTCGGATGACGAAGCATCGGGGTCAAAGTCAGAATCATCCTCTGAATCCATCGACACGTCGTCGAGGATTAGAATTCTTACGGTTCCGGATGTGGATGACTGACCAGCAGTCCTCGCCACCCCACCCACTCTCTATCTTAATATTTGCCTCACCTCTCTCCGTTCAGGAACCCCAAGTTCCTGAACCTGTTCAACATTTATACCCTCACCGCTTAGTGGGATTGCACCTTGGGGAGGTCCCATCGGTTCTGGCTGGACCACTAGTGCGTTATCTATTCTATATTGCCTAACTACCTCAGACTGCTGGTTGGCATAGGCAAGTACAGGCTCTGGAATTACGGAAATGTGGACGAAGTCATCGTGATCTGGCATCTTCAGAAAATGCATCCATTGAGTCGGTCCTTGTACCGCATTCGGGCATCTAGGGATTTCCTGGTTGCCCTTCATGATTTGGTAGATGATGATCTGGAAGAAGTGCTGATACAACACGAAGTGCCGGTTCTTGATCGGGCGTGCTTTGTCTTCGACCAGTTCTTGTAGCTCGTTCCAGATTAGAATAGCATAATCTATGTTGTGGTTAAAGGCGAAGGCGTGGAATATCCGAAGGGTTGCTAGGTTACACTTGTCAAGGCCGATATGCTTTGACGTCATGCAACGGTTGAAGATGGAGCATAGAGTGTACCAGACTGGAGGAAGGTGTTTTCTTTTGAATTTAGAAGAGCTGGTAAGGTTTGCGTTCCTTGGGTCTTGGTATCCTAAGCTTCGGATGTCCGCGAACAGTTGGGCTTCGGGAACCATGTCCTCAAAATTTGGGTTAAACGGGAGGTCTAAGGCTAGACGGAGCCGCTTAAGCGTAAGTCGAACATCGAAATGATCGACTTTGGCAGAGAAATGCGGACCCCGTGGGTGAGTTGGGTGATATCGTAGTGTGTGCCAAAATTGTTGCAGATATATAAGGGACACAGTGACTACCTTGGTGAGCACTGTTCGGAGAGGATGGCCACGGATGCCACGTTGAGATCAAGGTGATGGTTGTTGTCCTCCAACTTGAGGAATTGGCCCCTTGGTAGCAGTTCCTCATCACGGTCTCGGGCATTCACCGAAGGATTTGATGATCGGTGCGAGGGTATGGGGTTGTTCTCATTAGAGGAGTGGTCGTCATTGTGAGCCATCTGAACAATGATCAAGTAATATAGGGCTTAGAGAGAGAGATTCAGTAGTTTTTTTAAGCAATTAAAAATAACCTAAGTGTAAATGTTATCGCAAGAAACACAAAGATATTGTCGCAAGTGTGAAGTTATCGCAAGGAATGGGTTGCGATGAAGGATTATCGCAACAGGCACGTTGCGACAACGTTTTATCGCAACAAGGGGGTTGCGATAAAGATGAATGTGTGTGAGTTGCGACAATTATGAATTTGAAGAACACAGTTAGTTTCGATAAGAAGGAACACTATGACTATCTAAGTTACGATAACTATGAATGCTTGAAATTTTTCTAAGTACTCAAACCCCTAAACTGATTTTTCGCACAAAATCTATTCTATGAGTGTCGCAATGTGCACAGGAACATATCCTATCATTTCTATCACTAAGTAAACACACAGATATCGATTTAAGAACAGAATATGAAAAGTTTTAAAACAAAAAACCCTAACATTAATTTAAAATGACTGGAAAGCACGATTTAATGGATACAATCGATTGAAAACTTGAAAGACGTACCTTGATAGCAATCCGAATACAATGGAATCGATTTGAATTGAGAAGAACAATTGGAAAGATCGACAGCAGATTTCAGTTCTCGAAAGTGAGTTGAGAGAGTTTTGAATGGTTTTCAAATGCGATAAAAAATCAAACACTCACTATTTATAAAACCTTGAGACATTTGACACGTGACATCATTTGATTGGTCCAAAGGTTGACCGCCCCAGTGTCGAGTTATCGCAAGTAAGAGGTTGCGATGAACTCAGGTTTTATCGCAAGAAACGAGTTGCGACAAAGACCTCAGTGTTTAATCGCAACAGAGGGTTGCGATAAACACTGTTCATGTCAGTTTATCGCAATGAAGGGTTGCGATGAAATGAATTTTGTTGCAAGTAGAGGGTTGCGATGAAACTTCTTTCATGTTTTATCGCAACAGTGGGTTGCGATGAAACAGTGTTCATGTCTTTATCGCAAGCAATGGGTTGCGATAAAGTGAACACTTAGACATTTTTCAGTAATTTTCAAAAGTGATTTTATCACATTGGAAGATGTCCAACTTCCAATTGATTTAAGCACACAAGGTTTTAAACACAGTTTTCACTCCCCCTTAAATGATGCATGGATTTGAAAAATTGTTTTCATCATTTAAGAGTTAGTGTTTAAAACAAATCAACATACTTACCTTGACTTCTTCGAAGCAACAGTCACATTGTATCTACACTTACATGATTTGGCAGTTATGCACACTCCCCCTATTTTTGTGCATAGGATCTGTACTAAAACTCCCCCTGAAACCATGAACATACCTTTGTACAGATACAGGTATCATAACAAATGACAGATAAGACAGTTAAAAGAAAAGAAAGAAATAACAAGTTGAATAAACATTTGTAATACAACATTTGGATTTGGCAATATCACTTTTACTGTCACAGTAGATGGGGATCTTCTCACATTTAAACCCATAGTCCATGAGTTGGGTCTTCATCCACAGTACTTGTGAACAACAGCTCGCCGCGACTACATATTCTGCCTCCGCGGTTGATGTTAAACACAATTCTGCTTTTTAGACGACCAGCTCACGAGTTTGTCCCCGAAAATCTGGATGTGCCCCGAGGTGCTCTTTCTATCCAGCATGCTTCCTCCGTGATCTGCGTCTGAATATGCTGTTAAGTCGAATCCAGTCCCCTTGGGCTACCACAGTCCTAGGTACGGCGTGCCCTTCAAGTACCGAAAGATTCGTTTGACGGCGCCGAGGTGTGATTCTTTGGGTTTGGCCTGAAATCTAGCACATAGACAAGTTCAAAACATTATATCTGGACGACTAGCGGTTAGATACATTAGAGACCCAATCATTCCTCTATAATTCTTTACATCAACATCAATACCATCAGGATCTGGACCTATCTTAGATCCAGGAGCCATAGGCGTACCGATCGATGTACAGTTTCCATCTTGAATTTCTTCAAGATGTCAAACACATACTTAGACTGGTTGATGAAGATACCAGTAGAGAATTGTTTGACTTGTAATCCGAGAAAGAAATTAATCTCTCCCATCATACTCATTTGAAACTAAGTCATCATAATGCCAGAAAACCAAGTACAAAGTCCAGGCTTAGTCGAACCAAAAATAATATCGTCAACATAAATCTAAACTAAAAGAATATCACCTTCCTCGCGCAGAGTAAACAGAGTTGTGTCGATTTTACCTTTCACAGAGCCATCTTTTAGTAGAAAGGTAGATAAGACTTCATACAAGGCACGGGGGGCTTGTTTGAGACCGTAGAGGGCTTTGTCAAGAATGTATACGACTATACGTGGTTTGGATAGTCTTTGTCCACAAAGCCTTCCGGTTGAGACACATACACTTCCTCCTTTAGGACACCGTTCAAGAATGCGGTCTTCACGTCCATTTGATAGACGGTGAAGTTCTTGTAGGCGGCAAAAGAAAGGAACATCCGAATTGCCTCAAGACGAGAAACCGGTGCGTATGTCTCGTCATAATCTATCCCCTCCTGTTGCCTATACCCTTTCGCTACTAATCTAGCTTTGTTTCGCACAATTATACCATCTTTGTCTTTCTTGTTCTTTAGAACCCACTTGGTACCGATAACTGTTTTACCCTTGGGTCGCGGGACTAACCTCCACACCTTCAGAGCTTCAAAGTTATTCAGCTCTTCTTGCATCGCAATTAACCAGTCAGGGTCTTCTAAGGCTTGTTGAATTGTTGAGGGCTCAACTTGACTTAAGAAGAGTGCATATAATACTTTATTTGCGGATGCAGATCTTGTCTTCACTGGTTCAGATACTTCACCAATCACCTGATCAATTGGTTGACTGCGTGTCCACTTAGTGGAGTGTGGATGGAGAGAAATAGTATCTTCATTGGGGTCTACAAGAGTAGGGTCTTTATCGAAGTTCAACTCGATCGTCAGTGTTGGTTTCGGTTGTGAGGCGGGTTGTTTGTCAGAATTGACAATCGGCACTGCCTCAGTAACTGTTTCAGTAGATTTTTTAGGAACGTTGTTGTTACCCTGATCACTGACATTCGAAGTTGTACCAGACGAAGAAGCATCACTTGTAGATTCATGTTGTCGTGCTTGTGTAGATGCCACAGTTGTGTTCTTTGGAGAAGTTGCAGGAGTAGTTGCACCAGTATTGGATGAAGTCAGCACCGGTGAAGGTCCTGACATAGTAGCTTGTACTGGTGGTGTAGCAACTTGATTCCTGTTATTGATAGATGAAGAAGGTTTATCACTACCAAAGTAATCATCATAAAAATATTCAAACAATAAATCAAGATCGTTAGGATTAGAGTTAGAAGTGGAATCTTGATCCTTGTTTGAAGTTCTAGTCATCATTGGACGGATTTGTCCAGATGCTAGTATTCCGGATATCGCGGGTTCTGTACTATTTTGCACAGAAGCCATCTCTTCAGATTCGTCAAACTTGACATTTATGCTTTCCATCACAGTTTTGGAAGACTTGAGATAGACTCTGTACGCTTTTGATGTGAGCGAGTATCCGATAAAAACACCCTTAATTCCCTTAGGACTGAATTTGTTCAAGTTGTCCTTATCGTTCAGCATGATACACCTGCACCCAAAGACACGAAAGTAGTGTATCACAGGTTTTCTATTGTTAATCAATTCATATGGAATTTACCAAACCGTCGATGGATAATTGAACGGTTTTGTGTATAGCATGTCGTCGATACAGCTTCAGCCCACAGAAACAGAGGTAGACCAGCATAAGTCAGCATCGTTCTGGCGGCTTCAACTAGTGTGCGGTTTCGTCTTTCAACGACTCCGTTCTGCTGAGGTGTTCTGGCCGCAGAATATTGATGAGATATTCCTAATGACTTAAAGAAGTCATCAAGAGTCTTATTTTTGAACTCTGTCCCGTTATCTGATCTGACGGTCTGAACTGTTTGTTGACGATTCACTTGAAGTTGTTTGATTAATGAGATGATCAAGTCAAGTGTTTCATCTTTTGATCGTAGAAACGTGACCCATGTATATCTCGAGTAATCATCGACAACGACTAACACATAGCGTTTGCCACTTATGCTCCGAATCTTCATCGGACCACAGAGATCCATATGAAGGATTTCCAATGCTTTCTTTGTGCTAGGCTCAGGTTTTGGCGGGTGAGGAGCTCGCTTCATATTCCCCTTCTCACAAGCGGTACAGAAGTTGTCTTTCTCAAACTGCAGAACCGGTAGACCTATAACTAAATCACCCAACGTCAGCTTTTGAATGTAACGAAAGTTGAGGTGAGATAGTCGTCTATGCCACAGCTGACTCTTTTCCATTGATGCTTTAGACATCAGACATACGTCATTCTTAGGTTTGAGCTTTGATAGGTCAATAGTGTAAAGATTTGACTTCCTCGAACCAACTAGAAGTTCATTTCCTTCGTCGGTTAGAACTGCACACCGGGTTTTCTTGAAATGGACTTCTAGATCTTTATCACAAAATTGACCTATGCTAAATAAATTGTGTCCTAAACCTTCGACGTAATTAACTTTCGTAATTCGAACATTATCTTTGACAATATCTCCATAACCCATAATTGGAGGGTACTGATCATTCCCAAATTTAACTCTCCATCCATACTTTTCCACATAGTTGCTCAGCAGCTCCTTTCTACCAGTCATGTGTTTTGAGCAACCGGAATCCAAATACCATACATGACTAGGCTGCAAAATGGAATTTAAACAGTTTTAGGTACCCATTTCCAAATGGGTCATTTCGGGTTAAGAGAATTAACTGGTTTTGGATTAACTTGTTTCTTTGAAGAGTTGTTGTTATAATATCTATTTGTGTAAAAACGATTAGAACCATAGAAATTATAACCAAACCATGAAGAATAATCAGACTTGCAGATAAAATCATCTACACCACATAAAGAACAACATATTTGATCATGTGCTAATTTAATCAGTTGTTGCATTGAAGAAATCTTGTAAGGAATAACAAGTTTTTGTTTGTTGCAAACAACATGATTACTAACAGTAGAAACAAAAGTGTTTTTCTTGGAATGAAAAGCGACATGAGATGATTTTCTCTGGGCCACATCCTGTGTGGACTCATTTATTCTCCACTCTAGGCGCGAGTTGTTACTTATATAACGATCTGAAAGGCCATCAAAATAAGAATTGTAAGCGTAGGAATTTTGAGCCCGGTAAGATTTATACTTGCGTTTATTCTTTTTCTTTTTCTCAACAGATTTAGAAGATTCCCCTTTGAAGAAAATTCTTCTTCGGTTCCTCTTCTTTGATCAAAAAGTCAGAATGATCCGGAAGTTTAGCTTCAAAGTCAAATTGAACATCTTTTTGTTGTGCTTTCTTACCCTTCCCATCACAAGAGATCTCATTATTCTCAAGATTACAGTCAGACTGATCATCACATGATAGAGATGTATGGAAGATACCATATGTAACGACCCAAAATTCAAACATACAAGATAGAAGCTACCTTTATAATTTAAAACGCCAAAAATGGCTCAACGTGATCACACTATCTAGATTTACAACACAGGGCTCGCGGAAATAACCCTAAATACAGCTAAGAAAACTAACAAGCCATAAAAAGGAAGTTCTTCTACTTCTTCTAAACGCAAAGCTCTGACCCACGTCTTGCTCAATACCTCTAAACGTGCTCTCGGCTACCTGCTTACCTGAAAAAGGTTTTTAGTTTTGAAAGCGAGGGTTACCATGAGATCTAGTGAGTTCCCTCCACACCAAGTCACACCAAAATATTTCAGCTTATAAAATCAGTTATGAAAGCATTTATACAAATCATAACAACACACTAAGATGATATGCACACATTGACACATGCTACTGGCATACGCTATAGTCACACACACCATGACAGCGCAATAAGGCACACACGTGCTTTGGTCACACACACCGTGACAGCGCAACCGGGCACACACCGCCCATATATGAAACAAATTCATATATATATATATATATATATATATATATATATATATATATATATATATATATATATATATATATATATATATATAATTAAAATGGGACACACCCCCATTTCACACCAAAGCCAGAGCATGGTCACACACGTATAAATCACACATATGAATCACACAGTTACTCTTTGCTTGAAATAGAAGCAGTTGAAAAGCACATTGTTAGATAGTAATCATGCCACACATATATTCTTTGCTTTGAAATAAAATCAATTGAAAAGCGCGCAGTTTGATAATAACCATTAAACACACTTGTACAAAATTTAGGTTTAGAAAGACTCACCTAGCGTCCCGCTTAGAAGTTCTTACTCGCACCGATCATCTCTACACACACCTACAATTAAACCCATCACACATACTGGGTAAGACTCTGACTTGCTGGATTAAATTCACTCCGGAACCTAAAACAAAATTCCGGATCCTCACTTGGACTACCGGATTTCCTCGGCCTCACTAAACAACTTCTGGATTCACACTTTAACTAAGCCCAATCCGGATTCCTTATATATATATATATAATTCTAGATCTACTAAATAAATACCCAAATAAATGATTTCTTTATGGCCTTCGGCCCAAACTAGACACACACACAACCCACTAAACAAATTGGTTTTTATTTTAATCAAAAGCGGCCCACGTGGCTTGAATTAATTTTGGCCCACAACCCCATATCCTAATTATGGTAACAAGTTCCGGTAAATGAAATGACTTCCGATATCTAAAATTAACTTCCGGTATTCCCCAAGTCCCGGTAATCAACCAAGTCCCGGTAACATCCAATCCCGGTATTTGGCGATTTCGACGGAACTCAAATCCTTTGATTTTAGCTTAACCCACAGATTAACCATCATGCTTTCTTCCAATATCAAAGTATGCTACTCATTAATCTTTTACGTTTACTTATCAAGCTCATTTATCCCATTTAACTAATCGATTTTAGCGATTAAAACCCCAGGGATGTTCTTACCCCAATATTCCACAGCTTAGACAATGAGATATCAAAGAATTTAATTACTTAGCTATTCATTGCAGGAATTAACATAGGGAAGGATTTATTTCTTACCAAATCTAGTTTCTTCACGAATCCTTGCCAAGCTCTCTATAATTTCTTCCCGAATGTCTTCTCAGCCTCCACCATACAAGCCAGAAGAATAATAAATTTCTGAAACCTAGGGATTTGAAATTATTTATATCTCTTAAGATTTGCACAAAGGCCCCTTGGTTACAACTTCTATTCTCTCCACATTGACCACTAAACTTTCAATAATTACTAGAAAACTCGGTTGTTACATCATCCTCCCCTCAAAAGAATTCCTTCCCCGGAGTTCCATCTTTAAACGATCGAGGAAATGGTTCCTCGGCTTCCTAACCCTGCGATCTACAATGATTTCCCTAACACCAAGTACGTCTAAGGCAGTTACCACTTTCTCAAATTAATTATACTGGCCACAATCCAATAATATCAACAAGTCACACGCTTATACCACAATGTCACTCTCAAACCATTACCAAGTCTAATAGTCCTTCACCCTGAGTACTACCTTCAATCATTTCCTTACATATGCTTCCCATATGAAACACGCTTCCAAGGAACGACTCCCTAGAATGTACACACTCTTGATCAAACGCATACCCACAAATCCTCTTTCTCATACTCCTACTATAAATTCATGCACCCGAAGGTGACGTTCCGAACCATTGTTCCCCACCATCCGTGCCACTTGCCACACTTTCTACTTCTCGATTATTCACTTATTATAGCCTATCGTCCCAATTACCTCAGGCTAGCATGGAACATTTCTCGTCCAACATTGACCACCTCATACACACAATTTCAACGATTACTATACTTAACCAACAGTTTCACCATGCCTCTTACTAAAGATTCAAACCAGTCAAATCGAAATGACACTCAATACTCGAAGCGACCACACACTTCTCATTCCCAAACAATAATAACCCACTCCTTTGCATTTCCTTTACATACTAGTATTAGCTAAACATTCCCAAAGATTCTGTATCTTCTACAACACCCTAACCAACCAATCCAAGAGCACACAATTCCCTCTTAACTAGCCATCAACTGCCACCCTATTCCTTTATTCTCGGATACAATCCACACGCCACTTAGACACCCATGCATCACCACACACAATTTTGCCACATTTGAACAACTTATAATCAAATCCCGAGCAAAGATCTCCACTTACGCTCGCCTCATATCAACACTAGTCCAACACTTAATTCCACATCAACTTATTACCACTGTGCCTCGCATGCTTACTATGTATATGTTACCACCAACTTATCCACACCACCCCCACACACTAGAGGTTCAATCCTCACAGTCACCACCTGACTATTAATTTGTAAACTTTACGGCTTCACCTCGATCCCAGATAGGTTAACCAACACTTAGTATTACCAATCCACGCGTCTGTCATTTCCCAACCACACTTGTCACTCTTCTACTAACTAGGGAGTAATAAAACACACCTCTACCATCCGATCCTTGAGTCGAAACTCTCAAGGTTTCATTTCACCAACATCGGGAATCCGCAGGATAAAGACTCATCACGGGTTAGGAGCTCGCCTCCAACCAATGATCTTCCTTAAGAACCCTAAAGATTCTACTTCACACGGACACTCACCCCACACCTTCCAACAATACCCTTCTAGATAGCGTCAACAATCATACCAAGAATAATTTCACACTACACCCTAAACCGTTGTCATCATGACAAGGTTAGAACTCTACACATGACCATCACTCTCCACACACTATCCGCCACACTCCTTCGACTATCAGAACAATAGTGATCAAACACACCCAAGCACCTGTAAATTCATAACGACATTGGCCAGATGTGATTTAAATTTACCTTACATGAAAGTCCTTACCACCATCATCCTAAATCCTCGATGATTACGGTCTTTCTAAAGGCTTCTTATCTCAGCTGTGTCCTCCTACTCCACAGTTTAAGTTTAGGCCCATCCGGTCACCTAAATCCCTTAAACTAGGGCTCGGATACCATTTGTAACGACCCAAAATTCAAACATACAAGATAGAAGCTACCTTTATAATTTAAAACGCCAAAAATGGCTCAACGTGATCACACTATCTAGATTTACAACACAGGGTTCGCGGAAATAACCCTAAATACAGCTGAGAAAACTAACTAGCCATAAAAAGGAACTTCTTCTACTTCTTCTAAACGCAAAGCTCTGACCCACGTCTTGCTCAATACCTCTAAACGTGCTCTCGGCTACCTGCTTACCTGAAAAAGGTTTTTAGTTTTGAAAGCGAGGGTTAGACCATGAGGTCTAGTGAGTTCCCTCTACACCAAGTCACACCAAAATATTTCAGCTTATAAAATCAGTTATGAAAGCATTTATACAAATCATAACAACACACTAAGATGATATGCACACATTGATACATGTTACTGGCATACGCTATAGTCACACACACCGTGACAGCGCAATAAGGCACGCACGCGCTTTGGTCACACACACCGTGACAGCGCAATCGGGCACACACCGCCCATATATGAAACAAATTCATATATATATAATTAATATGGGACACACCCCCATTTCACACCAAAGCCAGAGCATGGTCACACACGTATAAATCACACATATGAATCACACAGTTACTCTTTGCTTGAAATAGAAGCAGTTGAAAAGCACACTGTTAGATAGTAATCATGCCACACATATATTCTTTGCTTTGAAATAAAATCAATTGAAAAGCGTGCAGTTTGATAATAACCATTAAACACACTTGTACAAAATTTAGGTTTAGAAAGACTCACCTGGCGTCCCGCTTAGAAGTTCTTACTCGCACCGATCATCTCTACAGACACCTACAATTAAACCCATCACACATATTGGGTAAGACTCTGACTTGCTGGATTAAATTCACTCCGGAACCTAAAACAAAATTCCGGATCCTCACTTGGACTACCGGATTTCCTCGGCCTCACTAAACAACTTCTGGATTCACACTTTAACTAAGCCCAATTCGGATTCCTTAAATATATATATATATATAATTGCACAATTCAAAAAAGGAAATCTTTCTGCGAACTTCTGTGTATAGGTACTTACCGTGTCAATTGGCAATTCTTTGTCATTGAGATTCATGGTAATTCGGATTAATATTTAGGTATATATATATATATATATATAGGGGAGGTATCCGTTGCAAACCATTTAG
The DNA here is from genome assembly GCA_033807775.1 of Saussurea involucrata. Classification (NCBI taxonomy): domain Eukaryota; kingdom Viridiplantae; phylum Streptophyta; class Magnoliopsida; order Asterales; family Asteraceae; genus Saussurea; species Saussurea involucrata. The sequence goes on from CM066315.1 coordinate 36,029,317, forward strand.
TTTGTGCAAACTATACAAACCACTATATTAGGAAACAATAGATGTATTTATGGATAATCATTATGATTCATTAATTAAGACTGAGATATATATGGAAGATGATAAGATTCATTCATTATGATCTTGACTTTAGATTAAGAAACATAATAAAATTAGATATTTATTAGACTTGATCAACGGCTAAGATTGGTTTGTATAGTTTGCACAAACTGACTGGTTTGCAACGGATACCTCCCATATATATATATATATATATATATATATATATATATATATATATATATATCGGATTTGTCATCTAAAGCCAACGCCATACCAAATCTATCATGGCCCAAAAAAAACTAATAATATCGAAGTCCAAATTATTAATAAATTGAAGTCCAAATTAATTAATTAATTAATCGAAGTCCAAATGAATAAAATACACCGGCCCAACCATAAGCAAAATCCGATTTTAAATGACTAACTTTAATACCGGTCCAATAATTGACCCAAGAATCCACCAAACTAAATCACGTGGCTTTCATCTAAATGATAAACAATCCACTACTCACGTGATCAACTTTTGGATTACAATAAAATCCAAGACAAACTATAATATATATATATATATATATAATATATATATATATATAATTCTAGATCTACTAAATAAATACCCAAATAAATGATTTCTTTATGGCCTTCGGCCCAAACTAGACATACACACACAACTCACTAAACAATTTTTTTTTCTTTTAATCAAGAGCGGCCCACGTGGCTTGAATTAATTTCGGCCCACAACCCCATATCCTAATTATGGTAACAAGTTCCGGTAAATGAAATGACTTCCGGTATCTAAAATTAACTTCCGGTATTCCCCAAGTCCCGGTAATCAACCAAGTCCCAGTAACATCCAGTCTCGGTATTTGGCGATTTCAACGGAACTCAAATCCTTTGATTTTAGCTTAACCCACAGATTAACCATCATGCTTTCTTCCAATATCAAAGTATGCTACTCATTAATCTTTTACGTTTACTTATCAAGCTCATTTATCCCAATTAACTAATCGATTTTAGCGATTAAAACCCCAGGGATGTTCTTACCCCAATATTTCACAGCTTAGACAATGAGATATCAAAGAATTTAATTACTTAGCTATTCATTGCAGGAATTAACATGGGGAAGGATTTATTTCTTACCAAATCTAGTTTCTTCACGAATCCTTGCCAAGCTCTCTATAATTTCTTGCCGAATGTCTTCTCAGCCGCCACAACACAAGCCAGAAGAATAATAAATTTCTGAAACCTAAGGATTTGAAATTATTTATATCTCTCAAGATTTGCACAAAGGCCCCTTGGTTACAACTTCTATTCTCTCCACATTGACCACTAAACTTTCAATAAATACTAGAAAACCCGGTTGTTACACCATATGACTTTGGATAGAGAAATTCATTATATTCTTTTCGAAAAGCTTTATCTTCTTCTGTAGGAAAATGCATTTTAGGAGCAGGTTTAACATATCGACTTTCCAAATCCCAAGACTCAGAATCATCTTGGTCATCAACTGTCAAACTCCTAAAAACAGCATTTCCCATGAAAGCTTTATATGAAGAAACGTCTGACTCTGAAGAATGTTTTTCTTTTAAAAGTTTTTCTTTAGACATTTCTTTATGTTTGGCTTTCATCTCTTTTAGCCCATTTGAAATAACCGTGAACGTAACTTCCTTTTCTATATCAAAAGCAAGTTGATCATCATTTATGACTTCTTCAATTTTGCTCTTGATATTTAACTCAAGACCGGCAAGCTTCTATTCTAGTACCAAAGGAGGATAATATATTTTCCTTCAAAAACGGGTTTTGCTTCAGTTTCCTTTGGTTTTTCAACAGCATAGCTCTGGAAATAGTCATTAGGAAAGGTTTGCTTCCAATTCCAAACCAAAGCCTTCCTATTATCCTTTTCGTAGATAAAATGAAGTTGCATTTTCACAGTGGTTTTTCTCTTAATCTCTTCCTCGACCCCATGTTCTTCCTCATTAAGCCAGTTGATTTTGTATTTAGGTTTCAGGGACGGAAGGTGAAGCCATTCAAACTTGTAAAGGCATGGTGCCTTTTTCAAAGCATTTTCCAAGTAATGAGGATTGTCGTATCCCAATCCCCATTTCGAATTGTAATATCTGAAATTCTTTGGTGTGTTTAGGAAAATGGTTTGTTCAGATTGACCAAGTTTGTATAGCTTTGCTTCCAGATCACTTGCCTTTTCAGTCAATTCGTTGTTAATATCTTTATAAGATTGCAGCAATTGTTCAAGCTCATTCTTCCTATTTTCAGAAGTTCTTACCTTTTTCAGCCATTTCATCCATTCTGTTCCGAAAGTAAGTTCGAGATTTCTCGATATCAACTCGTTCCTTTTTCAACTCGTCACTTAACTTGTTATGTTCAATGATTATCTGTCTTTGAGATTCTATTGTCTTATGCGCATTTTTGAGTTTCTCATTTAAGTCATCTTGTTTTAGTTGGAAGACTTTAAACTGATTAGCAAAGTGATTAATAGTGCAGAGATCTACCTCATTTGTCTTAGGCGCCGCATCAGCCTCTGAATCCTCACCTTCCTTGCTCATCAAGCACATCTTTGCCAAGACAACCGTCTCCTCTTCTCCTTCATCATCAGTTTGGTCCAACCAGTACTCTTCTTCCACCAGCAGTGCAATTCCTGACTCCTTTTGCTTTGCCAACAACATCTTCTGCTTGTAGTAGTCGAAATCCCTTACCTTCGGTTTCCAGCACTCTTTGGCGAAATGGCCGGACTTCCCACAATTATAGCACTTTTGCTCTTCATCCTTTCTCTCAACAAACTTCTTGACCTCCAACCTCTTACCATCTCCCTTATGATCATCAAACTGTTTCTTACTCAATCCGATTCTTGTGCTCAAAGTTTTTTGGACCGGATGAGTAACGTTGATTGTTTGATCCAGGAGTGTTCACAAATCTCTTCTGGAAGGCCTTAGTTAGAAGTATCATTGCCTGCTTCAAGCTTTCTGCCTCATCTAAATCATCACTGTTTATCCCATAATCCTCTGTCTCAATACTCTTACCTTTGTCAGTATACATTCTTGACTTACTGGACATCAATGCTATCGGTTCACTCTCAATCTCATCCTCTTCTTTCTTCTCGGGCACTTCTGTCTTCTTTTTACCCTTTTTCTCCTTTTTCATCATCTTTTCCCGCTTAATCTCAGCATCATCCTCATCCTGTTTTAGAGTTTCAAACATCTCCTGCAGTTGTAGAGAATCCAACTTAGAATGTTGTTTCATTTTATGAGCATACTTTTTCCATTCAGGCTGAAGCACGCTCAAGAATTTCACATTATTCTCGATGATTGTTTTCTTTATCTTGTATTTGTTGAGTTCATTCAAGATGGTAGTGAAACGGTCATATGCATTGTGTTAGTACACTAATGTATCCAAGATTTATGACTAATTGTAATTAGTCAACAAAGGTCAACGTCAAAATAGCTAGGTTTGGTCAAAGGGTATATAACCCCAATTATTAGGGTTTTGTGTGTGAGGTCATTTGTGTATCTAGCCACCATAGTGTGTGTGTAGCCTCCAAGAGATAAAAGTGTGTGCAAAATTCATATCTTCTACATTTTCTCAATCTATCCATGTTCTAATTGCTAAATCATTGTTACTTGATTATTCTCAATTGGTATCAGAGCCTAGCAGTGTTGAATTTGTGCATCATTCAATGATTTTTATCAATTTTTGAAGAAATTGCAAGTGTTTTGAGTGTTTTGAGTTTTTCTATTGAAGAACTTCAAAAATCTTGAAATCGTTTGTGTTTTGGATCGATTTGTTTACACAAAGTTGTTTGAATCATCATTTGAAACATATTTTACAATTTTGAATTGATTTTAAGCAATAAATCTAGTTTTTGAAAAATCACGTGATGAACAGACTTCATTGGTTTTGTTTTTGTTTTGTGAAGATGATGGTCAATCCATGGAATTAAGTATACTTTAATCGAGTTTATGTTCACAAATCAATTTCGTTTTGATTTTTCTACAACATTTAGATCCGAAAAACAGCATCAATCCTTTGAGATTAAACAGATCTGAGTTCAACATAAGTTCTTCGAAGCTGTCAAAAATCGTAGTGTTCGATCTCATCTGTTAGCTGTAGTTTAATCATTTCTATAATCACAGATCGATTCGTTATTGTTTTTCGATCATCCAGCAACTTTCAGATTCGATAAAGAGTGAGAAATAAGCAAGTTACAGCCGTTCGAAATCGTCGCCGAAAAATCGAGATCTCGCCGGATTCTGGGTTTTCTCGCCGGAAACTTCATCGAAGTCGCAACTCAAGTGAAGGGAAGTCGCAACGTGACCGGGAAGTCGCAACCCAAACGTAACCGGGAAGTCGCAACCAACTTCGCCGGAAAACTCATCGGCCGGAAAACTTGTGGGTCGTCCGAAACGTTGTATGATCTCGATTTAAGTGTTGCAAATCGTTGTTTTGTGGTCTAAGAACGTAAAGAAACCAAAAGGAATCGATCTTAACGTGAAAACCAGAAGGAAAATCGAGTTGGAATATCTCAGATCTGAAGTTGGTGATGATGAACAGTACTAACGGTCACCGTTAGTACTCCGTTATTGTTCTTACATTTTTGGTCATTTTCCGTTAGTTTTCGATAGAAACAGTTAATTTCTCCGTTAATTTTTGTTAGCTTTATTTCATTTTTAGTCCTTTTTCCGTTAAGGGTCAGTTAGTGTCAGTTAGTTGGTTCAGTTAACGTTTCCGTTAGTTTTCCCGTTAGTTTTCTTACAAAATAAGTCCTTCCGTTAAGTATCAGTTAAGCCTAGTTAGGGATTTTAGAGTTTTACATTTCTGGTCCCTGGACTTCTAGTTTCAGGATTTAGCAGTTTAAGTCCCTGTAGTTTAGGTTTTTGTTTTGGTCTGTTTTAGTCCCTTTAGTTTTAAGTTTTTGATTTTTACTTTTTTAGTCCTTAGAGTTTATTTTTCTTTTAGGATTTTTCATTTTTGGTCCTTTGAGTCGTAACTTTAGGATTTTTGTCATTTTTAGTCCTTGTCTTTTATCAGTGATAGTATTTTACACTTTTAGTCCTTATTTTTCGTTTTAGTTTCGTAAGTTGTCAGTTTTAGTCCTTATTTTTCATTTTTCATCGTTTGTATCAGTTTTTGCCTGCAATTATCCGTAACTGATATATCTTTCTCATATTTTGCAGGTTTGACGATTTAAAGTCCAGTTTTCCGCATTAATTTTTCAAAATTAATTTTTGAAGACAAATTTACAATTTGTTTTTCAAATTTTATTTTTGAGAATATTTTTCTGACTTTAATCGTGTTTTTCTCTGATCGTACAAGCGCACAAATTCTACTTCTCACGAAGTATCTGTTAACGATCCGACGTTTTTTAAAATTTCAGGTAACAATGTCTCTAGAGGAGAAAAATGTTATTCTCAAGGACATGATGTCAACTCCCGACCCTCTTGTGAAATGTATTCAAATACAAAAAGTCCAACAAGATAAGTTAGATGATTTGACTGCTCAACTGAAGAAATCAAGAGAATCAATTGCTTATAAAAATGATATATTGCGAGAGCAAGAGATTCTCATTGATAACTTGAAAAAGAAAAAGAACGAATTTGATGGGGCTCTAATGTATCATGATGAAAGAATGACTGAATTCAAAACAAAACTAGCGTATTCAAAAGCTAGGAAAAATGAACTTGAACATTGTTTGCGTGATTATAAAGACAAAAACACCAAGCTCATTAATGAAGTTATAGGATTGGAAGGAAGACTTTACAATACCGTTCAAACTAAACAAACAAAGAAGATAGAGCAGCTAAAAGAAGAGATCTGTACATTACAGAAAACTAATCAAGATCTCCAACAACAACTTTCTGATATGAAAACACAAGCTGATGTGAAGAAGTGTGATTGTGAATCTAAAGCAAGTCTGATGATTTCTTTAGAGGAAAAGAATGTCGAGCTCACAAAGAAAATATATGATTTTGAACAAGTAATGAGAAAGGAAAACGAAGATATTCAAAAAGAAAGATCTTTTTTTGAAAAAGAAAGGGCAAGCTTTGGAAAGAAATTTTCCGAGTTTTCCAAGAAGTGTTTTGATGAAAAGAAAGCCATTGAGCTTAGATGCATAAAACTTTCAAATCAAAACTCCGATTTTGAAAAAGTTTTATTTTTAGAAAAGGAAAAGCTTGAGAAAAAGATGTCTGAGTTTGAAACTGAAAGAAAAGTTTTTGAATCAAAAAGTGTTGAGCTTTCAATGCAAATATCTAATTTGGAGAAAGAATTAGACATCGAAATAAAAGAATCTGAAAAGAAGAAAATTAAAGATTTTCAAGCGAAAAGTGTGAAAGATGTATATTCAGATGAAAGAAAAGTGTTTCAGGCCGAAATCTCAAAGCTAACGAGGAGAGTGTCTGCTTTAGCATCGGAAGCTATGAAAGAGCAGAAGATCAAATCTGATCTACAAAAGAAGTTTGATTTGATTTCTCGAGAAAAGAATGTTCTGTCCGACAAAGTTCAGAAACTGGAAGCAATTAACATCGTTGAATTATCTGAACAATCTAGTGCCGATACTATTGTTCAATCGCCGTATGATGATTCAACTGCTTCGGATTGTTCATTCAAGACTGCTTCTGGTTCAATCCATGAATATCTTTCTTCGACAAAGTCCGTCAAATCAAGCACTTCTTCAAAGGATCAGATGCGCCCTTCTAATCTTTTCTACAACCATGCCGCTACAAGTTCAGATATTCCTATCTTTAAGCATGTTAAGATGGTTTGGAAGGTAAAAGGATCTACTCCTGAAAGAGATGTCCCAAAGCCATCTGTTCCTCCACCTACGGTGAACAAGAAGAACAATGCTCCGAAAGGTAAGTCTTTTGTTAAACCTAATCTTATCTATTCTGCAAATCATTTGATTAGGTTAGCACAAAAGCACATATGTTGTTCTTATTGTGGAACTAATGATTTTGTTAAGAAAGAAGATGTTCAGTATTGGTACGGTACTTACAGTATTCCTTCTAAGAAATCTACACATAACAAGCCAGGACCCAATTGGCAATGGGTACCAAAATCAACTTAATTTGTTTTGCAGGTTTATCATGTGCAGCGTTGAATGCCTAATTACTACCAAACACATGACTGAAAAACAGAAGAGAAGTGTGCAGATTTGAAGAAGAATACCTATGCTGAACTACTTGCATAATTTCAGGGGGAGATAATTTCTATATTCTTGATATATTTTGGGCTTATTGATAAATCTTTCTATATGCTTCTTTGTAGGGGGAGCGTAATGGTTTCTGAATACTTCAGTTCAGAACCCGCTTTTCAAAGAGATTATGGTTTCTGAATAATTCAGTTCAGAACCCGTACTTCAAAGAGAATTTGACTTCTGATCATATCAGATCAGGACTCGTTCTTAATCTTAAAAAAACTTTGACTGTTACATGTGCTGATTTTGTCAAATTAAGATCTTTGCAGATTTTGAGGGGAGCTTATCCGATTCTTAAATCAGTCGATCATAATTTAAGGGGGAGATAATACTGATCACTGTAAGTATCTTCTGAACTCTATCTGAGATTGTTTGAAAGAAGAACAACTTTCAAGCATGAAAAACATGTTCTTAAATGTTCTAACCACTTCTCTAATTCAATCAGATTTTATAATTCTAGAAGTGTGTTTTAAATGTTTTTCATGTATATCTCGGGTAGTTATATCATTGTTTCTGACCGTGTGTTTCCAAAGATTAATACTTGCGTATTATCTTGTCTATATACTTTCAAGTACTCATACACACCGGTTCAGCTTCATATTGACTTTGTTATTACCACGTCTCAAAACGAAACAACTTTATTGATGGTAATACTCCCGTTTGAATTTCCAATTTTGTTGAGCATCATACATTCATTCAGCGTGAGAACTTAAGCGTTTCATTCAAAGGTTGTTTATATTTGTTCATATAAATAAAATATTCAATTCTTTGATACCCTAAGCGTTAATGAATATCCTTCATATTTGATCTGATTGATACATTGTCAGATTCACAAACAAGCCTTTCAAATTCATTTCATTCATTCAATATTCTTGTTGTGTGAAATCTTCAACGTTCAAATGCTCAAATATTTCATGATATAATTGAGGAGCATATATTCTGATGACAATGTAATTCAAAAGCTGAGATTCATATTTGTTCAAGCTAAACTGTTGAACAATGCATCATTTTAGGACAATATTTCATGGGAATCGGTGTGAGATATAATAGAACTTCTATGGATCCACGTTAACCAGTGTTTCCTACCCAAGAAGTTATCCTTGAGTGATTGAGGGGTGAGGGGTCAAAATCAAAGAGTGGGGGAGATAACTCATCCGGTTGAGTAATCTCATTGTGCTGAGGTAAAATGAAAAAGAGAGTTTGGTTAGCAGTGAGCAAATTAAAAACAGAAAGAGGGTGTGAGAACAGAGTTAAAAGAATATGAGAACTCTGCACCAGCCACTTTCTGAGCCGGGCAGCCACATTGCTGATTGGTTCACATTCTTTGGTGACCGTCATTGAAACAGGCAACTAGCCCATGCCAACTCTTGCATTAAACCCCACCAGCTACTCATTTCTTTCTCAACAAAGAAATGTTTCATTTTCTTGGGGAAGCGACATATTATCTATCCAATCTTCACTCGGAAGGTTTGGATATTGAAAAGAAGGAAGTTTGCCCCACCTTCGCACTTCAATCATGCACATTGAGTCCGTGGAAAACTTGTTGCTGTCTCAACAGTTTACACAATTTGAGCCTAACTATTATCAAGCATAAGTTGCTTCAATCATTTCTACACTTGCACGTACACACAAGGAATATGTTTTCTTGCCATAACGTTCATAGAATTTCCTTTGTGTTTTTCGATGATTGAATGGAAGCCCTGGAGGAGTGGACATCAAAAAGCTCCTTTCCAAAGTACATCCGTTGTACTAAGTGGCTTCGTGCAACTTACAGGCATTTTAACTGATTCATCCGTTGTTTTAGGGTTACCACTTTATATTATCTGAATTTGAAAAGATTCGGATAAACATTTTTGGAATTGACGGTTATACAGATCAAGTGGAGGACATTGTTTCTGGTACTCAAAGAGAATGCTGAAATTGACCAAGAATTTTGATGATCATGATGCTCACAATCATCAAAAAGGGGGAGAAATATCAACAAAAGAAAAGAGGGAGATAATTCAAATATGTCAATCTCCAAGAGTCAAAGAGATATATGTCAAAGAAGAACAAGTTCAACTCCAGATGCTTCAATGTTTAGAGATTATTGTTGTTCAGATGTGAAGTTACAAAGACAGTTCGTTCTTAAAGATTATTCAAGAATGTCTCAAAGCTCAAAGCCCGTTGAAACCTCAAATCATGTTCATAATTCAAAAACTGAAGAAATTTGCCAAAAGGTCAAAGCCGCTGCAAAGATCAGTGATTCGAAGATATAATGATTTTGTTTTGAAGACCTTGATCAACCTTACACAGATTTGAAGTTCGTGTCTCAAGACTTGTTGACTTGTTGACTTTAAAGAGCCTAAATGAATATTAAAGCCGCCAAAGTGGATTATTGAAGATAAAGCCTATCTGAAGATTAAAGTGCTGAAGACTAGCGTCATAATTTTTTAAATCTTGAATCCATAGGGGGAGATTGTTAGTACACTAATGTATCCAAAATTTATGACTAATTGTAATTAGTCAACAAAGGTCAAAGTCAAAATAGCTAGGTTTGGTCAAAGGGTATATAACCCCAATTATTAGGGTTTTGTGTGTGAGGTCATTTGTGTATCTAGCCACCATAGTGTGTGTGTAGCCTCCAAGAGAGAAAGTGTGTGCAAAATTCATATCTTCTACATTTTCTCAATCTATCCATGTTCTAATAGCTAAATAATTGTTACTTGATTATTCTCACATTGTCTAGAGTCTCACCCTCTTTCTGTTTAAAGTTCTCATATTTGTTAATGATGTTTGAGACTCTCATTTGAGTTTTCACCTCTGAACCCTGATACAACTTGATCAACTCATCGAACATCCCTTTCCTAGTTTCACTCAAACTATCAACCTTTTGGTATAAGTCATCAGTTAATGCTTGCATAACCAGTGACCTAGCCGCTTTATCTGCTTTGTATCTTATCAGTTCATCACCTGAGTAATCTTTGGGATCAATTTTGTAACTATTCCATCTGGATCTGTTTGAAAAACATCAGGCTGTACCCCGTTCATTAAGGAATCATGAATACGAGCACCGTTTTTCTTGTCGTTCCACATAGTCAAGAAATCAATCTTTCCATATTTTGAAATCCTTTGGAAATAGGACCGGTGGTTTGTCTTTCGATCCTATGGTCAATATATCTCTTGCAGTCATATTAGATTACTTGTTTATGATCGTTAAGTACCCCTTTGATCTGATTAGAATTAACTGGTTCACACTGATTTTGTCTCAACCCAAGTCTTCTCGCAACTCTCAGTATTGTCGCAACACCAAGGTTATCTCAACACAAGAACTTTTCTTATTGCAAGAACAATTTTTTCTCAACCAACACTTTGTCTCAACCCAAAGTTATGCAACAGAGAGTTTATCGCAAACAATTTTGTCGCAAACAAGAGTTTTGTCGCAACAAAGAAGTTGCGAGGAACTCCAAGAAATATTTTTATCGCAAAAGAGAGTTGCGATAGAGTACTGTTCAAATGAGGTGAGTTGCGATAATAACGGATTGTCGCAACGGAGGGTTGCGATATAATACTGTTCACTTCTTGTTAGTTGCAATACTGAAGAATGTACACATCATGTTGCGATAGTTATGAATATTCAAATGATCTTAAGTTGATTCTTCAAAAATGATCCAATTCCTCTGAAAATTGGTAAGCAGGTTCACAATGATATTCTGGACAACTTTAATACTTCGAGTTTTGTCCAAAAACCACTAGAACAACGAATTTCAATCCAAAACAGTAGGTTTTTCTAAAAAGTCCGAAAATACAAGTTTTGCACAAATTGAGTCTAATACTGGTGAAATTGCGGAATAAAAACACTCAGGGATTGCTAGCAAACACTCCTAGATCAATTCTAATCCATTTGAAGCACTCAAATGGCTAAAATCGATAAGAAATGGATGAAAAAAATGAAGAACACTCAACTTTTGCAAAAACCTTCAAAATCCTAATCTGATCTAAGTAATGTACTATGCTCTGATACCAATTGTGATCCCAGAACAAGTAATCAAGCAGTGTAAGCAATCAGATGGCCATCCATATATATTAATCAACTAGTCTTTGGCTCGCCCGTTGCGCGGCGATCAAATTTGTGTTTTAAGTTAATTATTTGATGTTTAATAGTCGTTGAATAATTAATTTTGTGACACATAAAATAATTGATAAAAAGAAAACAAAAATTCCACAAATAGGGAATATTATCTTGAAGTTAAAAATATGTCTATTAAGTTTGATACCTATTATAAATGCCGTTACATAATGAATTTATCATACGAATACACAATAATTGCATATTTATATTTTTGAAAAAGGTTCGAACTCATAATCCAAAAGTCAGTTGATAAGTGATATTTTTTTCCAAGTAATTAAATGTTTCGTTGACAGAATGAAATTTGATAGAATTGTAATTCCACGAAGGAATTCTAGTTTGAAGTAAAAATTGATATGAAATTGCAAAAAGAAAATCACGACAATTTAGTGATTATTTGTATCAAATCCCATACTAATTTCAACAAATCTCATACTAATCACGATACATTAATTCGTAATGTTTATAATATTTAATAATATAATTAAATCCAAAAATATTCAATATTAAGCTCATTTCGAAGGTATTGTCGAAACGATTACAATGGTATAATTTGTAAAAAAATAGAAATGTTTTTTAATGCATTTTAGTTCATATACATTATTTATATTTATATGATAAGTGTCTAAAATGAAAAATAAAAAAGTAAGGGATTACAAGTAAACTACATACCTAATTATAAGGGTAGTAAATGTGACGTATAAACTAAAAAAATTGAATTAAGGAGAGATTTAAGGAGGAGTGAATGTGGGTGTGCTAATTGAACTTATAATGTAAACTGCGTCCAGATACATGTTTAGGCGGGAAAATACTGAAGTCGGCTCACAAGAAGACGACACGTGACATGCTAGTTACTCATTTATTATATGTATAGATTATGCGTAGAATAAGTTTAATGTTAGGATATATACGATTAAAATAAGTTCAATATATAATTAAAATTTAAGTTAATAATTTTCAATTAATATTAATTAACATTAATTAATTAATAATAATTAAATTTAAAAAATTAATATTTAGTTATAATAATCTATACATATAATAAATGATAATTAAGATTAACGAAGGCATAATTGGATATATACGATTATTATGCGTAAAATAAGTTTATTTTTTGGATAAAATAAGGGTAAATTTTTTTGAATTAGAAATGAATAATTAACATTAATTAGTCAAAATGAAGTTAACTCTATAATAAAATTGAATTTAAAAAAATGAAACTATGTCAATAATTTGAATTTAAACTTAGAAGTAAATCCCGTATTTTTGGGATTACAGGTTTTTTTTTGAATTTATTATAAGTATGGATATGTACGTATGTATCTAAAGATATACGCTTATTATGGGTAAAATAAGTTTACTTTTGGGATAAAATAAAGGTAAAGTTTTTTGAATTAGATATGAAACGATATCATTAATTAGTCAAAATGAAGTTAAATCTAGAATAAAATTGAATTTAAAAATGAAACTATATCAATAATTTGAATTTAAACTTAGAAGTTTATACCGTATTTTTGGGATTACTATACACGATGGAGATTTTTTTGAATTTATTATAAGTATGGATATGTATGTATGTATCAAAAAATATTCAATATTGAGCTTATTTCAAAGGTATTGACGAAACGATTACAATGGTATAATTTGTAAAAAATAGAAATGTTTTTAATGTATTTTAGTTCATATAGAAATGAATAATTAACATTAATTAGTTAAAATGAAGTTAACTCTATAATAAAATTGAATTTAAAAAATGAAACTATATCAATAATTTGAATTTAAACTTAGAAGTAAACCTAGTATTTTTTGGATTACGGATTTTTTTAATTTATTATAAGTATGGATATGCACGTATGTATCTAATGATACACACTTATTATGGGTAAAATAAGGGTAATTTTTTTGGAATTAGAAATGAATAATTAACATTAATTAGATTACTATACACAGTGGAGATTTTTTTAACATTAACTTTAACTTTAGTTTGAAATAAAGTTTGGAAGTTTTTTGATATACCGTATTTTTGGGATTACTATACACGATGAAGATTTTTTTTGAATTTACTATAAGTATGGATATGTACGTATGTATCAAAAAATATTCAATATTGGGCTTATTTCGAAGGTATTGACAAAACGATTACAATGGTATAATTTGTAAAAAATAGAAATGATTTTTAATGCATTTTAGTTCATATACATTATTTATGTTTATATGATAAGAGTCTAAAATGAAAAATAAAAAAAGTAAGGGATTAAAAGTAAACTACATAGGTAATTATAAGGGTAGTAAATGTAAGGTGTAAATATTTAAAATTTAATTAAAGAGAGATTTAAGGAGGAGTGAATATGAGTGTGTTAATTGAACCTATGATGTTTAGGCGGTAAAACAATAAAGCCGGCTCACCAGACGACGACACGTGGCAATGTAGTTACTTATTTATTATATGTATAGATAAGCAATTCACCAAGTACACAATGAAGAATGTTGAGAGCAATTGTAAAGTGTGTGTACTTGTGTGTGTGGTAATTGGATGACCTAATGATAATCTAGAGTAAAGTTACTGTAACGTCCCAAATTCTTAAACATGCAGTAACATAAAATGAGCATTTGGATTACATAATTCAATCTTGTCTTTACGTCATTACTAAAACATACTAAGCAAACAATGACAACGGAAGTCTCTAAATCCACAGCCGAGAGCTATTCTATAGTGATCATAGCCAAAACTTGAAGTTACTCTATGCTTCAAGTCCTTCTTATCGCCTCCTAGTTCTTACTTGAAGAACCCTTAACATGCTTACCTGAAAATGGTTTAGTTTTGAAAGCGAGGGTTAGACCAAAAGGTCTAGTGAATTCCCTCCGAAAACAACATGTACACAGTATAAAATCGTTTATAAAAATATCATCGTAAACCTTAACATGACATCAGGCATGGTACTACACTGTATATAGGATCACATAAACATTCCGCGATCGGGGCCCAGTGGGCTACCCTCTCGCCCTCAACCGGAGCCTACGCAAACTCCCCTTCCCGGAGCTTACGCAGACCCCCCTTTCTACTCGAAATAGGAGGAAACAAATTCCAACCTACCAGTCTGTCATACATATCCAAGGGATCATCAGATCCCGAGGATCTATCACTGATCCCACAGTGTAGACCGACTCCACATAGCACATCATTCATTTCATAAAAGCATACATCTTTCAACCTTTGTAAATCATCATTCTCAATTCCTCAAGTAACATATATTTTCTCAAGTAAAACAGGCATTTCATGGAAAATCATGCGTAACGGTTATAAACATTTCATGCTCGTAAGTGAAACTATAATCAGTTAAAATGTTCAACACGTTAAGTCGTAAAAGGTTTAGGGAACTCACCTTGATGACGCTGAACGTACTCCTTACTACCTCCAAGCTAATCCAATTGACCACCTAAGGGCATTAGGTTTAAATCAGATTAAACGATTCAATTCTACTAACCAGCTAATACTTTCCGGATATAGGGCTTTCCAGACACTTAGAGCTTTCCGGACGCACCATCCGGATTCTACTCCTTTTCGGTTACCTATCCGGATTCTACCCCTTTCCGGATACTTATCCGGATTCTATCCCTTTTCCGGACGCACTATCCGGAAAGATGCACATCCGGTAACACCCAAGAATCCTTACCCGGACACATGCATACCACCCGGACACTACCGAAACATAGGTGTCCAGAAACTACGGCTGTTCGAACCCCAAAATTCTAAAAGTGATTAAAACTCAATTATTTGATATCATCTCGATTAGACAACCATAGGGGTTCATTAACTAGGCATAAACACTAAATAAATTCCATTTTAAACCACCAAATCGGTACATTAGCAATAAAACTCCAAAATACTCAATAAGGAGATGTTTAGATAAAACCCTAACAATCCCTCACGATTTCCTCCCCAAATCATGAACAAATAAGAGTAATAGACCTGAATTAAGTAGAAGAAACATGCTAGATGATTACCTTAACAATTTCTTTGCACACATTGAGAGATTCCAACCTTTAGCTTCTTCTCCTCTCTATTTCCTCTTAGCCGCCAAACACCAAGAGTACACACACACACACACACAATACTGATTTCAGCAAATAGAAGCTGCCCTAGGGATTGGAGTCATTATATACATTTCACTAATTGCTAAATAGTCCCTCAACATAACTTTCATTTCTTTCACAATAGACACCAATCTTATGCATACTTGCAAACGAAACCCGGTTGTTACAACACTCCCTCCTTAAAAGAATTCCGTCCCCGGAATTCCTTATTGGAAAAGATGCGGGTATCATGCCCACACCACAATTGACACTTCCCCAAGGTAAAGCCACATTCTGACTCAGTCAACAACCCCACTAAATTCGAAACCTGGAATAATTGGTGTATTCCCTTCAGTTCTTACGGTACTCTAACTCGCAGGCTACTGCCCTTATTGATCGATCTTGACAATAGAAGATTAAATAAGGCTTCTCAAGCATCTTTACTTCCCTTAAGGAGGAACCTGGCGGAATCCCCCGCTACAACATGAGATCCAATTACTCAGAAATAGTCATTCACCTGACAGCTTGGCACAAGGCCAACCTTGTACGTCCCGACAACTCACAACTCCGGGTTCCTTCATCATATCACAACTCACTACCTTGCACCACCCAACAATCGTCTATGCTGATAACATTTCCCTTTTCTCGGACCACCTAAACCACAGTTCGTCACTCATCCCTCACATTCTCACTACTTCACCACCCCATACTTATACGTAACTAAGAGTAGGAACCTCCAAACCCATCGTTGGATTGTTCACCTACTCAAATTAAACTTATCCTGAAACACATCAATTCCTCCCGGATTGCCACGCTCGTTCATATCTATAAAACGTAACTCCGGTCATCCTCACTCCACTGGGAGGAGTAACCATGGTGACACCATACTATTCTCACTATCTTAATCACTACACGACCAATTCGTTTAACCATTTCTCACAAAGTCACTAACTTAACTCATTCGACTGTCTTATCCACTCCTTTTCTGCACAACCTCGTACCCAATTCCCCTCCTCTATACTCTCTCCAACGGTTCGCACACTTATCAATGACAATCTACACAACACTGCACCTTTCGGCGTTACTGACAAGTTTACTACTTCCGATTTACTCACTTAATCCGACATGCTATCTTCACCTCCCCACGTTAGCGTGGAGCATTGCCCACCGAACATTACTTGCCCCTCTCTCCCGAGCTTTCCACATGCTGGTATCGCTTTCTCATTACTCAGATAACCAAACAGTTGCACCAAGATCTTATCTTAAGGCATTCAACCAAGCCGTCTTGAAACAAGACCAGTGTTCGACGTCACTACACATTCTTTAATCTCCAACTTTTACCTTCTCAGACATTTCTTTCACACATAAGCAACAATTCACATTCTTTAAGGATTTCACATCTATCCCACCACATTTTGACTAACACAACCCTCATCCTCTTTAAACTTCCAATGACCCCAAAGTGTGTTTCTTAGTAACGTCCTCTATTCACTCTAATAATCCACCCTCCTTGGATTCCCTATTACAAACGGATCTATTAACTCAGGAACACCCCAAAACTCGGGTTCCACAATTCTTTCGATTAACCACCATGATCATAATGTAACGCCCCAAAATTTCAAGAAAATTTAAAAATTTTTAAACGCGCATATTTAATAATAAGTCTCCATTTATTAAACCCAAAATAATAATTCCAATCACGAGCGTTATTAAACCATAAGTCAACAGCGGAAATTAAATTGTTTATTCAATAACGGGAAAATGTTTAATAAGCAAATCCTTCGACCCATCCATCTTGCGCGTCAGTGTGTGCCAGTCATGCCTTCGTACCACTTGTACCTGCAGCCACTGTAAATTGGGAGGGGTAAGCACGAAGCTTAGTGAATTCAAACACAACAATTAACAATGGTTATCTCATATTACCCCTAAAGCAAAGAGGATCACACCACCGCATACAAGTCTACGGACAAATCATGAACAAGTATAATAACCACCACATAACAAAATTCCCGGGCGGATGTCGGGTCTACGGCCCCGCCGCACGTTTCCGCCTACTGCAGGAAACACCCGTTTTACGCCTACTGCGTGTGACATCCTTTTTACGCCTACTGCGTAAACGCCCCTTTTACGCCTACTGCGTAAAACACCTCCGTCCCCGTCGGGACTCGGCCCCGCCGAATAATGTAGCACATAATGTTAACTAGACGTCCCACTATCTAGCCCCCAACAATCCCGCATATAATTTTCACACACGTGCTACAGTAATAATAAACAACTATTAATTAATTGTAGTGAGAGAACTCACCTCGGGTGCGCGCCTAGCTAAAAAAATAGTAAGTAGCTCCACACAACGACGATCACTTTCCGGCACCTAAACGTACGATAAAATACGTCAATACGAGACCCGGACCCCACGACGCGACACACCCCAAACTGTCACTAAAACTAACTTTCGGTCACACCGAACAGGTCTGTTCGGGACCTGATTTGACCACTAAAACTCCAGAAAAAACTCAGATTTATTACACGGTTGAAAAGTGCCCTGAAATACCTTTCCGAGGATATATTACACGCCTCCTAACGATTTTTCTATAATTAGTTATAAATTTATTAAGTTCGCCTACCGGAACTGTCCGTTTCCGGACCAGTTCGCACTAACAGCTCCGAACAGCCCGGTTCTGGGCCGATTCAGCCTTTCGGCGAAACACGAAAGACGTGCCTAACTCAAATTAGGAAAAATGGCCACTGACCTCAAGTTAAAACGACTTACGAGTAAAAAGTTACGGTCCACGCAAAACAGTGGCAGATTCCAGGAAATTCACATAAAATGACGAACCACAGAACTTGCGACCACTTTTTCTCCCAACTCGAGGCCGAACCAGTTTTCCGCCAAAACACAGAAAACGTGCCCGGTCCCGAGCTCGAAGCGTGGGCGCCAGTTTCGGCTCAATCGGAGTTTCGATGGAACAGTTATGATTAAACGAAAACCGGACCGCGCACATAAAAATTACATAAAATCACGATTTTGGATTCGGGTTTAAATTCTTCGCGTTTAGATTTACCAAATAAGGTTCAACCAACTAAACGATCAATGCATAAGCTAACCCAAGTACCACCTGTTGCCATCTCAGGCAGCGGTGGCCGGCGGCGGCGAGCAGGCGGCAGCCACCCCGGTGGTGGTGGCGGTTCGGTGCCTAAACCGACGAGAATAAATAACGCACGCTCTCCCCCCACCCCCGACTCAGCCCCGACCCACCAGTACCCTCCAGCCACTGCAGCGGTGGTGTACGGTGGCCACGCACGCTGCCGGCAGCCATGGCCGCTGTGGCGGTGGTGGTTTCGTGGTGACTCCGTGACAGCGAAAGAAAAGGAAGAAGAAGACATAGAAACGTACCGATCGGCGACGGTCCAGCAACACTCCGACTGGACTCCGGCTTCCGACTCGTTCACACCTCCCCTCCCTCTCTCGCCGGAGTTTGCTAGCGGCGGCTGCTGCTGGTTTTCTGGTGCGCGACGGCAGCGGCAAGAAAAAGGAAAAGCTCCGGTGATGGTAGCGGCAGTCGTGAGCAAGGAGAAGAAAAAGTAGGGTTTTTGTGTTGTGTGTTTGTTTTAGCGAGGAAGTGAGCCAAGAAGAAGGAGAAGGGATCGGTCCATGGGCCGATCCCATGCAATAATTTCCATTAAGGCACAAACAGTCCCTGAGGTTATAGCTTCCACATTAGGCCCCCCCCTTAATTACGACTTAACTCACACTCTACAACAAAAGACACAAAATCTAACATTATTGGTCCTTTGTGACACCAAACACTAACCACTAACAATTTAAAGGTAAACACTTAAATTAATTAAATAATTAGACAAAAACGTACCGGGACACGGGCTTTACAACTCTCCCCCGCTTGGATTAGACTTCGTCCCCGAAGTCCACGCCCGCAAACAGCTCCGGGTAATTCTCCCGCATCTCGGCTTCCGGTTCCCACGTCCATTCCGAACCTTTCCGGTGCTGCCACTGGACCTTCACCAATCCAATGACTTTGTTCCGCAGAGTCTTCGTCTTCCTCTCGACTATAGCTATTGGCTTCTCCGCATAGTTGAGTCGCTCGTCAATTTGAATATCTTCAAGGGGAACTACCGCAGACTCATCCATCACACACTTCCGCAACTGAGAGACATGGAACGTGTTGTGGATCAGGCTCAGCTCCTCTGGTAGCTCCAATCGGTAAGCTACTTTCCCCACACGCGCGATGACCTTGTACGGTCCGATATATCGGGGACCCAACTTTCCCCGCTTGCGAAAACGGATTACCCCTTTCCAGGGTGACACTTTCAAAAGAACGTAATCCCCGACTTGGAACTCCAAGTCCGATCGTCTCTTATCGGCGTAACTCTTTTGTCGACTCTGCGCAGTGACTAACCGATCTCGCACCATCTGAATCATCTCCGTCGTCTTTAGCACAACATCGGTGCTCCCCAGCACTCTGTGACCAACCTCGCCCCAGCAAATGGGCGTCCGACACTTCCTGCCATACAACACTTCGTACGGCGCTCTACCGATGCTAGCGTGATAGCTGTTATTGTAGGAGAACTCAGCTAGTGGAAGATTCTGATCCCAACTACCACCAAAGTCAATCACACATGCTCGCAGCATGTCCTCAAGTGTCTGAATAGTACGCTCACTCTGTCCGTCCGTCTGAGGATGAAATGCTGTACTGAAATGCAACCGCGTACCCATCTCATTCTGAAACTTCTCCCAAAATCGGGAGGTGAAACGAGTATCCCGATCCGAGACAATTGAGACTGGCACCCCGTGCCGAGTTACAATTTCCCGAATGAAAATCTCCGCAAGCTTATCCGCCGAAAAACTCTCTTTAATCGCCAAGAAGTGAGCGCTCTTCGTCAGGCGATCCACGATCACCCAGATAGTATCATTTCCTCGCTGAGTCTTGGGAAGCTTAGTGATGAAATCCATTGTGATTTGCTCCCACTTCCACACCGGAACCTCCAACGGCTGCAATTTCCCATGCGGTCGTTGGTGTTCCGCTTTGACCTTCCGACAGGTCAAACATACTTCCACACATTTGGCTACATCCCGCTTCATGCCGGGCCACCAATAGTCTTCACGCAGGTCTCTGTACATCTTGGTAGCTCCGGGATGAATCGAAAACTTGGACTTATGCGCCTCGTCCAATAGTGTCTGGCGATTCCCACCAGTGTATGGAACCCAAATTCTACCATAGCGGGTTAACAGTCCCCGACTATCCCGTACTAACTTCGGAATTTCTCCCGAAACTCTCTCTCGTTTAGCATTTTCCTCCAACACGGCCACCTCTTGAGCGATACCGATCGACTCCAAGAGTGGTGCAACTACCGTTAATCGCTGACAAAAACCCTTCAAAGATCCCCCGACCGGATGTCGACTAAGTGCATCCGCGACTACATTCGCCTTACCGGGGTGGTAAAGTATCTCGCAGTCGTAATCCTTGACCACATCAAGCCACCTCCGCTGACGCATATTAAGATTTTGCTGGTCCATCAGGTATTTAAGGCTCTTGTGATCGGTATAGATCGTGCACTTGACACCATAAAGATAGTGTCTCCATATTTTTAAAGCAAACACCACCGCTCCCAGCTCCAAATCATGAGTCGGGTAGTTCGCCTCATGAGGCTTCAACTGCCTCGACGCGTAAGCGATGACCTTGCCGCGTTGCATAAGCACGGCACCCAACCCTTGGTACGAAGCATCACAGTAAACCACCAAATCTTCCATGCCCTCAGGCAAGGTTAACACAGGAGCCTCACATAAACGCCTGCGTAGCTCCTCAAACGCCTTCTGTTGCTCTTCACCCCAACTGAAGGCTGCAGTTTTCTTCGTCAGTTTCGTCATAGGCAAGGCGATTTTGGAGAAATCTTGGATAAATCTCCGATAATACCCTGCTAAACCGAGAAAACTTCGCACCTCGGTAGGAGTTTTCGGCACCTCCCACCGCATAACTGCCGAAATCTTGGCCGGATCGACCATGATACCATTCTGATTCACGACATGTCCTAAGAATTGGACCTCTCGTAACCAGAATTCACACTTGGAGAACTTAGCATAAAGCTTCTCCCGTCTCAAAACTTCTAACACTTCCCGCAAATGCACCTCGTGCTCTTCCTTCGTCTTGGAATATACAAGAATGTCGTCGATGAACACGATCACCGAACGATCCAACATCGGGCTACACACCCTGTTCATGAGGTCCATGAACGCTGCTGGTGCATTGGTGAGCCCGAAAGGCATCACCACGAACTCGTAATGGCCGTAACGCGTGCGAAAAGCCGTCTTCTCCGTATCTTCGCTACGCACCCGCATCTGATGGTACCCGGATCTCAAGTCAATCTTAGAGAACCACGAGGCTCCCTGCAACTGATCAAACAAATCATCAATCCTTGGCAAAGGATAACGATTCTTCACCGTAAGCTTATTCAGCTCCCGGTAGTCAATGCACATCCGCTGAGATCCATCTTTCTTTTTCACGAACAAGATCGGAGCTCCCCACGGTGAACAACTCGGTTTGATGAACTCCTTCTCCAGAAGCTCCTGCAGCTGCTCATAAAGCTCCTTCATTTCCGGTGGAGCCAAGCGATAAGGTGCCTTGGCCACCGGAGCAGCACCTGGAATCAGGTCGATTCGAAACTCCACCTGTCGCGCGGGAGGTATCCCTGGCAACTCATCGGGGAATACATCGGCGAATTCCCTCACGACTGGCACATCCTCGGCACTAATCTTCGTCTCATCGACACGCGTATCCACCACATACGCCAAGAACCCCTGCCCACTATGCTGAAGGTATCTCCGAGCCCTCGCCGCAGAACAAATAGCCGTAACCCGACTAGGCGAGTCTCCCTGAATCAACAGTTCTCCCCCGCTTGGGGTTCGAACCCGTACTTGTTTGCGACGGCAAACAATCTCTGCATCGAACGCGTCCATCCAATCCATGCCCACTATCACGCAAAGCTCTCGCATCGCTATAGGGATCAAATCGATAGGAAACCTCACACCCGAGATTTCCAACGTGCATCCCCGATACACGTCCGTAACCGTCAAGGTCCTATCATCGGCGACCTCGACCAATAAAGGACATCCTAGACGTCCCACCACTCGACCCAACCTCTCGCTAAAAGTGCGAGACACGAATGAATGAGTAGCCCCGCTATCAAACATTACCACCGCAGGTACAGAATTGACTAGAAACGTACCTAATATATAAAGAATAACAATACATAAACACAGGGCATGAAAAGGAAAGACAAAAGAAAAGAGTGATGAAACATACCTGTCACCACCTTAGGCGTCGCCTGCGCCTCCTCCACCTTCAGCTGGTGGACTCTCCCTCGGGCCGCCTCCGTCCCGGGCTGACCCGTACGCCCGTCGGTGATGCGCAGCGGGGCATTCGCAGGAGCCCTCTGTGCACCACCCCCATCAGTTGCCCTAGCATTCGGGCAGTTGGCCTTCACATGGCCAGCCTGTTTACAGCCGAAACATAACATCAGTGGCGACCTACAATCTCTACTGAGATGGCCAGGCTGCCCACACTTGTAACATGCATCAGATCTTCTACCACTCACATCCCGGGCCTTAGAACCGCTACTCTTCGTGTGCCCACGAGAATCAACAAACTTCGATTTCTTTGGCACTGCAGAGGTAGGCGTCACTGCCTGTGCCGCCTTCCTCTTCTTTGCTTGGGTCTCCAACTCTAACTCTCTTCTCCGCGCTGCATCCATCATAGCCGACAGCGAAGGATGTTGCACTGCGCTCACAATTTCCCGGATCTCGGTCCGAAGCATGTCTTTGTACCTCGCCATCTTCATTTCTTCTGAGGCCGCATATTGGGGACAGAATAGCGCCATTTCGGTAAACTTCTTGTTCATCTCCTTTACGGTCTCCGTAGTCTGGTTCAGCTCCAAGAACTCCTTCGCTATTCTTTCCATCTCTATCGGCGGCACGTACTCAGCACGGAAACGAGCAACGAACTCGTCCCAAGTAAGAGTGGTACGCTCGGCCAGAGTCAATGCCGTGGCGCACCAGTCTTTCGCTCCCTCGCGAAGTAGATTCACTGCAAATCGAACCTTCAAGTTATCCGGACAGCCGCTTGTCAGAAAAGCGCACTCCATGTCGGATATCCAGCGCATGCTAACGATAGGGTTAGAGTCACCCTTGAATTCTGGTGGAGAGCAGGCAGAAAGATCCCGATACTGGAAGTCTCGGGCACGGGGCTGTCCCCCAACAGGCGGCGGCATCGCTGCAAACCGCTCCTCCACTAGAGTCACCAGTTGATCCTGAATTGCGGTGATAATCTCGGGAATTACATCCCCAACAGCTCGTGCAACCTCACTTGCAATCATCCCTTGGATCCGCTCCTCAGTGATCCCGGCTTCAGCCCTCGGCTCAGCCTCACCGCGTCTCCTAGTGTTGACCATTCTATAAGAAGGAGAAATTCAAAGAGTTATTATCAGCTAATAACTCACACTATCAACACATACGCTCAACTCCTTGAATTCCTCGTGACTTTCCCGACCCGAGTACTGATCCTGTGCTTCCGGTAGTAGGAGCTCTACTACTACCTTCCACACCTATCATTACCCGTTTCGTGTCCCTTCCCGAGGGTCCAAGTAGTTCTCGCCGCAACTCCACACATATGCCCGCACCGGCATATGCACTCACCCTTCCTAGCTCCCTAGGAATTATATTCCACCCACTACCCTCGCTACTATAAAAACCCTGCTAATCATAATGAGTGGCCGCGCAAATACCCAATCATATGCAGTGCAAGGCAAATAGACATTCAAATACTAGATTCTATCCTAGAACGGTTGGACTCAAACAAGAGCTGCGCAATAGAACTAAATCGAATATTCTAAGGCTATTAGCCTCTTACCGCATACGATTTAAAGGGCACCTACTTAGAAACCTACTATAATTAGCAAGAAAATCATAATAGCAAGCAATCCAACGTATCGCATGGTGTCAACCTCAGGCAATCTAGCATGCATACCCTATGATCTAGAAAGCGATAAAATGAGAAAACACTAAGCATTGTACCTTTCCCTTGGCTCCGGCTGACTGTACACACTGCGCCCTCGATCACCGTTCCTCGAACGGGTTTTCATCTTTTCCTCTTTATTTCCAAAAGGTTTAAAAAAAAATTAAAAATATTTCCCAGCCGCAACTTGAGACCAAACACACCGAGCTGCGTTTGATTCACTCAAGCCGTGCTCTGATACCATTTGTAACACCCCGCTTACCACGACACAATATTGTCCGCTTTGCCCCACTGGCTCATGGCTTTGTTCTTGGCGACCTGGCAAGGACTTCGCAAGGACTTCCCAGGAGGTCACCCATCCTGGTACTACTCCCACCCAAGCACGCTTAACCACAGAGTTCCCAAGGAACCCGCATGCTTGTGGCCCCAAAACGCGTTGTGTCTGGTAAGGCCAAGGTTTACTAATATACCCAGCATCTCTCCTGTCCACGGCCGATGTGGGATATGCCTAAGGTGTTACACACACACCCCCTTAGAGACTCATCGTCCTCGATGAGGTTTGCCCCACCATCCCGAACGGCACAGGAGTGGCTCTGATACCAAGTTGTAACGCCCCAAAATTTCAAGAAAATTTAAAAATTTTTAAACGCGCATATTTAATAATAAGTCTCCATTTATTAAACCCAAAATAATAATTCCAATCACGAGCGTTATTAAACCATAAGTCAACAGCGGAAATTAAATTGTTTATTCAATAACGGGAAAATGTTTAATAAGCAAATCCTTCGACCCATCCATCTTGCGCGTCAGTGTGTGCCAGTCATGCCTTCGTACCACTTGTACCTGCAGCCACTGTAAATTGGGAGGGGTAAGCACGAAGCTTAGTGAATTCAAACACAACAATTAACAATGGTTATCTCATATTACCCCTAAAGCAAAGAGGATCACACCACCACATACAAGTCTACGGACAAATCATGAACAAGTATAATAACCACCACATAACAAAATT
The DNA here is from genome assembly GCA_033807775.1 of Saussurea involucrata. Lineage (NCBI taxonomy): Eukaryota > Viridiplantae > Streptophyta > Magnoliopsida > Asterales > Asteraceae > Saussurea > Saussurea involucrata. The sequence goes on from CM066315.1 coordinate 36,054,780, forward strand.
CCCGGGCGGATGTCGGGTCTACGGCCCCGCCGCACGTTTCCGCCTACTGCAGGAAACACCCGTTTTACGCCTACTGCGTGTGACATCCTTTTTACGCCTACTGCGTAAACGCCCCTTTTACGCCTACTGCGTAAAACACCTCCGTCCCCGTCGGGACTCGGCCCCGCCGAATAATGTAGCACATAATGTTAACTAGACGTCCCACTATCTAGCCCCCAACAATCCCGCATATAATTTTCACACACGTGCTACAGTAATAATAAACAACTATTAATTAATTGTAGTGAGAGAACTCACCTCGGGTGCGCGCCTAGCTAAAAAAATAGTAAGTAGCTCCACACAACGACGATCACTTTCCGGCACCTAAACGTACGATAAAATACGTCAATACGAGACCCGGACCCCACGACGCGACACACCCCAAACTGTCACTAAAACTAACTTTCGGTCACACCGAACAGGTCTGTTCGGGACCTGATTTGACCACTAAAACTCCAGAAAAAACTCAGATTTATTACACGGTTGAAAAGTGCCCTGAAATACCTTTCCGAGGATATATTACACGCCTCCTAACGATTTTTCTATAATTAGTTATAAATTTATTAAGTTCGCCTACCGGAACTGTCCGTTTCCGGACCAGTTCGCACTAACAGCTCCGAACAGCCCGGTTCTGGGCCGATTCAGCCTTTCGGCGAAACACGAAAGACGTGCCTAACTCAAATTAGGAAAAATGGCCACTGACCTCAAGTTAAAACGACTTACGAGTAAAAAGTTACGGTCCACGCAAAACAGTGGCAGATTCCAGGAAATTCACATAAAATGACGAACCACAGAACTTGCGACCACTTTTTCTCCCAACTCGAGGCCGAACCAGTTTTCCGCCAAAACACAGAAAACGTGCCCGGTCCCGAGCTCGAAGCGTGGGCGCCAGTTTCGGCTCAATCGGAGTTTCGACGGAACAGTTATGATTAAACGAAAACCGGACCGCGCACATAAAAATTACATAAAATCACGATTTTGGATTCGGGTTTAAATTCTTCGCGTTTAGATTTACCAAATAAGGTTCAACCAACTAAACGATCAATGCATAAGCTAACCCAAGTACCACCTGCTGCCATCTCAGGCAGCGGTGGCCGGCGGCGGCGAGCAGGCGACAGCCACCCCGGTGGTGGTGGCGGTTCGGTGCCTAAACCGACGAGAATAAATAACGCACGCTCTCCCCCCACCCCCGACTCAGCCCCGACCCACCAGTACCCTCCAGCCACTGCAGCGGTGGTGTACGGTGGCCACGCACGCTGCCGGCAGCCATGGCCGCTGTGGCGGTGGTGGTTTCGTGGTGACTCCGTGACAGCGAAAGAAAAGGAAGAAGAAGACATAGAAACGTACCGATCGGCGACGGTCCAGCAACACTCCGACTGGACTCCGGCTTCCGACTCGTTCACACCTCCCCTCCCTCTCTCGCCGGAGTTTGCTAGCGGCGGCTGCTGCTGGTTTTGTGGTGCGCGACGGCAGCGGCAAGAAAAAAGAAAAGCTCCGGTGATGGTAGCGGCAGTCGTGAGCAAGGAGAAGAAAAAGTAGGGTTTTTGTGTTGTGTGTTTGTTTTAGCGAGGAAGTGAGCCAAGAAGAAGGAGAAGGGATCGGTCCATGGGCCGATCCCATGCAATAATTTCCATTAAGGCACAAACAGTCCCTGAGGTTATAGCTTCCACATTAGGCCCCCCCCTTAATTACGACTTAACTCACACTCTACAACAAAAGACACAAAATCTAACATTATTGGTCCTTTGTGACACCAAACACTAACCACTAACAATTTAAAGGTAAACACTTAAATTAATTAAATAATTAGACAAAAACGTACCGGGACACGGGCTTTACACATAAAATCAGACAAATATATATACCGTCATCCCGACTTTCTTACTTAGATTTACCTTAAATAATTCTTTAACAATCAGTGTGTTAATCTCAATAACACTTCCCCAAGAATTGTAACACATCCTTTACTAACAAATGAACGTCATTACTTAACAAATCTATAAAATTTTAATCAACCAACCAAAGGCTTATACCTCTATCATGACATTTCAAATCAACTAATGATCATACTACCACTCCGACCCACAATCATCATCATGTCATTCCTTAAACATAACCAAATTTTCCAACTATTTCCTTCTAGGATCATTCCCTCACGCATAAGGAACAATTTTCATTCTTTAACGATTTCTCATCTACTATACTACAGCTTGACTAATCTATTCATCATCTTCTTTAAACTTACTCTGCCTTCAAGAATATACTTGACAACATACATAACCACAAAGCTTGGTCTCACAGCTGGGCAATCACCTAATTCTGCCCCGACATTCCATTCCGATAACAGTCAAAATAAAAACCAACTTACAAACCACGCACTTCAACAACTGGGATTGCAAAACGTACATTCTACCCGAAATCCCAAAAGGACTTCCTTCAAATCCTTCCTCTTTCTAACATCGCCTTACTACATCACCGGATGACACAGATATCTAGACAATTGAAGCTACTATTCGTTCGTACATCCACCACTCCTATCATCACGATACCGACCAAGTCTCTCATGGTCATTCGTACACAATTCACCCTTTCCTTCATATTCTCCCGTATACTACAATCGAGTCTGTCTCGCTACTTAGTTCTCTCCTAACTTGTTGAACTATGACTCACGAGTTCACACATAGCTCAAACACAAACATCCCAGCTAGCTCTTTATGATCTGGGTCCTTTCTTAGACACGACACATTTTCTTACTGACTGGTATAGTCTACACTCACTCCGCTTGTGTTACACACCTTGTCCTTCTACGGACCCTCCTCACCTCGTAAATAGAACGCCTATTCAACAACAACAGTCTCTTACTAATTTAACACCTCTACAAGATATTCTATCAACTTACACCCATCTGGTTTGAGTCTTCGGCCTCGACCAACATACACCGTTGCCGACTTCAACAACAAAAGACACCTCTTCACTACTTCCTTAACCTATCCTTTAACATTAGTTCCTTACGGGACCTATTCCTCCCTACACATCATAGTTAACTTTATAATCCGTCGCCCCTATTTCGAAGCTTACTCATGTAACATCACTATTACAAGCTCCCTTCGAACTCATGGCCCACACCGTGGACCTTTCATTCCTGCCTCACAACACTACTCATAAAGAGTTGCTAAAACCAATACCTTGATGACTCCTAGTCCTTCCTCCAGACACCATCACCCCTCGGCAACTGTGTTCTCAGTCACCGAGCCAAGGTACAGACCCTCATACACCTGACACTAAAATCCATTCCCGACTCTTCCAAGGTCCAACTCTCCCCTTAAACGCATATACCAAAACTACATACGTTCTCCCTTGACTTGACCAATGCCTCTCCGCTCTCGGAGTTCTTCCTTAGCTTAAGACGTAATACTCTACGACCTAGTGGGTTCATAACCTTCATGCATGACAATACAGTAAATAAATCCTTTTACACATTTTATCATTTTAAATAAACAACATTTAGAAACAACTCGGGTACCCGTGACCCCATCACTCTTATAACTTCAAAACCCTGCACAACGATTCAAGAATCGTTGGCATGCATCTTCCCGTGAACCTCAATCTTGCTCAATCCGAACAATGTTATTACGAGAGTAACATATTGCATGAAAATCTTTTCGTATGAGACAATTTTGAAAGAATTACCGACACAAAGTAAACCAGTCGGTTCTCACACTCAATTGTATGATATCAAAAGGTCAATAAGCATTTTGGTTATAAGTGAATTGCAGGTAACCATTTTCTTGACCATTTTTGTAACAATTTAACTTATCATTAAAAGTGTGGAATACTTTGCAAATCGTTAACCTCAAAATTTTAATGTGCGACGTACTGAAATCGCTTTTTCTTTAAACGTGCACTCGTACAAGCTGACTCATTTTGTTCAAAGTTGACATTTACGTTTTTATTTTAAATTGTGAAAATTTCATGTTACATAAAAGAACGCCATGCATGAGACTCTATTTGCAATAGAAGGCTACTCACTCAACGAGGTCAACTGCTTTACTCACGCAGCTTATCCTTGATATTCCACTTACGATCAAGGGTCGCCCTCTCGGTCAAGCACTAACTTGATGTACATGCGTTCCACATCTCACTTACTCAACCATTTCACACTAATTTCGCTTTGATCGACTACCTCACTTTCTACTTCTACATGCTTTCAATTCACTATAAGTATCTTATTCCATTTGTCCTGCCATTGAAAAGCTCGACTAAAAAGTCAGGGCTCCATTGATACTTTCAAGGTTTTGACACTGTTCTATCTTACCATCCCAACTGATCTATCCCATGATTTCCATAACTAGGACTCTCCCGAAACTGGAGTCTTACTTAAACTCAAACATTCATCCTCTCCGAATCCACGAAGAGCTACCTCTAGACGACTCATAACATTATTTACAACGTTTCTTCTCTACGATGTCTACATACATCACATCATAATGACTCTTACATGACACTTCCCCAAGCAATGGAGCTCGGTCTATCCCTCAGGGATCTTGCTGACCTATTCCTCAACGTTCTCCCAGCCATAGCGCTAAACTGAAAGAAACCGATAGTTAATCTTTGCTAGACGTGACACAACAAATTTGCTATAAGTAAGGTATTGTAAGCACGCACATGTACCTGTAAGTTCGTAATTACACTGGCCAGGTGTAATCCCAAACTTACCTTACACGTTTGTCCTTGGCACCTTATTCCTAAGCGCATTTATAGTGGTCGTTCCTAGAGGCAATCCTATGGCTCGGCTGTGTTCCTCATCTTACAGTTTAAGTTTAGGCCCGAATGGTCACCTAAATCCCTTAAACTAAGGCTCTGATACCATTTGTAACGTCCCAAATTCTTAAACATGCAGTAACATAAAATGAGCATTTGGATTACATAATTCAATCTTGTCTTTACGTCATTACTAAAACATACTAAGCAAACAATGACATCGGAAGTCTCTAAATCCACAGCCGAGAGCTATTCTATAGTGATCATAGCCAAAACTTGAAGTTACTCTATGCTTCAAGTCCTTCTTATCGCCTCCTAGTTCTTACTTGAAGAACCCTTAACATGCTTACCTGAAAATGGTTTAGTTTTGAAAGCGAGGGTTAGACCAAAAGGTCTAGTGAATTCCCTCCGAAAACAACATGTACACAGTATAAAACGTTTATAAAAATATCATCGTAAACCTTAACATGACATCAGGCATGGTACTACACTGTATATAGGATCACATAAACATTCCGTGATCGGGGCTCAGTGGGCTACCCTCTCGCCCTCAACCGGAGCCTACACAAACTCCCCTTCCCGGAGCTTACGCAGACCCCCCTTTCTACTCGAAATAGGAGGAAACGAATTCCAACCTACCAGTCTGTCATACATATCCAAGGGATCATCAGATCCCGATGATCTATCTCTGATCCCACAATGTAGACCGACTCCACATAGCACATCATTCATTTCATAAAAGCATACATCTTTCAACCTTTGTAAATCATCATTCTCAATTCCTCAAGTAACATATATTTTCTCAAGTAAAACAGGCATTTCATGGAAAATCATGCGTAACGGTTATAAACATTTCATGCTCGTAAGTGAAACCATAATCAGTTAAAATGTTCAACACGTTAAGTCGTAAAAGGTTTAGGGAACTCACCTTGATGACGCTGAACGTACTCCTTACTACCTCCAAGCTAATCCAATCGACCACCTAAGGGCATTAGGTTTAAATCATATTAAACGATTCAATTCTACTAACCAGCTAATACTTTCCGGATACAGGGCTTTCCGGACACTTAGAGCTTTCCGGACGCACCATCCGGATTCTACTCCTTTCCGGTTACCTATCCGGATTCTATCCCTTTCCGGATACTTATCCGGATTCTATCCCTCTTCCGGACGCACTATCCGGAAAGATGCACATCTGGTAACACCCAAGAATCCTTACCCGGACACATGCATACCACCCGGACACTACCGAAACATAGGTGTCCGGAAACTACGGCTGTTCGAACCCCAGAATTCTAAAAGTGATTAAAACTCAATTATTTGATATCATATCGATTAGACAACCATATGGGTTCATTAACTAGGCATAAACACTAAATAAATTCCATTTTAAACCACCAAATCGGTACATTAGCAATAAAACTCCGAAATACTCAATAAGGAGATGTTTAGATAAAACCCTAACAATCCCTCACGATTTCCTCCCCAAATCATGAACAAATAAGAGTAATGGACCTGAATTAAGTAGAAGAAACATGCTAGATGATTACCTTAACAATTTATTTGCACACATTGAGAGATTCCAACCTTTAGCTTCTTCTCCTCTCTATTTCCTCTTAGCCGCCAAACACCAAGAGCACACACACACACACACAATACTGATTTCAACAAATAGAGGCTGCCCTAGGGATTGGAGTCATTATATACATTTCACTAATTGCTAAATAGTCCCTCAACATAACTTTCATTTCTTTCACAATAGACACCAATCTTATGCATACTTGCAAACGAAACCCGGCTGTTACAGTTACATTATATACTTTGTAACTTTACAATTACATAAATGGTCCCTCTACATGGTACAACATAATAATTAAGGCACTAACAGGTAAAGAATGGTTCTTCACGGAAGTTGACTTCAAGAGCCTGATGCTTGATGACTTCCTAAACCTATATGACATTCTGGCACGAAATCCTGAGAAGAAAATAGAATGGTCTACCGCCTATCAGAGTGTCAAGAGGTTCATGAAAAACATGGTAAAATTTTCTTATCTAACCGACATTCAGATGGCCTTAGAAGCACATCAATCTAGAGTGAACCTCCGAAGACCCAACAAGAAACTTGCTGACATCCAAGGTATCCCTGTTTACTCTGTGCTTGATAAACCAGAACTCGGAGTCGTCTACTTCAATCATGAGAAGAAGAAGAGATTCCTGAGAATCAGTGAAGTAAACAAATACTGCGATGGGACTTTAAAGATGATTCAGATCCATCTGGAGAGTAAGCTCAGATTAGATGAAAGTGGAGAAGTCAAGCTGAAGGAGAAGGAGAAGCGGCTGATACAACAAGTCCTGGATACCTTCAGATACAGACATGAGTACCGTAACGCACTGAGAAGATTCGAGATCATCTTTGGGATTCGGAAGAAACACGTGACTCCGATGAATGCTTAAATCTTTTCATCTACTTTGATACAAAGGGGAAGATTGTTAGTGCTCTAACTGACACCTTGTATCAAGTAGAGGGGCCATTTTGAAACTTCTATATTTTGCACACTATATATTGATTTTCCCTTGTATTTGTTTATAGTGTCATTCCTTACATTCCAAGTACAGTGTGCACTTTTCTCTCATTCATCACCATTGTACTTGAAGATTGATTCATGCTTAATAGAGGGATGACCAATTGATTCATATTGCTAAATTGAATGCTTGTTCTGGGATCACAGTTAGTAGTATTAAAATAATATTTATTAAAATTAAAAATAATGAAAATTGTTTGTTTTAACATAATAAAATGACGTGAGGCTCTTTGTGGTTGAAAATGAGAAGGTGACGACTGTGGCTGACGTAATTAAGAGTGGAGAAATATCTTAGTCTTGGCATCGACCCATCCGGAACTGAAGGTTGTCATCGGGAACTATTCTTTCACTGACACCAACGACAGATGGATTTGGTCCTTTTTCTGTCTATTCCCTACGTGTTACTGTTGATAAATCTCTCTTGGGTGTCGGTGACAAGAGGACGCCATGGAATTTGATGGTTCCTTCTAGAGTTAACATTTTCATATGGCGGGTTATGTTAGACAGAATCCCATCCAGCGATAATTTAATAAAGCAAAATGTGGAGCTCGATTATGCCCTGTCCGCTCTGCAGTTCTGTTACTGAAACTTCTCAGCACCTGTTGTTCGAGTGTCTCGTCTCATCCGAGGTCTGGCGGTTCTTCGAGAGATGGTGGTCCTTTTTTCCCGCACATAGGTCGCTGGAGATGATGATTCTCGACATCAAGTCTACTTTCGGTGATAGCTCTCTTAGGAAGATTTTCACCGGTTGTTATGTGTTGGTGTTTCCGTAATAGGTGTGTTTTTGATATCCATCCCCCTCGTAAAGATTCTATTCTAGACCAAATTGTGGAGAAGTCGTTTTGTTGGGCTGTGCCTAGGTACGTAGGGGAGTAGGGAAAATATGATTGTTTGTAGATGTTATCCTATCGACTGTGTTACGGGTCTTGTAATGCCTTCTTGTCCGGGACCTATACATCATCAGGAACGACCTGCTTGGCCCGTCCACCAATGGAAATTTATCACACTTGATACTAATACTTATTCATACAATGTATCCATAATTTCTAGTTTTGCTCATTCAAATATCTCATTTCTGTATTTTCCTGGAACTTTGGTGCAACTTGTATTGAAATACATTTGAATTATAGGTGTGCATGCACATATGTACACTGAATTAATTACATTAGACTTTTCTAACAGAGAATTTATATAAAGGCAAAAAAAGGACTGACTTGCTTATAAATTTTTTGTTAGCCGCAAAAATTGTGAGCAAAAGAATGAACTTACTTGCTTAAATTATTTTAAATCATTTACGATGACCAAATTGTGTGCAAACAATGGTATTCAAAGGTTTTTTATTTGAATATCATTGTTTGACACGATAACTTAGTTAAATGATGAAATGATCGATAAAAGTTTCAATTCAACCAACCCGACCAACCCAACCCAACCCGAACGATTTAGGTTGGTTGCATGGGTTGCACTTTAGATTGAATTGGGTTGGGTTGAGATTTTTCAAAACGCAATGATTGGGTTGGGTTGTTAAAGTGCCTTCAACCCGGTCAACCCAACCCGTGAGCACCCCTACTAATACCTATAAGAATTAATGTTTGTACCAACATCGTTTCAGATCTTAATTACACATGAATCAAAACATACCCTTAAATGATTTTAATTATGCGTATAAATATGTCATGTGATCACAAGTTGAAATATTCAAATCGTGACATGCTACCAACCCATCATTTTAGTTCATATGTTTGCAGTGGTTAGTGAACCACTCTAATCAAATTCCCACCAAACAGTTCCCTCTTTGTCCAACATGCAGCTTTAATAATAACCCTGATAACTCAACGAAACTGAGACTGCTGCCATGGCGAAAGAAGAACTAGCAAAGAGAGAAGAAAAGAAAGAGTCCATCACCATTGCTGTTTATAAAGCTAACCTACATTGCCCAAAATGTGCTCAGGATATTAAGAAGCCACTCTCAAGAACTCCAGGTATATATTAACTATTAATTGTTCTTTAAAGAGCACAACGGTTTCTAGCTATATATATTAAAGCATCGACATCCATCTTGCACAAGGCCTTTCAAGATGATATGACAATGCCTTGTAGATTGCAAGATCTTGCTAATTAGAAATATTTTGCTAATTTAAAAAGGTATTTCAAGATACCAAATGGATATAGTAAATACATTTTTTGTTTAATTTAATTTATTTATTAGTTTGTTTAAACATTAATTACTAATATTTTTATTAAATTTAATTCATTTATTAATTTAGTTGAACATTATTTTTTTTATTAAAAAATTTATCTATAACTTATTTTAGAGTGAATTGTGGATTTGGTGTATATGGTTTTGTGTTTTCTTTAATTGTAGTCCTCATTCTATTTATTATGGATATGGTCCCTATAGTATACGATATATTGTAGCTAGGGTCTTTCAACACTAACATCATTAAGTTTGAAAGATTAAAGGCATCATGTACACATGATGAGTATAATTGTCAATTTAGTTTTCTCTTTCAATTAACATATACATTTTTGAACAAAGAATGTTGAAATTGTAGATTTGGTCCGTATGCATCCCTCATCATCTTTAAAACACATATATCATCTCTCTTAATTATCCTAACAAAAAATTTCATAACTTTAATATAAAATAATAATACATTCAATTACATTAAAACCTTATATAAAATAATAATACATTTAATTTTATTATTATTTTAATATAAAATAGTAATACATTTAATTTTGTTAGAAGAATTTCTAATTTTTCGATAGTCTAATAATAAATGAGTCGTTACTATTGCAAGTGCAAGCTCAGTCTCATGGCATCAGGCCATCAACAAAGAATTAATCATCTACATTATGGTTAGCTAAATTATGATAATGTTAAATTTGAAATATTTAAAAATATTTTTTTTAAAAAGCAAAGACACTTTTATTACCAACCACAAACGTAACAATACAACGGAAACAAAAGGACCAGACAAGCGGCCCAAAAGTTTTTAAAAAATTTTCTTTGAAATGAAAGGCAAAAACACTTTTATTACCGACCACAAACGTAACAATACAACGGAAACAAAAGGACCAAACAAGCGGCCCAAAAATTTAAAAATAATGTTTACATGACATTTTTTATTTAGATTGTTTTTAATGTTTACCCTCTTTAGAGCATCTTATAAAAAATAAAGATTTTGAAGTTTTTAGTATATTTAACAAGATTAAAGTAGAGGGGAAGGGATGAAAACCTATACATTTGAACTACTCATTTATGATTAAAATATCAAAGAAATAGAAATTCTTATAACAAAATTAAATTTATTATTTTATATTAAAATAACAATGAAATTGAATGTATTATTATTTTATATAAGGTTTTAATGAAATTGAATGTGAGTCCCATTTATAACAAGCAACGATTCATATATTGTAGATAGGTAACAAGAAGATAGAATAGACAAAGTGGTGTATTATTGATGAAGAACACCTTACACACACAAACACCTTGGCCTACATTGTGAATCACACTTGCAAACCCTAATTAAACACACTTATCTATAAATACCCCTTGTTACATAGTTAAGCCCAAGCCCTTATAACATAACCCAAGCCCATATTACTATTAATACCCTTTTACAAAACTATCTTATAATTAGGACATTTTGTGTCCTAACAGAATGTATTATCATTTTATATTAAAGTAATGAAAATTTTGTCAAGATAATTAAGAGAGATAATAGATGTTTTTAAAGATGATGAGTGATGTGTAGGGACCAAATCCACAATTTTAGTATTCTTTGTTTTAAAAATGTATAGGTTAATTGAAAGGGAATAGTAAATTGATAATTATACCCATCACGTGTAAGACACATGGTGCATTTAACCTTTCAAACTTAACGATGATAGTGTTAAAGGACCCTAGTCACAATATATTGCATACCACAGGGACTATATCCATAATAAACATAGAATGAGAATCATAGTCAAACAAAACCCAAAACCACATCACCAAATCCACAATTCACTCTTTATTTTTAATAAATGATATCTTTATGGATTTTTTGATTTAAACTAGTAAAAGTAAACTTTTAGTTATGATATGTATTTTATATTATAAATAATCAATTAATATAGATTATTTATATTATAAATAAATTATATTTAGTATTTTTGTGATATTAAATTATTAAAATAAGTAAATAAAACATAAAGTAGTTGATGATGTGGCAATAGAGACCATTTTAGAAAGAAGTTTGTTATTTCATTGATATAGAAAGTGTTATTGCAAAGCTGACGTGTCACTTTAGAAAGAAGTTTGGTTTTACATGGATGCAGATGATCTTATAATTAGGAACTAGGGTTTAGTTAAACCCTTAGCAGTTGCTTAACTGGTATATAACCTTGGGTTTGGTCCTGAGAGGTTAGCTGTTCAAGTCTTGTCTAGAACCACCGGAGGGTTTTTTGATTGACAGTTAACTTAAAAAAATCCACGAGTTTATATATTTGAGGTGTGTGCATAACTATAGGGTTTACTCTATTTTGTCGCAAGGGTATTTTGGAATTGACTGATAATTAAATACAGGGGCGAAGCCAGGAATTTTGTCAAGGATGGTCCTCTTTAATAAAACAAAAAAATAGATGTACGATGATATGATATTCATGGCAAATTTCGATCAAAAAGTAACATACATTTTCAAAAGCCTAAATACTAACCTTTACAGATTCAACAATAAATTCAACGCATTTTCATTTTCTGAAACATATTAATGATATCTTCATTCTCAACGTCTGCAAACACATCCTTTTCAATTAAATGAATAACTGATACAAACCAATTGACCGAGAGAATGTAACTAAAATGTATTTTCTCAATTCTCATACAAAACAACAGAATGCCTCATCTCTGTTTCACATACAATGATACAAAACATAATGTATTTCTCATTTAAAGTGAAACCCTAGGCTAGAAATAAGAAACTTACAAACAGTTACATAAACAATGATACAAAACATAATGTATTTCTCATTTTCTCATACAATGAATCAATGATACAAAACAGAATGCCTCAATTGTGATTTATGAAACCCTAGAAATAAGAAATTTACAAACAATTAGATACAAAAGAGAATGTATTTTCTTATAAAATGATACAAAACAGAATGTGAAAGTGAAATAAGAAACTCACCAACTATGATTTTGATTTTTAGCCGATGATCAGTCAATCAGATCAATAATTCAACAAAGAAAGTGAGTGCAGCATTCATTCGATGTAGGTCAATCGATCTTAGGCGAGACATTCCTGGAATCGAACTTGGATTCGATCGTGGGCGAGAGCCGAGAGTAGGAGAATCTTCGTGATCGTATTCGTCGGTGGTAAAAAGCGAGAGTCAACAGTGTTATTGCGTTAATAGTCGGTCGTATGTATTGTAAAGGCGGTAAAGTGACATAGTTGGATGAGGCGTCTAATTTCAATATGGTGGGGCCGTGGGGGCGTTTGGCACTTGGGCTAGTGGAGTAGTGGGGCTGGAACTGGAAGTTGCTTGCTGGATATATAAATTAATGAATTTGGGCTAAATTTTTTTATTTTTTTTAAATTCCAAACTTTAGGGTGGTAAAGTGAATCTCCTGGGCCAACCCCAGCTCCGCCCTTTAAATATACAGTTATTTTAACTTTTTAAGTAGGGCTTCGTAGTAGCAATATCCTTAGTTCTTACAAAACGTACTTTTATCCCATTTTAATACAGAATTCATGAGCATTGATTGTTTCCAATCTTGTAATGAGGTCTTTTTACTCTTTCTTCCATTCTCTGCATATATAGCAACCACCTTCCGTCTCTTTGTTTTAAAAAAGCACCTGAGAACCCGCACTGAGCTAGCAGGAAAGAGGAATTTTTTATTGTTCTTTTTGCATGCGGTGAACATGCAGGAGTCCATAAAGTGGATGTTAAGCATGAAAAGGGTGAAATTACAGTGGAAGGCAACATTGAAGTGAAAAAGATACATGAAAGATTAGAGAAATGGAGCAGGAAAAAGGTGGAGATTTTATCACAAGAGAAGAAAGCAATGGAAAAGAAGGAAACCAAGAAAGTAAGAGCTACTTAATTCATCGCAATTCAATTCGGTTTTTATATAAAAATCAGTTAATTTCGGGTTAACATATTACACATTTGTTTATAGTTATATACCAAACATATCGACTGTAACATACAACGGCTTTACCATCGTTATTTAAAATTCTGTATAAATTAAAATAGAGTAAAAATATTTTGTATTTATCGTAATTTCTCCTCTATAATTAAGTACAATAAGGTTCTTGGACAAGTATATAATGAATGATCTATGTATGCAATTACTTCAACCATTTAACCTGATTATTATATTATACAAGTTCACTATATAAACTAAAAACAGCCACTTCAGCGTCTGGTGTGTAGCTCAGTTGGCAAAGAGGTAGAGTGACTTTGCCCTATTGAAAAGGAAAATGATTCAGCATCATTAAGGCCACAACAGTCCAAATCTGTTTGTGAAGAAGGATTGCCATACCACTAACAGTCCAAATACATAACAGGTTCTGGGTTCGATCCCAGACCCCTCCACTAGCCTTGGCCGTTGAGTGAGCCAAAAAAATGCCCCCTCACATAGGTGTTTTTGGAGGCAGGTTCGTGTGAGGCCAGTTAGGGTTGCCGGTAATCAACTTCGCCCCAAAACAGCCACTTCAATTTAGCTCTCAAATAATTTTCGTGGTGGGTTGGAGGACTGTGACGGGTCTGGTAGTGAACATCTGTTTCGCCCGTTTCATGTTCAAAAGATTGGTCCATTGGAGGGTGCTTGACTAACTTGAACTTAAGACCATTTCATGATCAAGGTTGTATTTTTTGTTGAATCATGAACGAATGATGGAAGTTAGTTCTAATTACGATCTGTTTGTGTTTGTGCATGAAGGAAACTATAAGGACAACGAAAATGAAGGCATACATGCACTGCCACAAATGTGAGCATGATCTTCGTGCAAAACTACTGAAACACAAAGGTTTAATTAAGCATGTACATTTCGTCAAAGTTCTTAATTAGTAGTTTAATTAATTGTGATATATATATATATATATATAATACATGAGTTGGACTGAGCCATAGAAAACGGCATGCAGGTATACACAATGTGAAAACGGATATAAAGTCACAGACTGTGGTAATCGAAGGAACTATCGAGGCTGAAAAAATCATAACGTACATGCAAAAGAGAGCGCGTAAGCATGCAGAAATCATATCTGAACCTAATTCTTTGAAAGAGAATAAAGTAGAAGAAACAAAAGAAAAGGTGACTATATCTACCAAGATGGTAGAATTTGAAGAGAAGAAGAAAGTCGAAGCAAAGACCAAGGATGGTGAGGAGGTCCCTTATTTCGTTCACTATGTTTATGCCCCTCAATTGTTTAGTGACGAAAATCCGAATGCTTGTTTGGTAATGTAGTGGAGTAGCAAGCTAGGGGATATATATGTTGAAATTAAGCTAGCTTGGTTGATCAAAGGGTCATTCGGTTAGACTGTTAGTTATGTCTTGACAGTTAATTAACTGTCAATCTATTTGAAGCAGTTTGTCGATCTGTGAAAGGGTGGCAACCCTTCTCTGTATTTATATATGTGTATGCTATGTACGATTGTTGTTGTTAATTCAATAATAAACAAAATATTATGTGTAGTTTGCTCTAACATTGTGGTATTAGAGTCCAGAAGATGGCCTCAACTTTGAATACCATCTTGCATCCTCAACTTCACAAATTGAGCGGGAAGAATTACTACCATTGGAGCATACAAATGAAGGTTTTATTTGAATCACAGGAACTATGGGATATCGTTGATCAAGGCTTTGATGAACCTGTGGAGATTGATGAACTTACGCAGGAACAAGAGGATGAATTAAGGGATTTAAGGAAGAAAGACAAAAAGGCTCTCTACATCATATATCAGGCAGTAGATGAGATCATTTTTGAAAGGATATCCTCCACGACTACTTCTAAGGAGGCATGGG
The DNA here is from genome assembly GCA_033807775.1 of Saussurea involucrata. Lineage (NCBI taxonomy): Eukaryota > Viridiplantae > Streptophyta > Magnoliopsida > Asterales > Asteraceae > Saussurea > Saussurea involucrata. The sequence continues at coordinate 36,070,186 of CM066315.1, forward strand.
ATATGCTTTATAGAACACATCGTGGGGAAGACAAAGTGAAAGTAGTTAGACTGCAAACTCTTAGATGTGAGTTTGACAACCTTAAAATGAAAGACGCATAAACTGTGGAAGAATTCTATAACAGGGTAATCTTGTTATTAAATCAACTTAGATTGAATGGTGAAGTTTTAGAAGACGGAAGGGTAATCGAAAGTTTAACCATAAAATTTGAGTATGTTGTAGTGGCAATCAAAGAATCTAAAGATCTCTCAACATTGTCTCTGGAAAGTTTGCTTGGAACCTTGCAGTCTCATGAATTGAGAATGAGACAGTTTGATTCCACATCATATGAACAGGCTTTTCAACTACAATAATCAAATAATCAAGAGAAAGGCAGATTCTATGGAAGGGAACAACAAACGGAATTCAAAGGAAAGGGCAGAGGAAAACCAACCAGTCCAGTTCAATGTTTCCACTGTCAAAAATTTGGCCACATAGCCAAATTTTGCAGAAAAAGGATTGTAGAAGAAAGAGATAACAACTTTATTAACATAGAAGATGAAGATGACGCCATATTTATGATACTTAGCACACAAGAGATGCTTGTTAACAATACTTGGTATATCGACAGTGGATGCAGTAATCACATGTCAGGAAATAAAGAATTATTTGTTTACATTGATGAGACACAAAAGAAGGAAGTAAGAACAGGTGATGACAAAAGGCTTAATGTGCATGGAATAGGAGATATTTTAGTAGACATCAAGGATGGACAGAAAAAGAAAGTATCCAGTGTATATTACGTCCCAGGATTGAAACATAATCTGCTGAGTGTGGGACAACTTTTGCAGAAGGGTTATGACTTGCATTTCAAAGGAGAAACTTGTGAAATAAAAGATCAGAATGGAAGTCTAATGGGTAAGATTAAAATGACAGGTAACATAATGTTCCCTTTGAATTCCAAAGAAAATACTTTGTTCTCCTTTAATCTATCTACAAAGCAACATTCTATGTTATGGCACCATAGATTTGGGCATGCAAACCTTGGATATTTGAGCTATATGCAGAGACACAATCTTGTGAAGGGAATGCCAAGTATAAATAAAATTGAAGATGTTTGTGAAGGATGCATGATGGGAAAGCAAAACAGAGAGCCATTTCCTCAAGAAGGGGCCTGGAGAGCCATCAAACCATTAGAAGTCATACACACAGATGTGTGTGGGCCGATGAAAACTCCCTCTATTGGTGGTAACAGGTACATACTCACTTTTATAGATGACTATAGCAGAAAATTATGGCTGTATTTCTTAAACGAGAAATCTGAGGTCTTTGATAAATTTAAAGTGGACCTATGTAGAGAAACAAAGTGGTCACACGATTAAGGCAGTTAGATCTGATAATGGAGGAGGGTACAATTCCACTTATTTCCTTGATTTCTTAAAAGAAAATGGAATTCATCATCAAATGACCACCAGGTATATCCCTCAGCAGAATGGGGTGGCTGAAAGACGTAATGGGACTATTATCGAAAAGGCAAGGAGTATGATGAAGAGTAAACATCTGGACAACTCATTTTGGGCAGAGGCAATGGGGTGTGCTTGTTATTTAATAAACATAACTTCAACAAAAGGTCTTTCTAATATGACTCCACATGAGGCATGGACTGTGCTGTGGGGCATCTTAGGACCTTTGGGTGTGTAGCTTATTCACATATTCCTGAACAAAAGAGGAATAAGCTTGATGAAAAATCTGAGAAGACTGTATTTATTGGTTATAGTGAAAGGTCTAAAGCTTAAAAGCTTTATAATCTTATCACTAAGAAAACCATCATTAGTAGAGATGTTGTATTTGAGGAGGGAAAAGGCTGGAAAGAGCCATTGATACAAGCAAATACAAATTCACAAATTACAGGATGAAACTCACCAGGATCAAGGAGATCATGATTATGACTTTCCAGTAAACTCTTCTATGACTCCCATGGCTTCTCAAACTCCCGAAAGTTCAAGTACTCATGTCGAGACCACTGAAAGTCCACCAAGGAGACACATAAGCCTAAGAGATATATACAGTGATCCAAGAAGTTTGGAATTTAATGACACTGCAGACTTTGTTCTATATGCAGACCCAATATCTTTTGAAGAAGCTTGGAAGGAAGAAAGATGGAGAAAAGCTATGGACAAAGAAATAGAGGCTATTATGAAGAATGATACCTGGGAATTGGTAAGTCTTCCTAATGGTCATAAACCTATTGGAGTTAAGTGGATATATAAGACTAAATTGAATGAGAAGGGTGAGATTGATAGATTTAAAGCAAGGTTGGTAGTAAAGGGTTATAAACAAAAATATGGAATTGATTATCAAGAAGTGTTTGCCCCTGTGATTAGATTGGAAACAATCAGCTTAGTTTTAGCCTTGGCTGCACAAAACAGATGGAAAGTGCACTAAATGGATGTAAAATCAGCTTTCTTGAATGGAAGCTTGGAAGAAGATGTTTACATTGAGCAGTCTGAAGGATACATCAAAAGGGGTGAAGAACATAAGGTTTGTCATCTTAAGAAGGCTTTATATGGGCTTAAACAAGCCCCCAGGGCTTGGTACAGCAGAATCGAGGGGTATTTTCTGTCAAAAGGCTTTAAAAAATGTCCACAAGAGCATACCTTATTCACTCAAAAAATCTCAGGTATGATTCTTATAGTATGCATCTATGTAGATGACTTAGTATTCACAAGAAATTCTCAAAGACTGGTTGATGATTTCAAAGAGGAAATGAAGAAAGAATTCGATATGACTGATATGGGACTACTGCATTATTTCTTGGGGATTGAAGTAAAGCAAGAGGAAGAATCAATCAAGATTTCACAAGAAAGGTATGCACAAAGTCTAATTGATAAATTTAATATGGGACAATCGAATTCTTCTATTACTCCCATGGAATTTGGGATCAAACTCTCAAAGGATGGCAGGGAAGAGAATATAGATGCAAGTTTGTACAGAAGTCTGGTAGGCAGTCTTATATATTTGACTGCTACTAGGCCTGACTTAGTATTTTCTATTAGTGTACTAAGTAGGTTCATGGAACCCCCAAAGGTGAGTCATTGGGAGGCATGAAAAAGGATTTTAAAGTATGTGAAAGGAACTCTGAATCGTGGAATTGTATACACAAGGACAAGTGCTTTCAAACTCACAGGTTTTAGTGATAGTGACTATGGAGGCAATTTAGATGATGGGAGAAGTACACGAGGCTACATATTTAATTTGGGATCAGGAGCAGTGTCTTGGCAGTCAAAAAAACAGAGTGTGGTGGCTTTATCTTCTGCTGAAGCAGAATACATGTCACTCTCTATTGCAGGTTGTCAAGCACTTTGGCTAAGGGATATTTTGGATGAATTAGAGCATACTCAGCAAGGACCTACAACCATTTTTTGTGATAACAAGTCAGCCATTGCTCTATCCAAGAATCTAGTGTTTCATGGTAAGAGTAAGCATATCAGAATCAAATTCCACTTTATTAGAGAATTGGTATCAAATGGAAAGGTCAAGATTGAATTATGTGGAACCAAAGAGCAGCTTGCAGATTGTTTTACAAAAGCTCTACAACTTGGAAGTTTTAGAATCATGAAAGGAAATTTGAAGGTTCAACCATGTCTAGCTTAAGGGGGTGTGTTGAAATTAAGCTAGCTTGGTTGATCAAAGGGTCTGTCGGTTAGACTGTTAGTTATGTCTTGACAGTTAATTAACTGTCAATCTATTTGAAGCAGTGTGTCGATCTGTGAAAGGGTGGCAACCCTTCTCTGTATTTATATATGTGTATGCTATGTACGATTGATGTTGTTGATTCAATAATAAACAAAATATTGTGTGTAGTTTGCTCTAACAATATAGAAGGAAGGCATATATTTAATTTACCTCATGATCGAGATTTCTCATGTGCTTTCTATTTGTTGGAGTTTCATATCGACTAGATTTGAATTTTACATATATATATATATATATAGAGAGAGAGAGAGAGGTTCAAGGGAAAACCTTAAAAAACAGAAAACTGAAGAACATCCTAGGATCCCTTCATCTGGACGGTATGCACTTGTGCACATTCCTTCTTATTGTACTTTTGGGTCAACCCAACCCGAATGGGAAGAAGGGGGTCAGCCAAACAGCGGTCCACTTTGTACATTTGCTGAGCAGACCAATCAGGCATTTTTTTTATAAAAAGGAAGGGAACTTCTCACCGAAGGAGGCAGTAGGAATGAAGGAGGCGGGAAGCTACCGCTTCTAGAATGGTTGCTTATCCTTCACTTTTTTTAGAGCGTATCGCTATTCAAAAAAAGGTTTATGTAATCGGAAAAATGGTTACGGTTGCGGAAACTAGAGAAAGTCGGGAACCATCGGTTACCTTTTGAATCAAAGTAGCGACGAGCCTAGTATTACGACTACAGGGGGGGAAGCAAAGCTTCGTAGACAGCTTCGCTTCCTCGTCGCTTCTTTCTAGCGACTAGCTTCTCAAGTGGGTGGCTTGGTAAGCAAGCTACCTTCAGCATCGGTAAAATCCCTATCGATAATAGGCTGAAATGGTGGGGAAGGAAGCCCTCCCTACGGGGGAAGAGCCCTTTCACAGCCGCTCCTCTACAACTACCTTTCGCCCAACATGATCACGAACAAAGACATAGAATTGCGCAAATAGGAGGACGAAACGAAACAACCCACTTGTCCTGATCGGAACGATTGAAGAAAGAAAGAGAATGGTGCCCCCTTTCGCCTAGGGGGCATCGTCGGAGAACAATGTCGGGGACAGGGTGAGAACCTTCCGTTGCTTACACCCTTTAAGTGTTGGTTCTTCCGGGGATAGATCTGGTTTCAAGATCTATAAACAAGATAGATCCCTAAATCTCCATTTGAAAAAAGAGATGAATAGATAAGGCGAAGCCAGCTGAAGGAAGGGCGCTAACGAGCAAGAAAACGGATGCGCTAACGCGTAACGACTTTCCTTTCTCTGATAGAGGCTCGCTTCTTCAATTCAAGTTCAGCTTGCTGCTTTTCATTTTGATAGGAGTAGGTGCTTGCTGCTCGCTCGTTGTCTACTAAATGAGCCTTTACTGCCCGCTCGACCCCTCTCTTTAATCTCAAGTAAAGTGAAGTCAAATCAATGAAGTGAACAACCCAACCTCTTTGTTTGAAGCTTTGTTTCACCTAATTCGGAAAGAGAACAATAGACTTGCAACTATAGTATATGAAAAAGCTTCTCTTTGATAGCGGTCATAGGGGAGTTTAGAAAGGATCTGACCGTAGATAGAGACAGAAACCTGTGTGGGGGGTAGGGGCGGATGTAGCCAAGTGGATCAAGGCAGTGGATTGTGAATCCACCACGCGCGGGTTCAATCCCCGTCGTTCGCCCATCAATAAATTGACCATTTGTTACGGAGACAGAAGACAAACCTAGAAAGCTTTTTTTCTACAAGTCATCTCGAGGCTTCAAACGCATCCAAGCAATTGGTATCTGATTGAAGCATAGAAATAGATTCGCGTCGCCTACTTGCTGAAAGCACAAATGGAATGGTCGATCATGAATTCTATGAAGTTTTTAAGACCTCACTTTTGAGTTCATAATGAATGAAATGAACCCCCGGATGAGGAGCAAATCTCCCCTCCCTTTTACTAAACCATGGGGAGCCTCTAGTAGTTTATCGGACAAATTGAGTTGTCGTGATGAGACCTTTCTTAGTGGAAGATCGGAATTCTCTTCATCACGGGACTGATCGGATCAGACACCCGAGAGACCTCCACAACTGAGTAAGTAAGAGGACAAGAAGCAAAGAGTTATGCTTTCATTTCTTTGTTGAGATTGAAATCAAGTTCTTTAAAAAGGGGGTAGGTATAATGAACGCAGGCCAAGTCAAGAAAAGGACTTCCTTACTTTTAGTCTTAATTACTAGTAGTTTGAAGCGAAACCGGTTTTTTCTGGCACTCGGTTCCTTCGTCTTAAGTCAAGTTCAGTTGACTTTTTTGATTCGGAACTCTTAGTCGAGCCGATGGCGGGATCTTTTTTTTGTTCGAGGTTCAAGAGGAAGAAGAGAAGAGGAACCACCGCCCAATGGTGCTTTTATGAAAGTACGGTCACCGGTGGCTAATACCTTCTCGACACTATCGAACCTGAAATCCACTCTCAATCGCTCTTTTTAGTTGGCGGGCAAGGTTTCCTACCCACTGGCTACCGGCTAAGGAGGTACAGTGTAGCTACTGCAGCTACAGTTGGGTAGCTAGACCATCTACCCTATGTTTCAAACTTGTTAAACCTGGTCAACCTGATAGAACATTGTTTAAACCATACTTGTGAGAGTGACTGTCTTACGCTACAATAGCTACTGCTGCTACTGTCTTACTGTGTACATTAACTGTGTGTGTGACTGTAGCTACCCGACCCCAAGGGAGGTACTTGTTACTGCTCCTCAGGTGGTTAGTGAAATGCTTCTCAGGTGAGGAGCATGAACGAGATAATACTGATTGAATCAGAAGATTATTTTAATCGACTTAATTAGAAGCTCTAATAACTATTCAAAATTGATGGTATTTCAACCACGATAATCTTGGTTGGTACCAAACCCGATAGTGATTCTTTCGATTCGTATTAGAGTGATGGCCCCTGTTTCACTAATAGCTGGGAAGGGAATACGTTCTCCAATCGGCATGTGTTAACCATTTTATATTCTTTGGATGAAATGTCGAGATTCAAGAGAAGATGGATCGGGTCTTCTATTAAGAGATGGACCTTGAAGCAATCATTGTCATTGTGGATTTGGGGGTTCTAAACCAGAGGAGAGTTAGCGAAAGAAGAGATACACAAGTGCATACCGTCCAGATGAAGGGCTCCTAGGGTGTTCTTCATTTTTCTGTTTTTTTGAGGTTTTCCCTTGAACCTGACCCTATATATATATATATATATATATATATATATATATATATATATATATGTATTTATATGATGAATTGCAATCTCTCCCGTGAGTATAATCAACTCCCACCTAAGATTTCTAAAGACTGAACATGCAGAAAACACGCCTAAGCATGTGAATTTTTTTTACTACTCGTTTATTGATACACACCTTGGAAGTCGTTGCAACTTGTGTTTAACTATATTTGAATTAGGTTAGGTGTCCATGCATGTGACCATGAATATTACAGGAGACTTTTGTAACAAATAATTTTTATATATACGCCACGCGGTCTGACGTTTATATATGATACTTAAATACACACACATATTGATGAAGGAAATGCTAAATATTACTCACCAATTTCTGAATATGAGATCGAAAGGTGTTATTGCTTTCTTCTTTGCTGTTTTCTTTCTACTTGCTCTTATTTCTTCCAGAGTGACAATTGTTCAAGCACAAGCAGCAGTATCAGTATCAGTAGCAGCACCACGACGTCCACGTGTCCCCCCACCCCCACCTGTACCTGGACAAAGTTGGGGTGGCTGGGCTTGTTGGGGCAGATGCCGTTGATGGTTGGTACATGTGTGTATGATTCATCAAAAACAAATATTATGTCATCTTTTTATGAATATCATTAAGATATATTAGTTTGTCAGAATAATCTTTCAAGTGACATTCTATTGTCATGGGAATCAGCTGTATATGTTCTATGTTTGTTTCATTAATTTTTAGCTTATTAAAATTAACCGCTTCATAAATAAATAAAAATCAGTAGTTTCTATCTTGGTTGTTTTAAGCAAGAACCTATTTATGAATGCTATTCTTTTTTATTTTAGTCCGATTTCAGTCCGTTGTAAACATGACTCGGATCTGTGACCGAATTTACCACATTAAAAAAAAGCAAACGGATAAATACGCAATTCTCTGACTTCTTTTCCCTAAGAGGCTATATAATTAAGTGCATATATATGAAGTAGCCTTCTTTTTATTTGCTTCGACGTAGGACTATTAATCGAGGTCCTCTTGTTTCTGTTGTTGCACGTAGCTCGGACTACTTGCTGCATGAGATCCTTTTGATCCTGTTTGCTTCATGTATGAATGACTAGTTATCTGATCAAGTGCTATTACTTGAAAGTATGAAAGTAACTTGGTATCTTCAGTAGGATATTACCATATACAAGACCACGTGAATTGAAGCCGCTTTGCAAAAAGTGTTTAGCATGGTCTTGCAAGAAGATGTTATTGCAAAATTGATGAGACACTATAGAAAGGAATTTGGTCTTGATACGGATGATCTAATTTCAATAAAAGTAATTCGTTTCGCGTCGATATTGGATTTCAGATATAAATCAAACGACATGAATATAATGTTAAGCACACTTGCAACAACCACCATGTAATACCCATGATTTTAAGTAACTATGTTTTCGAGAGAACGACCCATAATAGGACTGTGTTCGAGAGAACGACCCATAATAGGAGAAATTTTTCGGTTTGCTACTCTATTTGGTGTTTCCGCAACAGGACAACGACCCATAATAGGAGAATTTTTTTTGATAATATAATCGACAGTACGTTCAGGTGGCTAGTGTTGAGTCATAAGAAGAGTGTTAAAAATGTTGTTGTCTGGAGAATATCTCCCTTCTGTTGTTTAGGTTCCTTGTAATTTTTTCCGCTAGTCCCTGGCTAGCTCTTTAATGCATTGCAGTTTCAAAAAAATAAATAAATAAATAAATAGCATATATATATATATATATATATTAGACATCTAAAAGAAATAAAATAACAAAATATGACTAAAAGCAAATTATAATGCCAACTATGTAAAATTACTTGAACACCTGGTTTTTTTTTTCAGACATAGTACTGCAACTAAATTAATCCTATGAGACTATGAGGTCCCGAATTAATAACGGTCAGGAAAACCTTAGTGCCCTTGAAACTCGAACCTGTGATCGACCCAAAGACACAAGTCTTATTGTCAGTTGAGGTGGTGGAACTTTGAATTTTGACTAATCGAGTTTTTCATACGCCAAAAACAAAAACAAACAATTAACGTGATAGCCATTGCGTGTATATATAAGCAGAGGGAAACTGTATGCCAAAAACAAACATTTTCCCGAGATGGAGAAACAGAACACTGCCTGCTTTATGATAATGAGGGCGATTAGTATTGTTGCTTCGAATTAATGTTACCCTTAAATTCGGTAACTTAATTTCCTTTGTACATTTTACGCGAATCTTGGTGATCCTAATATTTTTTATTCTACTGATTCTCCAAGCAATCTTGAAGGTTGTTGTTCGGGAAAGTCGTGACATTATGAGTTTTGTTATTGTGTTTGCTTATAATCCGTTTTAAACATAAAAACATACAATTTAAAATCGGTATCAACTACTTGGTTTCTACAAATTACGTAAATATTTAATTTCAATAATACATAGCATGACTTGAAATAAATTAAGAAACATAGAAGAGGATGATACTTCCTCATATCCGTCCTGTACATATTTTTGTATATGTCTCATCCTTCATTTGTTTTCAAAACGTATCATATAGAAGACAAATTTTATAAATGTGTAAATTTAAGAAACTATTAATTAATCAAAGCCTACAAAAGTGAGTAAACGATTAAGAAGAACAAAACAACTCAAATAACTATAATTGTATGCCGAGATACTTGGTATAAAGATTTTTTTTCTCTTGGACAGATTTTATTGAAACTCGACCCAAAGGGACTAACGAGAGGATAGAGGTACAATGAAAAATTAGAACTATATATCCATTGGAATCTTAACCCACGAGGCCACGACTCCCAACAAACACCCCTCCCCACACTTGGATTTGTGTTTGATCCAACTAAACGTCAAAAACTGCAAAAACCTAACAATCTCAGCCCTTCCGTGCCTTGCTATTAAAATACTATTGTTACTATTTTTCCAAATGATTGAGAGAAACGCAATAACCACAACCTCCAGAATAGATCTCGAGTGTTTCTGTAACCCCGAGGAATTGACCGTGTCTACCAGCTCTCCTACGGTACCAACATAAGCAGGGAATCTATCCCACCAAATATGTAGACGCGCAACGACCTCTCAAGCAGACGAACATTCAGCAAAAACATGTTGAGTAGATTCCGCCATAGAGTTACACATTGGGCACAATCTCAATGCAACACCGATCCCTCTTTTAATCAGATTATCACGAGTGGGGAGTCTATCCATCTAGGACCTCCAGTACAGAATATTCGCTCACTTGGTATAAAGAATATATAAGCGCTCACACATACAAGGGATATAAATACGAAGTTTGAATTACACCATCGATACATCTCAAATCATGCATGGGTTTTTAAAATGTTGGTGATTTTAGTCTCATCAATTATTATAGTGTGTTTGTCATCAACTTGAGATTGATTAGGTGACTGGGCAAACATAAAGTAAGTTAGGAGGTGCGGAGTGCAAACTCACTGCAAATGTTGTCTCTATCACCTTAGATAGTCATAAGAAGGGTCTCAAGAGGGTCGCGCCCCGTGCAGGATCCAAGGGCAACACATGTGGTAATTATCCAACTATGAAGAGGTTTACTTAATTACAAAATTTAAGTTTCATGATGTTTTGAATAAAATGTAGAAGTGATTTAAGACTAAGGTGATGTTTACTTGTATGCATAAATGCTTCAGATGAAGGCTACCAGGATGTTCCTCAGTTTTCCATTATTTTTATTTTCCCTTGAATCTCTCTCTCTCTCTCTCTCTCTCTCTCTCTCTCTCTCTATATATATATATATATATATATATATATATATATATATGTTTTCCCGTGAACCTCCCTATATATATGTATTATATAAAGTAACTAAAATATGGGATCCATTTATAAATCATAATCAACCACTTCATGATTAAGAAATAATTTGATTAATATATAGATTTACAAAATATGTAAGAAAAAACCGATAAAACAGAAAGAAAGAGAAAAAAAAACTTAATGCCTTTATGAAACACCATAAAAATCACGATAAATTTAAACCTTAAATTTATCAAAATTTACTACAACATCTTCCAATATCTTTCATTTATAACTGGAGAATTAGTGACAAAGGTTCATAATTACAAATGATCCATCATAAACAACCAACTAATCTAATCCATAACCAACAAAAACAGATTATAAGGGTTGTCTACAATATTTCCAAAATATCCTCGATTTCACTAAATTCTCCATAGCATCTCCAAAAATATAATTCTGGTACCCCTCGTCACTAATCCCTTCGTGTCCCTTCCCGAGCTAGTACCTGATAAGAAAATTTTAAGTTGGAAATATTAGGCATGCGCCTAGTGAGAACATCCAATTAAAAACAAAATGTTTTATAAGCTTTGAAAACCCAATTTGTAAACAAAGCATATAAAATAACCATTTCACGAGCTTTCTTACCGTAACATCTTTCGATGACGGAAATCATACCCGATTCCATGAATATGACAAACACTAAGTAAGTCATAATATCACGTTTAAGAGCACCACTACGAATCACTGAGGATTCTAGATTACAGCTCATGCCAAGAAATTACAATTAAGCGTCATGCCTATTTCTTGGTGTGGAAGTAGGGATTACAATTAGGAGCCATGTCTATCCCTTATCTTCCAATAGAAAATGGGAATTACAATTAAGAGTCATGCCTATTCCACGTTTTCACATCACAATACGAAATGAGAATTACCATTAAGTGTCCGGCTTATTCCTCATTTCAAATCAACGGGAATTACGAATAAGCGCCAAGCCTATTCCACGTTTATCAAATAATGCTAGTGTCTATGGATCCATTACACTTACTAGCATACGTGTGTATAAAAACCAAATCATACATCCCATCCCATCATATCATACTATGTTCGTACTGTTAGAGTTGCAATCCAATTGATCAAGAATGTCCTTTATCAACAGTTACTGGAAAATTAATAATTACCGGACGCTTTCGGAAAACTATCCGGACTAAGTGTCCGGGAAACACAATCCGAAAAACTCGATCCGAGAAACTCGATCCGGGAGTTCCCAATCCAGGACTCAATCCGGGACTCCATTAAGGGACTCCATTAAGGGACTCCAATCCGGGACTCCAATACGGGACTCCATTACGGGACTCCAATACGAGAAACTTTATTTCCGGACTGTTCGAACCTAAGTCATACCAAAATCGCTTTATCAAATTCTTCCGTCGATTTAACTATATTTCTATTGATACATATGAGCAAAATTCGAATATGACTTCAATTCCAATGATGAATTCAACATATTCACAACAATCAGAGAAGAGGATGAACTCACCTGCAACTCAAAACTCAATTTCAAAGTCTGGATAGCTCGACCCAAATCAGTAACTTCGATTTCGAACTTGATTCTCCAACAATTGATAACCTAATCAGAAGTTAAATTTGGCTTATAAATATCAATCCTTAAGCAATTGATTTGGAGGAGATGATCGGATTTCTTACCGTATGAACCTAGGCTTCGGACTATTTCTTCTTCTCGCAGAAAACAACTTCCAGAAAGAATGATTGAGATAATTCTCAATTACCAGCCGACCTCACTTTTATATAAATCAATTTGCACAATTTTCACAATTTAACCCAACAATTTGGCCAACTTACACTTTCAACCCTTCGACTTTAAATTATAACACAATGCTCAAAATAACACCCTATAATATTTTAAACATTCCTCGTACAAATTATGGAAATTTCAAGGTGTTACACTTTAGGGTGGGTTTGATATGATGGACAGGACAGAACACGATGAAACAGAACAAGGGTGTACCATGTTTGGCATGACAATAAGTGGAACACAGATGAACTAACTAGAACAAGAGTGGAACACGTGTGTCCCACTCCTACCCCTGGAACTAACTGGAACAACATCTGAGAGACCAATTAAAATACCCCTAAACCAAACATGCCCTCTCGTACTTCACGCCTCCAGATCGACTTCGCATCCATCATCTTCGGCTCCAGATCGACTTCTCTTCCATCATTCATGCCTACAGAGATCGATTTCTTTCCTCTACATATCGATTTCTCTCCTTCATCACTACAATCAAATCAATAAATTACTGATCGACTATCGAGATATTTTAATTAATTATTTAATCAATTATGGGTGGATTTTTATTAATACTTTTAATTTTATAAAGAAAATAAAGTTATCGATGGATTTTAATTAATTAAAATTCGTAAATTAATTACAATTTTTAATGTTTTCTAACAATTGAAATCAACAATCGTTGGTTAATTTATCGTCGGATTTAATTATCTATTTATGCTAGGCATGTCACATCCAACCCGTTTGTTTTCCATTTTTTACCATTTAACCAAACACATATTTTTTAGAAGTTATTCGTATGATGTCAATGCATTTAAACATAGACTTTGTATCCTCTGATCTTCAAACACATATTTCCTACGCGTTTTGGAGACTCGATCTTAACAGAAGGCAACCCAATAGTCAAAGTCTTCAGTCTTCAGAGGTTAGGTATATATAGGGCTTTAATTAATCTTTTTGAATTGTACTAAATGCATTTTTATATCTTAATATAAACTCAAACACGCGTTCGTTAAGAAGAAGAAGTCGAAGCTTGTAAAACTAAGAGCATCCACATACATCTTGCAAGCCCATTGCAAAGTCTAGGTGGCTATGCCACATAGCTAAAATACTTGCAAGCCTTGCAAAGATATAAAGGTCTTGCACTCTCTTGTAAAGGTAGGACTCACTAATCTAATAATATAATACTATTATTTTTATAATATTGGTTTATTTATATATAAACAAATCATATGTAGTATTAAAATATGTAAATTAGGAAGGAGTTTGATTTTTTGATATAGAGAATGTTATTGTAAAACTGATCATGTGACACTTTAGAAAGAACTTTGGTCTTGCATTGATGCGGATGGTCTAACATCTCAATTATTAATAAAGCAAATCCCTAATAATGTATATGATTTGTTAATTAACCCAAATTAAAGAGTAAAAAAATAATAATATAAAATCTTAACTAAAAGACTTTTAAACTGATTATATATATATATATACACACACAATAATTTATTAAATAGGTCATTTTTATGAATATTTTTTTATAAGTATATGTCAAAAATGAATTCTAATTATATAATATTGTCACGAAGATCTTTATTTGTCCATATGTTTATCAACAATTTTTGTCTTGGGTATTTAATTTTAAACAAGAACCTGTGTCTGTGTGAGTGCTTAATTACCATTACGTTAGAAAGTGTGTTTCAAAAATGCACCTTCAAACCCGCGCGCACAACCATTGTTAACGGTTTCTTTAATTATGAACTCGATTCTTCAATTTTAGTAGAGAGGCTAAGTACATGCGAAAGTAGCCTTCTTTCTATTTGCTTGAACGTAGGACTATCAGTTGAGTTGAGGTCCTCTTGTTTCCGTTTGTTGCGCGTAGAACTACTTGATGGGATCCTTTTGTTTGTATTTTCTAGTTATCTATGTATAGTATTAGTATAGATAGATAGATAGATAGATAGATATGCCTTCAATGGTATTTTACATATATAAAATTATGTGAAGTGAATATAAATTCATAAAATATAATCTGTTTTAATTTCCAGCTATATGGAATTTCAGATACAACTCAACTGATACAATCAAGTCCATGTCGTATTACGGGTTTTGGTCCATTCCTTCAAATCCGACGCAACAGGAAAGTAAACGTCTAAGCCCTTTGCACTATTAAACAACATATCTTTTCTGGCGGTAAAGTTCGGCGAAAATCTACAGGAAAACACAATTTTCCGGCGGATTTTCCATTTCCGGCGAATATGGCCACCGGTAATCTTTCTTCCGTTTTTCGATTTTCTTGACATAACTAATCAAATTACTATTAAGGTTAAGTTTTCGATGCTTTTTCGGCGGAGAAATTTATTAACTTTTAGAGTAAATTACGTTTTTCGTCCCTGTGGTTTGCTGAAAATTTCGGTTCTCGTCCCTGGTTTTCACTAATTACGAATTTAGTCATTATGGTTTGTAATTTATTTCGCTTTTCGTCCCTGGGACTAACCATCGTTAGTTGAACCCGTTAACAGGCATTTTTTTTATCTTTTAGATATTTGTCTTTCATTTTCTATTAAATTAATTATTTATGGAAACTTCCACGTTGACGGTCTATATTACCAATTCCGGTGACCTCCTTTTAGTCATTAAGATATTCCCTCGGCTCCATCTTTCTTCTCCTCCCCCCTTATGTTCCCAATCGCCACCGGAGAAGGACCACCGACGTTGGGTTTTTCTATTGCAAGTTGCAACCTAATCCATCCAACGGTCCAACCCCCACCCTCTTGTTCTGCCCTTCATCGCCCCCACAGTCCAGTGACCTCAAGAATTGATGAACGAAATGAAACGATGAACAAATATGTTACCACCGTAAAACCCAAGAAAAAACTTGCTGGAACTCATACATACACATACCCTGTACCTCTTCCTCAAACACACTGAAAGATGAATTTAATGATGATGCTTAAGTAAATCTTTATCCATAACTAAAATCCATTAAAAAATCAAACCCACAACGAAAAAGTCACAACCAGCAACCCAGACCCAAAACCCAAAATCAGAAGCTACAACCTAAGTTGAGAACCTGCTTGAAAAATGGGTCCTGTTTCCAACTATCACCTTCCAAGTCAATCTTAGCTACATGTCTTCGAGAAACTGGAAAGGAGAAACATTAGTTGGAGATATTTTGATTACAACACAGATGGTCATTGGCATGATGATGTAAAGAAGTTGAATAGTTGATAAAAATAAAAAATAAAAAGGAGATAAGAATCCAGAAAATTTTAACCACACTCGAATCAAACCCAGAAAACGGTGATCGAAACGAGTAGAAACTTGATCGAAATTAACCCAAGACCCAAAAACAACTCAAACGAGTTTTAATGCGGAAACAATAAACTCGAACTCTCAACGGAACAATCAACCACACAAATAATAATCCGAACTTGGCGAAAAATAAATAAGGGAGAAAAAATGACACCGAAAACCCAAAACGTGATAAACAACGGGCAGCGGAGACCACCGAGAAGTCCACTCAATGTTAATTACAATGCTTGGAACGGAGAAATCAATGAAGAGAATTTCATATTTTTGATGCTAATCTAATCGTATGTTTTTGTTGGAAGAGAAAACCGTCCATACAGTGACTAACGTGAGTTGTTAAGTGAGTTTAGGCACATGAGATGAGAGTCACTTGAGAGTAGCGCTACATACTGTGTCCTCAGCCTCCAATTTTTGACTTTTCCATGGATGTTGACCATTGAATTCCATTCCATGCATAACCTTTTAAACCATGCATATTCATGCATGCATTTTGGAGACCT
Source organism: Saussurea involucrata (assembly GCA_033807775.1). Lineage (NCBI taxonomy): Eukaryota > Viridiplantae > Streptophyta > Magnoliopsida > Asterales > Asteraceae > Saussurea > Saussurea involucrata. The sequence continues at coordinate 36,086,496 of CM066315.1, forward strand.
TTCTCATGCATATATACACATATGACATATATTTGGAGTAAAACAATTTACAGACTCCTTTTCACCACAAATCTCGACCCAAACCGGAGAAGCTAGATGGAGGATATAAAGGTGGAGCCTCGGGGATGAAGGTTTAATTAAGGTGGTGAGAAAGGGACAACATGAAGGCTTGAACACTGAGAGGAATAGTAGCAGCTACCGAAAGTGGAGGTCACTTGGGGACTATCCTGTCGGAGAATTGTTCGTCGGAGAAGAAGAGTATGACCGAGTTGCATCCCCGAGATGGTGAAGTTCAGGGAAACGGCGTGGGGGATTTCTTTGGGTAGGGTAAGGATGGGGTCAACCGGGGTTATTTCTAAATAAACTAATACACGATAATAAACTTTTTTTGAGTAATAAAGAAATTGAAAATGAAAGACTGATTTTCCTCTAAGTTAACGGCTGATAGACAAACGGCGTTAGAAGGGACAAGGATGAAAACCGAAATAAATTACAAACCATAATGACTAAAATCGTAATTAATGAAAACCAGGGACGAAAACCGAAATTTTCAACAACCCCTAAAAAAGTAACATTATGAAAATGAATTAAATAATTAAATTAAATAAAATTAAATTACAGGCGGATGTTTCCGACGGATTCCCGGTTGAATATTCCACCGCTTTTATTTAATTTATTTCTACATAAATTTATTTTTAAAGTGTTTCCGGCAGATTATTCCACTGGTAATCCGCCGAAAAAAAGGTCAAGGCCAAAAAATAAAAATGTTGTATTTTATATTTTAAAAACCAGTATGTCATGTAGATATGATTTTTTTTTGCTAAAAACAGAAAAATACTACAAAATATCATATATTAATTTAGTGTCCAATACAATTGTCTGGGCGGAAATAGCACACAATTGTTCCAAACAAAAATTAAAATGTTCCGAAAACAATCAAAACGTTTCACAACTAACAGATCGATACTCGGAAGCGATCTGGCGGCGATTGCGACGGAAACTGCTGAGATTGATTGAGTTGTCTGACCAAAGCCGCCATCTTCTTATATTGTTTATGTCATCTCTCATCTTCCTCCCGACGTCTTTCAACTCGCTCCAACAAATCTCGAACATGTGACCTTAAGGCGTGAATTTCCTATAGAATAAAGAAGACGTTATAATATTTAATATGAATTATAAATGAAATTGATAAACATCATCAAAAGAAAAGTGGTACACACCTGAGAAGAAGAAGAAGACGCACCACCCTGTTCGGATGTCCCAATCAAGACCAAATTGGGATCTTGGTGGTACCCAAACCCAAATAGACGACATTTCTTCGTTCCCCCAACAACCTGATGCCACAACTTTGTATCAATTAGAGGATACTGGTTGGTGTCCTCGAGGTACTTTTGGGTGAGATTTGTTGCATATTCACTCTATGGTTTACAAAATACTACAAGTCAATTTCGACAATATAACGGCTGTAAACGCTATGTTTCCAACGAACTTAAACAATCCTAATATTTTCCCAACAAATGACATCCCAAACTAGATATACACACACACACACACACACACTAAGATATATAGACAGTTAAAAGATAAACACAAACTATATAGATATTCTAAAGTTTTACGGTATATCAATTATACAAAATACTTGTCGCAACTCGGCAACACCTCGATGTCACGTTGTTAAGACACAAAATGTCCTAATTATATGATAGTTTTGTAAAGGGTTTATACTTGTAATATGCGCTTGGGCTAAGGATAAATGGGCTTGGGCTTAAGTGTGTAACAAGGGAGTATATAAGGTCTTGTGTGTGTAATTGTAGGGTAAGAATTATCATTTACAATGTAGCTAGATGGTGTGAGTGTGTGTTCTAGAGAGAGAAACCTTCTCTCTCTAGGTAGTTCTCTTCCATTTGAATAAAACACATATTTATCTATTATCTCCTCTTGTTATCATCTATTGATTACTTGAATTGTTGATTGTGTTTATGGGACTCACAAGTGCACTCCCCCTTGAAATAAGCTCTTACTCTTTATATTTCAACCTTGAAAAACCGGATTCGATGTGCACCATAACCTCGACTAAGTGCACGAAAAACATCTTTAAAAATGTTGAAACTCTAGCTCGTACCGATAAGCCCACAAGAAAGATAACGAGCGAGTTGTTGCGTGACAAACCAAAGTGCAATCTTAGTTTATAGCACCAAATTCGTCGATAAACCGCAAGTTGAATAGGAACTCGGCTTAACAGCTTGGTTCGGATTTGCTCGAAGGAGGAAACGAAATGAAGCACACACTACATGGTAGGGATTAGAAGAACCAAACAAGTAACATTGTTCAGCAACCGTAGAAAAATGCTCATCTTCAAAATACTTCAAAACACTGAATGAAGAAACCTGATGACAATAGAACAGCTTCAACAAACGAGGGGGAAACGGGAGCAGGTGGATCAGGTAATGATATGGTCCAGGTAGATGACACTGAAGTAAGCCTCCGGTTGTTGAAAATAGAACAGTTGATGAAAGGATGGCGGATGCTATGATTGTTGATTATATCTACATAGATTCTAAGGAAGAACCTGAGAAAATGACCGTCCAGATCAAAGAGGAATTAGATGAAATATTCGACACCACTGTGGCTATTATGGCTGTTTCGGACTCCGATGATGATACTACTCAACTGCAAACGCCAAATGAACAAGGTGCAGGTACTTCTGCTCCTCCGGCTCCAGTGGTTCAAGAGAATGCTCCAGGAATTCAAGTACATGCCGATGGCAGAATCAGGGATCCAGTACTCGAAGCTGAACTGGCACTTTATCAGGAAGTGATTGATACTGAGCCAGGGTATGTGGCTACAGGTGAACGAGTTAGGATTCTGATTCCTTATCAAGAGAGCATAAGGAAAGATTTGTTTGTGAAAGACGTCCAGAAGATCGATATAGCAAAGGTATACGGCGTTGAGAACTGGCCATCAATGCGCAGGATTGAATTTCTACATGTCATGGGCAATGAAAGTCTGAATACAAACGTGGTGAGGTCAGATAAAGCTATAATGAAGGTGCTGAAGATAGATTCCCGCAAGCTTTTCAGAGTCTGGTACCCACAGTTTACTGTACAAAGATCTGATGGCTCCGAACACGTCTTTTCAGAAGCAGACTCTAAGAGCCTAAAGCTTGACGACTTCTGCAGTTTGTATGACACTCTGGCACGAGCTCCTGAAAAGAAGATTGAATGGTCTTCTGCATATCAAAGTGTCAAAAGGTTCATGAGGAATATCCTGAAATTTTCTTATCTTACGGATTTCCAAATGGCCTTGGAGTCACACCAAGCCCGAGTAAACCTAAGAGCACCGAACCGGCGTCTGTCTGACATTCAAGGTATTCCTGCTTATACTGTTCTGAAGAAACCTGAGCTTGGGGTGGTTTACAGTAATCAAGATTCAAAGAAGAGATTTTTTAGAACCTGTGAAGCCAACAAGTTCAGTGACGGAACTTTCAATATTATTCAGGTCCACCTTGAGAGTAGACTGCGGCTGGATGCAAGCGGGGAGGTGAAGCTTAAAGACAAGGAGAAGGAGCGGATCAAGCAAGTCCTGGATGCCATTACATACCGGAGGGAGTACCGAAATGCACTAAGGAGGTTCGAGATCATCTTCGGAATTCGAAAGAGACATGTGTTCCCGGTGGATGCTTAAACTCTTTGCCTCTACATTGGTACAAAGGGGGATATTGTTAGTGCTTATTTTATGATTGTAGCAAGTAGAGGGGCCTATTATGTGTTTACTTCAAACTTGTCTCAAGTATATAATGTTTGTTGTTTTCCTTTTTGGGAATTAGGTCATCCATTTACACATAGTAGCCACACATAGTGTTCTTACATTCCAATCATCATTGTGAGCTATTTTGATCTTAATGAATATAGAGATGACTTCTTGCATTATGATTGTTCATTGACTACTTGTTCTGGGATCACAACCAGATAAAGATCTAGAAGTCTCAATCATTTGCAAACCTTTTATTTCATACAAACCAAAAAGTTAATATATTTACAGAAATTAAGGAGTGTCCATTTATCATGATCGGGATATTTATGTATTTGATCAAAATTCTGATCAATGTTTTATATTAGAAAACAATTAAGATGCTTATAAAATCAGATATTCATTAGCCCTGATATGGATTATTAGTATTGGTTTTTATGGATTAAAAACTTCCAAATTATTGAGACTCAAATACCTAATGACATTTATGTACATGTATTATTTTCCCCTAACCAACAAATGAAAATTCGAACAATTTAAAAAGAAATGAGCAACCATTGAACAATCAAAAGGATAAAAAGAGATGAGCAAACATTGAACATGGACTCGCCCTTTTTGGGTTGATTTTATTCAAAAAGTTATTCTTCTTGTTGACCTTTAGTTTATCCTATAGCTATAATACTTTTGAGTAAATAGTTTTGTGAATAAACTTTTCAATATCTATGATATATAACATTTTGTAAACTATAATTTAATAACATTCCATATAAATTGTTTTATTGTATATTTAAAGCAATGTTCTAAAATTTGCCGCACAGCCGTCATGGCGCGTCATGGCACCAAGGTTTGTGTCTCACGCCACGTTAAGCCCATGGCATGCCATGGCCTAATGCACAGTTTTCGTAATGTCATATTTGAATTTGCTTTATGTTTTTAATATCTTATTTGCAAGCTTTTTAATATATAACTTAATTTGACTTGTTTATTACTATTTATCCATTGAGTAACACTAAAAAACATATGTTTTTATATAAAATATTATATATGAATTAGAAATTTGATGTCATAAGTCACGCCTTGAAAACGTCGTACCTTCGCCTTTGCTCCTAAGACTTGAGGTTTGGCCTCGCCGCCACGCTATGCCTCATGCCATATAGAACTTTGATTCAAAGCATTGTTTCAAATTTTCAATCAATAAAAAAACCAAACAAGAAAACAAAAAAAGGGTAAGTAGGGAACAATTGTTTAACATTATAACTTTTGTCCCTATTTGACGTGAATCTACAAGAAAACAACCACCCGTTTGTTGCGATTCCAAATGGACTCTTTGTACCCACCATTTGATATGTCTTTTTGGACCTCAAATTTTCAGTTTATAACATCCCTCGATCCCCACCAAATAAAGATACAAACAAACTCAGAAACACTAAAGAAATAGAATCAAGATGGTAATTCCTTCTATCTTGCTAAACTTGTTGTTTCCATCACCATCTTCGTGGTTGGTCAACGCGATGTTGGTCGTAAATCTCTTGGCATTGACGGATGCTGCGTACATGGAAATCAAAGGCAAGAATATGCGCTATTCCAAGTTCTTGAACGCTGGTGTTGCCAAGAAACAAGAGATGAAGTTGTCTAGTAGGAACGGGATGCTTCTATTCTACACGCCAGCCTTTCTCGTGGGCTCGGCTTCTTTCTTTGTTTTTCCACATCAAGATCTCAGATTCCTGTTGCTTGCTTCTGCTCTCACTATCCATTTCTTCAAAAGGGTACTTGAGGTACACTTTCTAATACACACTTCTTTAATTGATAGTTTAAGCTAGTATAATAATTACATTGGATGGTTATCTGAAATGAATTATTGAAGACCCCATTGGACACAGTTAAAATTTAATGGAAGGTTGTGAGGAGTTATAGGAAACCAACTTCGATGCCAAAATCCCACGAGAGTATGACCAGTAGAGCAATTTTCCAGATTTCAGAGGCTCTTAAGTCTGAAATACGTCTGAAATTAGAAGAGGTAACCTAATGTCTTATAACCTCTTAAAGCAGCACTTCTTATTAATCAGAAGTGAAATAAGACTTCAGACTTCATACCTCTTAAAAAACAAACGTCACCCAACTGTTATTTCAAACCAAGTAAAAATGCAATTTATAGAATGTTTTCATGAGTGTACTCGAAGCGATTGTTATGATGTTTAAGACTTCACAAGTCACAACACTTGTGATATTATATGCAGGTTTTATTTCTTCACAAATATAGCAGTTCCATGGCATTAGACTCAGCAATAATCATCACAACGAGTTATACCTCGTCCACTGCGACAATGATTTATGCTCAATTTCTATCCCAAGACATTCCCGAGCCTACAGTCGACCTCAAATACATTGGGATCGGACTATTCGTGATTGCAACAATTGGAAACTTCTACCACCATTGCCTTCTTGCTAATCTAAGGAAGAAAGGGGACAAAGAGTACAAAATCCCTCAAGGAGGGTTGTTTGATTTGGTAATATGTCCACACTATTTGTTCGAGATTCTTGCATATGTAGGAATCTCGAGCATTTCACAAACACTGTATGCATTTGCTTTCACTTTAGGTACGATCTTTTACTTGACGGGGCGGAGTTATGGCACACGAAAGTGGTACCTATCGAAGTTTGGGGACAAGTTCCCTAAGGACGTCAAGGCTCTTATTCCTTACGTATTTTAGATGGTCGTTGCGAGAGTAAAAATCAATGTTGTGGATACATCTAAATCTTGTATAAATCTTTAAAACACTTGGTTTCGTTTTGCTAAACAAAAAATTTGCGGTTTGATTTTTATGAAGTAGATGTAACAATTTTAACATATTTATATGAAAATGAATTAGTAATTTAAGTTTTATAACGAGTCAAGAAAGTAAAACTGAAAAACAAATTTGTATACAAATATTTACAAGCCGTTTAATAGTTTTATTTAAAGAAATGGGTCATTATTTTAATTATCTTAATATATTATTATTCATGAAATTCAAATAAACATGTCTACACCGCATTATAATCCAACATTTTTCGACATCCATTCTCACGAAATATAAAAGTTGTTAGACTTGAATATAATTTGTCTTTTAGATTTTAACTTTTATTTTTTTATTTAAAAAAGAGTAAATTATGGATTTGATCCATGTGGTTTGATGGTTTTTTAGGAAAATGGTCCCTAAACTTCGTTTATTACGGATTATGACTCGACGTATGTCATTTTATAAAGAGTTGGTCCCTCCCTCTAACTGCCGTCCAATACCTCCTTTAAACTTGAGGGCATTTTCGTTCTTTTATCTTTTTTGTCTTTACTTGAGGGACTAATTTCGTAACTACACAAACCACAGAGACCAAATTCGTAATTAAGTCTGAAAAATAAAAATTATTAAATTTTTTATACTTTTTGTTTATTAAATTAATAAATTATTATACATTAACAATTATTAATTATTATATATTACCTATGTACACACACCAACATACACACATAGAGAATTAAATTGGTGTGTGAAACCTTTAATTTAGATGTGTTATATATATATATATATATATATATATATAGAAAGGTTCAATAGAGAAGTGCAAATATTTAGAGAAGTAGAGAAGTAAAAAACCACGGGTCCGTTCATATATAAACAGTCATATATGACTGTTCATATATGAACGTTCATATATGAACGGACCCGTGTTTTTTTACTTCTCTACTTCTCTAAATATTTGCACTTCTCTATTGAACCTAAGGCTATATATATATATATATATATAGAGAGAGAGAGAGAGAGAGAGAGAGAAAGGTTCAAACGAGGAGCGTAACAATTTACGAGAAACGCGAGGAGCACCGCCCATGTACAAAATCACATGTGATTCACATACAAAATCATATGTGATTAAAATTCGGACCCGTGCGGTTTGTCCCGCGGTTTGTACTGTGAATCACATGTGATTTTGTACATGGGCGGTGCTCCTCGCGTTTTCTTAAATTGTTACGCTCCTCGTTTGAACCCGCCTCTATATATATATATGTATATACAGGGGCGGAACACAAGCTTTAATACCGCAGGGGCCGGACCTTGTAAGACTAATTTGTCATTCAACCGCACATTGTAAGACCAAATTTCTGATTTCGAGTGGGTGCACAAACGCAAAGCTTAAGAAATTGTTGTCGATGTGTTTTTAGCCGAATTCCCTCTTCTATGGGACTTTTTAAGTTTTTGGTTGATTTGAGATTTTTTTTCAGTTTTTTTGTTGATTTTGAGAGGTTTTTTAAGTTTTTGTGTTAAATTGATGGGTTTTTTTGGTTTCTTTGCGTTCATTCGAAAGAATTTTTTGGGTTTTTCTATTGATTTCAAAAGAGTTTTGCGATACGAATAGCAAACGAGTAAAAATATAGGAATCGAATTCACTAATTATCTATTCAATAGCAAAACTACACCAACTAAAATAAATCAATTAATTTATTGCAAAACCTACTAAATTCTCATTTCTCAAATTAAAACTCAAATTCCAAATTTCTAATCGCTGAAATTGAAAATTGAAAATCCAATTCTCATTTCCAATCATTTCTAATTCTCATTTTAATATCATAATTTGACCAAATTTTCAAATACCAATAACTGAATAAATAATAATGGAGGCAGAGGGTGAGTCGGTGTCTTGGTGAGTCACTGCTATATAATTCCAAACTTCCAAATTCTAATCATTTCCAGTTCCAACCTTCTCAAATTAAAAATCAGTTCTAAGGGTTACCTGAGTGAGAGAAGAAGACTGAGAGTGAGAGACAGAGGTCAGAGGTGAGTCGGTGAGAGTTTACCGTCGTCGTCCGCTACTCGCCTAATCTGCGCCAAGGGTTTACCATCGTCCGTCGATCGATCAAACTTCTAAGGCGGCAGCCGACAAGACCTAATTTGCGGTAAGGGTTTAGAGGCACTTCTCACTTCTGATTTGGTTTTAGAATTTCCCGCTACTCATCCACTCGGCTTCTCACTTAGAATTTGCAGGACGCACACGATATTTTTCTGTTAATTGGACCTGGACTTGGGACTCAGGATGGGGGGCCCAACAGAAAAGTGTTCAAATTCTATACTACCAAAAACAAAAATTAATGCTTGCACACAAAAAAAGCCCAGGGGCCCTGGCCCCTAATAGCCTCCATTGAGGTCCGCCCCTGTATATATATATATATATATATATGTATATATGTATATATAGGCTCACTATTTTGTAAACCATCCTTATCGTGTAAACTTCGTAAACCGCTGATTTCATAGGTTTTCTTGATGAAATTGTTTATTTTGATGAAATTGTTTCATATATTAAACTTGTGAAAAACCCATATATTTAAAACATAATATATTTAAGGTCTTCATTTAAAAACCCATAAACTTGTGAGAACCTCAAAAACTAATGAATCATGTGCTATAGTCTATATATTTTACATGATGTTTTTATTTATCTATGACCTAGATTTAGAAACAAAAAAAATTCAACTAAAAAGTTTCACACGTCGTGAACCGAATACATATAAAATGAAACAAATATATTGTAAAAGTGTGACGGGCAGTGTGTACAAGGCTCGGGAATGGATCCACCGTCGTATGGCGGACCGACGATTACTAGCGATTCTGGCTTCATGCAGGCGAGTTGCAGCCTGCAATCCGAACTAAGGATGGGTTTTTGAAGTTAGCTCACCCTCGCGGGATCGCGACCCTTTGTCCCGAGCATTGTAGCAGTGTGTCGCTCAGGGCAAATATATGTTAATCAATATATTAAATTCTAGCCTTAGATAGAAAAATCATGTAAAGCAGCACCTTGCAATAAATATTCTCATAGTTATCACAATATATAGTTCTCAAATGATTAAGCCATATGACCACGGTTATTTTGCAACTCAGTAAAATGTTACAACCCCGTGCAACCCTTATATAAATCATTCATTTATCCATTGCATTTGGATTCTCATTTTTTCTCTAAATGAGTTTACCTGATTTCGTCGAATATCTGCAATAGATGTCGATGCACATAATGGTTTATGTGATGTATCAAATGAAGGTAGTACTTTCATGAAATAATATTGCATTCCATGTTAGTGTGTGCATGAAACCAGTAATCACTGATCAGTCCATTAATCAATCCAGTTTCTACATAATGAACGAGCTAAATGAATGATTTAGATTAGAGTTTTATAAATTCATTGTAGACTTATAAGTGTGTAATGGGCTTGGGCTTGATTTTTGTAAATGGACTCTAATTGGATCCTATAAATAGATGTGTTGGGTTATTAGATCATTTGAGATTTGGAATTGGAATTGAAGATTAGATATTTTACACACACATACACATTGAGCTTTGATGATAATCGTGTACTTTCTTGTTCTTCAAGATTTCCAATTCCCTTCATTATAATCCAAACATATGAGTTGAGATTATTAATCTAAATGTTCTTCATACTATCTCATATATTTTTATGGAGTTTTATTTATTTATTATTTGACAGAATTTTGTATATGATCTATAAGAATACACACCACTTGTTCTTGCGGTTGCAAATGAACTTTTCTGGTACCCACTCATTGAAATGTCCATTTGGACCTCATAATATTTAGAATATTATTTCAATAAGAAAAACAAAAAACAAAAAAAAAATCTGTGTCAATTATAATTAAAAAATATAACATGTACCGACAGTTGCAGTTTATTGTTGTGATCATTTAAACTAGTTAAATAAAAAATCTACTTTTTAAACAACTAAAAACCTCGACCTTTATTTTGAAAAAAAAAACATAATGTCAAATAAAATATGTATTTTGTTAAACAACTAAAAATTTAACCTTTGATTTTAAAATATCATTACCCACAAAATTTACCCAGAGAAATTTCCGTTCCAAGGATCACCCAGAAAATATCAATGGTTCAGTAGAATCCGATGTTTTTTGAGAAAATACACATGGATCACCTAGAGAATCTTTGGGTAATCTGTCACTGATTTGTATTACCCACCAAGTTTTGTGACGGCTTTGTGACGAATCACCCTTTAGCGACAGATTTCTCAGGAAAAAGTTTGTAGGTAAAAGTCTTTCATTTAGTAGTGTATATTTCTTCTAGAAGTTTTTATTTGCCAACATTTTTTGTGTGATCTATAAAAATACAAGCCACTCATTGCAGTAGCAATGGTTAAATGTCTTTGTCACCTCATTTATTGCACTCCCCATCCTCCTCTCCTCCAACAACCATTTAGCAAACAAAATTTGAGAAACACCAAAGACATTACAATCAAGATGGCCATTCCTTCTATCTTCCTAAACTTTTTATTTCCACCGCCATCTTCGTTGTTCGTCACGACAATGACTGTTGTAAGTTTCTCGTCATTGACAAACGCCGGATACAAGGAGATCAAGGGCAAGCATATGCAATATTCCAAGTTAATGAACGTTGGTGTTGCGAAGAAATAGAAAGAGAAGGAGACGAAGTTGTCTAGTAGAAACGGGATGCTTTTATTCTACACACCCTCCTTTCTCGTGGGCTTGACTTCTTTCTTCGCTTTTCCACATCAAGATCTCCGATTCGTGTTACTTGTTTCTGCTCTCACCATTCATTTCTTCAAAAGGGTGCTTGAGGTACACTTTCTAATACCCGATTCTCCAATTGAAGCCAATTTAGTACAAAATGGTTCAATGTAGTGTGTTCAGTTAAAAAGCATTTGGATCTCTTTTTAAAAAAATTATTCATTCTATTTACTATACATATTTATGTCGCTTCATCAAAATAATACTAACATTTCAATGAGCAATTGCCAATGCGGGTGCTTTAAACTAGAGTTGTTCATGGGTGGTACGGTCTATAAGATTTGTTCTGTCCGGCCGGTTAGAAAAGTGGGTTTGAACAATCATTCTTAAAAATACGGGTGAGCTCCGAAAATTTAAAAAAGAATCAGACAACCCGTTATATACTATAATTATTTAAAAAATTATATAATACAAAGACTTATCAATGCTTATGATTTGATATACAGGTTTTGTTTCTTCATAAATATAGTGGTTCAATG